>OX638065.1:0-640269 GCA_951804385.1 Trifolium dubium
ACCCTAAACCCTAAACCCTAAACCCTAAACCCTAAACCCCTAAACCCTAAACCCTAAACCTAAACCCTAAAACCCTAAACCCTAAACCCTAAACCCTAAACCCTAAACCCTAAACCCTAAACCCTAAACCCTAAACCCTAAACCCTAAACCCTAAACCCTAAACCCTAAACCCTAAACCCTAAACCCTAAACCCTAAACCCTAAACCCTAAACCCTAAACCCTAAACCCTAAACCCTAAACCCTAAACCCTAAACCCTAAACCCTAAACCCTAAACCCTAAACCCTAAACCCTAAACCCTAAACCCTAAACCCTAAACCCTAAACCCTAAACCCTAAACCCTAAACCCTAAACCCTAAACCCTAAACCCTAAACCCTAAAACCCTAAACCCTAAACCCTAAACCCTAAACCCTAAACCCTAAACCCTAAACCCTAAACCCTAAACCCTAAAACCCTAAACCCTAAACCCTAAAACCCTAAACCCTAAACCCTAAACCCTAAACCCTAAACCCTAAACCCTAAACCCTAAACCCTAAAACCCTAAACCCTAAAACCCTAAACCCTAAACCCTAAACCCTAAACCCTAAACCCTAAAACCCTAAACCCTAAACCCTAAACCCTAAACCCTAAACCCTAAACCCTAAACCCTAAAACCCTAAACCCTAAACCCTAAACCCTAAACCCTAAACCCTAAACCCTAAACCCTAAACCCTAAACCCTAAACCCTAAACCCTAAACCCTAAACCCTAAACCCTAAACCCTAAACCCTAAACCCTAAACCCTAAACCCTAAACCCTAAACCCTAAACCCTAAACCCTAAACCCTAAACCCTAAACCCTAAACCCTAAACCCTAAACCCTAAACCCTAAACCCTAAACCCTAAACCCTAAACCCTAAACCCTAAACCCTAAACCCTAAACCCTAAACCCTAAACCCTAAACCCTAAACCCTAAACCCTAAACCCTAAACCCTAAACCCTAAACCCTAAACCCTAAACCCTAAACCCTAAACCCTAAACCCTAAACCCTAAACCCTAAACCCTAAACCCTAACCCTAAACCCTAAACCCTAAACCCTAAAACCCTAAACCCTAAACCCTAAACCCTAAACCCTAAACCCTAAACCCTAAAACCCTAAACCCTAAACCCTAAACCCTAAAACCCTAAACCCTAAACCCTAAACCCTAAACCCTAAACCCTAAACCCTAAACCCTAAACCCTAAACCCTAAACCCTAAACCCTAAACCCTAAACCCTAAACCCTAAAACCCTAAACCCTAAACCCTAAACCCTAAAACCCTAAACCCTAAACCCTAAACCCTAAACCCTAAACCCTAAACCCTAAACCCTAAACCCTAAACCCTAAACCCTAAACCCTAAACCCTAAACCCTAAACCCTAAACCCTAAACCCTAAACCCTTTGAAACCACAAATGCAAATACCCTAAACCACGAATATCCCTAACCACGAACGAAACCATAAAATACACTAAACCACGAACGAAAGCACAAAATCCTTGAAACCACGAAATACCCTACACCAAGAAATTGTTTCAAACCACGAATGTAACCATGACATCACGAAACCCTGAAACCAATAATCCATGATTTCATTGACGGATTTCGTGGTTTTTTTCCTTGCTTCAAGTAGGGATAAGCACAAACCCGCAACCCAAATCCTAAACCGACATAATCGCACATACATGGAAGCATTTGCTCGGATGCGAGTCAGGTCTCGACTCAATAGTTGTTAGAAATTGCTCTTGCATGTGGGCAACTGCAGCTATCTAAAAATCTATTTCTTCATAACTAAATTTGAGCGAACAAGTACTGTATGCATTTTTTTTGTTTTTCATTGTGAGAACCTCTTCTCTATATCGCAAGCTCGTATATCTTTTACTTTTATCCATCTTAGATAGAGAAAAAAAATATTATATTTTACAAGTTAGTAATATGTTAAGTGTGAAAAATATTTTAATATTATAATACTTTGGATATATTTTAATTTCTAATTCTCATCAATCTGATATAATTGTCTTAGGATCTATAATTTGAAAACAAAGTAACAACATCGCACCTTTTTTGTTCATTTTGTTTTTCTATCATTTGTGCCCTTGTATAAAAGTTATTAAACTATTTGAAGAATAGAATTTTTTTGATTGATGGAGTTTTGAATTTAGCAACCAAGTTTTAATTTAACCCGTGATAACCGACTCATTCTACCCGTCACCCCTGTTACCTGAACTCCTATAAACCGAACTTATACACGGTCGAAATTTGGTCCAAATAAAGTGGTTGCGATTTTTAACGGTTTTTTTTGCCCGAAACCGACCGATGTTCACCCATAGTTTCAGGGATTCATGGTTTCATTTAGGGATTCATGGTTTCATTGATTGAGTATCGAGTATCTCATACAACCTTTCATCTCGGACATTTGACGTTATTTTCTAAAATTCTTTTTCCTTGTCACATCGGTTAGTTCCTATCTCAACAAACCGTCTCTCTTGATCTTCTTCTTTATCTTCTTCTTCAAGTTGTGCTTTTCCGCACTCATAATTATTTAGCATAAAGTGTTTCGGTTGAATATTCATTAATGCACGAATTGAGAATTGTTTCCAACAATTTAAAGGAGTTTCCAATTATCAACAAACAAAATCCATCGTTGTTACTAAGTTAACTTTAACAAGGAGTTTCTTTATAATTCTCCAAAAATGTACTTCACATCGATCGGGTAGAGTAAGTACTAAGCTACTTGAGGTTCTCTGACCTAGCTGGAAGAGGAAAAGTCATTAAATTCATGTTAGATTCAAACTCACCTATTGCTTTAATTTCATTTGCTATGAAAATGTCTTCATCCCGTTGTTGTTTCTCTGTTGATGAACTTGCTTCTATTCCAATAAATTGACCGACTCCTCAAATATATGTCTCCTTGATTTGCGAGGGTCTCACACTTTCAGTTTCTTCTTGAGTTGGGTATTGAACAGTGTCGGATGTTCTAATATGACTAGTTTGCCAAAAATGAGAGGTATTAAGTATACCTTTACTACTAGGTCACCGACTTTGACAGGTATGTCTTCTATGATACCCCACTGATATAGTTCATGGTGATCGTCTAGAATAAGTAATTGGATGTTAATGATTTTTGGCTCTCCAATTTCCATAATAAACTCATCTGCGAGAAGTAGAGGAATTAAGTTGATGTTATAGTTTGGGTAGAAAGTTGCTACTTCAATATTCACTTCTCCAATGGAACACTGGATTGGGAGACTTTGTGGGTCATCCCGGTTTGGTCGAGGTTTCTTTTGGAGAATTCCACTGCATTGTTCGATTAAGAATATGTAGTCATTCGGTTATTGCTTTGGTTCTACTAAACTTTCCTCTATCTCCTTTACTGTTTTCTTTTGGAGTGGTGATAAGATTTCAAAGGTTACCACGAATTGCTGAAACCATGAATTGTTGAAACCACGATATGGTGAAACCACAAATCCTTGAATTTTTTATCTAAGTTGATCAGTCAGAGATATAAATGTATTTTCATAAAAGCATAAAGTTAAAGATGACACAATAACAATCATTCATTCACATAAATACTTCATTCATTATATTAAACTTCACATAATCTCAACTACATAGAGTTTAGCTCAAAGTGAGCATAGAAACAACACAAAATGAATAATATGCTTTTCTAATCAATTTTTTTTTGTAGAATCTTTGATCTCAACACATATAGTGTGTATGTGATTCCACTTAGGTGATGAATCAAACAAGTCTTAATTTTTAACCGAGATTGATAAAATTTCATAAATCGTGGTCTGTAACCCACGAAAATCGTTACAAAACTAACGAAATGAATAGAATTATTTTCTAATCAATCTTTTGTAGAATCTTTGATCCCAACATATATAGTGTGTATGTGATTCTACCTAGGTGATGAATCAAACAAGTCTTAATTTTAAACCGAGATTGAAAATTTTCATAAATCGTGGTCTATATATAACTCACGAAAATCGTTAAAAAACTAACAAAAAGAAGCAAAATAGAGAAGAAAAATGGTTGCAATGGAAAGATATCAAAAAGCAATGAAGAAAGGCTCAAACCACCTTCATCATGACACGATGTACTTGCATCGTGCCCCGATACCCACCAGATACCACCAGTTGAACCAGATCCACTTGATGCCATCAGACGACCCATCGTTGCACAATACACTTCCATCGTGCCACGATGGTGCACATTTTTGGTTGCCAAAGTCCTATAAATAGAGCTTTTCACACACACTTCAAAATTATCTCTCAGCTCTTAGCTCTACAAAAATCTCTACATCAAGAGCTCAATAAGGAGGAGTACTAAGATCAATTCAAGGAGAAGGAGAAATAAGAAGGAGTATAGTCCTCTCATTAGGAACTTCCTCCAGCGCTAGTAAAAGTTATTTATTTTGTATAATTTCCTGGTTGTCTTATTATAATTATGCATATGAGTAGCTAAATCCCTTAGGTTAGGATACTGAGATGAATTTCTCTATGAATACTTGTTATATCAATTTGGTTTAAGAATGTTATAAAGTCGTATTTAAAGTATTTATCTGTGTTATTTCTGCTTTAATATATATATTTGTGATAAGGCCATATTGTAAATATATTATCTTAGGATTACGGTATTGTAATAGACCTTTAATTCCCGAACTGAAATAGTCACTCTAGCCAATGACAAGAAAAGGAAACTAAAACCCGTAAGGATTAACCGACAGAAGTAAAGCTTATATAACTTATATTGGTGAATTTCCTGGTATAAACGTTATAT
This sequence comes from Trifolium dubium, assembly GCA_951804385.1. NCBI lineage: Eukaryota > Viridiplantae > Streptophyta > Magnoliopsida > Fabales > Fabaceae > Trifolium > Trifolium dubium. The sequence continues at coordinate 4,797 of OX638065.1, forward strand.
AATGGGTAAGATCGTAGTAACAGTGCAACTTACTAAATAGTTAATTGCTAGATAAAACTCAAACTGTAGGAAGTAGAGCAAGTAGGATTAGAGGAAGGATTCAAGGGAACCTGACCACCCTCTTAAACCTTGAATTTAAACAAACAAATTTAATAAACCAAATACAAAGCAATATCAATCTAAACCCCTATTTCCTGAAAAGACACTAATTGAATTGGCACAATCTCTGTGGGATCGATATCTTAAATAATATAATTAGAAGAGAACTGGTGCACTTGCCAAAACTCAGTCATTCACCGAGATTGAAAAAATCTCATAATTCGTAGACTATAATTCACGAAAATCATTAGAAAACTAACGAAATCAATAAAATAGTTTTTCGAATGAATTTTTAGAAGAATCTTCAATCCCAACACATATAGTGTGTTGGTGATTCCATTTAGGTAGGGAATCAAACAAGTCTTAACTTTTCACCGAGATTGGAAAATTCCCACAATTCGCGGACTATAACCCACGAAAATCATTAAAATACTAATGAAATGAATAAAATGGTTTTTCAAATGATTTTTTTGAAAAATATTCAGTCCCTACACATATAGTGTAATTATGATTGCATTTATGTCAAAATCAAACAAATCTTAATTTTTCACCGAGATTGAAAAAACCCACATTTCGTAGACGATTATAACCCACGAAAATCTTTAAAAAACAAACTAAATGAATATAATGGTTTTTCGAATGCGTTTTTTGAAGAATCTTCAATCCCACCACATATAGTGTGTTTATGATTCCATTTAGGTGCTTAATTTTTCACCGAGATTGGAAAATTTCCCCAATTGTGGACTATAACCCACGAAAATCGTTAAAAAACTAACGAAATGAATAAAATGGTTTTTCAAATAAATTTTTTGAAGAATCTTCAATCCCAACACATTTTAGTGTGTTTGTGATTCCATTTAGGCGAGGAATCAAACAATTCTTAATTTTTCACCAAGATTGAAAAATTCCCACAATTCGTGGATTATAACCCACGAAAATTGTTAAAAATACTAACGAAATGAATAAAATGGTTTTTCGAATGAATTTTTTGAAGAATCTTCAATACCAACACATATAGCGTGTTTGTGATTCCATTTAGGTCAAGAATCAAAAAATCTTAATTTTTCACCGAGATCCAAAAAATCCCACAATTCGCGGACTATAACACACGAAAATTGTTAAAAAACTAACGAAATGAATAAAATGAAAAATCTTCAATCCCAACACCTATAGTGTGTTTGTGATTCCATTTAGGTGAGGAATTAAACCATTCTTAAGTTTTCATCGAGTTTGGAAAATTCCCCCAATTCGTGGACTATAACCCACGAAAATCGTTAAAATACTAACGAAATGAATATAATGATTTTTCGAATGAATTTTTTGTAGAATCTTCAATCCAAACATGTTTGTGATTCCATTTAGGTGAGGAATCAAACAATTCTTAATTTTCCACCGAGATTGGAAAATTCCTCCAATTCGTGGATTATATAACCCACGAAAATTGTTAAAAAACTAACTAAATGAATATAATGGTTTTTCGAATTAATTTTTTTGAAGAATCTTCAATCCCAACACATATAGTGTGTTTGTGATTCCATTTAGGTAAAGAATCTATCAAATCTTAATATTTCACCAGGATTGAAAAAATCCCACAATTCCTGGACTATAACCCACAAAAATCGTTAAAAATTTAACTAAATGAATATAATGGTTTTACATGAATTTGTTGGTATTTTTGTATTGGCCTCATTTTTGCCAAAACACTAACAAGTTAGATGTGTGACAAAATGTGTCAATATCTGTGATGTTGGAACTAGATGTGCTAACAGATGTTCCAATATGTGTAACTCTGGGAGTTTGTTTTAATTACGCATCATATCTTTGAGAATATTTGTTTTGGTTTTATCTCACCTATCTTGCTGTCCAAGGCGAACGTTTTGTCTAAACCATAAGGATTAGTTGTAACCCTAATTTTTCTGTAAGAAGTAAGGCGCAGGTTCCCTTGAATCCTTCCTCTAATCCTACTTGCTCTACTTCCTACAGTTTGAGTTTTATCTAGCAATTAACTATTTAGTAAGTTGCACTGTTACTAAAAGGATGCACACACACACACACACACTTCATATGTAGGGATTGAAGTTTCTTTCAAAAAATGAGTTCGAAAAACAAATTATTCATTTGAATATTTTTCTAATAATTTTCATGGATTATAGCCTACAAATTACGAGATTTTTCATTCTCGGTGAAAAAATGAGATTTGTTTGATTTCTCGCCTAATAGCATCCAAAAAGACACTATATGTGTTGAGATAGAAGTTTCTTTCAAAAATATGATTCGAAAAACAATTTATTCAATTCATATTTTTTTAACAATTTTTGTGGGTTTATAGAATTTTTGTATAGATACTGTGTCAGACCCTCCAATTAAAAATTACATACAGGCCTAATCTCTTATCGAAAATTTACGAAACTGGTACCATGCCGATGAACATCAAGTCAGCGTTCTAGACCAACAAACGTCACTGAATTTGGAGTTAGAGGGAGGGATAAATCACCGTTTGATTGAACCTCTATTATGCAAAAATCCAACAATTTACGAATTATGTATTGTTTCCAATTATCTAGGTGAAAAAATAAGATTTTTTTGGTTCTTCGCCTAATAGGATGCACACACACACTTCATATGTAGGGATTGAAGTTTCTTTCAAAAAATGGGTTCAAAAAACAAATTATTCATTTGAATAGTTTTTCTAATAATTTTCATGGATTATAGCCTACAAATTACGATATTTTTCATTCTCAGTGAAAAAATGAGATTTGTTTGATTTCTCGCCTAATAGCATCCAAAAATACACTATATGTGTTGAGATAGAAGTTTCTTTCAAAAATTTGATTCGAAAATCAATTTATTCATTTCATAAGTTTTAACAATTTTTGTGGTTTAATACAGTTTTTGTATAGTTATTGTGTCAGACCCTCCACTTCAAAATCACCTACAGGCCTCATTTCTTATCGAAAATTTACGAAACCAGTACCATGCTTACGAGCATCAAGTCAGCGTTCTACACTAACAAACGTCACTAAATTTAGAATTAGATGGAGGGAGAAATCACCGTTTGATTGAACCTCTATTATGCAAAAATCCAACAATTTACGAATTATGTATTGTTTCCAATTATCTAGGTGAAAAAATAAGATTTTTTTGGTTCTTCGCCTAATAGGATGCACACACACACACACACACACACACTTCATATGTAGGGATTGAAGTTTCTTTCAAAAAATGGGTTCGAAAAACAAATTATTCATTTGAATATTTTTCTAATAATTTTCATGGATTATAGCCTACAAATTACGAGATTTTTCATTCTCGGTGAAAAAATGAGATTTGTTTGATTTCTCGCCTAATAGCATCCAAAAAGACACTATATGTGTTGAGATAGAAGTTTCTTGCAAAAAATTGATTCGAAAATCAATTTATTCATTTCATAAGATTTAACAATTTTTGTGGGTTAATAGAATTTTTGTATAGTTATTGTGTCAGACCCTCCACTTAAAAATCACCTACAGGCCTCATTTTTTTATCAAAAATTTACGAAACTGGTACCATGCCTAGGAGCATCAAGTCAGCATTCTAGACCAACAAACGTCACTAAATTCGGAGTTAGAGGGAGGGATAAATCACCGTTTCATTGAACCTCTATTATGCAAAAATCCAAAAATTTACGAATTATGTATTGTTTCCAATTATCTAGGTGAAAAAAAAAGATTTTTTTGGTTCTTCGCCTAATAGGATGCACACACACACACTTCATATGTAGGGATTGAAGTTTCTTTCAAAAAATGGGTTCGAAAAACAAATTATTCATTTGAATATTTTTCTAATAATTTTCATGTGTTCATAATTTTAAATGATAAAGTAATCAGCGAAGAACTTTATGTGTCCTATTTGAGAATGGTATGAGTAATCGGAGGGGGTTGAAAAATAAGTTCAACTTCAAGCTTTCCAAAATCCATTTAAGGAAAGGGTTTTAGGATTTTGGGCCGTAATGTTTTCTATGTAATGTAACTTTTATCTAATACGATGTTCTAAAATGTAATTTTTTTTGTATGATGTAATTTTTCATAATGTAATTTTTCTGTCTAATGAGAATCAATAAAATTAATGATTATATATGGATCCTATTAAATATAATGTGAACATAACCGTTTGCCAACTAGAACTAGGGGGCGTGATCGGGGTAAATGGTGAAAAATGTTTGATTTGCATCTTAAGTGGCGAATGTGGAGTTTGCCAACTAAAGAGCGAACATGGTATTTAAGTAATTTTCGAGGGTACTCATTAAAGGGCAAGGGACGCTAAAGAAATTTTCGGTTGAAAATATCAACAAACGCCGTTAAAAATTGCAGGCTACAGTCTGACCAGACTGGCCTAAGACATTTTTGTAGCCCTATAAACTGCAAACTTAAAAGATCCAATAAAATTTTGAGACATTATTTTTTATCAATAAAAACAGAAAACGGTCACTATTAATTACCAGGGAGAGGCAGCAACTATCCCAGAAAACCAGAACATCTCTTTGGTTACTAAAACTTCTTTACAAGTTTAATTTACTCCTTTTATCAAAAAATGTTAGAAATCGAGAAAAAAAAAACTTTATAATACGAAGTAAAATATTAAAGAGACGAATTTTAAAGAGACGGCCATAGGGGATGACACTAATTATTTACTTTCATCTTTAAATAAAAAGTTCCTACAAAATGCAGTGAATCATGAAAAGGGTATACTAATTAGGCCTATAGTACAGCTGCCACACAAGGATGACATTTAACTTAATAATACAAATAACTTGACGAAATCAAAGAATCACAGAATCGACCAACATAAAAAGGAAACACCGCGTAATACCCCGCTGGACCTGGTCAGTCCCTTGCAGAATAAGGCAGCTGCACTAAATGGTTGGACTGAATCCTGGTCATCAATCATGTGGAGATAAATAAGCGAACCTGCAGGCTAGCTAGTAGGCTAAGTATACCCTATGTATTTCATTCACAAAAACAACCACTGCTGTCGGCGCATAGGTGAAACTAATGTCTAGCTGCGTAGAACATTTCTTTGTGGTGCCCGATATTTACATGTACAAATTGCTCATCCAGCATTGTTAGCAACTTCTGCAGCTCTCTGTCTCATCATTTCCATTACAGCAGCTCTACGCCGTGAATCAGACTGCTGCTGCAGCCTCCTTAGATGTTCTTTTAAATCTCTGATTTCATCCCAAAGCACAAGTTAACACATGCAAATTCAATAATAAACCAAAAGAGTAACTATTGAGTATGATGGTCCACAAACCTGCATCGTGGTACATGGCATTCGGATTCTTTACACGCACGAGCATGAAGTTGAAGTAAATACCACATTTTCTTACAAAGAACACAGCCTCCGGAAGCACGTGTTTTGCAGTGCATACCATGACGGAAGAGGCCCTTCACTTTGCGACAATTAGGATACTGGCAATTTGCAGAACGACATTGGGATGCATGCACCAGAAGATCGAGCATTTTCCTTAGCTGAAATCACACAATCAGTTTACATCAGAATCTTATCAGAAATTTCACACCATGTAATATAAGCAAACAACAGCAGCACAAAATTTCAAAAACATAATACCAACAAAAATTTGAAAACATGCATGACATGATGAAAGAAAGTGACAAAATGCTTCAAAAAATAACAAGAGACTGCAATTTAAAATCACAAATAAATATATATACCATTGTGATAAAACACAAGTTTTTTTTTGGTCAAGTCACAAACACAACAAGTTATATACCATATAATATATTCTAAACACAGATTTTTTTACTTTGTTCTTTTAATTTAAATGTTTTGCAAATTAGAATTATCATGTCATTGATATTCCATTTTATGCCAGCCATTGATAAATATCATCATAAATCCAAGTTTAATTCTGATTCGTAAACTCTAAATTCAATTAAATAGTTTTAACATGTTCCACTTGTTTGAATAAAGGGGACATTTCGGTAACTAGCTTAATTAAACAATTATTCAGTTATCACTTATCATACGAGAGTCTATGCATAAGCTATTTCCACAATCCACACGAAGGCATCCGAAAAAAATTCTGCATGAGCTCGGTATAATTTGTTTTTATAACCCACTCAGGAGCAAGCTGAAAACTTGATGGCATATCATAAGCAATTTTTATAAACTCTTTCAAACACTTGTACAAGTGCTTATGTTACGAATAAGCTCTTCAAAATGCACTAATAAATAAAAAAAAAAAAATGGCAACTCCTATTCACACTTCAATTTCATCCCTATGGAGTTGAAGACAAAAACCAAATACCATAAGGTGGTGTCAGCTTCATTGTTCAATCAACACTACACTACCCAGTCTTTAATGATATTCAATGATATACCATTTGACTCCATATCACTCCTAATGGTTTCCCCTGGTTTTCCCAAATCTTTAACTATTTGATTATCGTCCTTTTTATCTACCGAGTCTTCTCGTCACAAGCTCAAACCAGTTAGGGTGAAACTCTACAACCTTTTCTTCAAAGGAACCACCACTAACTTTTCTCTGATAATTTAATCCCAAATTCTATCTTGTACAATGTCAGGAACTCAACTCGCACAGCACAACATATAAATCTGATCTGATTTTCTGAAAGAAATCTGTATTGATTATAGTAGTAATGAAACCATGACTGGGTACTACATGAAGGGGTGAATTGGAGCACTGCTCCTTAGAGTGGAAAATGTGAGCAAAGAGGAGACGGATGGAGAATTACTCCTTACAAAATGGAAATACAACTAAATAGGACTGAAAGTAACCTTCTGCTGGAGAAGGAACCCAGCATTCCTCAACCAGACTTTTCCACCCAATCTTCATTGCCCTCTACAGTCTACATTCTGTTACTTAGCTCCCAAATCCCCCCACCCACCCACTTCCTTAATTCCAAAATCCCTCTCTCGACTATCATTATTATTCTCTCTCCTCTTTTTTCCATTTCGGCCCCCCCTCCTTTCATAAATCTGCAGCCCTTAAACATTTATTAGCCCATTTCTATCTACCATTTCCTGCATCTCCTAAGTTTAACCTTGATTCCCTTTCTATAAATGCAATAACTTGTCTATCATGACTTTTTTTTGGTAAATACCGTTACATTTTTACCTCTACACAACTGAGCTTACGATTATGGTTGCTCTTCACCACCAAACATTCAATCCCATATAACATCACATGTCTTATAATTGTGCAGTCTTTAACAGTAATTTTCTATCACAGCCCTAGATTGGGTTAAATTAAGAAATTGGCAATTAACCTAAACCCTTTGTTGTATATTTATGGCACAAAATATATAACTGTAATATAAACAAGTGAGTTCTAAGCACATACATTGCTATAACACAATCCCCAAGAACTAGTAATATCCTGTACAATACCTGCAATACTCGATGCTGCCTTGCTTCTTTGTTCTGAGCATCACGATCCACCATTGACGGATGATTTGTCAACTTATGAGGATGGTCAATGCCTCCCTTTTGATAACAAGAATTGCATACATCATACTCTGGGCATACTTCACAACGCCAACCTTGACCAGTTTCTATGTCAAGATAGCATATATTACAATTGGTCACAAATGCAGGAGCAGTTGGATTATGAAGATGATATAGGACCATCATTGAGGAATGCTTGGCCCTCCTTAGTGTATCATACTGGTAATGATTTCCCTGGCAGAGACTCAGAAATGCCTGTCTAGTGTCAAAGAATTCACTCTCAAGAATATCATCTGTATCCTTTGTATCAGATGGTACATCAGTAATTTCAACCTGTGCAATAAAGCTTGTTAAAAAAATTCAAATTGACTTCTAATCAGTAGCAATCACAAAGTTGATTATTTTATTTTTTGGTAGCAAGACTGGCCTCAAAATGCATGATTTGCCTTTGAAAATTCTAACCTAAAAAAGCTTGAGCAATCATTTCACTAAAGAGTTAATTTATTGAATAGTAGTCAAAACCATACATTCAATATACTAGTTCAAATCTAGAACTCAATAATTTGTCTAAGATCTTATCTTCTGAGAGTGGAACCATGAATTAGGCAGAGTTAAAATGATTAACAGTCAAATGCTAATAGAATCTAACAGTACAAATAATGAACTAGTTTAGAACGACACTTTTTACATCAAAATTAGACCTACTTACTGGGAAAAAAGTATGTTTTTCCCTCTGATTAACAGGATGCCTTTCTCTCTCTTCACGCTTTAGCTCTGCTTCATAACACCTAAAAAGAGGTAAGATAAATGTATGACTACCAAAATTCATTTCTTGAGTATGGAAGTTGTTCAGTTAGCAATAAATAAAAGAAAAATTGAAAGATCATACAAGAGATAAAAACAACAATACTACTGAGAGACTTATATGATATTGGGATAACAAAGAAATGTTATTGAGGAAATATCCACAGCAGTTTGAGTTTCAAATTTCAATACTGTCCAAATCCAAAACTGCAGTCAATTTATTGTATAATAATATAAGTATGATATGAAGGATGGACAGTGTAAAGCTAAAAACGCTCCCATGTCATTATGGTGGAATAGTGTTGTGGCAAATGGTGGACCCATTGCAACTATGTTAGAAAACTAACATAATAAATATTAAGACTCGGTGACTAGTGTTTTTTATCTGACAAACATATAAACAGAGAGGTAATGAGATGCCATAATTTTTCTCTGACTAAGATAATAAATAATACATATATGTCCTTCATAGACATCAAATAAATACTTTTCTATAATTAGTTGGAGATGCCATAATTTTGCTAGTGCTATATCCGTTTAATTTAACAAATTGCAGTTGACACCTCGTATGCCAAAACATGGAGATAAGATTGAAGAGCTTACTTATCACAAATCTGAAAGTTCTTGCACTGATTACAAACCCAACGGTTGCCACACACCATTAGGATACAGCAGTGGGTACATGCATGCTGCAAATGAACCATAATAAAATCTTCCTTCATTGGGGAAATGGTTTCACCGAGCTGGAGAAAGAAAGATCAAGAACTTCATATAAATAAAATTATCACACAGAAAGAGCCTAACAAAAAATATTAACACCAGTCAAGAAAGGAGAAGATAATAATGGTCACACAGTGTAACATCCAAATTGCTTAAAAACATAGATATTGCTGCCTATTTAAAACGATAAATTACTTTGTGCATGAGGAGCAGATCTTTTGAGGCATTTCCTGAAAGATCTGACTGACCAGATGCTTTTAGAGCCCTTTTTGTGATAGTCTTTTTGGTCGTTCCTTTTTTATTTTGCTTTTTTCCATCTTCCTCTTGGCGTAGCTGATAAATCAAATCTTCTGCCGCCCCAGGCCAGTAGTCACCGTCAAAATACGGGAGTCTTGCAGCTGTAACCTTAGCTCTACATTCACCGGTAGATGTGAAGAAATGATCATATAAGTTGGTGATATCGACCACAACATTCTCCTTTGAAGCTTTTCTTAACATGGCCAGATACCTAATGAAACCCACAGATACTGAAGTTAGAGATGAATAAACATATCACATTATATAATTACAATTATAAGACAAGTTTTCTGTCTCTTTTTGCTTATATCAAATCTCTTGTGCTCACCATTCACGAAGCTTATCAGATTTTGGTGTTTTCTGAATTTCTGGATGGCAATATAAAATATAATCTTCACCCTTCAATGGAGGACAAGCCCAAATATAGCAGCTGGTAAAACCACGTAACTTACAATATTCAAGGTATCCAATCTACAACAATATAAAAGTAATGAAAAAATGTTCAATTATTATAGAATATAGTTTACAGAAACATAACAAGCAAGAACTACAATAAATGGTTCCAAAGCAAGACATTATGCCAAAGATTACCAGAATTTCATGGTAAACAAAAGTTCGAAGAGCTTCTCCAGTAACTGATTTAACCTCAGGCCTAAAATACTTCACAGAGTCCAAATATGAAAGATACACCCGGCGCTGATTGGGAAATTGACATTCAGCTCCAAATTCTTGAACATACATGCCAAATAGGCATACTTCCACACCTTCAATCTTTTGAAACAGCAAAACTACCTGGAATTGAAAGCTAAGAGCATCAGTATTCATGATTATAGACAAGGATTTAATTACAACCATGTATTTTAAAACAACTTTTTGATTACCTTTGATTTATATGGGAACTCTGTTGGGTAATTTTCTTCCTGAAAAATCTCCAAAAAGCGCTGTTTCACTTCTAACTTCTTGTCGACAGATGACACGACTCTTACAACAAGGGAATCAGCTCCAGGCACCTAGAAACATCCAAGGGAAAACAAAATTAGCAATCTATCAGAAACCAAGATGCACTAGCAAAGAGTGTTCTTAGATTTCACTGTAACTGTGTTCGAGTGTCGGAGGTGTGTCAAAGCAGAAAAAGGTTGTTTGGAACACTTGTTTGAGGTTTCTGACACGTCGTACGAGATTTGGTGTACAGCATGTGTATAACACACACGTCTAAATCCAGGGGTGTAGGTGCTGTATAGGAAATCTCTATTACACCCAGGTACATAAGAGGCGTAGAACTCTCCTAGATTTTCTTTTCAAACTCAAGACAAATCTCCCTCAACTTCTTCTTCTACTATTTATAACCAACCAACTAACAACATCAACAAACTAACCGTCCAACCTAAAGGCAAACTTGATACCTAACATTCTAACTAATATAAAATACACCAAGGTCAAAATGTGAAGAACTAAAATTATAAAGAAAAGTAACGACAAAGTAAAAAGTAGAACCAAATGTATTTCTGACAACTAGTATATTATTCACCTCATCATAGGTTTTCCCATGAAACCTTGCTCTCTCTTGTCTTTCGTGCTTTAGCCGCTTAAATAATCGTTGTTCTATATGGTCACTAAGAATAGTTCTCGGTAAATCCTTCGCTCCAAGAACAGCACTTTGGGGTAATGGACTGCGCTCTCCTCGTTCTACCTCTTCAATGTAGCAGTTAGGACAAGTATATTCAGCTTGTCCACCATCATTTCTTCTTCCATTAAACAAGGCACATATTTGGTGTTGCCAAGCTTCGCATTTATCACATTGAACCCACTGCAAACAAAACATTGACGGTTAATAAAACAAATAAACAGCAAATTAAGCAACAAAATGGCGCATGTGGCACACACCCATTCCTCGGTTTCCTCATCATTCTTCTTCTTTTCCAATCTTGACTTAGCAATGGGAGTCCCATCAACAACAATGTGTTCTGAACGTGCGTCGTTGTAGCATGGGATACAAAAATAATGCCGAGTATCACCAGTACCCATGGTATAGTACATATTGTTTCTTTTGATGCGAACCCCGCACGTTGTGCAATAAATAGGCGGTGGTTCAAATGTCAGCTTCTCTACAGCACATAATTGACAGCAATTCTCACTCATAGCGTGCTCCATTGCTTGATTTTTCTCTACCTTTGATTTGCTCTGCCACGAGAAAATGATGCATATGGTAACAGGTTGATACCAAAGACAGTTAGAAAAAAATTATGCATAAGATATAGCAAATGAGCAATCCAAAATAGTAGAATATGTTCACCCCAAACCGTAATATCTTAATAAACCTCAGTTTTGCAATAAATAACATAGCATGTTAAATACAGTGGAGTGCATTCCATTAGGTTTGATTTAATTTCATCTCTTTTCATCAATCAAAACATAGCCAAACGGATGATATAGAGAAATAACTCATACAATGAAATGCACGAACGTGACTGAAACTGTTTTACTGTGGGCGCGGTCAGGATCGCCGTGGAAAACTGCAAGAACGGTGGAATCGCAGCGTTTTTGCGACCTGATTGTTGCCCAGAAAACCGGGTCCGTGGGTTGGGTTCGCGACGCGTTTTGTCTATTTCGACCCAGTTCATGAACAAAATTAGAAACCACGTTTTATAAACCTTAAACTTGAAACCGTTCATTGTACTTAATAAAATAATTAGTGGAACTTCCCACCCACTAATTGTTTAACTTTCCAATACAAAACCATAATTAGAGAAATTTATTAAATTGATATCTCGTTCCCTCTCTCACGTTAATTGTTACATACTATCCTTTTAATTTCTTTATTCTACTCTCTATTCACCCTATTCACGTTACAAACCTATCCTTTTAAGATGTTTGAGTTGTTTTGAGCTATTTTCTACTAAGATTATGATGCTAAATTTCAGTTTTTTAAAGTAATTTGAGTGGTATTTGAAGTTTTTTTCCTATTAAATTGTGTTGCTTCATATGCATATTATGAGTCTATATGTGATATATATGAATTTTTAAACTTGGTAGGATCTTACAATCCGATTTACGATCTAGTGACCTCTCTACCCGATCTTGTGTAGGATCTCGAGTCTGACTACCTAGCCATAGATCATAAAATTCACTAGTAAAGAGACAAAGACTGCCTAGGGTATATCAAAGTATGTCTTAAAGCCTTAAAAGTAATTACAAGCCCCAAGTTATTCAATAGCATAATATTCATAGAATCGTAGTATCGAGCTTATTTATTTGGGTGGACTTGTCTGGTGAATTTTGGAAATGCTCCAAAGATTTGATGACTTGTCTATACTAGATTCACAAGCTTTTTCTGTAGAAAGGAGATCATATTCTTGCAGCAATGTGAACTGTATATTGTTCTTTGGTGCCAGCTTTAGGCAGTTAGCCTAGAGTAAAGTGCCTGCCTCTTCAAAGGAAAATCTATCACTAGACTTGCTGTGAGACAATTGTTATAAATCTTTGCATTTACTCAGGCACATGCTTCCTTTCAGAGAATCCCAGAGGTAGAGTTGTTAAAAAACTGGAGTTCAGTACAACTTTTCTCTGTACCCATTTCCTCATTCATATAAATTTTCCTCTAGTATCAATGAAAAGAGTTGTCACTTTGTCAACACCAGAATAAACATAAACGGTATAGGGTCTATTTTATTCTCTTATTCAATCTTAATTTTAAGTTGATTTAGTGTGTTAAGACACTCCTGAAAGACTAAAACTGAACAGTTTCTTTCAGCATGTGACATCCTCATCTACTAATATAAATTAATGGTTGTATAATCAACCCAGATGTCACTAATGAATTTCATGTTTGCAACACATGCTTTTAAGTCCGAAGATTATTATCAGAATATTATATCAGGAAGAAGTTTTAGTAGATTTTAAAGTACAATGAAATGGTTAGTGTTATTAAACTAATGGAATTAAATAATACAAGACTTACTTGGCCAACCCATTGCCTGAGACCAGTAATATGTTCCCTGACTTGCTCTGGAGTAAATAATTCTGTTAAAGAGACCCCCTTTATTTTTGGCTTACCAGACTTTGTTCCAGCTGCATTTTCACTCTGCTGCATCGCATTTTCTTGCTTATCTTGTCCAATTTCTTTCTCAGTTTTTATATTTTCAGGCCTAGTTAAATTACAAGGATCATCATTCTTGACAGGCTCACCATCAGGAACTTTATGATCTGCATTATTGGAATCCATCTTCATATCGCTAAGCTTAGCATGTGACAGGACTTCTGCTTTTACTTCTGTAAGCTCAGATTTAATTAAGATAGACTTCTCTGCATTGAGATGAGTTTGGGACTGAGCACCCCTGGAAACAATAGATTCGCAATTTGCAGAAACAGATGATGCAGAATAATCATTTTCAAGATTAACAGACTGGGTGCAATGCTCAATCTTAATGCGTTTTAGAGATGGGTGCAGGTCTTCTGAAGTTTCCACAACTAATGTAGGTTTTGAGATCAATCTAGATGACGTGGCTGTAATATTATAAGATTTACAGGATCCATTTACCACACTCGGCAAACTTGATTCAGATTCTGGCTGAATCTGAGACTTAAGTTGAAATGCACGCCGGTAATTTCTTACAAAAACACAAACAAGGCAACACGGATCCTTGCAGTGTATGAAATGATGAAGCAATACCCTGGTATGATGACAACGTGGGATTGGACAATGACGCAGGGTGCATTCATCTATGTGCTTGCATAACTTCCGTGCACTAGAACAAGTGCGCTCTTGGCATCGTCCTTCAGGAGCAGAACATTTCCGAGCATGAAATAGAAATAAAAGCCACCTTTGTTGATTCCTGTGTGCCTTTTTAGTACCACTTCCTGGGACTAGCGGCTGAGCTACACCCCTAGGAGTAACAGCTTGGCCCATAGATACATCTGATGATAAATTATTGCAATGGGCTTCATCCTTCCCAGATATTCTTTGATGAAAATCCACATGGAGATGTTGGTCATGTGAAATATTGTTAGACATGTGGTTACCATCTTGTGAGTCAGGCCATTGGTTTAGTGCTACTGACTTGGAATTGGATTGTGCCCCAACTGTAAAGCAGCTGAACTTATTTTGAGATTCTGCAACCAATTGGTGTGGCTGCAACATTTGCTGCGAATTTTGAGGTGCTGGTGAGGATAAATCATGCTGACCAGATGGAAAGGAAATGTATTGAGCACTCCTAGGGCAATCTTCAGATGAATTTTGCTGGAACTGATTCTGCATCTCAGACATGTGGATCTGTTCGGGAACATGAGAATTGAGTAGGTCTTTATGGTGTTCAAATCCAGGCTCTGACTTCACTTGGTTTTCTAGATTGGAAGACAACTGAGACTGATTGAAAGCATTGTCATTGACCAAATGCTGAGGCTGTTGACTATGAGGTTTCAATTGAAATTGTTGCTGTGTTTGTGAATACTGCTCTGGCTGTTGAAATTGCTGGGGCCTTTGCAGATACTGCTGTTGAGAATGCAGAAGGGCATCTCTTGAAATTGATGAAGACTGAAAATTCAACTTTTCCAATTGATTGATTGCTTGAGACTTTGTATGAGCAGCCTGCTGCATACCATGCAAATTTGAGTGACCACTGATCAATGAGCTAGTTTTGGGTATTGATGGCAATTTTACTGAATTTGTGTTCTGAGTGTTCATCATAGACCCAGAAGATGTTGCAGATGCATAAAAGTTCCCAGAAGCAAAAGGGTCAACATTATTCAATCCATATCCATCACCTGATAATAAAATTGTTACCCATTATGAGAGATGTCAAATTCTAAGGACAGATATAAACATACACAGACAGATAGACATAAACCTATCTAACAAATAATATTAACTAAAAAGGTGATACAACAAAACACAGGTACTGAGTGGGAGTACAGGTCCTAGGATCATTCCTTCATAAAATAGAGAGAAAAGAAAGATTACCCTGCACTACTAGTTTCTGATTTTGGTCAAAATGTTGATGTATGGGTTTAGGGGAATTGGCATAAGTAGAGGCATAGCCATCAGAAGTGCCTGGTTCATTTACAAGTTGGATATTGTTACCGATCAAACCAAGCCCGCTATTTATAGAACCATTTGAGTTTGTAAATTGTTTTTGTAGCAAACCAGATCTCATTCCACTACTCATTTGGCTGCCAAGGTTCGGCAATACATGACTTTGGTCACCAACATGATGTTTCTGCTGCTCCAGCTGTGACTGTGGTACCATAGTAGAGTCTGCACTGGAAAAGACGCTACCATTAGTAGATGAATCTATATTCATATGTGAGTGGTTGCTGTTGACTGTATATCCCGGTGTAGGAATCATCTGACTTGAAATTCTCGGCACGCCCATGTTCGCCCCTGAGCTAACAGAGAAGGTGGTAGAAGTCTGCTGATATCCATTCGACAAACCTACAATAAATAGGATCCAGATTTATAATAAAAATAAAAAAACACACACACACAAGTGTAACGTTTGGTAAAGCACTATAATATTTTATTACCATCAGATCTATTTAAGGAACTACCAAGCATTCCACCTGCTGGTAACATATTTATACTATTGAAAGATGTTGATTTAATGTTATTACACCCACTGGAAGAAATCATTGAGGCGTCTATAGAAGATGGAACCACCATGGTTGAATTTGGAGCATGCGACATACCAGGGGTTGGTATCATTGTACCAATGGGAGAAGAGCTAACAAGCTGGGAATACGGTCTGTTGTGATTACTCATAGTTGCTCTATGGAGGAAATTAGTTAGACGACTCTCTAGTGTACTCAAGTTCATGTAGTCCTCCTAAAAGACGAGTCAAAAACATTGTCAACACAATAATAGTCTTTGAAAAGAAGGACATAAAGTTTGAAGGCACCTTGCTATTACTTCCTGAATCACGTGAGTATTTCAAATAGTGAAAAGAAAATGAACATGAGAAATAGAAAAAACCTTAGATGCAGCAGCTTTTAACATGCCCTCCTCGAGACGTTTTGAAAGATCCTCAATCTTCATTTTCTGCATATCAGAAACTGGCTGCTGATGACGTTGCAATAATATCTCACAGCTGGAAGGTAAATTGTTGTTAAGTAAAATGGACAAGTATTAGCATAATAATACATATTATTACATTGCATCTCATCTCAATCAAAAAACGAATAGTAATAACTTACATCTTGGCTTGAATAAATGCGCGTGCTCTACGAAATTCAGGATGATCCATACTACTTGTTGATTGTGATACACCACCACCACCTCCACCTACACCTAAAGATGGCATCTACCTGTGATGGGAGGGCATTCCCAGTCCTGGAATATGTTTCATCTTTATTCTTCTTCGCATAAATAATAATAATAACTCAAAGATATTGAATTCAGGAAAAATCATTATAAATACTATTGTTTAACTCTCTCTCATCAATTTAATCAAGCGTAACGTAACTTGTATAAGAAACCCTAAAAACTGAATCAAATCAACAAATTACAAATTAGGGAACAAGGAAACCCTAAAATGGTGAACAATCGGTCACGGAAGTGTCAAATTGAAATATGAAATTCTTCTAAAAGAAATTACCAAGTATCGACGACCGCGAGCGAATTCACGATGATTTTGCCGTGGAGAAAGATAGAAAGAAAGGTCGGTGACAAGTTTAATTTTTTATTTTTAATTGAATGAATGAATGAATGAAAGCGTAATTTATTATAAAGGATTCACGAGGCCCAAAATATTATTTAATGGAGTATAACTTATTGTAATTTTTTTAATTTATTTATAAAAATAATAATTACATTAATTAATTTAGTCAAAAAAAATTACATTAATTAATTAATTAATAATATTGTCAAAAGTTTTAAGATATTAAAGGAAAACTGTCGGCATTAACGCAATGTTTTTATTAGTAATTAATATTATCGTACTGAATAGAATGATCTATAATTTTGTTTTAGCCTACATCTTTTGCTGAAATTTATATAATCCATATCTATATCCATATCGACTCTTTTATTTATTCAACCATTTTTTTATTTTTTTAATAAAACTACATTGAATTTAACCATAAGAATTCCGTTTAGTGATGTAAAAAAAATAAAAAATTAATTCCGTTTAGATTGAATTTACAGACGCTTATTTTGGTGAAAGTTAAACAAGATTTATAATGATTTTTCCTGAATTAAATATCTTTTGCCTATTCTTTTAATTTTAATTTATTTTTGACATAAATTCTTTTAATTTTTTTTTATTCTGATAATATGTTTCTTCTTAGTACCTTTTTTATATCTTTTGCCTATTCTTTTAATTTTTTTATATTCTGATAATATGCTTCTTCCTAGCACCTTTTTTGTTTAGGCCTTTAAAATGAAATTGTTGACTTAAATGGATTTTGACATTGAATTTGAACATGAAATTGTTGACTTTGGATTGCAACTGGTCGTCAGGGTGTTTGGTTTGTACTAGCTGATGGTGTATTCCTTGGAACATTTGAGTTATGTGAATAAAGATGAAACTACATGCACTCAAATTTTGTTGACTAATTTTTACTTCTTTTTTTTTTTTTGACGAGACTAATTTTTACTTATGTATTGAAACGGATGGATTATGTGTTGTTTGGAAATTTGCAATAATTATTTGATTTCTTAGAAAAATGGACGAAATAACTAAAACAATGGACAAAAAACTCGGTTATAAGATTACAAACACATTTCAATAAATCGTTGGATTTTGTAGCTCAAATTTATTTGAATTTAAATCTAATTATGAATAAGCCACAAAAAAGAACATTGAACATTTGCAAACTTTGAAAAATAACTACTAGTGTATATAAGATTATAAGTAAGCAGCTGTTAAGTATATGACCAGAACAAAAATAACTGAAGAGTCAACTACAACCATAAAAGATTTCTTTAGGGAAATGTTTCAGCTGGCAAACTTTCAAAGGATCCATAAATTGAGAATTCACTTGCATATCCTTCAATTGTGTATTTTTTTTCCAATTTAATCTGCCTGTCAGTCAACTTTTTTCGCTTTTCGCTTCCATTACCTTGAGTAACCAAGAAAAATTGTGCGTACAATTTTCAGAAATTGGACGAACATTGCTTTGCAGAGTTAGACAATACAGACCGTAAATATTACAAATATATGTCATGAAAATTGAGAACCGCATCTCTCTTCCATGGTATCACCGACTAAACTATTTTTGCAAGAAATGAAGGTCGTGATTCATGAGAATCGAACCCATATAAAAAAAAAGTGAATATATATGTAAGGCAGAGAGCCATTGACCATGTTACCTCAGTAACGCCTTCCATATTTTCCTCATATATACTACAAACGACCATATGGCAAGTCCTGCCGCAATATAAAGCAGTAAAACACCAGAGCCTACCAAAATGGCAGGTCCTCCATGACTGAAAACAAAAACCAAACAGACATGTCATTTAGAGCCAAATCAACAATTTTACTTTTCCTAACAAGTAGTTTACTCAAAATGCAAAGAAAACAGATACCTGCAGTCACGGGTAGCAAGGAGAACGGTTAATGCCGTCATCTGTGTGGCTGTTTTCCATTTCCCCAAATTATTAACCGCAACAGCCTATTATTTTTAGTCTAATCATATAAGCTTGAAATTTCACATATGGAGCAGGAAATTGATTCAAGTGAAGTGGAAGTAAAACAAACCTCTAAAACTTTACTACCCTGGGAAGCAGCCCATTCTCTGAGTGCTGACATGGTTATCTGCATTGAGAGTTGCAAGAAAAAATTTAAGACAAAAAACTCAAATATAATGATGTGTGAAAAGTAAAAGGAAAAAGAAAACTATGTAAATTGAGTATGCTTGAAAACATGAAAGAAAATATGCACAAACAAAACCAGCGAAGCAAATATTACATAATATGTAATCTAAAGACCCTGCATAGATGGTATCAACAACATGTAATTCAGTGCTCCTTCAACAATAACACGCTGAACAAAGTCGGGTTTGTATATACATAAACCACCCTCTCATCTCTGCAAGAATAACAGCCTCCCAGAAAAACAAGAGAGGAAATAAGGGTGAAGTTTGGAGCATTTATGCTCATCCATCTTAATTTATTCTCTACTTGGGGTGTATTGTGTATGGCAGATGTCTATGTCAGTTGCAATTCTACACAATAGCACCAAAAGGATATTAACTTTCAGTCTACACTCTCTTGTGCACGCTCCATACTTTCTTATTAACTAATCATTCCTCCCTCTCTTTTTTTATTGACTCTCCCCTGTTACAGTTTCTATCTACTATTTCGTTGCATCAACGTTGTTTTCGAACTCAAATTTTAATTCATTGAGATCAGATTCTTCTATACCATTAGCATCCATATGGGTCTCCTCTACCCTAATCTCAACATCATACACCTCTAGTCTCTACCACAATGTTCTGTAAATTTATGTGGTTCTGGTTTTGTTTAATGAATAAATAAGAGTTGTAGTTAGAATAAAATAGGGCAGTTGGTCACTTAAAGGGAATTACATGTATAAAGATGACATAGAGAGGGAAATTATTTAGATTTGTAACCATTGAGTGAATGTAGCAGCGGTTTGGTTATAGAAGGGGAAATCATTGGGATTGAGTTTTCTCTTAGGGCCCGTTTGGTGCGCAGGTTAAGGAAACAAGATATGTTAAAGTTTTCCAATCTTGTTTTAATCCGTTGTTTGATGTACTAATAGAAAAGGATAAATTTAACTTATCATTAAGCCTATCCAATTACTCTTTGTTATTTTAATCCTTATTTTTGGCTAGGTTCAATTACTCTTTTTTATTTTTCTTATCATGGGTGCACCAAACACATGACATGATATGTGCTAATCTTGTCACTATCATATCGTATTATTATTCAGCTTCTTATCATATCTTATCCCTATCTATCCAGCGCACCAAACGGGCCCTTATTCTATTTCTTATGATAAATATTGTGTTTGTTCCCTTCACTTGTTTCTATCAATTTTGCAATTTATTTTGTGGGTTCATAGACCTACTAGTTTTCACCGGAGACCCACTGTGATGCCGGGACAGAAATGAAGAACTAAGTTTTTCTTGAAGGGGAACAGAAATCAAGAAATTAATCGAATTTGAGATCCATGATATGCCGAAGCAGAGGATAGAGGAACATAGACCAGGTTGTGATGATCAATGGCTGACGCCTGACGGTAATCCCTGTGATCAAAAACGATGTTGAAACACTTGGGAAAACTCATTGTTGAAACCAGCAATTTCTGTAAGTTCTCAAGCAGAGTTAGTTCTTGAGCACACCACACAGATTTTTGACCTTCCTAAGAAGGTAGCTGATTAAGCATCAAGAACCTTCTTTTCAGATGGGTGCAGAAGCAAGGCTGGGGTGAAGAAGACGAGGAGAGATAAGGGCTGAAAGAACCAGTTGACCCCACAGATTTGACAAAGAAAAGAAGTTTGGGTGATAAAATGGGAGGAGTTTCATCTCATGCGGATGAGCAGGAGCGATCTTAGACTAAAAAGGTAGAAGAATCAGATTGGTCATGGGAGTTTCCTGAGAATCAAGAAACTAAACAGAAATCACATTAAGTAACAAAATCTGTCGATCCCACTGGTCTTATGAGTAAAATCTGTGATCGCACACAACCGTAACAAATTGCAATTCTATTAGTGACAGTGAACGCCCAGGTCATCAAAGATTGAAAGATCATACAATCTTATGAATAAAATCACAATTTTTACTACCTTGCCGATGGCTAACTGCCCCACGCGGATGTCAATGGTGGAGAAGATCTGATTTCAATGAATTACAAGCTGAATTGAAAAATAGCAGGAACAAATGTAAATGAGGAAGTAATATGAAGCAAAGAAATAAGCAAGTGAACTAGTTGACCCACCACCACTTCCAAAGCTTCCAGTAACTAGCTCACATGTCGCGGCCAGTGGGTCATTTTTGGAGTTGGTGTGGGCAGCAGAGTAGCTTTGGTGAGAATCATTGTAGGACGGGAAAAATATGGGTGAGCAACTCTCCTGACACTCCAAGCTACCTAGCTCCATTGTCCAACACGGAATTTCCATACAGCAGCTGTGAAGATCCAGGTTACACGAGAATTGACCATTTCCCCATCAGACTGTAAGCCAACCCTCTATGGGTAGTGAGTGGGTTTTTAACTACTGGCCTCTACGGATATGTCCCAAAAGAAGAAAAAAATCACATTTTAGGTTCATTATATAACTTAAGTATCTAGTCTATAATAGATACATCAGTTATTCAATGAACCTAAAAGGTAAAAATTTTCTTATAATAGGGACCAAAGGGAGTGTTGAATTGAAATGTATTGCTCATTCTATACAATTTGATGACATGTCTATTTCTATGCCCAGCAACTACGAGCACAAAGTTGAGTTTGAGAGGTGGTATTGTTAGCATAAATAATGAAGGAAAGTTAGTGCATATTAAATGGGGGAATTGGTTAGTTAATGGGAAATACATTTATAAATAGGAGAACATATGGAGAGGGAGATTGTTCACATTTGTAAACATTGATTGAGTAATGTAGTGAATATGTTGTGGAAGGATTCTTATTCTCAATCTTTCAACAAAAATGTGTTCTTGTTTCCGTTTATTTTTATGAATTATTCCAATTCTTTTTTGGTTTCAAAACAAATTACACATTATCAAAACATAATTGATTTCGTCCTCCAGGTCGTCCCAAATCTCAATGGTGATACCGTTGGAGTTGGAGAGCAACAACCATAAGAGATCCCATATTCACGCACTCACTAAATTCATCAAGACAAATAATTTAACCAAACCTATGTTTTAGTGCACTCTAGAGTTTAGAGTGACAACGGCCATTAGTAATTTGGATTCCAAGAGTTTCTAGTATGAGGCACGTTTTATAAAACTGAAACACATCTTCCAAAGTAGTATTTATACAGTATGGAATAAGTAAAAAAGAGATAAGAAATATAAAAGATATAAAATGGATAAGTGTGACATTAACTACATACTAGGTTCGCAGTGGAATAAAAGGCTTGAAATCTAATTACCTCTCTACCAATTATGGTGATGGAAGGTAGAATTAAAAGCCAGGGTGCTTGTGCCAATGCAGGAACTTTCAAAGGTCTAGTACATAATAAGATCAATGTGGCAGCAACCATAAGCTGCAATGAGTTTCAGTACTAATTAAATTCAGATATTACATTACATTACATACAAATGAGAAACTTGTAGTTAAAAGAAAAGGTAAGGAGAATGACCTTGTCAGCTACTGGATCTAAAAAAGCACCAAAGGAAGATTTTAGTTTCATCTGCAATGCAAGAAGAGTAAAGTGTTAGTTATATTGAAATAAAGAATTTGTATAAGGGTCGGTTGGTTGGTTACCTTGCGAGCAATATAGCCATCAAGCCAATCTGTAATTGCTGCAGCGGTGAAAATACTTGTGGTAACAGCAGTTCCTTGCCAACCATCCATGTAGAAGGCTAAATAAATAAATAATAAAGCAAATTCAATTGCATCATTTGAAACAAAGAAATAAATAAAAGAGCAAAGAAAAAAGAAACACACTTACTGGCAACAAGAAGAGGAATAGATGCAACACGGCCGAGAGTCAAAATGGTGGGCAAAGTAAGAAGTCTGGAATGGGAAGAAGAAGGCATAGAAGAAGTACGATCATTCTTCGAGATGGATAAGTCACGGACATTGATCTCTGAACCCATAATAATATTTGATGATGATGCAAACCCAGTATGGCACTATCCAACCAACCCCTCCCGATTTCTCACCTACAATCACACAATAGAGACGACACTCACACAGGTGGTATGGTTTGGGGCCCAAAAGCATTTCCTTCTTCTTCTTCTCTTTATAAGGAATTTCTTTCAATTCAATGAGATCATTAAACCTAAAAGTAGAACGACTTTTCTAGATTAATAATAATAATAATAATAATAATAATAATAATAATAATAATAATAATAATAATAATAATAATAATAATAATAATCAAATAGAATAGTTATCAATCATGCACAGGGTGGTGGTGTTGATCTCTTGCGATGCCAACGATACTGTTCTCTATTTGTGTCTTTTGAAAATAAATAATAGAAATTAGAATGGGAACAATCGAATGCAGGATGGATGGATGGATTGGATTGGAATTTGGATCCAGCGGAGCAGAGGTGGCGGGCCATCTGGCTATACGGATGTGGACGGAAGCATTTGGTATGTGAGAGTTCAGGGGATGGCCGACATCTATCAGGTCAGGGACGATTTCCGCAAACCCGGGGAAGCCGATATTTTGTACTTTTTGTTCCTAACTCACAGAGAAGTGGGAAGCCAATATTTTTTGCCATAAGACCGATTAATAAACCATATAAATCTTTAACTAACACATTGGGCTTAATGAGCTCCACCAAACGTATTTCAAGACAACTTACCTCACAGGGTTAATAGAAAAAATAAACCCCATGAATTTTATTTACTCAGAAAAACATGATTTTGTACCCAAAAAAAAAAACACATGACTTTGGGTTATTATTGGATCCTAAATCACTCATGTGCATTCTTTAATGTAAATAAATGGTTTCTATATAGATCAAATTTTTCTTTCGTGTTTTTTTCGTCATTTTGTCGTCTAAGTGCGCCTTTGCTTGATCTTCTTCTATCTTTGTGTGATGTTTGTTTGACAAAGGTTGATAGAACAACTTCAACCAACTATTGATTGACAGCAATGCAGATTCGAAGACAAGAATATTCTGGTTACTTTAACTTTATTCACATTACTCAAATTGTTTTATGTTATTAATTTGAATGTTGTGAGTTTGTTTGCAGACTCATTTATTTATTTATTTTCAGTGATGTTGAATTTGAATTTGCATTTAATGTACTTTATCAATTTGAATGAATGAATAGCATTATTTTAGTAAAAAAAGCCACATGAATTAAGGAAAATATTTTTTTATTAAATTTGTCAATAATGTACCATCTTTTTTTTAATTATCTTTTGGGTTTTTTATACTATAATTATGTTTTAGTTAATTAAGAGAAAATAAGTCTTGATTCTTTTTTATTGTCAAAGGAATCAAACTTATCTCATATCATTGAAAGTTGCATCAATAATCCAACTTGGCAGCAACTTAACACTTGTAGATTAGCCATATACATATCCGATCTAGCTAGTTCATGAGTAAGTAGTAACTAAATTAACTTGCCTCTTGAGAAACTCAACCAACGAATTTGGACAAAAAACATTAAGCTTAAGAATACAATCTTAAACAATACTTTTGTTATTGACCAATTTAGTTAATCCATCTCAAACTCATTGGTTTGTTATAGAAAATAAAAATAAAAACTCAACGGTCAAATTACTCTCTCTAAAGTTGTGTTAATTAGAAGTTATCCCCCATTTTCCATTCCACCCAATGATGACTATTGTTATTCCTAAAGCTTGTATGAATGAGATTCAGAAAATTCAATGGACATTTATATGAGTAGATGATGATAGTGGTCGAAGATTTCATGTTGTGAGTTAGGATAATATCACTAAACTTGAGTGTTTTGGAGGCTTGGGTATTAGGCGCTTGGTAACCATGAATAAAGTGTGGCGCGTGAAACTAGGGTGGACAATCAGAAGCTGAGAGGAGGCCCTTTGGATTAAGTTGATTAAAGGCAAGTATGTTAGAGACCATCCTTATTTTTTATGTTGTGGTTGCAAAAGCTCAAGACTCCAATTTATAGAAGAATATTGTGACATCTTGGACCAAACTTGGTTTGTATGATTTTTGGTAAATTGGAGATGGGCGCTTAGTGAATGCTTCAAAGGATAGATGGCTATTATCAGGTTAAACTATTGAGGAATTCGGGATTGTGTTACCAAATCAATTGCAAGGGATGACAGTGAGTAAGGTGATAGATCAACATGGTAATTGGGATTTTAATATTATGAAGGATTGACTTCCAAATAATGTTCTTAGCAGCCTTCTTGCTATCAATGCTATGCTCCCACCTAGAAGTGACAATGGGAACGATAGAAGGGTCTGACGCTGCTCAAATGATGACATTTTTAATATCTTGTGCATCTATAAATTGTTGTGCAACTTTGATGATGTTGGTTGGGATGACATGTGGTCAGAAATTTGGAGGCTAAAAGTTTCAGAACGTGTTTGAAGCTTTATGTGGCTAGTTGGGCATGATCGGCTTATCACAAATTTCAGAAACAGTATGATGTTAGGGAGCCATTGTGTCACCATTGTTCAGAAGTTGGAAATCACAATACATGTTCTTCAGGATTGTCCATTAGCAAAAGCGATTTGGAGTAATGCTTTGAAGGCAGATACACATGTAAATTTTTACAGCTTGAATCTGCAGAATTGGGTTGTTATGAATCTATCGAATGAGCATGGGAAGGAGCAAGATGTTCAGTGGACCTGTTTGTGGACGACATGATGCCATTTCCTTTGGATGTGGCGAAATAAATAGAATCGTGGGGAGGAACAGGTCTTGCCTAGTCACCCTTGGTGTTTTATTATTTGTTGGGTCAATGCTTACAAGCATGTGAATGTGAGTGTAAATTGACTTTTACCTAGTTTGAATTTATTTTTCCTGTTTGCTAGTTGCTACATATTGATGGTTTTATGGCCATACTTGCCATGTGCAAAACAAACTAGATGAAGTTCTTCATATTCAATTAGAAACTTGTGCCCATGTATAAGTGTATAACAATGTGAGGAGTCAAAGTTTTATCTAGATCTATCACAACACATATATGTGCATATTGCCATCTTGAGTGTATGGAAGTTAGAAGATCGATCTTCAACATGGTTCCCCCTCCCCCAACAAAGACAAACTCTCTAATTGATGTATACACCGCTGCGAGATTTCCTTTTTCAGGTAAGTTTCAAGGTCACACTTATTGTTGATTGGTGGTGTTGTTACAAATTTACAATAGATGAACTTGATCTTCCTGCTTATTAGTTCTTTTTGATGTCGTTATGTAAATGCAACAGTAGTGCTAATTAATGGTAAAAGACAAACTGTGACATGTTTGCTCTAGCACGATATTTGAATTGATGATTTCATTGCACAGTCAATTTTTTTTTGTTGAGTTAGTAATTTTTAAGATTTGAGTCTAACAATTGTTTTAAAAAATTTTAAAGCAGGTTGTTTTAATCAATGTTTATCTAAATTTGATTGTTTTCTAGACACTCGATATTTAGTACAGAACATGTGTCAAGTCAATATCGCTTAAATATTTTTTTAGTTGATTTCACTTTGATTGTTGTTTTTTATTAGCATTTTGTATTTTGAGATTCATCACACAATACAATATGAAAAACTATTGCCTTTTTGAAACTGACAAAATGAGTCATTATTTGAGTTTGGTAATCATCAACAAGTTATTTACCATAGTAATGGATTTTGCTCATATGTTTAGTACTTTTATTTACAGTTATTTCTTTTGGTGTAGAGATAGCATATATTTCTAGAGTTCGAGCATGGTGATGAGAACAATATTAATTGAAGAGTTCAGGGAGTATTATTGTATAAGGATTACCTTTTTGACCATGAAATACATTGTTATTAATATGTTTTTACTATTTAGTCACTTTATTTTACGGATGTCTATATTTTCTTTGCTATCCCAAGTTAGTAACCAAATGTCTACCCGTGCAATGTGCACGGGTCTATTACTAGCTAGTTTGTAATAATAAAGCTATAATCAAAGGGGATCGGTGGAAAAAGGCAAAAGCTAGCGGAATCCAAAGATGTAACCGTGATCCCTCAATTGTTGTTGTTTTCCGCAATTGTTTTAAAAATCAGACTGTGGATGTTGAACCAACAAGACCTCCGGGTCATGGTTCAATTGGTTAAACAGTAATCCAACTCGATAATAAATAAAGTAACATAATACATTATTACTCTTGACGGAAAAATATCATAATAAATATATTGCTATAAACACAACACGAATAGAAATTAAATAAAAAAATCATATGCATACACCATATTTCAACTTCAAGTTTCAACTAGCAGAATCACAAACTTAAATGGTATGGTAATAACAGAAGGTTCGCAAACAAACAGCAGAATCAAATTAAGAACTACACAAAACATCATAAATTAAAACATTAAGGAATTTAGATTCACAAACAAACATCAGGAGAATGAAATTAACAAGCAGAATGTTATTGATGGTTAATGCGAAGAACCAAAAAAAAAAAAACCAATCGTGAAGCAGAAGGTTCGATAAACATACTTGTACGTGCGAAGGTGAAGGTGGTGGCGGCGAGCGAGCGAGAGAGAGAGAGACAGAGACAGAGAGACCTGCCTACGACGAGCGAGCGAGCGAGGGAGCACGAGAGACCTGCCGGACGGGAATGGCCTGACAGAGGCAATCGCACGAGAAAGAAGAAGGATTAGGTTATACTGTATTGTATTATAGATAGATAGATCCTTTCAAAACAAATAATATTAACTCATCGGAAATAACTTTCAGATGGGAATGTGAATTTCATTCAATGAATTTACACAGAGCCCTTAATTAAGGGGTGGAACTGGAGATAGTATAAAGTGTTTTTTCGATTAAATATCTCAACCACACTTTCTTTCTTTTTCTTTTTATTTTTTTTTTGCTGCAAGGTGTCTATGCTATTAAAAATTGTTTTAATTAATATGTTTTGTTAATGTGTAATTATTTTAAACAAACATCTCTAATGTTTTGTTACATCAATTAATGAATATGACAATTCATATATTTTTATATTTATTTGTTGACGTGATAATGGGCAACACATCATTAGATTAATGTGTAACACGGACAAAGTATACCAATTAAATTCTTAACCAAAATATTGAATGGCTAAGATCAACACTTTATTACCTCGGGTGAAAATCAAAGGGGAGAGGATCATTTCCCTTATTTTTTGGTAAATTAGGACCCTTTACCTAAATTAAGCTATCATGAGATTAGAATAAAATGACAAACACCTAAGGACACTTGGATGAGATGGTAAGGGATTTTTTCCAGCTTAATCAGAGATTATGGAATTAAAATCAATCCTGAGAATACAGCGGTGTTAAATTCTCTTGAGTGAGAGCTTTGCCACTATATGTGGTTCTACCCGGCTTGAGGGATTAGTCTCTGCAGTTACGCGCAGATGATAAACTATGGTTTTAGTTTTTAAGAGTAATGCTCTGTTATATTTGTCCAAAAAATTATGGACAAAATTACTATTACAAGACACTATGAAAATGTTTGCTATTTACTTGTGTTTTAGGGATCAAAATAGAATCTACTTTAGAATAAAATATTTAATTAATTTTAGGTTCAATTATAATTTTAATCCACTTATTTTCATTTATTTTCAGTTCCCAACTACACCTTCAATTTAATAATTCAAACCTTGTCATCTAACACCGTTTTCACAAATCAAAATTATTATTGTTATTAGATAAATCAAATTCAAGGAAACTATATAAATTTGAATTATTGGGGGATATGTTTAGGGTTTACAACATAGTCCAGTTTGAGAAATGCTATCTAAAGATAAGATTGAGATGGATTGAAAGTGGGAGTGTTTTTTGGTCAAGGCTGGAGTATCTATCACCGAACACAATGGTTAATCTTTCGTTGGATTTTAGAATCAAACTATCAACTCTTAGTTAAAAGAGGATGAACTTTAACCACTAAAACACACATTTTTTTGAAAGCTGGAGTGTGAGATTGAGTGATTTGAGAAAGAAAAAAAAATGATTTGAGAAAGAAGATAGAAACTTGAGAGATCTAGTTTTTTTTTTGGTAAAACATGTGAGTAACTAGTGATGATGTGTATGAGGCTGCATACCAATTCATAACTAATTTCTGTTAATTGTAAGTTGTAACCGATTTTAACTAAGAAACTCTAAGCACTAAAACAAGACCTAAGTATATTTTGAGTGAGAGGTTTTCCTGAATTACAATTACATTCTTCTCATTTTCCAACTGATGTACCAAAAAAAATAACATCTTCAAATTCATCTAGTGTTAAAGGTTATATTGCAAAACTGTTGTCCATGCACATCTTAGATCTATCAACATTTCTTCAAGCTGATTAAACAAGATTGCAATTCCGTCTTACTTAATGATCAATAAAAGACTACATGGTTTTGTGAATATGCAGATCTTCCAATTTATCAAGCATGATCAATTGAAAAAAGTTACTTTTACAACAGGTTATATTTTGCTTGAGAATGTATATCATGGGGAAAAGAAAATCCCTTAACCTGAATTGAATTTTCTTTTACTATATAGTCGGCAAAATGAGCAAGGAATAAATTTAAACCGTAGTTGTCTTTCCGGGTTACATGTTCAAAAAAATTCTTTCATGAATTTAAACAAGGAATCACACTTATTTTTTTGACTAATAACTGTAGATAAGTTTGAGTGGAGATCAATTTGTGACTGGAGTGCTGGAGAGGCAGCCATGTGACACTGGTTGTACCAAAAATCCAGAGTTTATTTATCGAATTCCCATATAACCCCACCATCCTCTGCAATACAAAAATAAAAGAACATGGCAAAATCTCAAATTTTAAAAACCAATAAGAATTAAAACACTGGTTTACAAACAACTAAGTTTTTTTATTTAGCCTAGATTTATTTTAGTTTCTAACAGTTGAAATGCATACAAATGAGTGAGAATGAGATAGTTATAAACCTGAAGCAAGCATGCTAAAAATGCATTGAACGTCAAAATACATAATAATGAACACCAATAGAACAGAAAACACAGTTTGGTAACTGAAAACTGATCAAGGTCCAAAGTAGAAGAAATGAGACACATCTTCCCAAAAGTAACCCCCGCCCTTTAAAACAAGTAAAACAGAACATACGAGGAGAAAACAGTAAATTTAAGCAGAGCTCTCTGATCTCCTTGTGTATCCACCAGAGACACTGCTCAGTGATTCCCAAGAGTCATGCGAAGCCACAACTTGTTTTACAGAAATAATATGTATGACTAAGACCATGGTGTAAGTTAAGTCAATTAAAAATATGCATTGCAGAGCATAATGTAATCCACAGAGATCTTCCAGAAATATGAAATAAATCAATCTAAATGACAATTGACAATGTAAACAGAACCATAAAATGATAAATTTTGAAAATTTGAATGAAAAGCATAATAATTAATAAAGACAGGTGGTGACTCCAAACATCAATATTGGACATAAACAAAGTAACTAAAGAAAATAATGCATGTATCGACATCAATATTGTCCTAGGAAACAGGAACTTCAATATTGTCTCAGTAGAGAGGCTAATATTGGAAAGAAATAAAGTAACTAAAGAAAAAATTGATTGCATATTAAATATCACGAGAATTCTACATACATACATACATACTGAAACATTATGTTGGGGGTGGAGCCATAAATATTATAGTGCCTGGGCAAAATTTTAACATGTGACATAATATATACATAGTCCAAAAAAAATCTCAGTTTTACCCTAAACTAAACCCTAAAAATCTCAGTTTAGCCGTTAACTATCCTCTAAAAATACTAAAAATTTTGGCCAGAGCCCGGGCAACGGCCTTGGCTCCGTCAATAATGCAGTTACTTACTATGTAACTAAATATTTTCTGTTGTGACTTGAGCTAAAATAGTGATATGAGAGAGATATTACTTGCTAGAATGGGAAACGTGAATAAAAATTATTTATGTATTTCAAAAGATGTCCAAAACATTTTACAATTTTCATATTGAGGACACAAGATTCAAACTTTATGGCAGATTAGTAAAATGCATGGTAGCTCAATCAATGAGCTCAAACTCTTTCTTGGGTTTATTTTATCAGCAGATCTTACAAAGGAGATTTGTGTTCTATGTCTACTCTTCTTTTTGAACATTTCTTATGCTGATAACTCTATCAATATGCAAAGAACTCTATCAAATCAATTTACTACTCCTAATTATTAAGAGCTAGAATATTATGATTTTCAAATAACTATACACATGATGCAAAGAACTCTATCATTAATTTAACTATTTAATAACTAGAAAACTATTAATTATTTAAGAGCTAGAATATTATCCAGAGAAGAAATCTATTAGTGAAGAATCATCTGCCTAAGAAATACTAATATGCAAAGAACTCTATCAATGAATTAGGATGACCTGAATGTTAGAAATAATATAAAACCATTGAAGTAACTTTTCCTTAAGCTTTTGGGATAATCGGTTATTTGACATGGTATCAGAGCCTCTATGACTAAGTGGTCTCGAGTTCGATTCCCGCTCCCCTCACTTTCTAATTAAAAAGTGGAATTTTAAGCATATGATAAGTGGGCATATGCATTATCCACGCTTCAAGCTCAATGGTCTCTTGCGTGAGGGGCGTGTTAGAAATAATATAAAACCATTGAAGTAACATTTCCTGAAAGCTTAAACTTTTGGAATAATCGGTCATTTGACACGGAATACAAACTGATTAAGAAGAAAGCATAAATATGAGCAAAGAAATAATAATTATAATACCTTTAACTTTGTTGTTAATCCAAGCTTCTACTAGCATACCGGCACCAATTCCACCGGCAATACAGGCAGTGCAGAAGAAGAGAGCAGAGGGTAATGGCCATTTAGGAAGGAAATAATAGTCAGGTATATTCCTGACTCTCTTGGGAAGTCGTTTTGCGATAGTAGGTTTAACATTAGGGTTTTGCTGCATCTCACTACCAACAGCTTTCCAATCCAATCCTTTGAATGGATCACTTCCATTCTCACTTCCCATTACACACACACCTTCAATTTGATTGATAGATAGATAATACAAACCTAACACTGTTTTCAAAAATCAAAATTAGGTTTAGGGTTTATAACAGAATTTGGGGAGATTGAGTATTGAATCTATTCTATTCTAGTTGGTTACAAGAAAGAAAGAAATAGCATGACATTGAAAATGGAGCAAAGTGAAAATAAGAAAGTAATGCCTCAGAAATTCACCGTTTGTTTTACACACGAATGCGAGTTGTGAGTCTTTAATTAATTAATTGGTTAAACAGCAATCGATATCTACTCGCTGGCGCGTGTGATGCAGAGACCCGCGCGGCACTGAAAGATTCCAAATAAATTAGAATTAGAAATAGAACGGGAGGGAGTGGAGTGGAGAGGTTTTGGTGCAGGCAGAATTCTCAATGCTGGTGCAGTGCATATGAGATGAACGGAGATGGTCCAAAAAAAAGACTGTGGGTGTGTCACTGTCTCATTGGTAAAACTGTGAGAAAAACAACAAAGGAATCTTTACTTTTGCACAACAGTAAGGAATCTGTGGATAAAAGCCCAGTGACAGGGGCAGGCAGGCAGGCAGAAGGCAGCTGTGTGTTGTTTTATTGTACTACAACTCAAAAGAGAGTCGTAGACAGGGTAATTGGACTGATTTGATCGATTTTGAGTGAATTTGATGTCCGAATCAATGAACTTTCAATTGGTTCGGTTCTGTTTTTAAAAATGAATCTGATCCGAATTAGTCAATTTGGATCGGATATTATACTCGATTCACAATATTTTGTTTTTCCGGTATAATATTTGCTATTATTTTTTCAAACACGATATATTTTAAGCTCTATTTTTCAAATAACATACAATAATAACATAAACCAAATAAACAATAACATAGTTTCTATGTTTACTTGTGTTGTGCGTGTTCTACTTCTAACTACGTGTTTTATGTAAAAGGTGAATTGTGTTTGGGTCTGTCAAAATATGAGTCAAATGAACTGTTATAAAATGGTTGATTCGGTTCACTGGTTCATCGGTTGTTAAAAATGAAATTCGAGATCCAAACCAAACTAATTCGGTTTAGCTCAGTTTGGTTAGATTTTTGATCCGAACTAAAAAATGTTAGTTTTTTCCCGGTTGGAATCACCGATTTCATTAGTTTTGCCCGATCCGCTTACATCCCTCCTGGTCGTGGAACTTCAATTTTATCCCTTAAACTTTTTTCGTTTCATTTTAATCTAAATAGTTAAATATTTTTTAATTTTTATAAAGTTATAAAATTTTGTTTTTAGTTCTTATAAAAAAAAATTGTCATGTTTTGGTCTTATAAAATTTTTGTCCATATAATTTTAATTCCTGCAATTTTTTAAAATTATTTAATATTATTAAATTTTTAAATAATATTTTTTATACATGTTTAAAATACTATCCACTAATAACATACCAAAAAAAAAAATACTATCCGTACCAAAAAAAAAGGAATACTATAAAAAAAATTATAACTTTTTAAAATGAAAATAATTAAATATGAATTTTTAAATTTTAAAAGTTAAGGATTAATGCAATATTTGCTTAATTATATTTCTTGACGCGTGTTCCATAAAACGAGAAATAAAAACATTCCACGTGTAGAAAATTTGGTAGGGAGAACCCACTTTGTGTTGTGTGTTCTACAGGTTCTTTAATGGAGATTAATCATTATTAACGATGATGAAATTTTCGTACCAATTCATGGGGAACCAAAAAAAAAATCCACCCAATATGAAAATAATTTATGACATCACCCAGTAAAAAAAGTACTTCATTCGTGCCAAATTTATTGTCATTTTAGAGTTATGCACGTGGATTAAGAAACAACAAAAATTGATAAGTCAAGTTTTTTTACACTTGTTTTATTAAGAAAGAGAAAATATATTTAATTAATACTTTAATTTTTATAAGGGTACAAATAGTAAACTAACATTAATTTTACATTAATTTCTGAAAATGACAATAATTTTAAGACAAAATTAAAAAATTAAAATGACAATAATTTTGAGAGGGAGAAAATACTATAATATCTCATTTTTGCTCTAGTATTATTCATATCCTCCTTCACGAGTTAGAAACCTCTTCCTTTTCAATTATTCTCATTTCTAAATTATTATATAGTTTTAAGGTATATAAAATGATTAACCCAACCAACAATGAATTAGTCTAAATAATAAGGGTTTTAGTCCGCTTAACTATGTGGTCGGATGTTTGATTCTTAAGTCATGTGTATGTAGAAAATTTGGTTGAAATTCTTGTGTGCCCTACAAGTTCTCTAACGGAGATTAGTCATCGGTAACGGCGGTAAAAATTTTGTACCGATATATCACGGTAATTAAAAAAAAGTGATTAACCCAAGAGCACTTGATGAGATGGTAAGATATATCTTCCAAGTTAACTAGAGGTCATGAAATTGAAATTAACCTTAAAAATACAACAATGTTAAATTCTTTTGAAGGAGAGCTTTACCACCCATTGTGATCATACTCGGCTCGAGGGATTAATCTATATAATTGTGCACAGAGGATACACAATTCAAACTAAAAAAGTATATAAATGTGATTTGAACTTATTTATTGTCACATTTTTACATTTATTTCCAAAATTATACGGTAATAGAGAAATAGAAATAATTGAAAATGGAGAGGATCTCAACTCCTCCTCTACATCGTGTTGAAAGGTTGAATAATTTAAGATAGGAGACATTAGGAGACAAAACATAATTATGTTCAACATCTTAATTAATTGATTATATTTTTGAATTAAAATATTAATTATAATATAGAATTGGTAGGAACCGAAAGACACTAGACATATTCCTTAAAATCTTACATTCAAGTATATTTAGATAAGATGGTAAGTGATTTCTTACAATTTAATCAGAATTTATGAGATTGAAACTGACCCTGTGAATGTAACGTCTAATTTGATACTATTATCATTTAACGTTAACAAGAAAGAAAAAAATCATCCAAGAAATAAATCTTAAAAATATAGTTAAATGTCTAAAAGTTAACATTATAAAATCCAAAGTTAAATGATACATCCAAAAATCCATGACATATCAAAATACTCAAAACTGGACATTAAATAACTAATCTCCATAATAAAAGTACTATGTGAACTTGTACCAAAAAAAAAAGTACTATGTGAACTTTCTGTCTACTTATTCTCAATCTTCAAACCAAATCTTAATGAACTAATACTTCTAAGATGTCGAATTCCTCAGTTCTTGACGTCGTAAATGGTCTCCATCCTAGTTAATGTCTCTGAAAACAATACTTTAATGAGATACCTAATCCCAGAGAATAATACACACAGTTAAAGAAAGCTAAGTAAGTATTGTTCTCAGCCGGTGCGGTAACCGGAAAAATCATACATGGTATCCACTTTCTTTCAAAATAGTCTTTAAAATACATAAGTAACATAAATAATTTATCTAGCTCAAAATAGTCATTTTCTCATAATCAATTCAAACTCTTACCTTAACAAATTAGTAATGTTTCGTAGTTATAATAATAAAAAGAATTCAACTCAAGTCTCATTATTATATGGAGATGTACTCTTTTATATGAAGATTTTGGCATTGCGTTGGATGGTCTTCGTGAGACGATTCCGGATTTTGACTTTAATAATTTTGCTAGCAAGGATACCGTCCCCACAAAGCCCAACATGTTTTGGCGAGTGTCCTTTTTGGTAAGATTGTTCAAGACATAGAAATTGATTTCGATATGACTATTAGACAAAAAGCCGTTTTTTGGTGTTTTAAAGCGTCACATGCTTAAGACTTCTTCCTGGCTATCCCCATTGATGGTTTAGGCCAACACATGTCCCCAGTAGAGTATCGTACCATTCTTAGATACCGTCTCATGATTCCGTTATTCCCTAAGGATGAGGTTTGTCCGATTTGTCGTAAAGCATGCCTTGACACTTTTGGCGAGCATGCAGTTCATTGTAAGGAGCTTCCAGGCTTCAAATACAGACATGACTTGGTCAGAGATGTGCTGTATGATATTTTTAGGCGTGCAGGAATTTATGTGAAGAAAAAGGCACCGGTGAACTTTCTGACTGACCCACAAGAAAGGAGATCGACACTTCGTCCGACAGATCTTCTGGTGTATGGATGGGTAGGAGGAAAACATGCTTGTGTAGATTTGACTGGAGTTTCCCCACTTGTGGGACTAGGAGTTGATGATTTTACTGTGGGACGGGCAACCCTCAAAGCTGCTTCAAGCAAAATGGTCAAATATGAACAAGCGTGTTGTGATAATCAATATGTTTTTATACCTTTTGCGTTTGACACTTTTGACTTTCTAGCACCAGAGGTCGTAGATCTTTTGAAAAGAGTCCAAAAAATCATGCATATCAATGTCGTATCACCTAGGTTATGAAGATGGAGAAGATCATCTTTGATTTATAGGTTGAATGAAAATTCTATAGTCAAATATCAAAACAAGAAGAAAATATTATTTTAATATCTTCAACATGAATTTCTAAATTTAGATAAATATGAGTTAATTTATGAGTTTAGAGAAATAAGAAGATAAATATGTTTTTAGATTCAATTTTTTTTAAAAAAAAGTGGTTTATATCTGCAATTTCATTTTTGAATTTGATCGCTCTAAACGAATAATTGTACATCAATCTCGTTTATCTCAATGTCACGTCAGTTTTTTTTTGCCACATATTTTTTTTACAAACTTTGACGTCAGAGACAAAAATCAATTTTTATTCTTTTATGGACTATTTCCAAAAAAAAAACATAGATACATGGACGAAAAGTCAAAAACAAATAACATATGAACAAATTTACATTTAACTCCCATTAAACCAAAAAATTTACATTTAACTTGAAAAAATTTAGTTCTGAAAAAAATTAAAATAAGAGATGTTAACATGTGCTCTTAAAACATTTGTTACTATATTAATAAAAAAATTTAATCTTAAAACTTGTGTATTTCATATTTTTCAAAAAAAATAAAATCAAATATTATTTTCTTCAAAATAAAACATTATTTAGAGCATCCTTAACATTTACCTTAAAATAAATTTAGACACATGTTAACAATTAACATGATCCTTAAAATAAATTACTACTGCTATGTGATAGTAACAATTAACATGACCCTTTAAATAAATTACTAGTACTATGTGAAAGGGTCGCACGATACACGTCGCAATCATTACAAATATTATTCTTTCGTTCTTCTAAAACTGACCTTACTGGCATGCCTGTAGAACTTGACCGAATATATGTCATAGTATTTTATTTATGCATTGAGGAACGAGAAAACCCACAAAATATTACTGTAATTAAGTTGAATTTGATTAACAATAATAATTAGTACTATAATAATAAAAGAATAAGAAAAACAGCAAAGCTTGATCCTAAATAATATTAATAAAATGACAGTGTTCGCAGGCAAAATGAAATAAAGAAAGAAAGAAAGAAAGAAAGAAAGAAGAGAGGGTGGAATAGATTATTGAGAATGAATGAATGAAGCTAATTAAGGAGAGGAATTTTGGGATCGATCAAAGTGGAGAAGTTGACCACTACATTTTGGGCAGTCTTCAACTTGCTTTGGCACCATGAAATACATAAGACAGCTCTTGCAACCGGCAACTACAAGAACATTATTATTCTGTTTCTCTTTATCGTATAATTGTGATATTGATGAAGAACATTCAGATGAACAAGACTCTTCTTCACTATCATACCAACTCTCTTCTTCTTCTTCTTCTTCTTCTTCTTCTTCTTCTTCTAACTCGCTTTCTGCTTCTGCTGCTGCTGTTGCCGCTGTTCTTCTTGGATCTTCCTTTGCTTTCATCCCGTTCCTCCAGTTTATGTAATAAATTTCTCCCGTCTGTATGTTTGTATGTAACAATCAATCAATCAATCAATCAATCAATTAATAATCCGTTATCACTACTATAAATAAATATAGTAACAACAGATTCATTCAGACTATGTATGTTCAAAGTTCAAACCAGAACACAACACAACACAGTTGTTTAATTATTATGAGAGGATCGAGAGAGGAGACTATAGTCAGTCACTCACGGATGAATTTTCAATTTTAATTTCCAAAACAACAAAAACCAAGAAAAGTTGCATTGCACCTTCCCCTATAAAGGAAAAGTAAATTGAGAATATTGTTGTTATAGAGAGTACTGTAAAAAGCAAGACAGTAGTACTACTTTATTTTTCTAGGGTTTTTGTCTGTTACTGTAGCTAGCTCTCTAGCGTGCAAGGAAGAAGTACTGTTGTTGTTATTGGAATTACTCCAGCTAGAAAGAAAGAAAGAAAGAAGACATTGGATTGGATTTGGATACATACAATTACATAGAGATGGGTGTAATTAATTAATTAATTCACTAATTGGCAATTAAAGGGGGATGAGAAGAAGTTAATTAATTAGTACCTTCAAGTCTAGGCATTGTTCCCAGTGGTAAGGGAGGGAGATGTGGGAGTTGAGCTCTAACGCGGTATCGTCGGAGTTGTTGTTAGAGACATGGTGATGATTATCATCTGAGCTGTTGCTGGTGGTGGTGGATGAGATTCCAATCCCTGCTGCTGCGGTTGCATCTGTGGTGGTGGTGTTGTTGTTTAGGGAACAGTTTTGAAGAGACCTCTCTAAGGAAGCAGTGATCGCCTCCATATTTAACCTTGGACTTTCTGCAAGTGCAAGCCAACAATAAATGATTAATCATATGAATGAAAATCGTTATCTATAAATATTGGGATGCGCCGCTATTACCTGCGAGTAAAATCAAATGAAATTAATAACTACTTGTACTCAACAACGTAACACACACACATACCAGTACCCACCAGAGAGAGAGTTGATTGGATTTGGGTGCAATTAATACAAGTGCCAACACCAAAAGGAGAAAGGAAAAATTAACTAACTAGCTAGCTTGTGGCTTCATTCACAGACTTTGTCAAGGGAGAGAGAGAGAGAGAGAGAGAGAGAGAGAGCGAGAGATTTTTTAGATTGGAGAGCTAGCACAGCACAGCACAGCACTCACTCAGAATGGAATATTGTCACTGTTAAAGGTAGAAATAGATAGATGTGACACACCCTCTAAATGCGCGTGTGATACACTCTTATTAAACGGGTGGGGTTGCACCTGTCAGCTCCAGAGAACCTCTCTGGGTTGCATTTTGTCTCGTCTAGCTTCTAACCTCACGCTCCTTTTTTTATTGTTATACGGTGAAAAAAAAATTATTTGAAGATAAAACAGTCATGTGTCAATTGAACAAAATATTTAAATGTAATAATTAATTTTAAAAATAAAAAATTATAATTTTTAATTTCAATTAGAATCGGTTTAATTTTTGAAAAATTAAATAAGTCAGAATCGATTCAGCTTTTTGTTGAAGATTTTAGTGGGACTATGTAAAAGGTGGTGGAGTTGGAGTTTTTTAAGGGGTTTGAAGTTGGTAGATTTTTTGTGGTTATTTTTCAGTTTTAATATGCGGATGATACATTGTGTGAAGAAGATTTCCTTCTTGAACTTGGTTGGATTTTGATGATAACAAACTCACATCACAAAAGAAGAAAGCTTATGGAGTCTCAAGAATAAGAAATTAAGTGGAAGATAAAGACTTAAGCATATTAGATTAAATATTTGTAAGTATGGTCTTTATCTTTGATTTATCATTTCAATAATTGTATAACTTAGAATGCTCAGAAATTAATTTATAGTTAATCACAAATAAGTTTCTAAGTTAAATATAAGAGTCCATGTAAAGCAAGCTTTTAAAAATATAAAAATTGATTTTTAGAAAAAAGCTGTACGCAATGTTTAAAATCAGTTCTGCCTGTAACCGATGTAAAAGGGTCTGGTGCTGTTTGAAATTTGAAAGCTGTTGACCGTTGACCATAACCTTTTAAATCAGTTGCGCGTTATAACCGCTGTAATAAAAACTGGGCAGAATGCAGAATTTTAATGTTTTCTTGAAAAATTCGTTTTTAATTAAATATAATTTTTATGGGACATTTTTTAAAGAGTTGCATTGCTTCATGGACATTTTCTAAAGCCTCTATTAATATTTTTGAGATCATTATAATTCTTACTAACTTTCATATCTCAAAAATTCTAAGTTAAACAATATCACTTTTCTCTCATAATTTTCATACACATCTTGAGAAACTTTGATTATACTTTCATATCCAAAAAGTTTCTGAGCACTAAGTTCTATATTATTAAAGTGATATTGATTTGATAACAACCATACAATTTTATTCTTCAATATTTGTTTTGTAAAATTCTCATCATTGGTTGTTGAGAATTGTTATTAAAGATAGTGGGGGTGCTATCTTGTGTTGTATGAGAATTTCATCATAGGGTTTGGTGAAGATTCTCATTGTTAAAGATAGTGGGGTGCTATCTTTGTGTTGTATAGGAAATTGTTAGGGAGGCCTTGGGGTTAGGTTGTCTTGTAACAAGTTTCCGACATAGTGAAATCCTTCACGGGGTGTGAAAGGACTGGACTACCATTAGGTTAGAAGGGGAACCAGGATAAATCTTCTTGTGTCTTTTTCCTTTCCTTCTCTCTTTTATTTTTCTGCATTGTTCATAGTTTCATCATAACTTTCCGAAAAAATAAAAAGAACCATAACATCTCTAAAATAACCGAAAAAAGTCTTAAAACCTAATTCACCCTCCTTTTAGGTTGCACTCAAAACTTACACATTGTACATTGGAGAGACGTCGGTAGAAAATTTACGAACTGTGTTGAAGGGGGAGATCCCGTTTAAGTATATCGGTCTTCCTATTGGTGTTAATCCTAAAAGTAGTTCTACTTGGGATCCTATGTTGGAGCATCTTAGAAAACGTTTGTTTTCTTGGCGGCACAAACACATTAGTCTTGGAGAAAGAATTGTGTTGATTAATGTGGTGTTAAATGCAATTCTGATTTTTTATCTATCTTTCTTAAAAATGTCGGTAAGTGTGAGAAAGAAAGTAGTGCGTATCCAAAGGGAGTTTTTATAGGGAGGAGTGGGGGGAGGTCGCAAGATTAGTTGGGTCAAATGGTCGTTAGTGTGTAGAGATAAGAGAAAAGGTGGTCTTGGTGTGAGGGACGTTGAAGTAGTCAATTTAAGTCTTTTGGCCAAATGGAGGTGGCGCATTCTCCAACCCGGTTTGCCTCTTTAGAAAAAAGTCTTAGTGGCAAGATATGATGATCTTATTCTTCATCAAGTGGATTGGAGGAATGTGAGAATTCCTTCTTCATCCTCTACTTGGCAGAAAAATATTTGTGCTTTGGAGAGGAGGTGGATTTGAAAAATTGGCTTTTAGAGAATTTGGTCCGTATGTTGGGTAACAGACGTTCGACGTCCTTTTGGTTGACGAGATGGCTTGATAAGACTCCTCTTTCTTTGTCGTTCCCTCGTTTATTTTATCTTGTTACTCTAATAAAGAGTGTTTGGTGGATTCTTGTTGCGAGAGAAGGAGATAGGTGGAATTAGTCTTTTTTCATGGAGAAGAGAGCTTTTTCAATGGAAAAATGATCTTGTCACCCAATTGAAAGATAGATTGGTGACAATGAGGTTGACTTTAGAGGAGGATGGTTGGCGGTGGATTCCGGATTCAGAGGGCTCTTTTCGGTAACATCTATGAGTATCTTATGAAGGAACATCATGAGGAAGAGGAGTTGGAGAAACACTTGGTTAGGGTTTTCAATTTTTTTGGATAGTCCGACTCCATCTAAAGTTATTATATTTTCTTGGCAATTATTTTATGTCTGACTCCCAACTAGAAATAATCTTAATTATCGAGGTATACTAGCTCTAGAGGCCCCAAAGGAGTGTGTTGGTTTGTGTGGGTGCTTTGGAGACTTCTTGTCATCTCTTTGTGCATTGTGAATGTGCAATGTCGATTTGGTATTTGATTTTTAGGTGGATTTGGATTGGTTATAGTAATGCCGAACTCTCTTTCGATGCTTTTCGAGGTGGTTTTGGGTGAGGCAAGTAAGAAGAAGTTGAGGAGAGGTTTTTTAATGATTTGTCATGCCACGATTTGTCCATATGGATGTCGCGTAATAGAATTTTTTTTACAAATGGAGTAGTGGTTGTAAATGTGTTAGCGGAAGATATTAAAATGTTGAGTTGGAAATAGAGTCTTGCTAGATTGAAAGTTTCACCTTACTTGTTCTACGAGTGGTCTTAGAATTCCGACAGTTGTATTTTACGGTAGTGATATGTTGTTTGGGGTGGATTGCTAATGTCTTACTGATAGCGCATGGGATGCTTTATTTTTGGTGGTCTAGGTGGGTACTGTGTTTGTTTGGTTAGTGGTGTGGAGTTGTTGTGTTTATGGGTATTTTGTTTGGTGGTGAGTTTTGGTGGTTGTCATGGTTGTTTTTCTTGGTTCTTTTCTCGGTTCTTTTAGCATCTCTTGTACTTTTTGTTATTGAGTTTGTTTAATAAAATTTTGCCATTCAAAAAAAAAAAAATAAGTCTCAATTAATTCTAATGACTCTATAATTAAAATCAAACACATCGTAATTAGTAGTAAACCACATTTGGTTCAAGAATATTTTTTATTTTATTTGATTTAGTTTATATTTTTGAGAATATTTAAAAAAAGTTTTTGAATTTATTAATTGGAAAAATAAATTTATAGGTCATTTAAGTTTTATGTTTATAACAGATAAGTCCTTTAAATTTTTTAAATAATAAATTGGTAATTTAAGTTTATACTAATTTGTTACATACTTACATTCGACTCCCATTTTGTAAGTAACAAATGATAACTAAAAGAAACTGGATGTTACAAATAAGACATTTTTTTTTAAAAAAAAAACATAATTACAAGAGTCACATGTGTTAGACTACTTGGCTATCACTTAGGGGGGGGGGGGGGGGGTTGAATAAGTGACCCTTTTAAACAATGTGATTTTAAAAGATATTTTCGAATGCGCGGAAGTCCACCGGATCGGTAGTCTACTTTGCACCCTCTTGATCAAAGAAAAAGTAGTATTAAGCCTTAGAACGTATGATGATAAATCGATCAAAGATAATGTTTCGCAATCAAATACTCAAGATAACTACACACAACAAATTATACAATTAAGTCTTAACGAATCACAATTCAAGCACAAATCAATTAAATTTTAACAAACACGTACGAACGCAAAATTCAATTGATCGAATTAACAAATAATGCGAAAAGTACAGAGTTTAAGGAGAGAAGAAACGCAAACAAGTGATTAGGGAGTTCCCTCGACTTTCGTGTCGTCCTCGCGGTCGGCCTAAATAGTCAAACGGACTATTTGAGCGTTTTATTAAAAACTTTCCTTGATACAATGTGCACAATTTACAAAGACTTCATCATATAAGACTATACAAAAGAAACCCCTTTCTTCACTTATACTGAATCGATGAAAATGGCGCGAAAACCTCAACACACCTCGAAGCTTCTACCTTTGATTCCAACGATTGATCTTCACACCGTTTTTAACCCGAAAACCCCTGTGACAATCGTCCAGCTGATTACCTCGCTCGATTGTGTTGATCTTTCAAGAATTCTTCTCAATCTTGAAGGTTTGATGAGAAACCAAACCTTCAACTCAAATCAACCCGATCGCAATTCTGATTCACCGCGAATTGCACTGAACGTTATCAACCAATTGCACTAAAAACCTTCGATTGATCCCATATTCAATCTCAAGTTGATTGTGAATTGATGGAAGATGATGATCTTGTGTTGAATGCTATTTGATCCAAAAAATTTCCAAAATTATGATCAAAAGTGTTTTCCCAATGGTTTCTCACAATTACAACAAAACCTCATATTGCTATTTATAGGAAAAATAGAATTGAGCAAATTTAGGCAAAATTTAACTGAAGTGTATCGATACAAGTCCCTGACAGCGTACAAAATTTGAAAATTTTCAGTTATGTATTGATACAAAAACGTGTTTGTATCGATACATACACCAATATCTTGAAAATCCTGACTGGTATGTATCGATACATAATGAATTCTCTGGTCCAAGGAGAGTTTGATGTGTATCGATACATGCAAGCATGATTCGATACACAGGAGACTCTCTGTCCCTGAGAGCCCAGTTTTGTATCGATACAAGTGAGTCATGTATCGATACAAAATACAAAAAAAAATAGCCTGAAGGATTTACAAGACATTTCAATCGATACAAAATACCTATAAAACAATTTTTCAAAGTTTTAAAATAGTTTTTCGCTGTCAAGTCATTTATAATGTTGCCAAAATATGTTCTACAATATTTTCATGAGTTTTGACAATTATTGAAACAAAGGAATGAATTAGTGCACTTACAACATGCGACTATTGATTCAAAAAAAATAAGAGTCACATGCGGCTCAAAATATAGTGTGGTGTACTTAGAATTTGAACGAAATAATATCTAATTAATATGTCCACTATTTCGATAGGATAAAATATATTTTTGGTCCTTGTATTGTTAGCGAATTTTAGTTTTAATCTCTAAAAAAATATTCTTTTCAATTTGCTCATTTTAATTTCAAATTACTTTTATTTTAATCCACAATATGACCATGTCACCCAAATTTTTTGACATGACTAGAATCTGTTGATT
The DNA here is from genome assembly GCA_951804385.1 of Trifolium dubium. NCBI lineage: Eukaryota > Viridiplantae > Streptophyta > Magnoliopsida > Fabales > Fabaceae > Trifolium > Trifolium dubium. Next base: position 49,560 of record OX638065.1, read on the forward strand.
AGACTACTATTAACTAAGCTACGTGTTCGGAGAGCTCTGACTTGTAAAATAACATACTTCATTTGTCCATTAATAATCAATCTTATTGATTAATTCACACATTTTAAGAAAAAAGTATTAAAAAATAATAACATTTTAACTATATCACACTTTAAGAAAAAAAATAATTAATATTTGCTTAATTTTGAAAAATTACTAATTTTTTTTTTGAAGGATAATAATCTAGTTAGGTTTTTTTTACCATAAAGTTGTTAGTAATTTCTTATTTTTAAATGTTGTTAGGTTAGTAACATCTAACCCTACCTTTTTTCTCTTCTAAACAGCATTAGTTGTTCCACTCAAATGTTATTTATAGTCTATAGATCCCAGCACATTATTAAGCATATTTCTTATTTTTTAATATTATTAGTCCATTATTTTTGACACAATGTTCACTTTTTTATCTGCTCCAACTAAATCTTTTCTTTATTTTTTTTTGTACAATCTAAATCTTTTCTTATTACAAAGTTTAATAATTTTGCAAAATACTGTATAATTCCAATTTCTCTCTCTTTCTGTTCTCTTACTCCTGTTCTATTTCTTCTTCTTCTTTTTACTTTGTAATCTTCACCCATCAAACTCATCCTCTCACCACCATCAACATCGTTCTCCCACCCTCAATTCAAAACTCTGTATTTGTTTTTCAAAACTCAAAACCCTCACTAAAATTTTCATAACATGATTTGATGGTGTAACATAAGTCTTTGGTTCTAAAACATTATTTGTCAATGACATTTTCTTTAAATCTAATAAAAAAAAAACCAAAAATTGTAAGGCTTTTGTCTATTCATATTCAAACGTCAAAATCAATCAATTCCACATGTTGTAATATATTTTTTCACACATGTGTTTTTGTACGGTAAATTATATGTTGCCATATCATGAGCAACTTCAAAAATATGATTAAAGATATTAATAATCGACGAAGATTGCAAAGACACTGTTATAACTTCTAATTTGGTGTATAAAAAAGTTTTTCATAATTTATGATTATTGATGTTATACGTACGTTTTTTCAATTTTATTTTGATTTTCTTGATCAATATTATTATATTTTTTGTCTTAACTTTTTTTTGGTGAAATAGCCTAGCGACTAGAAATTCCACTTTTATATTGATGTTATAATGCAGTATCCAACCAATTAACTAACTACTTATAAAATTTAATTCATTTTCAATATTATACATTCTATATGAATTAATTTATTGTTATGTACTATATATAACTCCTTATAAGACCCGTGCGTGCACGGGTCGAAGGTCTAGTAAGCTTAAAAACTTATGTTGCCGAATAGAGCCTTTGACAAAATTGTAGAAAGTAGAAGTCAGGGTTGCCACGGTACCGGTACCCGGTACTGGTACGGGTACGGAGTACGACATTTTTAAAAAAACTAAGGTACCGGTACGTTAGTATAATTTTTTTTAATGTAATTATATAAATAAAATAATAAAAACATACTTTTAAAACACTTGATTAAACATAAAAAGTACCACACTTTAAAAGTAATTAAAATTGTTCAAAAACATCAAAACAATCATATCAAATTAAAAAACAAATTGCTCAAAAAAATATTATTTTACAGTTGTTTCTTGCAACTCTAGGTTAATACTCTTTTTATAAGCAAATAAAATACTCCCCCCGTCCCATTATATAAGCACCTTCTTACAAAAAGTCTAGTCCCAAAATATAAGCCCCTTTACAATTTAAAGGTACATTTATTACTTTTTTACTTACACATACCCCTAATTATTATTACTAAATAATAAATGTATCTTTAAATTGTAAAGGGGCTTATATTTTGGTACTAGACTTTTTGTAAGAAGGTGCTTATATAATGGGACGGGGGGAGTATATTTCTCTGACAAAATATTTCTAAAAAAATATGAAAAAAAAACATTTTTTTTTTAATTTTAATACTCGTTGGAGTACCCGGTAAGTACCCAACAAGTATCCAAACCAAAAAATAAAAATAAAAAAGAATGCGGCGTCGGTGCGTACTTATTGAGTACCGGATGCGTACCGTGTAGCGTACCGGTACCCGGTACGTACACGGTACCGGTACCTTCCTTTAAACGAATTACCCGTACATCACCGGTAGAAGTAGAAAGGTGTAATGAGAAAAACTTAGAATTTCCACGTAGGCGGCTGTGCAAGGGTGTTTTGGTCTATCGGAAAAACACAAACGCGTTTGGAGCTTGAAAATAAATAAATAAAAAATTAAAATAAGAGATGTTGTGTTGTGAATTGAAGAAGAAGAAGAAGAAGAAGAGAATGGGGAAAAAAGAGGAAGAAGTTGTGGCGGTGGGAGTGCCAGTGTACGAAGGGCGTGGCATCCCTTATAACGCGATTGTCGGAGATCCAAAGGGTATTCCCATCCAACAGACTATTTACAGGGACACTCCTGCTCCTTTCAATTGTCCTTACTGCGGAGGTAACTCCGCTCTCACTACCGTCAGGTCCGGTCCGGTCACCTTTTTTCATATTCCTATTATAATTTTGATTCATTCATTCATTTCTTCAATTTTATTATTATTTTGTTGTTGTTAGTCATTAATATTAATATTATGCTGCCACCATGTCATGTATGTGGTAATGAATTGTTTGATTTTAATTTCAAAACAAAACTAACAAACTAGGTCAGACACAGTTTGATCCCAATTAATCATATGATATGCTTCTTCAAGTTACTTACTACTATACTAACAAAGTTTTATCATACATATCATATCATATCATATCATATCATATCATATCATATCATACAGATCAAAGCCTAGTCTTGCTGCATTCGTTGGTTGCTTGATGCCAATGATGCTTGGTGTTTGCTTTCTTTGTCCTTCAATGGACTGCCTCTGGCATAAATATCACTACTGTCCTCAATGTAACCAAAAGGTACTTACTAGTACTACTACTTATCTTATGTAATCTATGTATATGTATATATGTATGTAGCATTAACAATTTTGATTCAATAATCGATGTTTTTGTCTTATAATATAAATCATACTATATGTGAATGAATATCAAAAGTGCATTTTTGTTTATAAATGTGCCTGCCAGGAAGATATTTGACATGACACTTACACATGTGTTTGAATCCGGAATGGATTCTCTCAACTTGACAGAATAAAGTGTGATCTCTTACCATTCAAACTCATTACATTTTAAATTTATCATGCGCTTCTCTCTCCTATCAAATGGTGAGAGAATTCATTTCCGTTTGAATTCAATCACTTCTATTACCAAAATCCATGTGTTAGTGCCATGTTCAATATCGATGTTGGTGTTTCTCAGGTTATTAATTTCTCCAACGAACTGTTAAGGTTATATTTATAGCTGATGTTGGCTAACTGTATGTAGGTTGCTGATTTTGAGAAATCAGATCCATGTGCTGTGATGGATCCACCACAGTGGACGCAGGAGAGCTTTGCATTGGCTGGATACTAGTAGTATGATATTTCTGTCACAGTCATGTCCTTCATTGCTCTTATTAAGTTTATCAAGAACTGGCTCTTATATGTGTACATGGGAAAGATACGAATGCTTGCTTGTTACGTTAATTTAATTATTATCTTCTTGTGCATTTGTTGCGTATCTGCATATATAATTGAATAAGAATGGTGGAGGTACCCACAATCTGCATTTGTTTCTGCCTTGTTGCTTGTTGAGTGTCTTGTATGTATAAAATTAAAGAAGGAAAATGTTACAAGTAACACTTGTTATTATGCTCTACCATTTTGGTTTCCTGACATTCAACATATGAGCATAGTAATTTTATATTTTCAATTATTTAAAAGATTAGGGATTTGATTAAAAGAAATTACAGATTGTTGATAAAATAATAGTTTTGGAGAATTTGGATTTCTGCTGTCTATTGAAGCCTACTGTCATTCATTGCAGTAACAAAAATCTTAACCATATAGGTGTTATTATGCGCTCCTCTCCTCCCATTAACCAACATTAATCATAGAAAGCCTTCATTTTTAAGTCCATGTGCATGAGTGAATTGTTTTATGCTTCTCCTCTCATTTTGAAGAAACTAGTTTCCAGACCCGTGCTAAGCACGGGTAAAAATAGGTTTGTAGATTTATTAACTTATGATAACTTAAATTTTTTATTTGTTTTAGAAAATGATTTATGTAAAGAAACAAATATTTACAATCTTATATAATTTAAATAATTAAAAATACACTCTTTGAAAAAAAATAAAAAAAATACACTCTTTGATAAAAATTATTAATATCTATTCAAAATTATTAATATATATAAAATTATTTATTTTTTTTGACTAAATATATATAAAATTATTAATATATATAAAATTATTAATAATATCAAAGAGTTTGTCAAATATTTCAATAATATAATAAGTCAATGATATAATTATATTTTTTTACAGTAATATTATAATTATAGCATCGATTTCAATAAAAATAATAATGAAAAATAGAATTGGCACCACATAATTTACTAAATATATTCTTTAAGAATTTATTTTTGGATATAAACCTTTAATATTTTGTATGCTCCATTTGATATCCCGAATAACGAATAAAAACTCAAATGAACAACCGAAAAATTCAGTGTAAAATAGTTCCCCTATTATCATATATTTATAAAGTTTGTGTTTTTTATTATTCAACCAAATACATATCAAGATTAGTTGAGATATTAGTTTTTTTAATTTAATTTTAATTTTTAGAATCTTATTTTTAATGAATAAATTTTTTTTTTCAAGTAATTTTTTATTTTTTCAACTATTTGTGAAATTGATTTTATATTTAAATACGAAAAATAATATATATATATATATATATATATATATATATATATATTTAGGGATTTTAAAGGGATAAAATAGGGTGGAGAGTGATCTCCCGCTCCCAATTTCGAACAATATGGTACATCCGGTCAGGTCCCGTAGAAATTGCAAAAAAGATAGGATCATGTATTAATATATGAATATAAATATTAATCCCGTGTAAATTATAAAATCATAAGACACTCGTATTAATGAGTGTAAATATAATTCATAGTAAAAAAAAAAAGGTTATTTCTCGTATTAATATGTGCATAAATATTAAAGTTCCCATAGATAAAACCTTTTGTCTCATATTAACAAACTCTGTATTAAAACATTCGTAAAAATATAATTCCGTAAAAATTACAAAAAAATAAACCCTATATATGAGTATAAATATAGGTACTATAGAAATTATAAAAAATTGGTCCCCGTATTAATTTACGTGTACAAATATAGGGAGTCATAGAAATATATTTCTCGTAAAATTACAAAAAAAAGTCTTTTTATTAGTATATGATTTTTATTTTTATATAACGTAGATGTTCACTTTATATTGATTTTATTCAAATATAAAAAATAATAAAAATTTATTTTTAAAGGATAAAATACTTTAGAGAGTGATATCCCACTTTTCGTTCTCAACAATATGATATTTTCTCTCCCGTCATCGTATAAGTTATAAAAAAAATTGTATTGATATAATATAAATCTCATGTAAAATACAAAACAAATTTAGGCACTTTGCTTAGTCAAAAAAAATAAAAATTAGGCACTTTGTATTAATATATTAGTATAAATATTGATTCCGTGTAAATTTAAAAAAAAAAAATACTTATAATATTTTCCATATAGAATAAAAATAAAATATTATAAAATTATTTTAAAAAAACATCAAAAAATATAGTTTTAATTGTTGGTAGGAATCGAATTAAGACTTACCATATATATTTGCCCATATTAAGAGGTGGCTAAAAATAAGCACATATTATTTTTTTTAAACGGATGTATTCCTTATTTTTCAAATCAAATATTAATTACAAATAAGTATGAGATATACCTTTTTTAGGTGGGATTATTAGAAATTTCATATACTTTGATACTTTTTTATGACCTCAACTTAAAAACTGTTTTTATATATTTTATTTGGATATAGATGAACTATTTTTGTATACTTTAACTTAGAAAAAGTTTAATAATACAAAAAAAATTATCCTTCAAAATATAAAAAATTTCAGTCATGGTAAAATTTGTATACTTCCGTCAAAAAATTTTAGGGTATAATTCATGCATTATTTTATAAATTGTTTTACTAAAAAATGTATATGATTAATATTTTAGAAAGCCAAAAAATCTCATATCAAGGTAATTATTTTTCTTGCTGAAAAAAAATATGTTTAACCTTTTTCGTAAAATTATTAAATGATGCATAAATTATTTTCTTTTGCCAAAAAATTTGTTTGACCATAAAATCAAATATTAAAATGAAGGTATACTTCATGCATGATTTTATAAATTGTTTTTTTAGGCCAAGAACTCATAAGAATGTAATTTGTTTTCTTCTGTAAAAAACTAAAATTATGTTCTAATTTTTGTTTCATGTTGACTATATATTTAAAATATTTTAGAAATAAGCATTTTTTATATATAATTATATTTTTTGTTGAAATTTTTTTATATATAATTCTATCTAACTCAAAGACACATCATATTCATATTATTTTATTTGCATCTTAATGGACATGCATGTGTTATCTCTTTTTGTTCTTAAAAATCATACTTAGCGTAATTGATAACAATATGCACCTATAAATTGCAGATGAAAAATAAGTGAAAACAAATCACAAAATAATATAAAAAAAAAACAATAAAACATTGAAGGAGTAAGAAAAATTGAACAAATTATATTGTATAAAAAAAGTATGAGAAAAAATATATCTTATATTAAATGTCCTTAACCATTCCCATGTTTAAATTTGAATTTTTCTAATTAATTGAAATTTGTATTAAATGAAAAGAATAATAGCATTAAAAGAAATGCTTGCCTTTTTTTCTTGTATGAAATGCTAATAAAAGCATCTATATAATATACTATTTACGAATCCACTCTATGAGAAAACTATTTAAGGAAACTATTAAATGCTCTTCTCACATTCATCCAACATTTATTACACCAATGATGACTACTTAATGTGATTTTATTGTATTGATCAAATGATTTATTTGAATTAATTTACGTGACAAATGTAGAAATTCAAGGTATGGAGTAATTTTGTAGAAAGATTTATTGAATTAGATACATATAAAAAGAATTCAATAATAAAAAATAAAAAAATCCGTGAATTGGAGGCATATAGAAAGAATTCAATAATTTAAATATATTTTTTATTTTTTATTGAATTGGAGGTATACATGTAGAAAGTATTCAATTAGTGTTTATAATCAAATAACCTAATTCAAATTGGAAGCCGCCTACACATTCAATATAATTATTATTTTTTAAATTTTTTTATAGGAAAACACACTTGATACACACACATTCAAGATATCATTTAGAAACACACGGGATACACACACATTCAAAAAATTATAACAAAACACACGGGATACAAACACACTTAAAAACATATTTTATTTAAAATACCACATTAGTAAATTTTATTTAAAAAAAGACAACGGGACTAGGAAATACAAAACGTGGTAAATTTGAGGGCCAAAATTGAACAATAGAAATTTAGGTTACTAAAATTGAACAATTGTCAAATTTAAGGAGTTAAAATCAAATAATTTAATTATCAATACAAAACCTCTGTGGAAAATCACATGGAATAGACACATAGTCAATACATTCAAGATACTATTTAGAAACACACAGGGCACACACATTAAAAAATTATAAGAAAACACACAGGGTACAAACAAATTTTTGAAAGAAATATTTTAATGCTTTCTTCCTAGCCATCAAGCAATAAATTGAATTATCAATCGATGTAAAAACTTTGTGGAAAATAATTGAATTATCAATCGATGCAAAAAATTTGTGGAAAATAAACACCCATTCAAGGTATCATTTAGAAACACGAGGGGTACATACATATTCAAAAAAATTATAAGATTAAAAATACACGGGGTACAAACACATTTAAAAGCACATTTTAATTAAAATACAACATAAGTAAATTTTATTTAAAAAAGAGTCAACAGGGCTAGGAAATGCAAAACGGGATAAACATGATGGTCAAAATCAAAAAATTGAAATTTAGGTGACTTAAATCGAACAATTGTGAAACTTAGTGAGCTAAAATCAAATAATTTAATTATCGACCGATGCAAAATCTTTGTGGAAAATCACACCGGTTACACACACATATTCAAGATACCGTTCAATATAATTATTTTTTTCTTAAATTTTTTAAGAAAACACACTGGAGAAATTATAAGAAAAACACACAGGGTACACACACATTCGAAAAATTATCAGAAAACACACAAGATACAAGTAATATATATATATATATATATATATATATATATATATATTTCAGTTGACATAATATTCATTTTATATGGTTAAAATATTAAAATAAATGGATAGGGTAAAATAATTTAAGTCTAGAAATTAAATATTGTGCAAGAAAATTTTTCCTTTCCTGCCAAGTAGTTTAGTGGTAAAAAATTCACATTTTATAATAAATAGGCAGGATATCCTCATTTTAAACTGTGAATCCTTCAAATTGTGACGTCTCTTAACAACTAAATTAATATTCATGGGGATTATCTCACAAAAAATTCTAACTATTCAAAATATCATGATTTTTATAATATTATTAAAATCAATAAAAATAAATAAAACATTAATTATATGTGAGACAAATAATAGATACTCAGATCCTTAAATTTTTTCTACGGGGTACGATATCCAACAAATGTATGTAGGGCACCAAATATTTTTTCAAAATATTATATACATCTTCAAAAATAAATTAACAAATATACCTTAAAATTTTATTATAAAAACATGTATATTTAAATTTAATTATTGTTAAAATAATTTAAAAAAATAACTTATATTATACTAAAAAACAAATTATAATTTTATAATTAAAATTTAACCCGTGCTTTGCACGGGTAATTTATACTAGTTTAAGATAAAATTGAAGAGAGGAGAGCAAGACTTTAAGAATTACATTTACACGTGGCAAGAGTAGGAGAATGTTTAGAAATTATTCACAAATTATAGTATTAAAGATAAGACCTGTTTGATAATTTTTTTTTTCTTATGAGTTTATAGCTTATTTTTAACAGTTTATGGCTAGTTTTGATAAGCTAATTAGCTTATAATTTTTTTTTACCCCTACCATCTTACTTGAAAAAAGTTACATAGTATTAAATAAACATAGTTTTTTATGTAAATTCATATCTACAAATCTGTTTTTTCTCTCTTGTAACAAAAAAAAAATCTACATATCAGTTCGACCGCTAATTTGACTAAACACTACAAATCTAATCAACCTAAACAATATTTACTTTAAAAAGAAAAATGTACTCATATTTGAGATAAATACAAGATGGATATTTTGTTGTATATTGGATATTCGAGTAATGTTATGATTAAGATTAAAACGAGTTAAGCATTTGTCGTATAATGTGAGACAAAGATAGTATCGTGGTCTATATGGTCTAAGTTTGAAATCTCTAGGCCACTTCTTTTGATGAAGAAATGATGATATACTGTAGGAGGATTTTATATCAAAGATAATCAATCACTCGTGCTATTGGTGTCCTTCCTTCCTTCCACTATCGAAAAAGAAGACATAAAGAACAAAACAACATGCCTCATGCTTTCAAGCAATTCAACCCATTGCATTAAACTGTCCAGAGAGGATTGGAGTTTGGACCCATTAACATGCTAGTTCTCTTTATTCTTATTATACTTTATCAGTTTTAAAAATAAGAGAAAATTAATCGAAGGAAGTTTATGTATTTAGTCTAAATTTTTAATCAAATATATTAATTTTGTTTGACTAATTTTCTCTTATATTTTAAGGCAGAAAGAGTACATGTTACAATAAGAAATTTAAAAAATAAAAAATAAGTATTGAAAATAGTTTTTTTTTTACTAAAGTATTGAAAATAGTTTTTTTTTTTGGTATAGAAAAATAGTTAAATGCATAGTAATATTTAAAGCGAATATTTTGTTTTGAAATTTTTTAAGTGTGCCTTTATGACACATATTAGGATTCTCCTTTTTAATAGTAATACAGTATGTATTTTTCATAGATTGACAAAACAAAGCAGAAAGAAAGTAAAGTATGCTAGAAACAATCGATCTATTCATTTTTTGGACTTTGCTTTTACATGTTCAAATATACAGTACTTTAGTAAAATGAATGTCACTTTAGTAGTAAATTTTGTTTTATCACCTTTACTTTTTAATGCAAGATTTTTCAATTCTAACCTATAATTATTATTATTATTATACACTATTTCCAAGAAATTAAACCAATATAATAAGGTTAATTTGATAAAATTGTTACTCTCTCCGTCCTAAAATAAGTGTCACAGTTGATCAGTTCATGTTTGTTAATGCACAACTTTGATCTTTAATTATCTATTCTTAAAAATTATAAAAATTGTATACCATAAAAATACTCATCGAGACAAATCAAACAACATCTTAATTCTTAAATGCTAATATTTACATTTATATATTAGTAAAAAAAATAGTCAAAGTAGATTATGTGAATAATGCAAAATGGTCAACTTTGACACTTATTTTAGGAAGAGAGTATATAAATTGGCAAAATAAAGCAGAAAGAATGTAAAATGTTAGAAGAAGCTCCCATATATCTTTGCCAAGCAAGCACAAACTTTCCTATCCTGGAGGGTGTGGTTAATCACAACATTTCAATCCCTACTTATTAAATGTCAAATATTTTGAATCTCATTCGCGAAGCTGTGGTGATACAAATTTTTTAATCAACATCGTCGCCGTTCGCAAGGAATTGAAAAAACAAACTATATTTCTGAAACTATTCTTCCAAGTCCATACAACACAGCTAGTATCTCTGCAAATAACACACTAACATGTGTTGCAACCCCATAGAAGTCTTTGGACTCGGTAGTATATTATTCATATTCATTACAACTATTATATAATATAATGTTTTAGAGACACATTCTAAGAATCCAAAAAAGGATGAAAATGAAAATGTCTTATTTTATTTATCTTTTATTATACTTTTTTTTATGCTTTCATTACAATAGGAGTAGCTCTTTTTTTTGGGTAGAATATAGGAGTAGCTCTTCATCAGTCACTATAATGTATTTGATTATAACTGCTATATATGCATGCAGGCGACTCAACAACAACAACAAGTTGACAGGAAGAATACCAAGAGAACTAACTAAACTCAAAAACCTCAAGATCCTGTGAGTGATTTCCTTATTTTATTGATGATCATTTCCTCCATCAATTTCATTTTGTTAATAATTTTCTTGTGATTTGCAGAGACCTGTCAAACAATGATCTATGTGGTACCTTCCCCGCATACGGCTCCTTCTCCAATTTCTCTCAACAAAGGTAAGAAGAACAGAAGGCATCTTTCATTAATTAATAATTTTATACTACATATTAGTTAGTTGTATTCATTTCTTATTCTTACTTTTAATTCAAAAACAGTATCATTTTTTATTATTATTTTGTTTACTCCTCAAATTTTAACACAAAAAACAGTGAATCCAACTTTTTAAAACATTGTTTCTTTATTATGTATGCATGTAATTTGATTGTTTATGTTCCTTTAGTTTCAAGAACAACCCAAAAATTACAGGTCCAGAGTTAATAGGATTCGTCAGATATGATATTCACAATCACAAATGTGCCCTCGAATATAAACAATTCAAAAAGGTAAAATGATCTTGAAATAGTTAGTACTTTGCAATACAAAGTGACATAGTTTAAAAGCAAAACAGAACACTTAAATTAAGATAACAATTGTACATTATTTTATGCAGACACAATTAGCTTGAAACAGTTTTTTTTTTTGTATTTAAGTAAATTCACACCTCAGATATTTTTTTTGACAAAAGACACCTCAGATATTTACAAGTATGTGTCCCTAAACATTCCTCATCGTTATGTTAAAAAAAAAATTCTATTGGTTTTGTTCACGAGTACTAGTATTTGTTAAGAAATCCCAATTTAATGCATTGACATGGATAATTTTGTCATAGGTGAACTTGTAATTTACTGCTAATTAACATAACATTCACAAATAATGTTCTAAGAAATTGATTTAAAAACAAATTTTACTCACCGAAGGGGAAGGGGAGTAAAGAATCCTTTATTTTTAAAATATTTTTATATTTAAAAAATAGAGGGGTTCAATTCTCTCCCGAAGGGAAGGGTGATTGACTGATTGGTTACTGTCAATTGGTTAAATGTATATTTCAAAAATAGAACTTATGGGCATTTATTATTTGAATAAGAACAAGACCAAAACTCATTACAAGGTTGAATTAACAATGATAATGACAGATAAAAGAATAGTGAGTAAGGAATATTTACATAATTGAAACTATGCAAAACTTGATCCTAAGCTTGACTCGCCAGCTTGGAACCAGCGTTAGCTTTAGAAGAGAAAGGAATTAATCTGCACAACCATCCAAACCTGGATTCATTGCATGGTATAAAACATGTACATCCCTGGAAAAAAAAAGCGAAAATAAACCTATTAAGTTAAATTTCTTAAGGAATTGGTAGTAGGAATAAAGAACAGTGATAAAGCCTTCAAGCTACAATAATAGTAGTGATGATAACATGACAGTAGTAATCATTTGGAACAAGCTACTACTTTTCTTATTTAGAAATTTTTTCTTGCCCGAATAATAACAGCATCAAGTCCTAAACTCGGTACCCCAACAATTAAAAACAAAAATCCATGTGTCAATTAATGAAAGATTTCCTTATGGAGGTCACCGAGTTTGTTTTGAAGATATAATAACTTCCTCAACAATAGTTATCCCAATACCAATAGTGCTTCAGGTACTTGATATTATAGAACTATATATTAATGTCATTTCCAATGTATCCCATTTCAGACCACACAAATTGAGAGGAAGGTTTCGGCATTTATATAAAAAACCTAAACTCTTCCATTGTCAAATTTCATAACTAACATCAAATGCATAAGTCCACCAAAACAAAATAGAAGTACATCAAATAAAAAACATAACTTGCTTTAAATATTACCTCTAGTCAAAACATCCAGAGCAACAGCCTCAATCATCTGATGACGGCCGACTACTAGATAATGCTATTGGTGTCAGCGGAGAAGAAGCAATATCCTCATATAGAGATGATGTATGAGAGGATTCTCGTGCCCTTGACCCATGTAATGCTTCAAGTTGAGCACTACTAGAACTAGAAGGTATGGAAAAACTACGAGCCATGGCCTGAGGTGGCATTGGCAATGGAGATGCTACAGTTGAAACAACCGAATGATTTGCAGCAGAAACCTTTTGACCTCTAGGCACCAATGGACCTGAATGTCCCACCAAACCTAAAAGCCTGGAGTTTGGTGAGAAATTGGTTGGAGGCCTTGGAAGTTCGTGAAGTTCGCTTATTTTAGGTGAAGACACATTAGTAGGCGAAGCACTAGGAGATACTTTGGGGGATGATGACGGAGGCTGCGGGATTCGAGTAGGCAAAAGAGGTCCAGAGAACAACTGAACACTTTCCATTGAAGCAGGTCTTGTAGACCAAGGATTACTTGTCAATGGGCCAGAAAAGGCATGTCTTTTGATCTTTTTAGAATAAGCAGAAACATTATCATGATTTAAGGATACAGGACCATCTACCAAGGGAAGTGGCAGTCTTGTGAAGGCAGCATTGCTGTTGCTTTCCCTAAGAACAGACTGAGTGTTTCTGATAGTAGGACCAGAATGATCATCTCCAATATCTTTTACATGTTTCTTTTGTTCCAACGGGGATGAATGCCATAAATTCTTTGTCGGTTCATTTAATCTTGTCTGCATTGTTGAAGGCTTTGGATTTTTTGGGAAAAAAGATATTGGACTCTTTGCATCAACTGGAGTAGGGAGCACATATGAACTGAATTTTCGTGATAAAGATGGGCGCATCTGCCTCAGTTTTTCACTGGAATCAGGTTTACCATCGGCAAAAAGTGGGGCAGATTGGCTCCCGGGCCTAACCCTAAAAGAAAACAAATTTCTTTGAAGCTTATCTAAGTTTTCCTGCAATCAGAACAACAAAAAAATCATTACTTATGCTCTTATGTATTTTAAGTTTCAAATTAAAAGGAAACTAAAGATAATTGAAATGTATCTGTTTACCTTAGCTGCTTCACCTGACGAACCTCTGGGAAGTGTCAATTCCACCTGGTTCAGCAGCAAGGAAGCCAACATAGGTAAGCCGCATGAATTCAAAAATGAGAGCAATTTAAGCTAAATTGCTAGTTTCACAATTAAAAATCAAATGCATGTATATAGTTATCTAAAACTTTCTGAATCAGAAGTTCAATATATGAAAATTACCATAGCATTTTGCAATGACGGAACCAATTAATATTTTATGGTATTCTTGCATTCCTTCAAACTATACTAATATTACTACTGATGCCCATGGAGAAATTAGCCGCATTCAAACAAACAATGCTGTAAAGTTTTTGCGCATACTACTACAAAACTACTCTGCAGTTCTTGACCCTCTAAAGTTAGTAGGCCATGCCCCCATAAAGGCCTTAACACCATAAGTTCCCCCCAGTAAAGCATTCATTTCATATTTAATTTTAATTATACTAATGTTTTCTTTAGCACACAGTAGGAATACAAATCCTCACCCACAATTGCATGTGTACAATGACTTGCCTACTCATATTTATGCGTGTTTGTAGATGCAGTAAGTATATCTTCATTAGACACCCATTTCTAATTATGTTTCAGAATCACAAAAGCGGGAATATTACAAATACGTGTTTAATTAAGATAGTCACCTCCATTGAATTTCGTGATGTAGAAACATCTCGCTCCTGTTCATTTGGTCCATAGTCAAAACTCAGTTCCCCGTCATCATTCTCATCATAACCATCATCGTCTTCATCTCCATAATCACCTTCATCCCCATCCTCCTCTTCCAGACCACTGAAGTGGTAATCAATGTGTTGCTGTTCGGTTACTGACTTCACATGTGGTTCTATTGTCTCAAGAGATTTGGATGCTTTCTTGAAGAAACATGACTGTTTTTTTTTTGGGGGGGGGTAACAGAATGCAAAGGTATCAACATGAAATTTAAAAATAAGAACTTGTGGTGCTAAAGAAATAGGGGATAAGACAAACCTGAGCAGCATGGTGACGTGCTGCCTGTGTTAGAAGACTACGTGATTGTCCTTGCTTCAGAGATTTCAACCGGAAAACAAACAGTGTGGCCTCCTCATCATATTCATCACGAGCAGTTTGCAACTGCTGCAATGTAAAAGTTTCTCCTTTGCCACCTTTAGACCTACCTCTTTCTCTGTATTTTGTTACCATATACTCATAAACGTCTCTGCAGATCATATTACAAAACAATAAGACATGCATCACATTTTTTAAAGATAAAATTAGATCCAACAAAAAATTTCAAACCTTTTTTCATCACATTGTCGCTTCATCTCCTGCTCCAGTATTAAGACAGAAAAGAAAAACTGATCAAAATTACAAAAAGATCTTCCACATAGTATAACATACGAGATATAGTAAAATGAATGACCACATTTACAACACTACTTAAATTTCAGAAATAAAATAATTATATTAGTAGGTTATTTATAGCACTAACAAAGAGTTGTAATTTTATATTTACAAAAAACTTAACGAAGCCTTCAAGATGCTAGAAGCATCCTATCCTATGTTTGAAAACCTTCATGCTTGTTGGCCAAAAATGCTTTCATATATATCTCCATATAGCTAATGGTGGACGCATGATTTTATCTATTCTAGATGAAAAAGTTAAACGAGCTTGTAAAAATGTCCTAGTTAGTTTAGAAGGGTATTGCATTTTGTAATTAAATCCTTCACTGATCTATCACTCATGACTATATCAATTTACGAAATTGAAGCCAGGTTCGAGTTTGAGCCTTTGTGCTTCAGGTTTCCTATAATCAGAATGTCTGACCCATAAACTTAACTTACAGAAACTTAATAATATTGTCTAAAAGCTTAGATAAAATAACAAAGAAAGCAAATTGGGATAAAAACAGAAAGTAGAGTTTGATAATAAATAAGTAGAGAAATTAGAAAAGTGACCTCAACGATTCGAAGCTCATTCAAAAGAGACTCGGAAGGAATTGTAATTGTCTGTATAATATGAGAACGCTGAAATAAAAGAGAAAACAGTAATGAAAATGAGAGAGAAAACAAAAGAGCATAGAATAGGGAAATGATTTAGAATTACATAGTTATCAATGAGTTTCTGAAGTTTGAACTGGATTTTGCCAAGCATAAGTAGAACCTTTCCTGCAAGCAAGTGATTGATTAGTATCTATATGAAGCACGGACACAGACACAGACACGGATGATAATAATAGTAATAGTAATAGTAATGAAGTGAGTGAGTAGATAGCATACCAGTTTCTTCTTCGTGATCATTCAAAGCAGTTTTCTCAAGCAAACAAGAGCCCATGTCCCGTAACGATTCAGCGAATTCTGTATAATTGGTTGGTTGGTTGGTTTGTTTGTTAGTTAGTTATCATCATCATCATAAGTATATTCATTATTATTACAATAAGAATAATAGAATTAGGAAATTAGAAGAAAAAAAAAGACCATAAGCACTGCTGGCGGTAGCTGCGGCGGCGGAAAGCAAGGTATCATAGCAGTCTCTCATATCTTGCATCTCCTGGATGGATGGAATAATAATCAATAATCAATTTGATGAAACAAACAAACAAACCCTAAAAGAAGAAGAAGAAGAAGAAGAAGTGAGTATACCGTTGTAGCCTGAGCGAGTTCTTGTAACTGTCCGAGAGGGAGAATGGTCTTATTATTGGAATCATGCTTGTGGTGATTGTGAAGTGCAAGACCTCGTAACTTTTTCAGAGAGTTCTTCATCTTTTTGCAATCAATCAATCAATCAATCAAATTGTGTTTGTTTCTTCTATTCTTCTTCTTCTTCTTCTTCTTCTTTGTAAAGTTAATTAATTAATTAATTAATAATTTGTTGAATGTTGTTAAGCTTAAGAGGAGCGATTGAAATGAATTGAACAATTGAAAATGAGAGAGAGAGAGAGTGTGTATGTGAAGAAGAAAGAAGCAAAAGCAACAAAGAAAGAAAGAAAGAAGGAAGGAAGGTGAAATCCGAATTCCTCCTCGATGATGGATCTCTTTTTGTTTTGTTTTTGTTCAACTCAACCGCTTCCTCTGCTTACGTACGCCCACACCCCCCAACCTTTTTTAATCTACTTGACTTCTTCCCCCTCTTCCTTTTTTTCCTACTTCTTTCTTATTTTTTATTTTTTTTATCATTTCAAATAAATATGATTTTCAACTGTTAATTAATAAATCTTTTTTTAGGAAAGAATGTTTTATAGCATTTGGTTGATAATCAAATGTCTGATAGATGTTGGTACATCAATAAATATCTAATAGATATGTGGTTATCCTTACTAAAATATTAAACGATCTCATTTACTTTTTTCAATTTTAAATTATTACAATTACAACTCTTCACTTTTTTACTTTACACTTACTCGATTTAGAGATATTAAATTCATAAATATGCATATAATAAGATTTAATCAATAGTATAAATAAATATGTAAAATATTGAGCTTTATCGTTGATTAAAAAGGATTTAAGTCAAATCTTATTGATGTACCAAAAAAAAGTCAAATCTTATTGATGCAATATAATTGAATTCTAAATTATTAGATTCACTTTTATTAAAAAATGAAGACTAAACCAAAATTTTGAGTTTAAATTATTAACGAACTTCTCTAAAATGAATTATTCAGGAGAATTCGATTTCAATTCTTGATAAAAATAATTTTTGAATAAATTTTACTTATGTCTTCACTAAACTCTTATTCATCCTCTATAATCTTCATCCACGTAGACCACTTGTTAGTGTTACCCATGGTGATCTGTTCCTAAAAGTCCAACCAAGCATCAACCAAAATTCCAACATTTTTAATGTAACTAACAAAAAAAAACACGGTATTGTTGTACCAAAATAAAAGAGCACGATAATGATTTTTCATGCATAATCCGTGACATTTTGTTTCATCATCATGCACTTTGATGTTGACTTTTTTTTGTTGAAAAAGGCAATTGAAAAGCATGCATAATTTATTTTTTCGGGTTACAAGGCAAAATTAAATTTCAACTTCAAAGTGTCCTTTGTATAACAACTGAAGACTTGATGAATATTATTACATAATAAAATGAAATTCTTCTCTCTTTATTCTTTGGTCAACAAAATGCGTCTAGAAAATCCTACTCTTCCTAAATACTCATTGCCTGCCATGCCTCAAAAATTAATTTTTAATTGATTGATTGCTTAAATTTGATTTCAATTAAAAATTGTTTGTAAAAATATTTATGTTTCTATGCATTGACATATAAAAGTGTGGTAAAAATAAATTTCAAACTGAAAATGATTTTTGAGATAAAACGTTTGAACCTCTTCATGAAGTTGGGGTCGATTTGGAAGCAAAGGAATTTTGCTAGAGAATTCTAAACTCATGTTTAAATTCATTTTTAAGAGATTGTAAACACTAAACATATAAAAAAGACTATTATTAAAATCAGTTTTTTATCCATGTGAACTTAACTCAGTTAACAGAAATATCACCTTTTATATACAGAAGTCAAGATTCAAAAATACCAATTTTTTTTATTATTACCTAAAATGCATCATTCATAGCTAAGACCATGTGCAATGGGTAGTTGATTGGCATGTTGAATTACTGTTCTGCCAGAAATTGCAGGAAAAAACAAGGAGAGAGAGTCCAATTTGTTGAACAGATTCAGCAAGTGTGAATCTGACACGCAGGGCCACGTGTGAGCGCGAGATTCGCCAAAGCAGGGCGCGCGCGCGCCAATCGCGACAGAGCGTGCGCGGAGAGAGAAACAGTTGAATATAAAAGGCCGACACGTGGCATAACGCGATTGGCTGGGCGGATTTTTATTTCATCATTATCTTTAAACTCAATTATTTCACAGCAAATTAATTTTTTATTTTTTCACCAAAATTCGTAAAAAATTTTTCTCTATAAATAGAGACTTGGTTCATTTCATTTGGACACAGAAAAAAAATCATAATTTTTCACTCTCTTAATCATTTTATTAGTGTTTATCAGTGTTAATTTTGAAGTTTAAGTGTTTTTTTTAGTAAAATAAATCCCAATAATTATTTGTATGATGTACTGCATTCGATGTTAAGAAAATAAAAAAAATCATTAAATTTTTTTTGTTAAGTGTTCGTTTATTTTAATTTAATGTTAATCAATAATTGTAATTTTATTTAATCATAAAAACAAAATTTGAAATTTAAATAAGAATGTAAAATAAAAAGTGGTGGGGTAGAGAAAGTGGTGGGGTAGGGTGTTTAATGAAAAAACTATTGGAGAGAGTAAAAATTGAATGTGTGTTGAATGATGATGCGGAGTGTAAAAAGTGATAAGTGGGTGTTAAATTTTTCTTACCATTGTACATGGTCTAATACTATAAAAAAAATGCTTAAACACACTTTTGGTCCCTTAACTTATTTTTTAGTTTCGTTTTAGTCCCTTAACTATTAAAAGTTTCGTTTTGGTCCTTTAATTTATTTTTTGGTTTCGTTTTGGTCCCTTAACTATTAAAAGTTTCATTTTGTTCCCTTAACTTACTTTTTGGTTTCGATATGGTCCCTTAACTCTTCCTACGTCAACTACTTTGGTCTTCATTTCAAGGGACCAAAACAAAACCAAAAAAATAATTAAGGGACCAAAATAAAACCAAGAAAATAGTTAAGGGACCAAAATGAAACTTTTAATAATTAAAGGACCAAAATGAAACCAAAAAATAAGTTAAGGGACCAAAACGAAACTTTTAATAGTTAAGGGACCAAAACGAAACCAAAAAATAAATTAAGGGACCAAAAATATATTTAAGCCTAAAAAAAACCTAATCATTCCTCTTTCATCATATGATAATAATTTATTTCAAAAAAATTCATCACCAATTTAATCTAGTTCATCTTATTATCAAGTTAAAATAAACACATTTTTATATAAAATAAATGACCACAAATTGTTATTCCTTTACATTTCTAATGAGGACCTAATTCTCCCTTAAATTCCTAAGCATTACAAATAATTTTACTAATCATGAAAATCATTCCAAAATACCAAAGAAGGCTATATTGTAAAATTAACAAAAGTTTTACCAAAAAAAGAAAAGCTTAACAATAGGACAAATATATCACAACCTACTTTCCTCATTCATTAAATGCATTTTTTAACGGACGAAACTAGATTTTAAGTTTCTACTGTATTAATAAAATTAAATTTTAATTCTTCAATCATACTCAGATGTATATTTGTCAACACCAAGCCTAAATGCAGGAAATACTAATTAAAACCAAATAACATGTATAAGGTTCAAATCTGCCATTTCGCTCTTTTTCGCTTTCTAAGATCAAATCAACACTAATAGGCAATAGCTACCAATGTAATTAACTGCAGCTAAAAAAGGGAGCATTGTAATATGGGTATAGCGAAATCCGTCTTAGACCAGGGTAGCAGCCACAATTCAAAGTCGCAAACACAACACAAAACAAATTACTAGAGTATAGAACCCACACAAAGTCAAATATATCTAGTTTACCAACTAAACTAAACTAAACTAAACTAAACTAAACTAAACTAAACTAAACTAAACTAAACCAAACAAGAATGAACGCACAACAGCAGGCAAGTTAGACCTTACAGTATGTGTTCCCCTAGAAAGAGAATGAACTTGATAATTAAATCAAAAAGTTGACCACTAGGTTGCATACAAAAATTCCTGTTTTGTGTTGTGCCATTGTTATTATTCAAGTTATTAAACATGAACTTTCCTCCCAGATATGCTGAGGAGAAGGACAAAAAAAATGTATATAATCTGTTACTCCTGAAAATTTGGACAATATTATATGCTTACATCACAATCTTTTAAATCAAAGCCTAACAGAATCAATGAGTAAAACCTTTTATGACGTTGTGGTGGAAATTTGGGGGGAAATTATTTTTGGTAACATCTAGGGTTACCAAACAAGAAACCAGGACTTAAAAAATTTCGAGGCTAAATAGAATATTTTAGGCAGTTGCAGCCAAAGGCACAGATCTGTGGCATGCTCTCTTTGCAGCACGAACAATATCTTCAACCTGTACATTCACATACACCAGAAAGCAAACAGATTTTAGTGATCCATAGACACATATTTAAATTTACACCTAAGAAGTGATAGTTAAGAAAAGTTACCTGTGGGACAGCCAATCTCTCCAGATTTGCTGCATAAGGCATGGGAACATCGGCCCCAGCAATTCTCTCGACCGGTGCATCAAGATAGCCAAAGCTCTCCTCAACGACGGATGTACTGCACAATAGAAGTAAGAATTTACACATCTTCCGAGAGTTAGCCTAAATGATATAAATAAATGAATGTTAAGAGATAAACCAGATTTCAGCGCCAACACCATGCTGAGGAAACCCTTCTTCAACTGTCACCAGTCTGTTAGTTTTCCTGACAGAAGCATTGATGGTGGATCGATCAAGTGGCCGGATTGACCGTAAATTAATAACCTGTGCGGATAAAGACCAAGACTCATCATAAGTCATAACCAAAAAATAGTTGCATAAAAGGCAGAAATTCATCAAACACTTTTACAAAGCCTACCTCAGCACTGATTCCCTCCTTAGCTAGTATCTCAGCAGCCTAAACAAAGTAAAAAAGTTATTTACAATTGATCCAAAATAATTATTGCCCTCTTTTTTTCTTATATAAGTAGTATTTATTTAACACTTAAATGCAAGACAAACCTATATCAATTTCACATACTACAAGGTAAATGATAATTAAATTCTTGAACAAACAATAAATATCTAGAATACAAAACAATCTTAGGGTAAACAAACCTTTAGAGCAAAGCCAACCATTTTTGAGAAGGCTGTAATAGTAACATCTTTTCCTTCTCTCTCAATCTGTTACGGGAAAAACATTAATTTGACATGAATGCCAAGTTTCATAATGTGCGACACTAACAAATACAAGAAAGTTGTATTTCAAATACTACAGAGATAATAAAGTACCTTTGCTTTTCCAATGGGAAGGCAAAAACTGGAATCAAGAACTTCGGCAGAAACAGGGAATGACTCGCCATATCTAGAGCGCATGACTCATCAAATTAAATAATGTTTAAGCGTAGAAATAATGATGGAAATCTTCAACAACTGATTTACAATTACTAATCAAGCAGCACAACTTACAACAACTCATTTTCAAGGAAAACTACAGGATCAGGGTCCCTTATAGCAGCTTTAAGTAAACCACGAGCATCTTCAGCTGAATATGGTGCCAAAACTTTCAACCCAGGGCACGAGCCATACCAAGATGCATAACACTGCATAAAAGCAAAGTTGTAGGGTACACAAATTTAGACAAACACTAAGTATATGAGCTCAATAGGTCATAACCAAAGTAAAACGGTGGTTATTGTACACAAATAGGTAATGGAAGTTTCACATAGAAGAAAATGGCAAGAGAAACATACATGAGAGTGCTGAGCACCAACACCAGCAGCAGCACCATTGGGTCCTCTAAAGACAATAGGTACAGATATTTGCCCAGCAGACATGTAATTTGATTTTGCAGCAGAATTAATGATGTGATCTATTGCCTGTAACATAAATCAAGATGACACGGTGTTGAAGTGGATAGATAAGGAAAAAAGATAATCTCCACACACACACACACTCTCTTTGATGGTTTAAGCTTTCACAACTTCCATATTTTAATTTTATTTCTGCAACTTACAGTCATTCTTTGCTCTTTACAGAATTTTGCTTCCTTTTTGCCTCAGTTATCAAGGTTTTCAAGGATTGTACATCTATACTGTATTATCATGACTTTTGATTATTACCGAATAATGTCTTTAATTCTGGGTAACTTGTCTTTTATGTATATAACTTTTAATATAGACACAAACAGAGAAATTTGGTTAAAGAAAGATGAGTCAACAAAGTGAACAGAACAAGTTTGTTATAACATAATTAAATCATGGAAGATGAGGAGGTGAGGAGAAGTGAATAGAATTGAAGTAGTATATAATAACAAAATGGAAGGATAGAAATGAGTGTTTCTCTCCCTCTCTGAATTATCTCTTCTGAGCGTTTCTTTCCCTTTTCTGCTAAATTTTCCTTTGCTACAAAACCTTATGTTTACATCTGTTGATTACATTTGGAGGTCAAGATTATCCCTAAATTAAATTGTAATTGTTTCAATCCATTCTTAGTATCATTACAAATTTTCGGTGAGGAACGCTCTGTAACTGACATCATGATCTTAAATGCAAACTCACAGGGAAGTAAATATGTGTCCTTAGTAAATTAACCATCAAATTGAAACTCAGTAACATGTGTGTCTTATCATGCAGAAGACAGAATTCATAAGATGCCATCTAAGGGTCATTGAGAGCAGCCAACTTTTTACGACAAAATTTTAAGAATTAAGAGCATGGCTTGCGAATTCGAAACAGAAAACGAAACACCGAGAAATTGAATGGTGAAAAAAGAAGTAAAATTAACGCACTTAACTGCACACTCAATTTAAGAAAGAAAAAAATGCAATGGAGAAAAATGCTAACCTGCATGGAGAAGTTAAATGTCATAAACTCCACAACAGGCTTTAGACCATAGTAAGCAGCGCCAACTCCAATCCCAGTAAACCCGGCCTGCATTATATTTAATGAACATTAAATTTCAACAAATTACGGCATGCAAACAGCTGCAACCATGTGTAAACCAACCAAGCGGTCATTGTGTAACTTTTAAGATGGAATTGGAAATAAACGAACCACTCATAGTACACTAAAATATCAATTTAACGCAGTTGGTCACATAAGCTAAGAAGCAGGAAACAACATGTCATGTTGAATAAGCATTTTCTAAAAAATACATTATAAATGATGAGAAGCTGACATGTGGAAGACATCCCAACATGCCATTACATTACGAAAATATGAATTTGAAGCAATTTAGAAACACCAATAAATAAACCTCAGGATATGATTAAAGGCAAATGAATGAGTGGAAAAGCATGAAAAATAACGAACCTCGGTGATGGGAGTGTCGAGAACCCTGTCAGGACCATACTTCTCGAGCAGTCCCTTGGATATCTAAAATGAAAGAACAAATAGTAATAATAATAATAATAGATATAAAATAAAGAAAGTAAAAAATACTAGGGGTTTGGAATTGGAAAGACATAATAAGATAGCTAACCTTATATGCACCTTGATATTCTCCAACTTCTTCACCCATTAAGAAAACTTTAGAATCAGCAGACATTTCCTCATCAAGTGCAGAGTTAAGAGCATCTCTCACAGTCATCTGAATAGAATAATAAATATATTTAGAGAAATGATTTGAGAAGTAAGTAAGAAAATAGGGGCAGCAAATGAATTGAAACCTGTTTAGCGGAAGAAGAGAAATGTCTGAATGCGGAGAAGGAAGGACGAAGAATAGTCTGAAAATGAAAAAGTGAGTGAGTGTTAATACCTTGTTTGTCAAATCATCAATGAGAAGCACAAAAACATATAATTGAATTATAGTACCTTGTTTCTTATAAGACCCAACATCTTTCTTGCTACCTTCAACTTGAACTTGAATGAAGTAAAACTAATAATCATAAAACAACGCAATCAATCAATAATTCATTTATATATATATATATCAATCAAACAAACGAAGAGAGATAGAGAGATATTGAAACCCTAAGAGAAGAGAAGAGAAGAAGGATTGAAAGAGAGAGAGAGAGATCTGGAAACAGAATTGCAATTTTGCAAAGCAAAGAAGACATAATAATAATAATAATAATACATACTCACCTGAATGAATGAATGAATGAATCCGAATCCGATTTCGATCGCAACTCGATCAACTATAATACTACTCTCCCTCCTCAGCCTCACCGATTAGTCGTATCGTATCTACGTTATGTACTATTCACTGTTCTTCTCCTATTTCTTTATTTTTCTACAATATTCTCATGTCCCTTTTCTCTTTATTTATTTATTTATTTATATAAAATATAAAATTAGTGGGTTTTGTTGTGAATGGTGATTTAGGAGAGTCATTTTTAATTCAAAAAAAGTGAAGATATATTTTGGAGTTACAATTTTTAAGGATTTAAATTAGTAATTTAAATTAATTTTTTATATTTTGGATAAGTTAGTTTTTTGATTATAATATTAAATTAATTTGTCTTGATATAATAATATCAAAAGTTATTTTGAATTTTATTAATCTTTGACCAAATTGAGCTGTCAAAAAATATGAGAAATTCAAATAAAATTTCATTTTACTTCAAAATTTTAATAAATAAATTATAAATCAAGGAATGTCAAATTCCAATTAGTCATTTTTAATTTAAAATTTTAGTAAAAAATTAAAATAAAATCATTTTGTACCACCAACCAAGCGCACACCACTTGGACAATGTTTCAAACATGGGCCTCGAATGTAGTAGGTACACGAGGCAGGCTACCCTTCCTCCACACTTACTCATAAGTCATAACTAAATATAATGTTTTTTTTTTACAAAAATATACTACCTTAAAATATAAGTGGTTTTAACCATAATATACAAATTAATAAATGTAATCAAAGGGAAAAAAAATTATGAGTTAGTTTACAAAATTGTCTTCATTAATGATATAGAAAAAATAAATTGAATAAGTAAAAGAAGAGCGAATAATAAAATGTGCTCTTAGAACACATGTTAATTGACCTCTCTTTTAATCCAAAAAATATTCAATGATTAGTGATTAGAGGATTGCTCATTTCTCCTCCCTTCAATTGTTTGTTACCAAAAGCATATTTATTGTGATACCTATTTTTAAGCGTATAGGGGTGGGTGGGGTGGATTGAGAAATTGTGACAAGTAATGAAATAATAATTGCAAGCAAGCCCAACAGAAGGCCCATAAATAAAAGAACACAATAAGCAGCAGAAATCAGCAAATCGGTTTGCCCTTTGTGTATTGTACTGTATCAGACTAACCGACTGCCATCAGAAATCAATCAAGTTGTAGTCGCCGGTCGGAGTTGGAAGCAAGGAAGCATCCACAAACAAACAAACAAACAAACAGTGAGAAATGTTTTCTTCTTCTTCTTCTTCTCCTGCTTCGATTTCATATTGTGCGTTTTCTACAAACAATATGTTGTTTTGGCTATATCAATCATATTGACGAATTTACTGATCACCGGTTAAGGGTATCCAGCTTGCTAGCTAGGCGTATTAGAGGCGAACGTGCTTGATCTTGTTCTTAATCGTTCTGTTGTTAGAATCAATTGTTTCATTAACATAATTAACCCTCTCACTAGAATCAATTGCTTATGTTCAAATAATTCACTCTTTCACTTTTCTTTAACCTAATTTTGTCAAATTGTTCTGTTGCTTATGTTATTCACGAATACACATTGTATGAAGTACAAAAGGTTGATAAATATTGATTAATACAATTATTTTCAAAGCTTGCTAAATTTAAGTGAGCACTAATCACCAGTTAGTTACTGATGTAATTAGGTGATACACTGATACTGTTTGTATATGTAATCCTATGTTGTTAATAAATACTCAAAACTTCATCATCACAGTCTATTGAGATCTCTGATGATGCTGACACTCCTTGGATTACGCATGTCCTCGTGTCTGACACACTCTTCGGTGTCAGAAACGACACCAACAAGACACTTGTCATTACATTCAATTATATCATTGAAGGGGCAATGTGTGTTAGTTTATGTTTATGAGAGGTGACTAGCAAGGACATTGTAAAAGAAGCTTTGGGCATGACTTGTGGTTATTTGACATTGTTGGGGTTGGATTTTCCTTTGTGAGTTGTAGATTTCATTATACTGTATTGTTTTTATGTGTAGTTCATACGTTTACTAACTTATGATTGTTATGTGTAGTTTCTAGTGTTACAAACTTATGATGATTATGTATTTTTGTTGAATATCATTTTACACACACACACACACACACTAACAGTTTAACCACGTATTGCTGTAGACTTCTGGGCAGTGTAGGAAATAAGGCGTTGCCTGTGTCAGATGAAATCTTAATTGAATCTGATATGTTTATGTTTGTTTTCCAGGTAAAGTAAAATAGATGGGTGGGGCATTTTGGGGGACGCGGGTGATGGAAGTAGTGAAGAAGCACGATTCTGGAGGACTTGTTTGGAAGAGAATCAAGCTCACCACCACCCGTAAAGCCAATGCCAAGAAGCGTCTTCTCCGTGTGTGGCAGGTAATTGAATAACACCTCCCCCCCCCCCCTCACACAATTATTACCTTGCTAATTTAGTTTCTTCTGCTTATTTGCTATATTAGCTCAGCATTCTGTTATATTATAGGTTCGTCATACCTAGAGAAAATGTTTAGGTATTTTATGATCCATTACCTTTATTTGAACAAGCACATCTACATGGTCTGGAACATAACAGATATTTCATATTGTTTCCAAATGATTCCCAGGCCCAGCTGCATGCTTTTTTTTTTTTCTTCATTAAACTATAGTCACTTATTTTTGTCCATGCATTCTTTGTTTTCAAAGATAGAACAATAATTGTGACTGTCAATGGTTAATGTTATGGTAAATTTTTCTTTTTTGAAGAATGAAGCCGTTCTCAAGGCATGTTCTGAACCATCTCCTTCAGTAAGTTCTTCTGCGAGTGCCAACAATGTTACAGAGAGTAGTTAAGTTGAAGGGTGTCAACCAGAATGTTGTTCCATCGGTATCTTGGGTTCCAATTCTATTTTAGTTTTTGCTTAGACAGTTAAAAAACTGTAGCAGGATGTTCAATTAGCCACTGGTTTTCACTTTCTTACAAACTTTGTAATCTGTAACCGTTTTAGGGTGCATAAGCAGAAAACCCATTACAACTTTTCAGATTTTGAGCTACATGATGTGTCCTGTGTGAGGATTACTATCTATGTTGCTTTTTGTGCATAGTCTTTTGCCTATTTTATGAAGCCCGGCAATAGTTCTAAATTGCGATTAATGTGGTTGCATTTATTAACAAATTGCTAGCATTGTGGTTGTTCGCTTTTCTGATGCATATTGCAATTATTTTGGTGTGAATTTAGTTTACATATTGTATATTATTAGGGCACATGTAACATGTTAGCATTTTCCATATTTTCCCGTACCAGTCTTCTCAAATCTTGTCTCCTAATTATCTCCATTTCACTACTGTGCTAAAATCCTTTTAGCTACCTGAAACTCTCAATTTACTTGATATAGAACAAGAATGGAGAACACCTTGAGGCCTGATGCATTCTTAGTTTTTATACATGTTACATGGCAGGATTACACTAATATTTTTCATGATTTTCAAAAACACTGAAATTATTACAAAATGTGGCTCTGCAGATAGTGCCACAACTGTAATATTGCAGGTGCATAAGCATTGTGGTTCATTATTCAAAAGTATGATCTAGGCCTGTGTTATGTCTTGTATGTTCATAGTTCACTTTATTTTGGTGTTTAGGGTCATCAAATTACTTGCAGCAAAGTAACTTGGGTTTCTAGTTTCCAGTTGTTTTTTACATTATTCATGTTTTGCTTGCTATACATAGCTGTTATTGAAGCATGAATTATGTTTTTAGGAGTTATTGTCATATTCCTTTTTATGTCGTAAGCCATCAACTGTGATAGGATTGGAGAAATGTTTTCCTTTTTAAGGGTTTGTTTGCATCACCCGCTTACTATCAGTATCAGTTCGGATGAAAGTATTCGGAAAAGTAACCAAATTCGTTCAATCTGAATGTGTGCTTTCGAATGATTTGTATGGTCCAGATGCATAGTTCTATAAACAAAGGGTTTTTTTGAAGTAGTGATGAGGAATGAGGAAATAATGTCCTTTAACAATAATAGTCAATGTGGAAGAGGACCTTTCATTTTTTCTATTGGGGCCCCAAGTCAATAGATTTATTTGATTAGTTTATATTTATATCATATGAATGGGAAAGAAATACAAAAATGATAAGTCTTTGTTGCATGTAAACTAAGCAACCCTTTGTATACTCAACGCCGTCCAAGCAAACAACATACATTTAAAAAGTGGTTGGTTATGGAGGTGGTCAAACTTGATGGATGATTCCCTTTTTTGCAAGGCATTTTGAGCAAATGTTAATTACCAGCACTACCTTATTTATGTGATTGACCTAATCAGGTGAGGCTACCAAGTTTAGCATGGAGCAAGTGGGTCATGTCTCTATATATGTATGTATGTATGTATGGTCTACCATGATAGGCTGCCCACGTGATTGACAAAATGTGTTTGTTCTAAGTCAGCAATTCACATACATACCTCTCTCTCTCTCTCTCATCTTTTATTTACTTCATGAAAATGAAACTTATAATAGAAAAGATGACGTGAAGAACTCTAACAGCTTCATTAGATTGTTCTAAGCCACTATCACAACAAACTATGGTCGGCAATTAATTCATTTTAAAAATATATTTTATTATACTTTGTCTCCTTAACTTTGTTAACCAGATTTATGAAATGAAGTTTGAGTGAGACAGTTTTGGTAATTTTCAGCTTAACAAATGAGTTTAAATTCAATTATAGAAGTGTTAAGATTCTCTGTTCATTACGATTTTTTTTTGGTACATTGGAATAAGTAATTGTTTTTGTCAGGGATCGAACTCTGGACTTCCCCCTACCCAATCTATATGTCCCCCAACTCTTCCCCCTACAAATATGACTTTAAAACAAATTAATTTGGTCATTTAATTTATTTAAGTTAACGCAACTTGGTCTTTTAATTATAGATGAACAAGATACTCCATATATTTTTCAAAAGTTAAAGGATCAAATTACATTAACTTGCATAATTTAAGATACTAAATTATATAGTTTTAAAAATAAAAAACCAACATGAAATTATAAAATAAGTTAAGAGATTAAAGAAGCCTTTTACATCAATCGTTATTATGAAGTTTTGTTTATGCCCGTCCGTGCTTTTCATTGTACCCACTTGGCAAGGTGTTGTTGTATGCCTTCATCCCATAGTTTATTTTAGAGAAAATGATAAAAGTGTTTTAAATTTAAACTGATTTGCTCTAGAGTTAAACTTACTAATTTTAAGATTTATTTTTTATACACTGATTGTGTGTAAAAAAATTTAATGTCATCTAATTTTTTTTATTGTTTTTTGTCAGGTAGTCTAGTGGTTAGTGGTTAGAAATTCACTATTAAAAGTAAAATGAGTGGGTGTATCCGAGTTTGAACCCGGATTCCGGCACTTTCGTGCAATATGTCCAACCAATTGTGCTAAGCTAATTAAATCATGCTATATAAATATTTGTAGAAATATTTTAATGACTACCAATTATAAAAGTGACACTATTAAGTCATATTTGTGATATTTTAACTTGTTTAATGAAGTTGACTAGTAAGAATCACCCTGCTAGGGTTTAGGTCTCACGGCTACTGTTTCATTGCCATAGCAGCCTCCATCACCGGAATCTTGGGCAAGCGAGGGTTTAAAGTCCTAGCACGGTCGCAAGGCCTATCGGTTAGGGATCGGTCTTGTCTAGGGTTCTGGCTATCGGTTCTGCGTTATGGCTGGAGACGATGACTGTGGTTGGCAACCAGCAAAAGGGCGACATCGACAACAGAATGGTAACAACAGGAATATAATTGACATTGTTACTGATCGATTCTACAAGAAGGAGAAATCTAATTCATATACGAGCTTTTTTTCCACCAATTTCCCGGAGAACTTTGGAGCAAAAGCAATGTTCAATGCTTTTTCTCATTATGGCCAGATAATGGAAGTAGTAATACAGGCTAAGAGAGATCAAGGAGGACGGCGTTTTGGTTTTGCACGCTTTGACCGTGTGGTTGATCTTCGTCATTTCGAATATGATTTGGACCAGATCATCATCGGGAGGGACAAGATAGCCGTTAATCTTGCACGTTTCAATCGCTATGCTGGGGTTAAGCAGAGAGAGGTTAGGGATGAAGGCAGGCAGAGGGTAAGTCACCATACTAAATTTGGTAGATACCGGCCAAAAGACATCAGATAGGACGACAGCAAGGATTACAACTCTGGTGCGAGGGGTGAAAAAGGGCCTTATGCGCAAGCAGTTGTGAATGGAGTGCAAACAAGGCACAAGGCTGTCCCTAAGAGTGATGTTTTTTTCCTTTGAAGCTGACCAGCGTGACTTGGAGAGATTAAAGAAGGCTTTTGTAGGTATTGTCGTGAACCCGGGTACAACATACAACATCCAAAACGAATTCCATATGCAAGGTTATTTTGACGTTAAGGTTACGCCGTTAGGTTCAAATATGGCTTTATTGGAAGGTCGGGAAGACGGTGAAGTCCAAGCACTTATGTCTGAAGCGAAAGAGTGGCTGGACACTTGGTTCAAGGAGATACGGCCGAGGTCTTCAAGGGATATAGACGTAGAGAGATTAGCCTGGTTACGTGTGCATGGTGTTCCAGCGCATGCATGGAATGCTACCTTCTTTGCTTAGATTATCCAAATATGGGGTTCCTTTATGCATTTGGATGAGGCCACCTCTAAGTTGCTAACGTTGGATGTGGCCAGGGTAATGATACACACATCTTACAATAATGTGGTGAATGAATTTATGGATGTTAAGGTTAATGGTGAAATTTTTCACATTCGAATCATCGAGGATTCCTATGGTCCTATGCGTCTCATGACCCCCAGTACCCAGAATCAAGACGATGTTCGTTCTGATTCGATTTTTACGGGGGAAGATGATGAGGAGGCAGAGTCAGCTCAGAGGATAGGGTCGGAGGAGGACGATGTGATGAGTGAGTCGGTAGGGGAGGGGGAAAATGTCATTGTCTTAAAGGAACTTGATGATGTTATTAATCATCCTGCTGTTAACTTTGGTGTAGGTAATAATGTGCATGTTAGGGAGGTGGATTCAAATTTTTCTAGTAATGTCCTGGAAACTAATTTGGAAAATTTGAATTCAGATAAGGGGTGTAGTGGTGAGGGAGAAGATGGGTTTAAGGAGGACAATTTGAATGAGGTAGTAGGTAGGACATTAGGCCAGGAGGAGGGTGGGCTCAATGTGTTATCTGTTCCAAATCAAATTGTCAGAGGGGGTGTGGAGAGTAGACCCACTCATTCAGATAATGTGAATCAGGGGGGAGGCCCAAGGCTGTTATTGTGAATGCTAGTGGGAGTGGGGGAGTGAACAAAGAAGGCCCAAGTAAATACTGTGACAGGTTGACTATCAGACAGAAATCACCAGCTTGTGGCTCTAGCAATAACCGAGCCAGTTCTCAAACGAAACATGTTATCTCAAATTCAATCCAAAATCTGGCAAATTCTCGTAATTCCTCAGTTCCACAGTCATCACAGCCGGCCAATTCTTCACGGCATGGCAATTCACCAAAGGGTCCTGCAACAAACTATTCGACGGAGACAGTGGCGGTCGAGAGGGTTCAGAGGAAGCCACCGATCCGTTCACGCACCGGGAAGAATACAGAAAATTCGGCTTTGTCTTCAGCATGAGCTATTTTGTGTTGCAGTTCTATCAACTCGGATGATATTCAGAATTGTAACAACATTGCTATTAAAAAATATGATAATGAAGTTGCTACTAAGGTGTGGAAGGGAGCAATTGAATTGGGGGTGGAGGTTGGTCCAAGTAAGGGCGGTCGGAGTTCTTGTGAAGGTTCGCAGAACGGCTGTATCCGTTTAATAGCTGCGAATGAGAAACGTGATGCGGAGGATAATCGAAAGAGGGCGCACAAAAAATTGGTGAATTTATGAAGATTATATCTTTGAATATGCGGGAGTGGGGGGGGGGGACGGCCAAGAGAAGAAGACTGAGTTTATTCCTACAGAAAGGTCAGTTTGATGTTTGTTTTATATAAGAAACTAAGCAGAATATTGTTGAAGATTTTGCTATTCATAATCTATGGGGGCATAGTGATGTGGAGTGGGTGGTGAATGATCCGATTGGTCTGTCCGGTGGTCTGTTAATCTTATGGAACTCCAAATCTTTGCGTCTCCTCAATTGTTTCTCAGGTGCGGGTTTTTTGGGCGTTAGTTTGGACTATGAAGGTGTTTCGGTGCATTTAATCAATGTGTATTCTCCTTGTTGTATTGCCGGGAAGAAAAAATTGTGGGCTGCTTTGTTAACGTTGAAGAATAGTTTAGGTGAAGGGTTGTGGTGCGTGGGAGGGGACTTTAACGCAATTTTACATTCTCATGAAAGGAAAGGTTGCGGCAGCACTACTAATCGTCACTCTGAACAGGTTCTGTTTCAAGGCTTTGTGGATGATATGATGTTGTTTGATGTTCCAGTACTAGGCAAATCTTTTTCTTGGTTTAGTCCGGATGGAAAGGCTATGAGCAGATTAGACCGGTTTTTGTTGTCGGATGATTTTATTTCCAAATTCAATGTGGTGGGTCAGTGGATTGGTGATCGTGACATATCCGATCATTGCCCCGTTTGGTTGAAGGTTTCGTCACATAATTGGGGGCCCAAACCGTTTCGTGTGATTAATGGTTGGCTCGAACACCCGGATTTTCTTTCTTTTGTGGAAACTACATGGAAGAGCTTTGCGGTTCATGGTACCAAAACGTATATGCTGAAGGAGAAATTGAAACTTCTCAAGGAGAGGTTGAAATGTTGGAATAAAGAGGTCTACGGTATTCTTGATCTTGATATTGACAAAACGGTGAAACAGTTAAATGATATGGAAGGTCTGATGGCTTCTAATGGGGTGGGGACAGATCTGGTTCGACGGGAAGGTCTCAATAAAGAGTTATGGCGACTTCTTCATCATAAGGAATGTCTGCTGAAGCAGAAATCTAGAGTGAAATGGGTTCAGGAGGGTGATTCGAATTCGCGCTTTTTCCATGCAACTATCAAAAGTCGCAGGAGAAGGAACCAATTAGTGGCATTAAAAGATGAACACCGATGGATTGAAGGGGTGGAGGAAGTCAAGGAGTTTGTAAAGAATTTTTTCTACAACAATTTTAGGGAGACTTCGATAGACCGACCGACACTAAATGGTATACTGTTTCAGACGCTATCTGATGAGGACTATTTAATGCTGTTAGCGCCTTTTTCAGAGGAAGAAGTCCGAGAGGCTGTATGGGGTAGTGATGGCAACAAATGCCCAGGCCCCGATGGGTTCAATTTTAATTTCTTTAAGGCATGTTGGGGGTTCTTAAAAGAGGACATTATGGCTTTCATGCACGAATTCCATTCTACAGCATTTTTGCCAAAGGCCATCACAGCATCTTTCCTAGCTCTCATACCAAAGAAGGACCACCCACAATCTTTGGTAGAAAATCGACCTATTTGTTTGGTATCTAGTCTTTATAAAATTTTGTCCAAGGTTCTAGCCTCAAGGTTGAAGACTGCATTGGGTAAATTGATCTCTAAGGTACAATCGGCGTTTTTGCCAAATAGACAAATCTTAGACGGTGTGCTTGTGGTGAATGAAATCTTGGATTTGGCTAAAAGACGAAAAGATAGTTGTTTGATGTTTAAAGTGGATTTTGAAAGGGCATATGACACGGTAAACTGGACATTTTTAGACTATATGTTATCTCGGATGGGTTTTGCGGAAGGTTGGAGAAATTGGATGCGAGCTTGTGTTTGTCAGACCACTATGTCCGTTCTTGTTAATGGTAGTCCAACTTGCGATTTCATAGTTGGCAAAGGGTTGAGGCAGGGCGATCCACTTTCACCTTTTTTGTTTCTTATAGTTACAGAGGGTCTAACTGGACTTATGAAACGTGCTGCTGATCTTAATGTTTTTCAAAGTTACAAGGTTAATAATTTAATAGATTTCCACACGCTTCAGTTCGCAGATGATACAATTATTGTAGGCGAAAGTAATTGGCCAAATCTTTGGGGAATCAAAACGGTGTTACGTAGTTTTGAGCTGGTTTCTGGTCTAAAGGTGAATTTTTATAAGAGTAAATTATATGGCATCAATGTAGAGGACAGTTTCCTTAATGCTTCAGCGGCTTTCTTGCATTGCGGGGTTGAATCGATTCCTTTTCGTTTTCTTGGTATACCGGTGGGGGCTAATCCAAGAAGACGTGCTACTTGGGTACCCGTTATCGATTCTATGAAAAACCATCTGAATTCTTGGCGAGGTCGTCATCTTTCTATAGGTGGAAGGGTGACTCTCATTAACTCGGTTCTTTCTAGCCTTCCACTTTATTTTTTCTCCTTCTTTAAGGCACCGGTGTGTGTGATAAAGGAGATGGTTAGCATACAACGAAACTTCTTATGGGGAGGTGGTTCTGATAGTAAAAAATTGTGTTGGGTGAGCTGGTCCCGCATATGTCAACCGAAGGATAAAGGCAGGTTGGGTATTAAAAATCTGGAGCAATTTAATTCATCTCTTTTGTGCAAATGGAAATGGCGTTGCTTGACAGAAGTTTCAGCTCCATGGTATGATCTTCTTCATTTTAGGTACGGTCCGTTTCCTTTTAATGTACTTTGTGGGGCGGGGGTGGCGAGCCTGAAAATGGCGTCTTTGTGGTGGCGAGACATTAGTATGTTAGGTGGTGATAGGGAGGGTGGGTGGTTTGGTGTTAATGTTAGTAGTGTACTCGGCGACGGTAAATCTATTAGTTTTTGGAAGACTAAGTGGCTAGGTACGACTCCATTTTGTGTTCTTTTTCCGGATCTTTTTGTTAAGTCATCTAATCAGACCGCTTGTGTCGAGGCGATGGGGTGTGGGAGGGTGATTTGTGGCGTTGGAAGTTGGACTGGGTGGGGCAGCTCACGGCGGTGGAGGCTGGTTCGGTTAGGGACTTAGTTTCGATGCTAGAGCAGGTACAACCGTGTCGGAAGAGGGAAGATCGATACAAATGGATACCACACACTACGGGTTTCTTTTCTGTTCATTCTGCATATGTGTTCCTTTTATCTAGAGTGGTGTTGACGGATCTCGATAACAATTTGTCACTGGCTTTGAGGAGTTTATGGTTCACTAATGCGCCGTCCAAAGTTAGTATTTTTGGGTGGCGTTTGTTACTAGCGAAACTACCGACGAAGGATGCTCTTTTTCGGAAGGGTATCATTACAAATACTATTGATAGCAGGTGCATTTTTTGTTCCAGGGCTGATGAAGACTTGAAGCATGTTTTTTTCACATGTAGTGTTGTTTCACAGGTTTGGGAAGCCATATGCAAGTGGCTTGACAACTCTAATAAGCAGTTCGTAGACACGATTAAACATTTTACATGGTTTGGAACAATTTTCAAAGGGAAT
Source organism: Trifolium dubium (assembly GCA_951804385.1). NCBI lineage: Eukaryota > Viridiplantae > Streptophyta > Magnoliopsida > Fabales > Fabaceae > Trifolium > Trifolium dubium. The sequence goes on from OX638065.1 coordinate 85,949, forward strand.
TACCGTAAACAATTTTGACATCTCATTTGGTTAGCCACTACTTGGAGCATATGGCGGACACGTAATAATTATGTTTTTAGAGGTGTTAGAGTCGATGTCGCTTCGCTTGTGGAGCACATTCGCTATATTTCCTGGTTTTGGTTTGTAGGTAGATTACATTCTAGCACTACGGTGACTTTTATTGATTGGTGTAATAATCCCCATGCTTGTTGGCTTGGTTTGTAAGGGGATATTACTTTGAATTGTAAGGGTTGAGTACCCCTTGTACTCCTTATAATTCCATCTTTTGCTTATAAAAAAAAAACTATTAAGTCATATTTTGTTATGGAAAAATGATACTATAATTCAATTTTTCACGGTACATTGGCTAAGAACTATATAAAAGAAAACTAAGCTCTAGGGTGAATGAAGCACCTTTAGAGCATCAGACAAAAGAATGATCTGCAACGTCTAACGAGGAGATTCTCATATGGCCATCTTGATATCATTTGTTGAATCCAACTTAGCAAGGAAATCACCACTACAATTTCTTTCCTGGAGAATAAGAGAGAGTGACGTTCAAGTTCAATTTCAACGAATTTGAATTTATTGCAGTTGTAAACCCATGCAATCACCTATGGTTACATGCATTTGTGTGAGGGATGAATGTTCTTTATAGCAAGAGAGAGCGAGAGAAAATAGAATTCAAACAAAAAAGGGCAATTTTATGTATAATTTTAGGAAGCGCATGAAATCCTAATTCAATTTTAACGTATCATGAATATTTATTTTTAAACAACAACTATATTATTAATAAGATCAAATCGCTTCACAAGACAAATAAAAACCGATAAAAGATGAGCTACAAAACAATATATAATGGATATTAATGATATGAACTATGTCCTTTTAAAATGAAATCCAAAATTATTTGAGGATCTTAATAATACAAACAAGATACTCTAATAACCTCAGTCTCTAGCAATATTTAGACTTTAGTAAATTTGAATAATACAATTTAATTGAATGCATTTGATTGAACACATGTGCTAAAAGATATACACTATTTTTTATTAAGCAAACAAAATATATAAAAATGTATAAAAAAAAAACAGTACAAACAGCTGAGGGGGTAAAATCTAACAATCTAGACAAAAATCTACTAGATTAAGCCAAATGCTAGACAACCGGATAAACACCAAGTACAACCTAGCGAGCCCAACACGGGACTCGAAATTAGATTGCAAAAAAAACAATGAGTAAAAGATTGCAAGCATATAACTAGAGACGAAGCATCACCTAAAGAATGGCGAGAGAATCCGACCGTCAACACGACAACAAAAACTCGAACCAACAACTAGCTACCGCAGCAACAAGTACAAGGCTATTTCTAGCCAAATCCGAACCAGATTGAAGTAATCGGTTACAGAATAACATAACAATTAAAAGATATACACTATTAAGTATAACAATTAGTGTAAAAAAAACATAACAATTAGCCGTAATTTTAATATACATTACATGCAGACAATAATTGCGAGATAAACATTAGTATTATTTTGAGTCAATACATTTTATAATTGGAGATGACGACATGTTGTTCTATTTTATGCACAAATTGCATAATTTTCCTTTATTTTATAGTTTTACTTTCGTCTAAAAAGTGGTAATTGAATCAATTGGTTTTAGTTGCTAGTCAAACTCCAAGCTGGCTAATGGTGCTCGTGTACGACATATGTTTTTATGAATGTGAATATTAATAACGAGGGCAAGTTTAACAAATAAATAAATAGGCAAGTTTACCGTCCACTCCAATACTTAACAAATATCTAAAATATTAGTAATGAGAGAACTCATATTCTTTCACTAATACTTCTGTCTAAAGCAACAAAGACGTTAAGATTTAATTTGATAAAAAATACTAATAAATATCATCAATTATTAGTTGGTTCAGTGATATTTGACGCTGAATTAAATATGAAAGATTACGGTTCAATCTCCGCAACTAGATTAAACTTGTTGTGGAAGACCAACAAAAAAATACTAAATAAAAAGCTAATTTATATGATATAATTATTTGATTACATTTATAAAATTTTGTAAAATTAGCAGTTGAGTCCGTGTTGATTCTAGAATATGACTATATAAAATACCCCTCACTTTAGGTCAATCCAGAAATATAGTATTTTTATTAGATTAATTTATAAATAAAAATGTAACTTATATGCAAATAAAAATGTCTTATGTATTGAAATTTGCTTTAGGGACCATTTACTATTAACAATTATTGGGCCGATTATTGAGCTAGATTATAAGTAAGAAACAACAACAAAAATAATTAATATTTAATTTTATCATGAAAGATAACAATAATAAAATTGAGAAACAAAATAATAAGCTATAAGCTACTTGAAGTAGCTCATCATAATAAATTATAAGAACGTAAAAATGCTATAAACTCAAAAAAAATGACGGTTATTGAACAAGTTCTTTTTTTAGTTATAGGAACTAATGAGCTGACTTATTGTGTTTGCAATACCCATATGACTTAATAACACTATTTGTATTTATCTCGCTTCAAAGGAACTAGCAAGATTTGAATCCATAATCTCGGGCCTATAGTTTTTCAAAATTTGAAATTGGTCCATATATCTAAATTTATGCAAATTGATCCTCAATTTTTTGAAATATAAGAAAAATAATCCAACAAAGTTTAAAAATGAAGAATTTTATTACTCTATCCAACAAATTTGTTAAAATATAAAGGCAATTTAAATGAAGTATTTGAATAGTCTAGAACTCCAATTTTGCTAATTTTTTTCATTTATATCTCATCAACTAAACGTAACACTTTAGAAGGAAAATTTTGATACATCAATTTCAGAGTGGTGAAGGATGTTAGAAAAACCTCAACAATAAGAAAAGGATGAACAAAGTTTGTATGTCCAAAGCATTTAGTCACTTGTTTAGCCTGATAGAGGAAGGAAGAGAAAAAGTAAATGATTGAGTTGTGGGGAGTTTTATTTGTTAGACAAGCAATTATATGTTTGAGGAAATTAAAGTCAATATTTGTGATTGGGAAAATTGAAAAGAAATCAAATTGTAAACATTATAAGCCAAAGAAAAAGATACGGATAAGATACGCATCCTTGTGAACACGGCGTCCCGAATTTGGACCAAGATCAATCAATTCAATAAATTCTAAATCTTATTAGCTCTATAAACTTAAAAATATTTAAAGATATTTTTTGTCAAAATTTAAAAGTCTAATGCAAGAGATTGAATGGGGATGACCCATATTGTGATGATTGAAAAACAAAATAATCCTAGTAAGCGTGGGATATATGGTTACCGATTAAATATTTAAAACGGTCTTTTATTGGTTGTTTCGGTAAATTTAAAAAGTTTCACATCATTCAAAAATTACAGTCGATATTTAATAATTTACATACAACATTCACACTCTTCAACTCATCGAAGTATATCTTTTACAAAAACCAAAACTTGAAAATCACACAATACTAATTGTTCTGGACTGGCCAAATGCCCAATACTCAAATATAATACAAGACCCATTGACAGCTGGGCCCCGTCGCACAACCCTAGGACAGCTGTAGCTCGTCACGCACTCCAAGGGTTTTCCACCATAATAGTTACTGTACATCGACTCTGTACGGAACTAGAGCGCAGCTCAATATGGACCGTTGGATAAACCGCCCTCAATCTCAACGGCCATGATTCCTACACGGAATCCGTCCTCATCCATTCACATTTTTGCCTATAAATATGTGGTTTAAACACCACATTCTGGTACGCTTTTCTCCAACCCTAATTCTCTCATTTTGCTCACTTACTGACTTGAGCGTCAGAGTCCCTTTCTTTGCAGGCACCCCTCCTTGTCTAAGGAGCTGAGCTGCCATTCACCACCGTACGCCACCGTACACATTCCACCAGAATTGAGACGTTGGACCGTTCACAACACTAATTAAAACATACCAAACCTCAAAATACTCATACTCTTCAACCCATAAATCATAGAAGGAAACAGTAGTTACAATATATTTCAATACCTCCCATTTGAGCTTAGAAACTTAGCCACTATTACTTCTTAATATGACGATTTTGATTCCCACTATAATTAGTATTTGAGTATATCCCCATTGCAATATGGTGGCCTCCTTATTTTTTTTAACAACTCCTTATTTTTTTTAACATCAATAATGCATGTGTCATAAATTATGTGTCGAAATATATCAACGTTGAGTTAAGTTTGATATTAATTAGATGAGTGACGTTGAACAACTTATAAATTAGATGATTTATTAATTTAATGTCTTAAAATTTTGAATAATGGAAGAGTGGTGTCTAAAGTCATTTGTATAGTTGCTCAAAGTTCAAAATATTGATCTAATTCAATGAGACTCCTCTTCGATAATCCAACAGTGGTATCTCAACTCAGTTGGGGAGAGGCAAGTGTGAATTAAGTCCACCTTAGTGGAAAAGATGATGTTGAACAACTTATTAGTGAGATCGATGATTAGTTTATGTATGTCAATTCACATCTTTGATCACAAATATCTTTAATTATGTATTATAAAAAATTATAAAAAATTTATATTTTAAAAATATTGATCGAAACAAATTGAACAATATCATATATGCTAATATTTCTTTTTATCTATTAATCTAAATTAATATAAGGTCAAGGTATATATGTTATATGAATATTGCGCACGTAACTCAAACGACACTTATTTTGAAACAAAGAGTATATATTTTATTTTATTTTAAATTATGCATTTAATTTTTCAAATCATTGTATTTTGAATAATAATTCTGCATTTAAACACACATTAACAAAACTTATATCATATTTATCCATCAGAAAGAACACAAATATCATACTATCCATCCACATAAATATCCATTTACATCCTATCCTATAATCCTTAGACTACTGCTCTATATAATTTGCCTTATCGCCATTGCAAAGTTCTTTAGCTTTACCTCATCAAGTAAAAGGAATTATAAGTTCCTCTCCATCCTCCAAAATTAATGGAAGCATTCAAGAGTTTTATTCTAGATATAATATTAAAGATATTGATGGAAGAAGAGTTTCGTGCCACATAGTTTTAAGATAAAGATATGAAGGCACAAACGTTGAACCGTCAAAATTAAGCCAAAATTAATTAATAAAACTAATGTGTATTTGCATTTTAAAATTAATCATCAAAGTATATATTAGTATATCTTTTTATAGAAAAATGTGTGTAGATGCAATGCACTAGTAAACAGGTTAGTCTAATAGGAGTAATACAATAATCAATCCCTGTTTCCCTCGACCAACATACCCTATCTACTACTCAACCTACTGTCACATAAATTGTTGAGTTGTGGAAAATAGTATTTTTTTTTTGTTGGTAGATGGAAATAGTATGTTTTAAATAAGGTCAATTTTTTCTGTCAAAAAAAAAATAAGGTCAATTTTATGGTGTATAAAGGACACAAATTTTATATTATACAAAATTAGTTTTTATTGTTGAATCAATAAATTTTATTATTAAATAAAATAATTTATAATGTAAAACACCACAACTGTTAATTAAATATTAATTAAATGTATATCGTTTCAGTCAATTCATAATGATAAGCTATTTTAATTGATAGTTTTATTAAACACTACAAATTCAATAAGTTAGTTTATTCATTATAAACTAGTTTATCAACTATTTGGTTTTGTTCTATTTAATAGCTCCATTTTTTTTGTCCAGAGATAGACAATAATGAGATATATATATATATATATATATATATAAAGATGATCTTTCACTTTTTTTTTGATACATCAAAAAGATAAATTATTCCCGTTAGGAATTTATTCCTAAACCTCCTCTTACCCAACTCGTATGTCCTTCAACTCTTATCAGTTAAGTTGTCCTATATGGACAAATTAATACATCACACAAACAAACTTAGACTTAGATCAAGATCTAAGACAGCCGGACGATCATAGCGGCACTTGTGTGATGGTCAATATTAAGTGCGTTCTCTCCCATTCACAAAACTTTGTACCCCTCACTTATTAAAATAGTTCTAATTAATTTATCAATATGTTTACCTCTTTCAAAAATTAACAAAAATGGAAGAATAAAGTCAAACTCTTGACAAAGCCCCTATCTAGATATTTAAAAATAAAATAGATCATCTTTTGCACTTTATGTTCGATCGTCTCTTTATTTAACAAAGAGAAAAGACACAACGCAAAAGAAAGAAAAATATGAATGAATGACCGAGATAAGAACAAGATAAAAAATAAGAGAAAGTCGGAGAGGATCCAAATCATGTGTTTCAAAGAAAAACAAAATAATTGTTATTTTTTTTTTCTTCTTAAGTTGTAAAGTAGTAGGCTTTTGGTGAGTTTTTGCCCCAAGTTGTAGTTGATGACAGATATTTAAATGTCAATTTATTCTTGTTATGATTCAAAAAAAGGAAATTTATTCTTGTTATAAAAGAAAAAGTGATTTAAAATTAGATATGGTAAGAATCAATGTTTGAGGAATTGAGTTCTTCTCTGTGTTGACCCATTTGGAAATTCTTTTTTCCTTAATAATAAAGGAATAAGAGCTATTAACAACTAGTGCGATGCTGATCTCGCAAAGATTATGTTCTTATTCCATGTTTTCATCAAAATTAGTATTTCTTTTTTATGGTTGAACACTATATATAATAATTGTTATTAAAATACTACCTCCGTACTAAAATATACGTCGTTTTAACTATATCACATAAATTAAGAAATATAATCATTGTTGTATGGAAAAGGTAAATTATGTGTTACTCCCTCCGTTTCAAAATGAGTGTCGCTTTTGGTGTTTTCACACATATTAAGAAATGCAATCATTATGTTAAAAGTAAAAGCACTTTTACTAAATTAAGCTTACTTTTTCTTAGAAATAGTGTATAAAGTAGTAATTAGATGATAGAAATGGAAAATGTTGCATTGAGAATTGAAAAGTGACACTCATTTTGAAACAAAAATTTTGAGCTAAAGCGACACTCATTTTGAAACGGAGGGAGTAGTTTACAAGATTATCCCTCATTAATGGTATGTGAGAGATAAATTATAGAATTGAAAGAAGAAAGAAAAATAATTAATTAATGGTATAAGAGGAAAAAAAAGCATTAAATGCTTCATTGATAATGTAAAACGACATATATTGTGGTACAATTTTTTTTTCTCAAAACGACATATATTTTGGTACGGAGAGAGTAATAATAATAATAATTAATTATACACAAGTGCACAAGCAAACCAAGCAAATGGGTTATGTTCTTTTGTGGTGTTATCCATCCACTTTTGCTGTGTCAAACAAAGAAAGCAGCAACAAACCTTGTTGAAACTTAAAAAAGTGAGTTGCTTTTAGGTAAAAGAAAACCATAATTGCTTATTTGCTTTGCATAGCATAAGAGAGTGATTCTGAAAATAAAGAATTTCCATTACATAGTAGAAATTAGTACTACTACCATTAACAACATACATACTCTTGAGTTGAGAGCTCAAATCAGACTACACTTATCTGAATTAATGCCGACCTCACTTGGTAAACTTGAGAGAGAGATAATTATATAGACAGACCTAATATAATTAATTAATCATAAAGACAATTAAACAAGAAGAGAAAATTAATTAAGGAAGCATGAAGAAGAAGAAGAAGAAACTCTGATTTGTTGTTAAGGTTTATTTCTAAGACAAGGTGGTAGGATTGTGAATGAGCTACTACTATCTTCATTTTCATGCTGTTCCTCCAATTCATCTGTGATTCCACTGTTAGCTGGTGATATTGAGATTGAAGAAGATGCATCATTAATGTTCTTTTGTGCCAAAAACTCATAGAAAACAACCACCTTTGAACTTGAACAACTTGTTGAAGATGAAATTGAGTCTGAGGAGTTCTTCTTCACCTTAACAAGGTTGTTACTGCTGCTTCTTTTGGGTTGTTTCACTCTCAAATTTTCTGTAACTGTGACTGTGTCTTCCCCATTTTTAGAACAACCTCTTCTCTTGAGAAATATGCGACACAAAACCCAATTTTCATTCTGCAAAATAATCCATAGTCCAAATAAAAGCACAAATTAATAATTGAAAGTTGAAACTATATATGCTGCATAGTGAGTAGTGTATAATTAATGAGCTTAAGACACTCCTCAGATTAAACGCGTCTATGTGTCGGACATATCAGTATCCATGTCGTGTCTGGTGTATGTGCTTTGTATAGATAACGAAAGATAAAGAGATGGAGAATTAAAGAGTGAGTGAGTGAGTGACTGACCATGGGGTTAGAGTGAGAGGGAGTGAGGCGATATTCGTGCATAATCCAATCAGTTCTTGAACCATGAGGTGGTTTGCCTCTGTAGAAAACAAGAGTCTTCTTCATACCAACAACCTCAGCAGCAGCAGATTTGGAATTAACAATTTGTTTGTCCAAACCAGTAGCTTTCCAGTAACCAGAGTTTGTAGCTCTGTTAGATCGGTTCCCATTTGGGTATTTTGCTTCTTTAGTACTGAAAAAATACCTCTCTTGTTCCAAATCACCTGAAGAACGCAATGTTATTTGTTAGTGATTAGTGATTGTTGTTTATACATAATAATACATAATATGGATGGATGAGCAGGTATCGGACTACACAACATACATCTGTCCAACACGCCTAATTTTGTGTTTGAGTACAGTAGAGTACAGTACCTGGTAAATCCCAGGGATCAGACTTGCAAAGATCAAGCTCAGGGATGATGGAAGCGGGTAAAGGGAAAGAGAAGACCTTACGCTTCAAATATTGAAGAACAAGTTCTTCATCTGTTGGGTGAAAACGGAAACCAGGAGGAAGTCTGACTTCACCATTATTCTTAACAAAATTCATTTTCTCCATCTTTCAAATTATTAGCCACTCGTGTGTGTGTGTGTGTGTGTGGGGAAGACAAGTATTATCTTTCTTCCTTATAAGCCCATTAAAAAGTTAAGTTGTGTTGTGTGTAGAGGAGGAAGAAAAGGGAGAAAGAATAGAATAGAATATAGAAAGGAAAGGAAAGGAAGGTGAGAAAGGGAAGAAAAGGGAGTTATTATTATTAATTTTTGATTATTGAAGTGAAATTGTTGGATGGAAAGGAAAAAGAAAAGAAAAGAAAAGAAAATGGGGATGACAATGGAAATGGCATGGAGAAGAGTGCAGTGTGGGTTCCTTCTTTTATAGTAATTGTTTGGGTCAGTAAGTCTGACACGAACAAAGAAAGAAGAAAGAATAAGACGACACATTTGTTTCGTTTGTTAGTTTGGCGTAACCCTTACTCAACCACCTTCCCTTCCCTTCCCTTCCCCTTTTACTTTGACGTTTTCTCCTATCTTAACCATCTCTTCTCCAAGACTCTCCTTTCTAAAAGAGCTTAATTCTTAAGATTAATTATCATTTTCGTCATCTATATATATATATATATATATATATATAAATTTTGGTTTTAATTTTTGTATTAATTTTTATTTTAAATAAATTTTTGAATCAATTAAATATTTTGCTTTTAATCAATAAAGTTAAAATAAAATTCATAGAAAAATATGTAAGAAACTTGTGAATTTTTCTGCAGATTTAATTTAGGGATCAAAAGCATAAAAATTGGTTGATTCAAAGAAATATTTAAAACAAAAATCGATACAGGGACTAAAATCAAAATTCTATGTATATAGAAAGACAAAAATGATAGTTAAATCTAAATTTTATAAAATTATTTCGTCAATATAAAATTATTTTATACATATTTTTAATAATTTATTGTCACATCATTTAACGAATGTCACACATTATATGTTTTAAATACAACACATACAATGTTAATATGGAAATCAGTGCCTCCGATACAATGGTTACGGTAGCAAATATAGTAATATCATATTAGAATTTGTACAGTCAATTCCTTAAAAGTCTAAAAAATGTTATTTATAATTTAAAATTTTCAATTTTTAGATTACTTAACCAATACTCTAGGGGCACCGGTTAGCAAAACCCTTATTTAATATATTTGTAAACTTGTTTTACACTAACGATGAATATGAAATTTTTTCATGAATTTAGGTTCTGTTTGGCAACGAAATTTTTTCATGAATTTAGGTTCTGTTTGGCAACATGACAAAACATAATTTCAATTTTTGATGAAATTTTTTGAATATTTAGGTTCTGTACAATTTTGATCATTAATATTTTTAATTATCTTGTAGTAACAATTATAAAAATTTGATATTTTGAAAATATTCATCAAAAGAAATCAAACAAGATTTTATATGCTAATATTTACATTTATATATTATTACAAAATAAGATCAAAACATGATAGATGAATAATACAATTTTTCCAAACATGGTATATTTTGGGACAGAGGTAGTAGCTTTTAGCTTATTTTGATAAGTTAATTCAACAAAAAAATTAGTGTATGCAGTTTAAATTTTATATTAAATACATCATTTTTTATTGTTCAGATTTTACTTATATTGTTGGGTTTAGACTAACTCATACAACCTTACAAAATTGACTTGTAGGTGAAAATTATATCTAATCTGGTTATAAATTTATATGTTCACGCCATCTCATGTCTAATTCGAGATTTTTTAAAACATCTTCATAACCAACACTATTAGGCTTTAATATATGGATATAAAATTGGATAGACTGATAACATAAATTTGATAGTAGTCGATTAAACGAATCTTAAAGAGACATATGATAAAACAAAAAAAACAAAAATCACACATATTAAGAAAAATATATAATAATTGAGAGTATGTTTTTTTTTAAAAAAAGTTATATAAAAAAATGTAAAAATAATTTTTATTAATTATTAGTTATAGAGAAATTAAACTTTTCTTAAAAAGATATATTTGAATTTTTTCTCTAAGAAAAAAAATTGAACTTTTTTAATGAGGGAGTATCATTTTATAGAGGGAAAGAGGTGAAGTCAGCTTATGTCATTGGGTACAGCTGGAGGTGACCCAAAATCCAGCAGCATTAAATGGTAAGTGGCAGTTTATGTTTGGATGAAAATACGCAACTGACCCTCTTCATCACTTTATGGATTGGGGAACCAAAAAACTCAAATGACTTGTTTTAGTTTGGTTGATAGAGCACGGCACCAACATAGTAGTTCTAGTTCTAGTTCTAATTCTAGTGGCTTTCTTGCAAATTTGCAACTCAACGCAAAGCAACATATAGATAGCATAGCCCCCTTAAAAGAGGCAACTCCTTCATTTGTACATTTTCTACTAATACTAGTAATTGCTTCCTTGCTTGCTTGCTTTGCTTAATTGTATTAAAGTACGGACACCCCAATCCAACCCAACCACACCACTACACTACTATTCTCTATTAGTGTTTGCTTATAGTAACTTGATGCTCACTCATTCATATTCGGTTCTTGCTTTTGCTTTTACTACTACACCCCCTTTTCATGCCTTTCTCTCCTCTCCTTTCTCCCCCTTTCTTTCCTCTTTTCATTTGTCATTTTTTACAACAATAACTCACTTTACACTCCTTTTCTTTTACGACCTTCATGTGCGTTTGCCTCATCCATTTATTCACTCTTTTTCTTTTATATTATATTAGTATATATTTACTCAAATTGATCTATGTATCTATATGTAAGTCACCCCAAACAAGTCTTTCATTCTATCAATATTTCACATTTTTAAAAAGAATAAAAGAATATAAAGATAGTACATTTTATTGAAAAAAGTAATATTTTGAATTTTATAAAGTAAAATGCATAATTTTTAAGGTCAATATTACTTTATTAAGTTTTGAACATATTATTAGTTTATTTAAAAAGCGAATAAAGTAAACCATATAAAATTGAATCGTATATTTTTTTAGTCATCTATAAACCGAACCAAACTCCATGCTTTTTTTTCCTTTAAATCGGATAACTTTTTTTTCTTATAACCGATCTATATCGAACCGCGAACACCCTAATTGTAAGGTTTTCTCTTAAAAGTTATAGAAGTAATTTATTTGATTACTAGTGTTTATGAATTTTTATACCATATCACTCTAAGGAGCCGTGAATGTGAACGTTATTAGCAAACATACATTTGCTAATATCATTTTCAAATCAAAGAAAATATTCTGTTATGTATGTTGTTAGCTTTCCAATAACTTAAGGGTCTAAATCACGCTGAAATCGACTAACCATTCAAAGTTGGCATATATTCTTATGGTTTAAACATACATTTATATATTTGGTCTCTGTATGTACACCAATTTTTCGTTTTAGTCCCTGTATCGAAAATTTCGACAAAATAATCCCTGTATCGCACTTTTTTTTTTGACATTGGTCCCTACCGTCCAATTTCATCCAAGTGGCAAACGTTTTGCCACCTGGACCCTGCCACGTGGAATGCTAGGGAGACCAAAACCAAAAAATTGAACTGAATGCAGGGACCAAAACCAAAAAATTGAACTGAATGCTAGAGGGACTAAAAACAAAAAATTAAACTAATTGCAAAATGGCTCATTTAAACTCTAAACCCTAAATTGAAATTTGTTTCTCCACTCTTCTCTTCTCTTCTCATAAACCAACTTTCATGGCAAAAATAATTTTGCGTCAATCATTGTGCCCCATTTGGATGAGTTTTTTGATGAAATTATGAGAGGCATTGCGAATGTTGACAACGTGATCAGAAAGCGCGACGAAAAAACCACCACAGTTGAGCGGTTGTTGATCGGGATCGTTGAAAGGGAAATCATCAGAATAATCTTTTTTAGCAATGAGTCTCACTGTTGAAAGGTTGATGAGAAGAGAAGAGTAGACAAACAAATTTCAATTTAAGGATTTAGAGTTTAAATGAGTCATTTTGCAATTAGTTTAATTTTTTGGTTTTAGTCCCTCAAGCATTCAGTTCAATTTTTTGGTTTTGGTCCCTGCATTCAGTTCAATTTTTTGGTTTTGGTCCCTCTAATCCAGTCAGCAACATTTTTTGGCCACGTGGCAGGGTCCAGGTGGCAAAACGTTTGCCACTTGGACGAAATTGGACGGCAGGGACCAACATCAAAAAAAAAAGTGCGATACAGGGACTATTTTGTCAAAATTTTCGATACAGGGACTAAAACGAAAAATTGGTGTACATACAGGGACCAAATATATGTTTAAGCCTATTCTTATTATGAAAATTGCTACATTCATAAATAACTATATAAAGTCATAACTTAATTGATAGAAAATGTCGAAATTGCTAGGCAGAATATTCATAACCGTATTTGATTTTTTATCATTCTATTTTATATGTGTAAATTTATAATAATTTTGTCATTTCGTCTATATATCGAAAATAGAAACTATGACTATGCTTTAACCAATCACAAAAGCTATTAAACTTAAAAGATAGGTGGATTTGGATTGCATGCATTTATGACAGCATAAAATATCTATCTTAGATAGAGTGTATATTTAGTTTTCATTTTATCAGAGGAGCTGGAATTGAGTTTAAAGGTGCAACATTAATTTTGGCTTATTTGATTTTTTAAAATTAATATTAATTTTGCTTCTAGAATTAATTCTATTTAAAATTAAAAATCGTAGCGTATGATTATACAATTGATTTTACAATAATGTTTTGCACGGGCATGAGCTTTTGTTTTAGCATCAATGGCTTCATAGGTACCTAATTCTAAAAAAGAGTTTTACCCTCACACAATAAGCAACGGGCTTTGCATTATACATGAGTCAGATTGGCCTGACTTATTTTTTATTCGCCCATGTCTAAACGAGCTTAGCTCTGCATGAACCTGGTCTGGCCTGATGGGCTAATTAATAGACTTGTCCGATCTAATTTATTTTATTTTTCTTAGTTTATTCGATCTTTTTTAAAGTGACTTTGATAAAGTAGTTCTTCATAGTTATTAATTTTATTGAGATATAATTGTATGCAAGTGTAAACAATTCTTACATCATCAATAAATATGCATTAATAAATTATAAAATTTTAAGTAAATATAATCATTTTTATTGAACTTGCACATTAAACTATATTTTTTGTAATAATTTTTCAACTAGATGATAATATTTTATGTATTTATTGATATTATTTTTACAAAAATTGTATAAATTTTCAGATAATAGGTCCGAAACCAGATGAGCTAGCCTAGTCAAACCAAATCCTTTGGAGGTTTTCATGGGTTTGGGCTAAAAAAGTCCGTGCTACTCTCACTTATTCATTTTTAAAGGTGAAAATTTAATCGTTAAACTACCTAATAAAAAAATGATAAATATGTGTCGCAATTCATACTGATATAATTTGGTTTTTTTGTAATAGTTTTTTGTTATAGATATTAGCCAAGTATAGAAAACAAATTTTCGCTAAAAAAATGACTCAAACATATTTAGTGGTTTTGAAAATTAATTCATGTTTGAAAGAGACTTCCTAGTTGCTACTAAAAGAATATTCGTAATAATAAAAATCCTAAGGTTATTGCCTTTGATTTTTATTTGCACACAAATCAAATTTGAATGAAATTTTCTTGGTCAATTTAAAAAAAGATTAAATGAATTAGTGAAATGATTATGACAATGGGGAAGTTGGGTGAGAGAATAAAGGAAGGGGACCCCAATTGGCACCAAAACACGTCGGATTAAGAGAAGCTGACAAATAGGCTACCTTCAAGTGATGCCCCATTTCAAGATCTCCTAAATCTTATTGTCTCATGGTTTGTTTCTCATGATGCATATTATGGGGACAATCCCTCTAACTCAATCACAAACTCACAATTACATGCAATGCTATCCAAAATTAGATTTGGCTAAAACTCGTAGCTAGCTAGGAAAATATGTCAAATTGATGAATGGAGTTTATGGTTTAGTCTACATCATATTCAAATAATATCATACATTTTCTTAGACTGAAATGACCAATTTATTTTAAATAAAATCTATTTACTTAAAAGGACTAGATTACATGCCCCCAAAAAATTAAAGGTTATTGTGGTTTTTTTTTTGTTGGTTTTCAACCCTTTGATTTCTTGTGAAAAGGGATATTACAAAAATGTTTTTTTTTGAAGCAGATATTACAAAAATGTTATTTATATTTATATGAAATCTTTTAGGGAGATAGCTCATATAACACAGGCTTATGTAAAAAGCCACAAACAAATACATGCATATATTAGAAAAACAACAGCATTATACAATTATGCTAAAGAAAAAGCAGAAGTCAAAAAAAAAAAAAAAACTAAAGAAAGAGTAATGTAGTATAGGTTGTCTTTGAGAATAATCTTGGCGTCAAGATAAAATTTAAAGATTTGTTTTTTAATATTTTTCTTTAATTTCTTCACCTTAACCCTTATCATGGGGTCATAATTGACTTTATTGAGATCAAATCCGTAGTCCTTATTAGTTATTACTTCATAATTTAGTGGAACTCAAAACCTATTTAGAAGGGAGATTTTTGAGGATTATATGATATAATATATTATAGTGTTATAATAATATTTTTAAATTAACATTATTCTCTTAAAAAATGTGATATATTTTTCTATCTTATCCTTATACTTTACTCCCTCCTAAGACCTACCTTCCCCTTCAAATTCGCAAACTAATAAGCACTCAAGTGAGGGGATGGTGCCAAGTCTAGGAAAGACTTTGGGCTCAAAGGTCTCTTACAAAAATTTTATATTTACTTATCTCTCTCTCTCTCCCCCTCTCTCTCTCTCTCTCTCTCTATATATATATATATATATATATAGGAGATTGTTACTTTGACCCCATGTGGGTCAAGGTTAGCAAGTATGTTCCATGTAAATTTTTCCGCGTCCCTCCCACTTCTACTCCGCGCACCCCCACACCTTTTCTGCGTGCCCCCCTTGCTCACCACACCCCTTGCGCGCCCCCCACCCCCTTGTAATTTTTACATGGATTATTTTTTTTTGAACACGCCAAAATGAGATATATATATATATATATATATATATATATATATATATATATATATATATAAAGGAACAAAAAAACATACAACATTTTCAACACAAGGTGTGTTAGAACAGGCCAAAGTAGGTTACATCAACATGGATTATACTTGCTAACTTCAACCCACATGGTCGTAGTTAGCAGCCCCTATATATATATATATACACACACATATTTATATTATGTTCTCTTATTCATCTTCAGGCGAAAGCATTTCTAGAAATCATGAAGCAAAATTCTTATGTGGTTTTACTGAAGCAAAATCATGAAGCACTGTTACATATATTCAAATTGAGCTAAGTGCAACAATGAGTAAAAGGTGACTTATAAGAATAATTGGAATAATCTCTTGTTAGAGACAAACACCTCCTTGCATTGGTGGTTTGGTGGTTAGGGCTTTCAAATTAAATTCAGTGGTTCCTCGAAAAGTAAACAATATCGATGGTTTAATTATAATTAGTTGTTGTTAAGAAGCATGAACGTACTTCATGATATCTCACATCTTAGGGAGAACCAATGTGAAAACAATATATTTAGCAAGGGTTGCCTATAGATAACTATACCATTTAGACTTATATTCATTTATGCATAGTTGAAACTAAAATTGAAAATAAAATTTAGAGGGATTAGAGTTTGAAAGAAATTTTTAGGGAAAATGAGTTAATACCCCCATGTAAAGTTGACCAATTTTGCAATACTCTCTTGAATTTTTTTTTAAAATTTTTTGCAATACCTCTTTGGACTTAGTCAACCATAATATAACCGCCGCAAAATTGAATCAAATGATATTGCAAATAATCTAACATTACAAGGGTGGAATCTCAATTTATTTTTACAGAGGGGTATTGCAAAATTAACAAACTTTGCAGGGGGTATTAACTCATTTACCTTATTTTTAAAAATAGAATCATCGGGTAAAAATATAATTTATATTTTTTCCATTTATGCTATTATTATTTTGACCAAACTTATTTATTTATTTTTTTAACAAATCAAAATGAATTATATTATAAACACCAGAAGATCTCTTCCAGGAAGAAACACCAAAAGATACAATCAACATCCAGAAAACAAGACAAAAACCAAAATCAGTTGATACCCATACAAAGAAAAGAGTTCGACCTCCACATATGAGAGTTTAAGCATATAATGACATTATTAGTTTGCAACCACCCAAACGAGTGTAATTTTACTTTATCAAACATCTGCAGAATTGAACGTAACTTTCCTTAGTCTTGAAAACTCTATTATCTATTCATTCCACACAACCCAAACACAACTTAACCATATTAGCTACAAGAAAGAACGGCGAAAAGGCAAACCTCCAGGAAAATGAATAAATTGATTAAAATGATCCGATAATGAATTTGGATAAGTTGAAACTATATCAATCCAAGACCGAACCATACTCTACAACGGTGCAAAAACTGGGCAGGAAAAAAACTAGTGATGTGCTGTTTCGAGTCTACCGCATCAAGTCACACGAGATTTAAAATCAAGAGAGATGATATTCCACTTCACCAAATTGTCCTTGGTTGATATAATCGTCACCAGGGAGGATTGAACCCCCCGTGCGCTACCCCAGGAAATCTAAAGCGGATATAGTTTACCACTACACTATATAATACTTAAACTGTTTTACTAATGATGGATCAAGAAAAAATATCTGGAGGCCTCAAAAAAATTGAGCCCAAAGTTATCGACCTGGTTGCCCTGTCACTAGGCCGCCCAGCAAGTAGGTCATATCATCATTAAATATTTTTTAAAGACAAATTCTAAATAGTGTCCCTGGGTCAGCCTTTAAACTTCTAATTAGTCAAATTTTATAAAAAATAATATAAAAATATATGAAATCAATGCATTAAAAATTGATCGAAATATTTAATTTTTTAAATAAATTATTTCTTTATATAAAATCCTTAAAGATACACCGTTTAATAACACCTTTTTTAAAAAAATTCAAACACACTGTCTATATTTCTTCAAATAGTATTTCATTTGAATGAGATGACATGAGATTCTCACTTGCAAAATATTATAAGCCCACTTGCATATAATGATTACAAGGAAGGAAAAATTATTTCGTAACCACATTGCGGCTATGTTTGTTTCTTTTTCTTTTTCCATTTTTAGTTCCATTTATGGTCAAAGGTGTTTGCGTGTGGGCATTTGTCACCGGCTGAGAAAATTGTATTCCTCTCAACTTCAAAATATAGCAATTTATTATTTCGTTCATTTACAAAAAAAACATTAGTAAATTCTTCATAATATAGATAAGATGTCTTCTTCTCAACTTCAAAATTAATTTTGTGCCGGATTCAAATGACGTTGCTGTGAATATCTTAATACATATAATTTTTGATATATTAGAAAGATAAATATTCTTACCAGAATACTCAACTCATATTCCAGCTCTTACCACTTGAATTATCTTACGAGAACCTTTAAGCATATAGTTGAGTCAAATATGTTAATATTGGTGAATTGTCATAATGGAAAAATAAAATGAACATTTATATTTACATTATCGATTTTAAACTAGTTTTATATTAACGTAAAAATGAAACATTTGGAGTTTTTAAAAGAAATTACAATATAAGATTTGATCGCAAAATAAAATATTTTAAAATGTTGGTATAAAGCTATATTTCTTCATTAAATTCTTAAATTATATTAAAATATGGCAAATGTTAACATGTATCTTAATATAAAAATATTCTTTTTAAAAGTTGTGCATTCAACTTTTATAAAAGTCAACTCTTTATATTTTCAATGCAATTATTCTACCTTTGTATTCCTTAACATGACCACATGTTAACAAGACCCTTAAAATATACTCCCTCTGTCCCAAAATATAAGCAAAAGTTGGGTCAACAAAAGTGGATGTATTTAGTCCAAATTTTGAACCAAATACATCAATTTTTTTTTTACTCACTTTTGCTTACATTTTAGGATGAAGGAAGTATATGTGTACAAATGGAACGTCAAAGGTTTTCATCAATGGGAAAGAAAAACAGGGAGGAAGTGCTAAAAAAATACTACTAAGGAAAGGTTGTCAAATATTACAATTATTGTGTTTGAATAAACAATAGGGAGGAAGTGCTAAACAATAGGGACGAAGTCGTTTTATGTGATGTGAAAAAGGTTTTGGAATTAGGGTGGAGTATACTCGAGGAGCTTGAATTTTAATCTTTTAGGGTTGAATTAGTATTTTTAGCACGGTTGATCCCGACTATTTGGAGACTCCAAATAAATTGGATGAAGAGGCCATTTGAAAGTAAAATAATTTTTTTTTTGAAAATTACAGTTTTTATTTAAAAATTACCTTTTTATTTCAAATATAAATAACATCAATAATCATATTTTAATTCATAATAACAAAATGCTTTTTTCATCAAAAAATATAATAACAAAATGCTTTTTAAATGAAAAATTACTTTGAAAAAAAAAATCTCCAAAGTAATGGAGGGAATATTATCGTCAACTCTATTGTTAGTCGCATAGAGATGCCTTGAGAACGGTCCTTTGCTTTTATGATTGGTCACTTGAAATTAGGAGGTTCCTTGATTTTGAAGCCAACGTAGTATATTTGTCAACCCCCAAACTCAAACTTTGGAAAAAGATTTAGGAATAAGTCAGCAGCCATTTCACTGCCTAAAAAATCAATTTATATAAGAGAGCGCATATTTTTTATATTTTACTCCATCTCTATCAAACTAAAAAAGTATTTAATGCTCTTTTTTCTCTTACACTCTTAATTAATTATTTTTTTTTTTTTTCAATTCTATAATTTATCTTTCAGATACCATTAAATGAAGGATAATTTTGTAACTTAACTCATAATTTATCTTTTTCATATAACTATGATTACATTTCTTAATTTGTGTGATATAGTCAAAACGATATATATTTTGGTACGGAGATAGTAATTTCTAATAGTTCAAAGTTCGATTGCAAAAATAATAAAAAAAATTATTGAAAAAGTTGTTTTACTCATAAATTAAACTCACACTTTTTTTTGGTACATCGGAAATTATAAATTGCTCCCTGCCATGAATCGAATCCTGGACCTCCCCCTACCTAGGGGTGGAAATAGGCTAGGCCGAGCTAGGCTTTGCCAAGCTTGAGCCTGGCCTATCAAAAATTTAAAGGCCTAAGCCTGGCCTGTAGCCTGTTATAGGCTTGAT
The DNA here is from genome assembly GCA_951804385.1 of Trifolium dubium. NCBI lineage: Eukaryota > Viridiplantae > Streptophyta > Magnoliopsida > Fabales > Fabaceae > Trifolium > Trifolium dubium. The sequence continues at coordinate 106,113 of OX638065.1, forward strand.
TTTTAGGCCTGCGGCCTAGCCTTCAGAAAACCTGGCCTCACCCGTTAGCTTGTTTAAAAGCCTATTTTATATGAATTTTTTTAAATAAGTAATCATTTTATATTTAAATAGACTAATCAACTAATTCACCAATGAGATTAAAATTCCTTTTGATATTTCACATAATACTTTAGAGAATTTAACTATATAATTATCATACTTCAATTCTAATTTATAGTAATATATTTATATATGCAAAAAATTAGTTCATTGTAAAATTTGTGGAATTAAAATTTAGTTCACAATTAAATATTTAATATTCAATAATAAGAATAATAAAAATATTACCAATATTTATCTAAATAGGTCGGCTCAATAGGCTTTATAGGCTTTTTCAATGGCATGTAGTCTGACCTATTTAGTTAAATAGGCTTATAAAAAAATCTTGGCCTGACCTATTTAGGAAAATGGTCAAGCCTGGCTCGAGCCTATATAAGCTAGGCCATAGGCCCCATAGGCCGGCCTGACTTATTCCCATCCCTACCCCTACCCAACTCATATATCCCCCAACTCTTATCACTTGAGCTATCCTATAGAGAAAAACTGACATTCTTTTAAAATTTGTCATTTATTAGAACTCATTATCCACTAAACTTTAATGCCTTGTTTGATAATGTACTAAACTTTATGATTTAAATTCGGCAAATTAATGATGGTTTGATACATTATACATATACATAGTGGGTATCATGTAGCTGTAGTTCTAAAAGAAAAATAAAGGCGTCACTGTATTGATTAAATAACTTGTTTCGTCTACAAAAATAAAACCATTTTTTACTCGTTTCGTCACGGAAACTTGTTACTAATTTGTTAATTTATTTTATTATCACATGTATGTATGGTATAATTCTAATAAAAATAATGAGTATCAAGTTACCATCCGTGACTACAAGCTAAGGTTACATTGCATTTAATCATTACTATTTTTTATTTGTTTTCTCATCTCAACTTCAAAACCAAAACCACTTGGTTTCTATCTCTCAACTCTCAAGTCTCATCTCATCAAACAAAACCAAAACCAAACGAATCCTCCTAAGCATACATGTTTCATGTTTGTAATCTTCAATTATTCATTTAATTTAGTTAGCGTGTTTCATCTGTCTACTACTCACAATTTTTTATTGAAGGTGGAAGGTTAATTAAGATTTAAGGTATACATACGTGCATGCATTTGAGTTTGACTATATTAAGTTTGGTTGGCCTGGATTTTTCGAATATATCAATCATTAATCTCACTTATTTTGTATTAATTGTATTTAATCAATTATAGTTAATGATGAACGTAATTGTCTTGTCCTAATTAGGGAGGAATGAAATCGGTATTACTGCCGTATTGGACTATTATTTTGGGTGATGCATTACATGACTTTTGTTTTTTTTCATTTTGACACACATTACATACGAGTTAGTTGTTGGCATTAAGTAATACTCCCTCCGATTTAAAATTATTGCCTTTTTGCCATTTTAGTTTTGTCTTAAAATTATTGTCCTTTTTACAAATCAATGTAAAGTTAATGTTAGTTTATCAATTGTATCCTTACAAAAGTTAAAACATTAATTAAATATATTTTTCTTTCTTAACAAAGTAAGGATAAAATAGACTTAATTTATCAATCTTTGTTGTTTCTTAATCTACGTGCATAACTCTAAAAGGACAATAGTTTTGGGACAAAGGGAGTAGAATAGATGAAGTTTCGACTGTCATAGTTTAGTTAGTAAAGACATCGTTTTATAAATGCAGGAGTTATTATTTTTTTGTACATCGGAAAATTATAAATGTATGAGTTAAAATTTTAATATTTCTATTTATATTTCAACGATGATACTAATTTTAAGATGAATTTCTAATTTTTAGGGTCCGTTTAATCTGTAAAATAAAAATGATAAACAGAACAGTATAGGACAATATAAGACAAAACAACACATGACAAATGTTTAAAATTTTGTATGTTTGGTGGAGAAAAGGTTATTTTGATGTTTTAGACAACTTATGCTGAGAACAAAAAATTGTCCCGTAGTTCAGTGAGGACAAAAATATATGTCCTTTGACCCCCCTATTTGTCCAATTCCAGTAACAAATTTAAAATCAAACTTAATACACTTAAAATTGTTCTGTTTAATATTTCAATTTTTAACAGATCAAACGCACTCTTAAACTACTCCCTCTGTCCCAAAATGTAAGAGAAAAAAATCAATTTTTTTTGTCCCAAAATATAAGAGAAAAACACAAACTTTTATATTTTCAAGAAAAGTTTACTCTCTCTCTCTTACATTTTTCATAATCAATAACTAATTAAAATTGTTTATACATCTTTTCATGTAACCTTTTTATTAGAAAACTTACATCCAATTATTATATTTTACTTTTTCTTAATAAATATGATTTTTATTTTTTCTTTTATATTTTAAGACGGATAGAATATTTAACTAAATTTTCTTTTGCCAAAATGTGATGCACGAAAGCCAGGGAGAAATGAAAGTAGCTTTCCTAGATTCCGGAACTACAATATTTTTTCAACCAAATTTTTAATTTGTACAAAGAAACTTCCTCAAAAGGTCCATCCATACATGCAATGTGCGAGTGTAAATGTAATAATTAAAGAAAAGAGATGTCTTTTTTGTGTATCTGGGCTAGGTGGCCAGCTAGTCCCTTCCCTTTTACTACTTTGAGATCATCTATACCTATATTCTCTCTTATTTATACAAACAATGCCTATGCTATCTCGATGCTCATTGATTTGCCACCAACATCTTTCTTTATACAAACACCCTCTTTAACCCAACAACCTCATTCTACGAAACTTACAATGTAAAGATTCTACTTTTTTCTAAGTAAACTAACTTTATTTTTTATTCTAATTAGCTCCTCTTTTTGGTGATTTCTTTTTACACCTTCAAAAATCAACTAAGAGTGAATATAACGAACTAAACTTAATACAAGTGAAATGAAGCGTGGAAATGACATACATGTACAATGAACCAAGCCTAAAACTAAGTGTTACTTCATTCATTTATATGTTAAAATTGTTGGGCCATCGATGAGGAGCCTCATTAGGTCGGATCAACACATTGACATTTGAACAACTTTATAAGTAACTTTGATACCACTCTTCTACCTAAACCTTAAGGTAATGGGTCAATGTGTCATCTTCAACTCTTTTGACCAATGTGGGACTTAACTCACACTTGATATATTTCTCAACATCTCTCCTCAAGTATGACTCTCCCCGTGTCCAAGATCCAACACCACGCTATTGCCCCCCCAACCAGGCTCTAATACCACTGTTGGGCCATCGACAGGGAGCCTCACTTGGTCGGATCAACACATTGGCCTTTGAACAACTTCACAAGTGACTTTGACACTACTCTTCTACCCAAAATTTTAAGGTAATGAGTCAATGTGTCATCTCACATATAAAATGCTCAACTTCAATTCTTTTGACTAATGTGAGACTTAACTCACACTTGATATATTTCTCAACAAAAATAACAACAATACAAAATGAAAATGAAGATAATTAGATACTAACTAGAGATACATATAAAATTTTCAATCGACAATATAGCGCTAACAAACTAAAATATAATTTTAACAACTTTAACAAATTCTTCCACATATGATCAAAGGTCAATAATAATTTAAGTTCCATAATTTTACAAATAATTAAGATCAAAGCAAAATATGGTTTATTTGTTTGGACTAAAACAGAACAACAAAGACAAAAAAAATTATAGTATATTTATTACAAGAATTAATTAAAAAAAAAATAGACAAAAATATATTTAAACCATTAAGCTAATATGTACAACTGTGTGAGTATCTAGGTCTCTCTTATACTATAGATGAAAATACTAATAAAAAAAAACTATAAATGAAAATACCTTATTTTTTTGCCCAATATTTCTTAAAAACCACTCCCATTTGGGTAGACTATGAAAGAGTACTCAGAAAAATCAATTTTTTTTCCAATTCTATCCATTTAAACACGATAAATATGTTTTTTTTCCAGTCTAAATTAGATAATTCGAAATAAAAAGTTTAAAACAAAACTTTATAGTGTTAAAGTAGCTTTTTTCGCCATAATTTTTCTCTTAAGACCCTTGCGGAGATTCTCCAAAAATCTATTTTTATGCTTCAAAATATTTTGGAAGATAACTTTTAACCGTGAATTTCAAAAAATAACTTTCAAAATGTGTAAACCTAAGTCATATTGTAATTTTAAAAGGATTGGTTTTGCCATTTAAAAAGGAGTAGCGGTGCAGTTTATTGTCCGCTTACCTTTCATTCAAATGTAATTATCTTACATATATAAATAATCATTATTACTAGGAAAAAAAATTGTAATTTTTTTAAAAATGCAAATGACATATCAAGTTCTGTTACGGGCTTAAAAACACTTTTAGGGAAAATTACTCTTCACCCCCCTCCACACTTCTCCATTACCCCCTAAAATCCAAAATTGCCCTTCAATTTCATGTGAGATTACAGTTTGGATTATAAAATCCGAAATTTTAGGGGGGTTTAGTAGATTCGGATTATATAATCCGAATTTTGTGGGGATTTAGCAGGTTCGGATTATATAATCCGAATTTTGTGGAGATTTAGCAAGTTCGGATTAAATAATCCGAACTTCATAGCTATACTGAGGGTATTTAGTAGCTAATTCGTAGCTAAATATTAGCTACGACAATTATTGTAGGAAATTCCTAGCTAATTTCTAGTAAACACAAAAACAACCAAAACAAATATAGCTAAAATCAGATCTCGCCCTTTTGGTGGTAACATTAGCAAAACCTAAGCAACAACCCTTTAAATGTGATTAATTTTTGTTTTGAACTGCAAACTTTATTAGGATAGATTGATAAGTACAAGTATCCTTAGGAATTTGTACAAAGCCATTATAATAGGCCAACAACACATCAAAACCAACACACGCAAAACAGAGGAGAAAAGGTAATTGAAAAACAACACAGGCAACCAAGTGCCAACGAATTCCACCGCAAAACCATCACACAACAGGAGCAGCCGACACCGCAAAACCATCCCACAGACTACAAGAACAAACAGGAGCAGCCGACTGAAACCTTGAGCTTTTAATCCAAATTGTTTCGACGGCAATTCTCGGAAGCAAAAACCCAGCCACCATATACAGTCGAAAACGTTAAGCTTTAATCCAAATTCTTTTGACGGCAGTTCGGATTTTACGATCCGAGAATTTTCCATTTGTTCGGATTATATAATCCGATTGTCACTGAAAATCTAAAGGGCTAAATTGGTAGTGAGGGGGGAAAAGAGAAGTGCGGGGGGGGGGGGGGCGGAGAGTAATTTTCACTTTTAGGAAGTTATCATCTGGAAATCATGAGTTCGGAATTATCTTCAGAAAATTCTAAAGGACAAAACTAGATCTGTGTATGAGCAATGAAAGGGGCCTAAAGAACAAAACTCTTATTACCCTAATACCCTGGCCCAATGTAATAAATAAATACATTTCAATCTCTAACTAGTTGTGCTTAAAGCCCAACTTATCCTCCAGGCTATTCGTTGGGCCAAGCAAAGTAGTAATTGTTTTCTTTACACTATTCCAATAAACCATAATATAAACTTTGAATAAAGCTAGTTTAATGAATTTGGTCTTTTTTAAAAAATAAACCATAAAAATCAAGCTTTTATCAGTTCTTGGATATTGCCATTTTTACAAGGCATATGGAATTGGTTGTTGTATTTAATTTATATTTTGATCTAATCCATATACACCATTTGCTTGAAATAACTTTGAATAAATTAAGCTATTTTTTAACGGTAATAAAGCTATATATATATTCCTATTGTAATTTTTTTGTTGTTGTTAACCTCCAATTTGTAGGGGAAATAGACTCCATTAATTCAGAATTCAACCATTACATAAGTAAAATAATATCTATATTCATACTCTATAGCATAATGTTATGATAATTCAAGAATGTTATGTCTAGCATGCGGGACTAATCAGGTATAGGAGGCATCCTTCAAGATGACAAAGGCAAAGTGACAGCAAAGTTTGCAGTAAGAGACTCCAAATCTCCAATGAAGCTGAACGTGCTGTCAAATTCTGATTTGGTGTGAGAAGTAAACTATGATAGAACTAATTCAAACTAATAAAAACCTAAGTGTGAGTTAGTGTTGTTACTTAGTTGGCAAATATAGAGGTTATAGTTAGTTATTACACGCGGTCCAACTAATTTTCAGTTAATGTTAGTTAAAACGACTAGTTTACTTGTGATACAAGTAATTGATATGAGTGGTGCCTATGAGCGAACCTGTGCTTGATGGATTGCTAATTGTGTCTGAGTGTGATGGCAGAGAATTGGAATCATCTTTTTGGAGGATTTGTTCTCTCTTTCGATTATCTAGGCTGCCGCAATTAAATTTCATTTTAAAAATTAGACTATAGTTCTACAGACAAAGAAGGGAAACAATTATTTACCTTTTTCTAATAAGTATTAATGACTTTTTTAATACAATAATGACAATGATGGTAGAATTTATTCACCTTCCTACCTCTAAAAACAAATAAAATTACAGACACACACAATGATGCATGTTAGAATGATCACTACCTAGCTAAGCTTATATATATAGTAGGAAGGTAAGGCAGAGCTACAAACTATGGAAGAATATATAGTAAGATAGTGGTGGCGCGGCCATTCATATTTTATTAGACTGCACAGTCGTAAATAGTTTCTTCCACGCTCTTCTTTTTCTCCTCTTCTTCTTCTTCGCTCTTGTTTCCTTTCTTTGCATCTTCCTCCACCGGAAACACTTCACCAGACATTCCTCCTAATGAGTTCTCTATAACAATACTTTTGAGTGGATCTATCGGTGCCGCCTTTAAATTTGCCATCTTTTTATCACCATTTCTGTATATGCCATACAGTATCATCTGAACCAACCCCAGTACAAAACCAAGCACATTTGGGAGCTACACATATAAATTAGTTATCAATGTTAAAAATTTGTTCATCAAATTAACTTAAACATTGCTTGAAATAAAAGAAAAAAAATGTAAGACTTACAGCAATGCATATATCCTTGAGGAAAAGACCATAACCAAACCACATAATTGCACTCAATGTGAGTGTAAATGACAAATTGAAAGGCATAAACTCAACACTCTTTGTGCGAACAACTTGTGCTACAATTGTTAGTGGTGCAGCAAACACACTCACTGATATAGAAACACAAATCCATCCAAGAACTTCAACACGAATTGGACCGTGCACCGCGTAGTTTGTCACCAAAAGTACCAAACCAAACGATCCAATATTCATCGCCAAAAGTAGCTTGACCGTTAGTCTCTGCAATTAAGTAATTAACGAACAAACTTTAGTATAATTGTTCGACAGTTCAGATCAATGCAGGACACAAAACTGGAGAAGAAGGGCACAAGAGGATCTGGATCCCTAGCTAGAAATTTTGATTATTTATGAAATTAATAAATTAAGGTAGCTAACTAGGCCAATTTGTTAGAAATAATATAAAACCATTGATGTGTCATTTCCTAATAGCTTAAGCTTTTGGGATAATCTCTTAGAATTGAGTGTTGGGCCGAACTCAACCTCACAAAACCGGCTTGTAAGGTGAGGATTGCCTCTACTTTATAAACAATTATTCAGTGCCATCTCATATCCGATGAGAGACTTCTAACACACCCCCTCACGCCCAGCACTATTGGGCTTGGTGTGTGGATATAAATGGTGGATGGCCTGGTCGGAGCAGGAGACCCAACGGATCGTGGAGAGGCTCTGATATCATCTTAGAATTGAGTGTTGGGCCTAACTCAACCTCACAAAACCGGCTTGTAAGGTGAGGATTGCCTCTACTTTATAAACAATTATTCAGTGCCATCTCATATCCGATGAGAGACTTCTAACAGTCAGATGACCGATTATCCCAAAAGCTTAAGCTGTTAGCAAAAGCCACATCTATGGTTTTATATTATTCTCTAACACGCCCCCTCACACAAGAGCCCATTGGGCTTGAAGCGTGGATAATGCATAGGCCCACCTACCATATGCTTAAAATTTCACTTTTTAATTAATAAGTGAGGGGAGCGGGAATCGAACTCTAGACCACTTAGTCATAGAGGCTCTGATACCATGTCAGATGACCGATTATCCCAAAAGCTTAAGCTGTTAGGAAATGCCACATCAATGGTTTTATATTATTTCTAACACGCCCCTTCACGCAAGAGTCCATTGGACTTGAAGCGTGGATAATGCATAGGTCCACCTATCATATGCTTAAAATTCCACTTTTTAATTAGAAAGTGAGGGGAGCGGGAATCGAACTCTAGACCTTTTAGTCATAGAGGCTCTGATACCATGTCAGATGACCAATTATCCCAAAAGTTTAAGCTATTAGAAAATGACACATCAATGGTTTTATATTATTTCTAACACGCCCCCTCACGCAAGAGCCCATTGAGCTTGAAGCGTGGATGATGCATAGGCCCATGCCCATGCTTAATATTCTAACACAATTAATTACCCTTGCATCCTTGGTGGCATAGATGATGTACAAGACGATGTAAATGAGCTCTATGAAGCATCCAAAGGAGTTAATGGTAATAAGAAGAAATTCATCTTTTTTTACTAATGCATAGTACAACCAGAGCATGGAACTGAATAGTGCCACCAGATAAGGTAGTGACTGAAAACCTTCAGTTGATTTCCTCTTGTAAATCCGGTAAAATGTTGTCCTGTATAGAAGAAATATTCATTATAGTATCATTGGTTAATCAAATATATTCCATAATAATACAATTTGAGTCCATTTTATCTGTAAAGTATAAAAATTGGATTGAACAACAGCATTGGCCAAAATTTTAAATTATTGAACAATTTGTTTTTTTATTCGATTTTGATGGACAAAATATTATTTTGATATTTCAGACAACTTGTATGTGGGACAAAAAATCGTTGTGATTTTGTGATGAATAAATTTTTTAGTTTTTGTATGTCCCTTGCTCCCAATTTATTCTATCATATACACAACTTTTATTGTATCGTGTTTGATGATCTAAATCTGTGTTTGGGACAAGACAAATTGAGAGCTCAGGGACAAAACAAAAACTGATATTTTTTACCAGTGCTAAACTGCAACACAACTTTTTGTTTCTATGTATAAGTTGTTTAAAATATTAAAATAACTTTTTGTCCACCAAACATCTTATAAGATAAAAAATTGTCCAATCTTTAAAAATTTGTTTTGTTCTATTATGTTATATGCTTTATTGTCTAATAATTATCTTTTGTAAATCAAACGCACCCTTAAAATCAATCACTAGACGAATGAAATCATGGTATCTCTTATTTTTTTAGTAGATTAAACAAGCCTATGTCTCTTTTTCTGAATTAATTCCTATATATATAGCTTTAAGTAATTAAGTGGAAGTGTATATGCACTTACATCGGAGCCAAAAATACCATGAATGAAATGACATTACCTGTGCATCAAAAAGATAAATAAATATAAATTAATTCTTTAAGTTGTTCAATACAAAAGAGAGATAATTAGAAACATGATATATAGTGAACTTGAGTGAACTATGAACGAGATGCGATATTATATCCTACCTAGCATGCCAAAGGCAAATGCCAAAGTGCTGTGACTAATTGCCATGTTGCCTAACGATCAAGAAATAGGGGCAGAGGAAAAACCTTAACTAATATCTATCTCAGCCCCTAAAGCTCAAGCAATACAATGCAATGGAAGCTCTGAGTTGATGAGACAATTGACCACTCTTGGTGTACATATATATACACACTCCATATGCCAAGTGCGAAAATAAAATATACTTACAAAAAAGGAGTGTACTGTATTAAAACCAAATATAATATTGCCTTTCTAATACTAATTAAAAAATAAAAATTGTGCCTACTCTTTAGTTCTTGATGTGTATATATAAATGACGAATAGTGCATAAATCATAGTTCAGTCGACAAAAAATGTCGAAATTATTAGATTGAACGTTTACGTACAAAAAAAAGGCGGATAATATGAATGAATAAATTTTAATACCATCTAAAAATTTTAAACTGAGTTTACATACATCAATTTTACTAAACCGACTTATATAAAATTAGAATTTTACTATCTTATAAACTCGTGTTCACGTTCCATTGTGAAACTCTTAACTCCACTACTATTTATAATTGTAATCGATTGATATATTGATTAATGGAATGATTGAACCATTTTTTTGTAAATCAAAGTTATCCACCGCACGTAACTGCGTAGATCAAACTCAAAATCAAATAATTAAGGGATGAGGGATCAAATATCTACTACTTATACATATATTATGTGTGGTGGAGCTATTTAACTTTTGAGTTGGTAGCATATATACATACTTAGCCCCAAAGTCAAATAAGCGCCATAAGGTAGGAAGGAATGCGCATCATTCTTTTTCTTACGTACATTCATTCTCCATCAATCAAAATATACAGGAATGCAATTTGCAAAAACTCCCATGATTCTTAATGTTACTTAAAGTAGTACGTTCAAAGTGTAATGTTAATGTAGGTACAAACAGAGTCCACAGTACTTTTAGTCTTTTACTACTCAGTACTCACATTATTATTTGATATTTACATTTGTTTGTAGCTACACATCAAAACAATTACTATGATTCATCACATCCATGACAAATAATTTGACACTTGATGCTTGTAAAAGTTTACAAAAACTCATTTAAAGCCATAGTATTTTGTAATATACTGAAGGACTTAATGTCTTCATAAATTAATGACAACAACATTTTTTAAGGTGCTGACAACAACGTATCACACCAATATTATATGAAGGCAGGCAAATTATGTTTTACTGTTTTAATGATGACCAACACAACTCCTACCTAAACTCATAAAAATTCATAGTTTTTTTTTGTTTGACTAGTGAGATAGTGACTTGATTGATATACGTTAAAGAGTCTCTGATATATGAGATTCTCACTTTATAAGTCAATTTTGTAAGGTTGACTTAGACCGATATTTATTTATAACATAGTATCAGAGCTTTTCTAAGATCTATTGGACTACCTGTTATTTGGACAATTCGTTGTTGTTGAGTCAACGTTTCAGCTTGTTCAATCCTAGACGTGAGAGGGTGTGTGTCAAAAAGTTCCACATCGGATATGAAATTCTCATCTTATAAATTGATTTTGTGAAGTTGAGTTAGACCGATACTTATTTCTAACAATATATATCACTTGAAAATAAAGTAAAAGTAAACAAAAATAAATGTTCAAAATTCAATTTATATTTTGTGTGACAATTTGACACTAGTAGTACTGTTGAGATATTATATATTTCAGGCTTAAATATGTAAAAGTCTATGTATTTTGGAGTACTTAAATTGTAGTCTTTGTACTTTAAAAAACTTTCAAATTAATCATGTATTTTTATTTTACATTCAATAAAGTCTTTCAACTCATTTTTTGATGACATGTCATTTTTTTGATGACTTGACACTAATGAGTCCAGAAACTTTTTTAAAAGTAAAATGAAGGCTAAATTATAGTTTTGGTCCTTTTACTAAATTTTAAGTTTCACTTTAATCCCTTAACTAATAAACGTTTCATTTAGGTCCCTTAACTATATTTCTGTTAATCAAATTAGTCACTTTTATATTTGTTTAAATATGAACCTTTAGATCAAGTAGGTCTATCATAAACCATCAACACCTAATTTTCTTTTCTTTTTCTTCATCTTTTTCATTTCTTTGTTCTTCATCTTAAATAAAACCCAGAAATCATTGCTTCCCTCTTTACTTTTAATCCCTCACCAGCTTCTGTTTTCTTCCTCACTGCACTGCGCCTAAATCCCCAAAATCCCTCATAATTAAACTAAAAGAAAAACTAATACCCAAAGTATGATGAAAAATTCTTCTATCTTTAATTAATATACAGGCAACCATATGCAAAGTTGGTTTTTTTTTCTTCGTCTTTAGAATCATATTATAATCATTAATTAAATAAGTAATCAGAAAAAAAAAATTCAACTTAAAAAAGGGTTTGAAATGTGAGAAACAAAAAAGAGAACAATATAAATTCTAGGTTTTGTAGAGATAGAAATGATCACCATCGAAGCAATGAACTTCTGTATTTTGCAGTACTCTTTAAATTGATGAAGTTCTTGAGAGAAATTGGGTAAACTTTTTTGAAATAAATAATTTAATTTTTAAGATTTAGGCGTGTTTTGTGATTGTTTGAAGATCTGGATTTTTTTGCTGAAATTAATGAAATGTTGTTAAAGATGAAGAACAAAGAAATGAAAAAGATGAAGAAGATATAATTTGCTGTAAGAAAAAAAAAGAAATGAAAAAGATGAAGAAAAAGAAAAGAAAATTAGGTATTGATGATTTATGATAAGATATGATAGATCTCCTTGATCCAAAGGTTCATATTTAAACAAATATAAAATGGACTAATTTGATTAACAGAAATATAGTTAAGGGACCTAAATGAAACATTTATTAGTTAAGGGACCAAAGTGAATCCTAAAATTTAGTTAAGGGACCAAAACTATAATTTAGCTTAAAATGAAAGTATGGGGTCAATTTGAAAGCTTTTTTTTAAAGTACAAGGATTAAAATTCAAGTGACATGTCATTAAAAAATAATTTCAGAAACCTTTTTGAAAAATAAAATAAAAGTACATAGTCAATTTAATTTTTTTTTAAAGTACAGAGACTAAAACTCAAGTGACCCAAAATAGAGGGACTTCTACGTATTTAAACCTATACAGTATTTTATTTATCCCAAATTATATTGATCGGCGCTGGTTGAATTTGCACCATCCATCCATGGAACCAACCCAAACCAGCGGAGTGGAGGTTCTTTTAAGAGTTGTACATACGACCACAAAAGTTGAAAGAGTTAGCCAGGTTCACTAATGTTGCTTTGCTTTGCTTTCCCAGCTTTTGGTTAAAAGGAACCTATAATATAACTACCTAGCTAATAGTATGACTTATAAAAATAAACAGTACTTATGCGAGGATCAAGCAACACATTAAATTAATTTATGATATTTAATTGAAGGTTTAACAGTAACACGAACCCAGTCTTTTTCAATATATATATTATATAGTATGTCGTGGACGGACAATGATCAGTCAAACCATAGAATCAAATCTCCCACTTACAGTCAAACTAGTACTCTCAACCATGAATCAGATCGTAAGTCATCGTCCTTTTCTTTTTTTTGTTGCTGTAAATCAACAATCATAGTTATGAACTTATATATGATTCCCACATCACATCTGGTGAGAGATGACTTCGATGCATGGATATGAATATATGATCACGAGTGATCTAATATCGAAAAAAATCTAGTACTCCCTCCTTTTCAAAATGAATATGATACATATTAAAGAATATAATTTATAATGTTAAAAGTAATAATAATTTTATTAAATTAATTCTATTTTTTGTTTTTTTTTTTGAAATATAATGTGTATAAAGTACTCCCTCCGATCTTATATATAAGAAATTTTTTATTTTTTAGATTAATTGCACATAGATATATCTAGACACTAATAGCTAATAGTGTCTAGATACATCCATTGTACGATGAATCTAAAAAGTAATTTTTTTTTATATATAGGACCGAAGGGAGTAATAATTATTATAGGGTAAGATTATTATTGAAAAATGTTGCATTGTAAATTGAAAAGCAACACTCATTTTAAAACAATTTTCTTGAACAAAAACGACACTCATTGTAAAACGGAGAGAGTATTTTATTAAGAGCCTCGTATTAGATTGTAAGACATAACATAAATATATGTTTATAATCCGAAAACAATCATCATCTTATAAGTCTTGTACATTAGACAAAATTAAACACAACTCCCAATTCTAAAAATAATTACAAAAAAAATTAAAATATGTGGTTATGTACGTTATGAGTACCTAAATTAAGGTGACAAAATGGGAAGCCCACTCCGTTTAAGTCCGTCCTGTTTATTGACGAGCTGAGGGGTTGGCGGGCCAGCCCATTAAGCACCTTTTTATATAATTTTTTTTGTGATATATTTATCACATGTCTTGCAATTTTTTAAAAATAAAAAATATTTTTTAACAATGCATAACAAAAAATAACTAAAAAATTACCAAACGCAAACCATATACTACCTCCGTCCCTTAATATAAAACTCTGTTTGACCAAATTGTACTTTTCATCTATCATATTTTGACCGTATTTTTTTAATAATACATAGCTGTAAATATTAGCATGTAATATCTTGTTTGATTTATTTTGATGAGTATTTTCAAATATCAAATTTTTATAATTTTTACTACTAAATAATTAAAAATATTAGTGCTTAAAGTTATATATTAGCGTACGTACAGTGACTAAACAAGATTTTATAATTAGTGACAAAGATAGTAATAAATAACTAAAAAAATTAACAAACACAAACAATATTAATAAAAATTTACAAATGCAAACTATAAAATTGTTTTCCATAAACTATTTATAAACAATTTCCTTCAATTATCCACGTTTTATAACTATATCTACGTTATTCTCAATATAACAAGGTCACAAAAAATTAGATTGAAAAAGAATCTAAACTTAAATCTTTTTCTCCATATTTTCAATCACAAGTTTAAAATAAAGAATAAAATATAATTTATAAATGTCCGCGGACCAACCCGCCCTTCTACCGCCCCATTTATAAAGCGGGTTAAACGGGGTAAGCCAATTTAAAGCACTGAGTCTTAAAATTTTAGACCAATTAATCTGTCAAAAATAATGAGTTAAACAAGTCGGCCCGACGGGCTCGTCCCGTTTTGTCACCCCCTATTTAGAATGAGTTCCTAGAAAGCCAAATTCCATCACTAAATTTCTCTTGTTCATCATTGTCATCTACGACCTTGGGTAAAAATTGCTCTCTATAGTTCTACAGACATGTAACCAAAATCTCATGGGCATATAGTGTGTGTAGGAAAAATGAGAATGTATGACAACTTCTCACCTTTGTATGTCTAACTTTACTAATGGTAACTTAAAAATAATTAAAAATGGATGCATGAATCAAAAGATAACACAATTTAGTAAAAGTTAATTTAAAATATGCAATCTAATTTATTCTCTATTATATTTTCGATGGATTGTTCATCTAATCCATCCATGTATAGCAATGTTGTTTTTCTTCTAGGTATATGAATATAGTAATTTAAACAAAAAAGAATTTTATAATTTAAAAGGGGTAGTGGCACAATTTGTTGTCAGTTAATCTTCTATTCATACATAGTTAAATTTATACCCATTTGAATTAAATTTATAGGCTTAATTATAATTTTGGTCCCCTATTTTCAGTTATTCACAGTTTTGTTCCCTTTATTTTCAAAGGTCCCCTATCATAATTTTATACTTAAAAACAGTGATTTAACATATTTTAAATGATGTGACATACAATTCTATGATATTCAATAATCATAAGTAGTTATGAAACTACAAGATAAAGTTCGTTAAAAACTTAGATTTTAATTTAAGGAGTTATTCATTTTTTGTAATTGAATTAATAAAAAATAAACAATTAATCCACCTTGATAAATCTACATCATCATATTGTATCTCACAATATTTAAAATTTGTTAAATCACCATTTTTAAGTATAAAAATATGATAGGGAGACCAAAACTGTATGATTTGAAAATAAGGGGATTAAACCAGTGAAATGACTTAAAATAGGAGACCAAAATTGTAATTTAGCCAAATTTATGTAATTAAGAGAAAGTGCTCAATTTGAGACCAATATAATTGTGAGGACAAGAAGTTTATAGCGGTATACCTTCCTAGTAGAAAATCAGTGTGCTACTTTACTGACTAGAGTTACCAAGTTGCTTAATTTGGCTTATATCATTTGTACAGTTATTAAAATATAAATATATTTTAATTTGTGATATAAATATAGCTCCTATGCTGAGTTAGGCTTTATTAAATTTGAGTTTAGTATGTTAAAAAATAAAGATGTTTAAGTTTGTTCATTTGTATGTTATAGATTTAATTTTTAGATTTGAATCTAATCTTTTAAAAGTTTAGTCAGGTCTGTTAGACTCAAAACTATATAAATAAGTAATTATATTTATATTATTTAAATAGACTAATGAACTATTTTAATCAATGAGATTAAACTGATCTCTTTTAATATGTAACATCTTACTTTAAAAAATTTATATATACATCATATTTCAATTCTAATTTATAATAATAAATTTATATATGTAAAAAATTAATTTATTATAAAGTTTATAGAATTAAAATTTAGTTCAAAGTTCAATATTTAATATTAAATGAAAAAAATAATATTAATATTTATTTAAATAGATCGTCACTAACAAAAGCACATCACTAATATCTTGTTTTTTCTTCCATTTTTATAAAAAATATACATATTTTATATCTTTCATTTTTTAAAAATAAAAGTACATTTAACATCAATAACAAAAAAATTCAAAAGCATTTTCTAATACTTTTTTGGTAAAAATAAATAAATATTTAATTGAATTTGTTGCATCACCATATATAATCAGAATATTTATAACATATTAATTATAATTTTAATTAAAAAAACATATAAAGTTATATAACTATACATTATATATAATTTAAATAATATGTCGGAGTCGTGGAATCCGCGGCGGCGGAGGGACCTTCACAGTCTCTGCCCTGAATTATCCATGGGGAAATTTCTTCTTCCATCCCTGTCTCCGCAGAGGAAAAAATATGTCTCTTTGGATCTAGTACAGATAATTCCCTCGGATAATCTATTATCATATGCAAATTGACATTATTACCTAGAAGGCCTAAAGACTTTGTTATGGCCTGTAGTCTAACGTTTTTAGCTATATAGGCCTATAAAAAAGCCTTAGCCTACTATATTTCAAAAAACTGCCTAGCCTGGGCCTATATAAGCTAGACCGTAGGCCCTTGTAGGCCAATCTGACCTATTCCCACCCCTAGTTATAATGGACTGATATGTTATTTTTTTTAACATAAGAGGCAAAACTCAAAAATTAGAAAAATTACAACTCTAAATGAACGCTTTTAGAGATACAAGTCCCTAATGTATCATCAAAAAGGAGACTATGAAGTTCACTTGGAGGAGTCATTAAAATAATTAGAGTATCAATGGAACTCAGCGTAAGACTGAAATTAGTTAGAAAATTTGCAGTTTTGATGCATTCACGCCTAGTGTGTGTTATCTGCACCTAATAACAATGCAAATCCATAAGACCGCAAATCCGCTAAATCTAAATAGAGGTTGCTCTGTTAATATTGCATTGGTTTGAAACCATCACAACGAGTATCTTTGAATCACTTTCCATTATAAGCTGCGAAAAAACCATGCTTGGAAGCCATTTTCATTACCCCATATATGCCCCACATCTCGGCATGCAGAGTGTCATACGTTCCAATTTTTATGATGTAACTCTCAACCAATAATGCTCGTTAGAATCTCGAAATAAACCTCCACACCCCGCAGTATCAATTGACTTTTTGGAAGCTCTATCACAGTTCAACTTGATCCATTCTTCTAAAGGTTATTTCCAACCAATATAAATAGTGTCAATTTGTCGCTTCAAGCTAATGAAGCGAGTTTGATCGCAAGCCTGGTATGTTAATATGTATGGTAAAGTAAACCATAATTGCAATAATGTAATAAATTAATTAACCTAAGCTAAGCTATGTTGTATTCAAGATTCTCCGAGCTCTTCTAACCTTTAATATTGTACTTTTTTTAGCTAGCTAGCCTCAAATTAAAATGCAAGTGTATTAAATAGTAACCCCTGATTTTATTCTTCAAATGAAGAATCAGGACTCATTTTATACTTAAAAAGTTTGAATATCATGATTCATGGTTGACTGCTGTAATGTGTAATCTACAGATTTGATTCTACTAATTCAAGCTTAATTAATGGTAGAAGAGGCTTGTTTAACTGACCTGTGTCTACCACTAAACCAAAGGCTGTGAGTGACTTAGTCACTCTGTTCTTTCATTTGCACAAAATTCAATACATTATTAGTTTATAAATTATTCCTTAATTCTATAAGCTCCTTTTGTTATGTTGTGAAAAGAGAACATAATTAGTGAATCTGAGTTAATCAGCTTTTATGTCTAAATGGTGGTCATGAATCATGCATTAACAAACTTTGGTCTCTAATTAGACGGTGGAAAAGGCAATCTTGTAACAAACATTTTTGGCCAAAAAATAAAGCACTAAATTAAATGAACCGTGTATGTTTCTCCATTAACACTTTTAAAAATAAAGCACTATTTTTAATAAGTAAAACTTTTTGTTTTTGACTAAAATTTTAGTAAAACTATATGGACCCATTGCGTTTCTTTAATATATCCCCCCATTCTCCTCCTCACAAACGGAAAGTTCTATTTTTCTCTTACAATCATATTTGAAAGGGAAACAAAAATAATGATTTTTTTTTTCTTCTTTCAATCACGTAAAACTAGTTTTAATAAAGTATGCAAAAGATACTCTACCATCTTATATCTTTATATGCAACAAGCTAGAGATCGAAGATATCTTAATTTATCAGGCAATTTTTAAAGTAGTGAACATTAACACTCACCAAATTATTGAAATCGTACTGATTTTGTTGTGACAAGTGTGAGTAAGTTCTACATTGCTTAAAAAGGTGGAGGTTGAACACTTTATAAGAGAAAAGACCCATAAACCCATTGTCTTAAGGTTTTGGGTAAGAGTGTGGTGTCCGACACTTATATCGTTGTTCTAGACCCAATGTGGATGATCCCCCAGGGCCCCAGCTTCCCCCTCGTGTCCCAACAGTGGTATCAGAGCCGATGGTTATAGATCAGACTCCTTGTGTTGAAAGTCTTCCTGGCAAAGCTAGTCAGGCGGCGGGTCCCGTTGTGCAGTGAGAAACAGCGGTGCAAGTGTTTACAGTTGGAGAAGCTTCCGCTTGAGGGGGAGCATAAAGAATTGAAGGACTCACACTTAAGGGAGAGATTGTTGTGGCAAGTGCGAGTAAGTCTCACATTGCTTAAAAAGGTGGAGGGTATCCGACACTTATATCGTTGTTCTAGACCAAATGTAGATGATCCCCCAGCTGCCTCCTCATGTCCCAACAGATTTCTCACAAATGTCTTGGTTATTGGGTTACTTGATGTATAATTCATAAACGTGTATTCTATCTTCATCTTATAAGTTTCGTCCCAAAATATAAGAGAAAGTTGACCAGATACATCAATTTTTGTTGATCAATTTTCTTTTATATTTTGGGACGGATGAAGTATCTTAAAAATGGGAGATTTGATTTGATTTATCATGGTATTAGTATTTGATTGAAGATGTCTACAAATTTTAGCTCAAATGACAAAAAATAAAAATTAAATTGCTAAGTTGGAATACATGACTGAGCCATTCGAACCCTGGTCCTCCACTTTGTGTGTGTGAATTTTTAATAATTTAAAATTTTGTTTACGTACCAAAAAACAAAAGTTGATTAAACCTAAATTGTGTGTTAAGAATTCCCGCAATAAATGTGAGATGATCTGAACATTAGTTTATAAGTAAGATACAATTATCATTTTACAAGCCGGTTTTGTAGAGTTGAGTTAAGTCGGACCCAATTTCTAACATTCTGTGATGTAAAAATGTGTTTAAAACTGTACCAAAAAAAAAAGTGTTTAAAACCAAAGAAAGAGCTTAAAATTTCTTATAAGATTTAATTTCAATAAAGATCAAATTAAAACACAAAGTTGTGTAACTGTTTTGTGTGTGTGTGTTTTGCGTGTGTAAGTGTGTGTTAGTGAATATGTGTGCGTGTTTTGTGTGTGAGAGTTCTTCTGTGTTGTTCTGAATGATAAATGGTGTGTGTGTGAGTGAATCATGCATGCTTTACAACAAAAGGAGGGAGTAGGAGTAGGAAGAGGATTACTTCAAAAAATACAATTAGAAATTAAGGTTCCTACACATCATTAGTTAGTTCCATACCATTAGAAGCTAGGATTGACTAGCTTTGACCACCATTCACCAAAGAATCATTTTTAAGGCAATACTTTAATGTGCTCCATTAGCTAGCGTTCGTGGGGGTGCATCAGAGTCCAGAGAGACAGAGACAACCTCATGTAGAATAAGATTAAGAGTACAAGAACAAACACATCAATATTGTTTATCAAGTTTGACCCAAATTAACCTACATTTGAGGAGTGACTAATTCTCTAATCTACTATCAATGACTATTTATAAGTGATACAAAAATGTATGTTACAATAAATGAGCTTAAAAATTTCACCTAAAACAAACCTTGATTTCTACCAATTTTTCATACAACTAGAGAGGTACAAAAGTGAACAAGAACTTGTCTCAAATTATTCACCAAGATTTTTATGCAAATTTTTATTACTAAACTTTGATCATTCCTCCAGTAATATCTAGTTATCTAAGGTGTTTTCCAACCATAGAATCTTTCTCGAAAGGCAAAGAATCTTAGCCTTAAGGTTCCCTAAGGATTCCCTCTCCTCTTTTGGTTTTTAAGATTCTACTCAAAAATCTGCATAAAACTATGTTTAATACACAAAACTTGCATCTTGGCGCATCAGCATAAACTAACAACCTCTACCCTGACCTTGGACGCCCGATCGATAAATTGACAATCCTATCTTGGTCCCGGGCGTCTAAGCAATAATCTCTTGCGGGCTGAGCGTACATTAACGATAATTTAGTTTTTCCAGTTGAAGATCGTTATTCATATAAATTTTCTCACAAGACATTCTGCATTGTGTAGCACTTGAATCAATTACATCACACAGATCATCCTAAAATTTAATTTAAACAAAAATAATGTAAAATTGTTTCTATGAAATAAACATTTATTAGCACCTTGACTCCAAAAGGTAATTAACCCATACCACCCATACCCTTTGGTTAAGCTCTGCTTCAGTTAGTAACGTTAAAAGATTCTTCATAGCAACTTGCCACAATAATGAAAATTAAAAAGTTTCTATTTTCACTCATTTACGTAATTGGTCTCTTTATTTATTTATTATTATTTTTTTTCAATTTTGTCTCTATATCACATTTTTTAACTTTAAAATAGTGATTAATCAAGATGGACTAGTACATAGTGTTGATTTAAGACCGTCTTAAATTCAATTCTCTTTAATGTCAATTTTGGTTAGTTAGTGTATACAAAATAAAAACTCTGACTTTAAATGAGTTTCTACTTATAAATGGTAAGATTGAACTTCTTAAATTAGTCGATCCTTAGTTTTTAAAAAATAAAACTGTAGTTAAACAAAATTAAAATAAAAAAAACCAAAAAGATAAAAATAAAAAACCAATGAAATAAGCTAGCTAGCAAGATTACTTTGCATGATTGGATTACATTGCATTATGTGGTGAAGAATATAAAAATATAAATTATAAAGTGGAATATTGAATAGTGTTGATTCCACCCTGACGTAGTAGTACATTTTCTCATGGGATCAAGCTAGTTTGAAAAAAATATTTTATTGTGAAGATCCTTTTTAAGTAATTTTTAATTACTCTAACTTAGAGGGTGTACATGTATATATAGTGGGATTGTGAAGGACCCTTCTCACCATCAGCATCAATACAAACACCTGCACGTGTTTTTAGAGGTTGAGTTTGGAGAAAAAAAAATCAATTTTCTTTCTTTCCTCTCTTAAGCCTCTAATTCTTGTGTAGTTGTTGTTTGTTTTCTGAAGTCAAAAACATAGTCATGGCAATCAATCACAACACTTTGGCTTTTACCTTTGGCATGCTTGGTACGTGTGTGTAGTATATAACATAACATCAACACACACACACACACACTTAGTTTTAGTAGCTTTCTCTCACATTTTATTTATGCTTTTCCAGTTTAATTAATTAATTTTGTCACATATGCATGCTAATGAGTGTGAGCAAAAAGGCACACAAATAATGTGCATGAAGTTGTATCGTAAATTAAGGGGTGTTTTTCTTGACTAAATTTAATCGTTGAACGCAATGAGCATAAATATAATTTATTATTCTTACAAGCATAAATTTAATTTTTTAACCTCTTATATAATATTTTTTTAACAAAATATAATTTATTTTGTTATTAGCAAAGGAATTAAAATTACTATACTTTATGTGATGGACAGGTAACGTCATTTCGTTCTTGGTATTCTTGGCTCCAATGTAAGTGTTTTCTTATTTAATTATTTCAATCAAATTTTGGCACCCTCACTAAACTAAATAATGGAATTAAGTTAAAAAGGAAAAAGGAATTACACTCATGATTTGATTAGTGAAATCAAATCAAATCAAATAAATATATATTAATTTATATACCTTGCTTAAATTAATGTTGTAGATCAACATTTTACCGAATATACAAGAAGAAATCAACAGAGGGTTTTCAGTCACTACCTTACTTAGTGGCTTTGTTCAGCTCCATGCTTTGGTTGTACTATGCTTTTCTCAAAAAAGACGCTTTTCTCCTCATTACCATTAACTCATTTGGTTGTGTCGTAGAGACCATCTATATCATATTGTACATAATTTATGCGCCAAGGGATGCAAGGGTAATTATTATTCCTTTCACTTTTTTTTTCAAGTGTCGTTGTTGACTACTTCACACTTTTTTGAATAATTTTGACTAATGACATCCTTGATAATCTAATAATTTAACATTAATTCCATTATAAATTAATTTTATTCTAATTAAAATGCTAATTTGTTCGTTAAATATTGAATGTAGAGCTTAACTTTCAAGTTACTTTCGGCTATGAATGTGGGATCCTTCGCTTTGATCCTCTTAGTTACAAACTACGCGGTGCATGGTTCGCTACTTCGCGTCCAAGTTCTCGGATGGATTTGTGTTTCTCTTTCAGTTAGTGTCTTTGCGGCACCACTAAGCATTGTGGTATGTACATAAGAAAAAAAATCCCTACTCAAATACATTAGCTTATGAACTAATTAATTTATGAATCTAATATATTTTTGTGAACTTTATATATATGTAGGCACAAGTTGTTCGTACAAAGAGTGTTGAGTTTATGCCTTTCAATTTGTCATTTACACTCACATTGAGTGCAACAATGTGGTTTGGTTATGGTCTCTTCCTCAAGGACATATGCATTGCTGTAAGTGTAGTAATCACTTTATTTTGGACTAATTATTTAATTTATCAATCTTCATGACAATAGATATATCAATTAATTATGGACTATTGTTATTAAGCACTAAAATTATGGAATAATATGAATGTGTTTTTGTTTTTGAATGGACCGTGATGAGTTGGATTATTCAATTAAACACAATGAGAATGTTCATTACCTAATGTTTAGTTATTAAAACGTTGTCTCATCAGTTCACCGAAAAAAAAACGTTGTCTCATCAAACGATAAAGTTCCAACAATCACGAGAAGAAAAAAATTAGCGATGATTTCTTTTGGCGCAACGTAAATTAGGAATGAAAAAACATGAAAAAAAAACTTCTAATTATTTATGTTGTAAATTAATTTAATGACAAATTATTTGATATATATAAGTTAGCTAGTCATTGAGAAAAAACTTATTATTTTTGTTACTAAGTAATTTTTCGCATGGTGGATGATTAATAATGTGTAGCTTCCAAATGTGTTGGGCTTCGGACTAGGATTACTTCAGATGGTGGTGTATGCAATTTATAGGAATCGCAGTGAAAAAGCTATTAAGAAGTCACCAATTGAGCCACTCAAAAGTATTGTCATAGAGACCCAATTGGAAAAAAATGATGAACAAGAAAAGGATAAAAGTGAGGAACCTATGGCTTGTGGAGTCTAATTTATTTCAAATTATTATGTTATTGTTTCGTGAGCACTATGGCCACGATATCTACTTTAATTTCTAGCTTCCATTTTATTTAGTTGTAGCTAGCTAGCTACATGCATGCATGTCTTTAAATCTTCGATCTCCATTCAATCTTGCATTGTAAATCTTTCCATCCATGAATTAATGATGCTTCACTCTTTTCTTTTCAAGTAATGACATTGTTAATAATTGAGATCAGAGGCAAATATTAGAGAACAACAAATGGTAGTTAGAGTTTCAAGACAATGACCTAAGTTATGAGTACAAGAGTTGTTTTTACAATATATAGTAAGCATAAATGATTAAAATATTCTAAACCCAATTATAACAAAAGGGCAAACTATTATCTACACTACAACATTTTGAGCTATAGACAACTATCGAAAAATAATAGTGGCCAAAACTCAAAAAACAGTGGCTTAAAGTAGAGGCCACGGTTTTTTGGGTTTTGACCACTGTTTTTCAATAGTTGTTTATGCGGCCGTAGCCTTTTCTTTAAAGCCACGGTTTTTTAACTTTACGCCACTCAATGCAAAAAAACCGTGGCTTATGACATGCAAAGAAGCCACGGTTATTTGACAGATTTTAGGCCACTGTTTATTTTAAGCCACAATCATGTAAGTGTTGCCTTTACCTTAGACCACACTTTTTTTTTGTTTCAGGCAACACAAGTTAAGCATGGCCAATATGAATAGGCAACTCATTTTCAAAACATAAACGGTGGTCTAACATGAGTATTAGTGCAATCCTTACAAAGTACTGAAAAGTTAATCAATACAGAAAAGTGTAATTTTAAATACTACAAAATTTGACTACTTTTATTGTTATCTATATATTTAGTGTTCCACAAGAAATAAATGTGTTCATGATTACACAAGGAATATGATTGTAAACATAACTGTCCTAAGCTGCTAAAACTATCAGTTATTCAAAATCAATTTTTACAAAGCATAACGAGATGCTACTTCTTCCTTAGCTTCCATCTTCCTTATTGACTTCAATTGTAGCACTTCATGTCCTACAAAAGAATACACATGCAAATATCAGAAAGTACAAACACCATCATAAAAAGAAATATTTTAAATGCACACATAAATTACTACTAGCCACACCCTCACAATATCAGAAGCAACTATGTCTTGCATTTCAAATAAAAAAATAGTCTTCCGTGCATTGGAATAACTTCATTAATCTTGATCAAAGTCCCAATTTGAATCAAGTCACAAACTAGAAAATATGAACAGACCCATTGTTGCAAGTTTGCAATCAAACCGAAAGGCGAACTTATATTCATACCTTTTCAGGAACATAGGTTGATGTAGAAGAATGATGAGGTGCGTTATTTGCAATTCCCAATTCGGTGTATATTCAGCACAATTTTTTTATTGCTAATGGTCTGAAATGTAGGATAAAAAAAAATTAAATAATGCAAAACTAGCAGAAACAAAAACAACCATAAACAGTATTTATTGTATCGACAAAAGACACTACCAAGCATAACTAACAACTCATGCATTAAAACAACACACCAACAAAAGACATAATATTCATCTGATAGCTCCTGCTGCAGCTTTATGAAAATATGCATGCGAGTGCAATTGGTCTTGAAATTTAAGCATTTCAACATATGTACGCAAAGTCATTTTCCTTAAGCAATATGAATGAAAATCAAATTGGTCCTCAGTAATATCAGCGTAATTTATTAGTTCATAAGTACACAATTCGCTCTTTATAATATTGGAAGCTCAATGACAAGCAGAATAGTGTTCATAACTCTGAACAAACCTTGAGAGAATATAGATCAATGACAGTAGGTGTGTGTTCAATAGCCTCGTCAATTTTAGCAAGAGAAGTCTCATATTGGCCGCGCCTGTCATAATGCTGCACCAGTGTAAATTTATTAGTGAAAAGATGCGGAAAAACAAAGTCCACAAATGAGTTGAAGGAGGTTCTTTCTCCGTACTGTATAAAAGAGAGACAATGATTATTTATATAATACAAAAGTAGCAACTAGAACAATCATTGCCATTCATTTGACATGGGATACAGTTGTGTCCATGGTCTCTCTCGGGTGTTTTGCAATCATTGCCATTCATTTGGCATGAAAAGAAATTCTATAGCACACAAACGCTGTGTAACATGAACACAACAATACCAAACAGTAGCAAACCTCTTTCATTAAAACCAAGGCTGCAACAACATTGAAACCTCGTAAGAACAACAGTGGCGCATCATGAGAACAAACCTTAATAAAATAATATTCACCTTTAACTAAAATATGAAATTGATACAAAATAGGACATTGAAACATTTCTAACTAATTTTTTTCAATAAGTATCCAAATTAAACTTAGCAATTTTAGAAGTTCCTAAGGATTCACTTGCAGTTCAAAATAAAATTAAAGAATAGCTTTCAACAAAACTATTCTTGTAAAGAAACCAACCAACAAAGAAACCACATTGCCATCACAATTCAAGTGTATCTATGATATACTTGTAAGTTACCATCTCACTACAATCATCTTATTCCCCATTCAAATTATCCCATAACTGTCAAACACCATTTATGTTTACTTAAAATCCAAATTAAAACAGAAAGGCCGGACAACAAAAGGCACAACAAAAATGAATTTGTGTGGCGAGTGAGTGATTGCCGGTAGCAAAAATGAATGACATTGAAACAAAAATGAACAACAAAATAAAAATCAAAACCAAATTGCACAAAGAGTTACCTTTAAGTAACGGGGAATCGGCAAGTCGACACTAAAACGAATTAGGGCTTTTGGAAATAAATCAAATTGAGGTAAAATTGCAGAATCACATCAAATCATTTAAACTCAACCAAACAAAACAAATCACTTAAACTCAACCATTTTTTAACTCATCAAAATCTCTTGAACTCAGCAAAATTAAAATAAAACAGAAAACAAAGAGTTATCTTTGGCGAATAGCAATCGAGTTGGGAATTTAGCATAAGCAAAGATGTTGAAGCAGCGAAGATGCACAAGCAGTCGTGAATTAATCTCAATGACTAAGACACAGTCTATGGCGGTGAGATCGAAGGAGAACTCGATGGTGGGTGGTGGAAGAATGAACCGTCAATAGTGGTGGTAGATAGAATGAACCGGCATTAGTCGATGGTCGTGAATAAACCGCGATGGTGGAACTAGGTTTAGGGATTCAGTGAGAATGAAAGGGAATTAGAAAATGAAAGAGGATTTTCGGATTTTTGGAATAATTGTTGTGCCTGTGTTTGTTTTTTTTTTTCAAAAAAAATGATTTATCTGTCATGCAATGTACATATTTTTTTATTATTAGTTTATTTAATTATATATTGTCTATATTGAAAGGTAAAGGCTACGTGTTTTCTTTATTTGGGCCACAGTTATCCAGCGTTGCGAGTCACATCTTTAAAGGCAACAGTTTTGTTAGTGTAGCCTAGTTACAACGCCCAAAAAATGGTGGTCTATACTCTAATATCCTACGCTTTTATCCAGATTTTGAAAAGCGCGCGAAAAAACATATGTTTTTAGTCAACAGTTGCAAAACGGTGGCCTAATCTATGTTTAGGCCACCTTTTTTTAGGCGTGACAATTTTAAGTGTGGTTTAAAGTCAAAAATGTTGTAGTGCTAATATATCATTACTAAGAATCGAACTCTTGTCTACGTACTTTACATGCAATAAAGTCTGATAATATTGGATGATAAAAAATCATGAGATTAAAAGAAAACTCATTAAAAATTTAAAATCTTCGGTTTAAATTTTTAAAATCGTTCATTTTTGTAATTTATTTAATGAAATTTAAACAATTAATTTAACTCGATGAATCTATATCATTACATCGTATGTCATGTCATTTAAAATATACTAAATTATTATTTTTAAATATAAATATTTGATGGAAGTGTTGAGAAACTCAAGTGTCAAGTGTGAGTAGTGTGGGGTAAAAGTCCCACATTGGTTAAAAGTGTGGAGACTTGAGCATTTATAAGTGAGAGGACTCGTAAACTCATTGCCTTAAGGTTTTGGATAGAAGAGTGGTGTCAAAGTCACTTGTGAGGTTGCTCAAATGCCATTGTGTTGATCCGACCCAGTGAGGCTCTCCGATGACCCAACAGCGGTATCAGAGCCTGGTTGGGGGGCAATAGCATGGTGTTGGATCTTGGACACAGTGAGACTCACACTTGAGGAGAGATGTTGAAAAATATATCAAGTGAGTTAAGTCCTACATTGGTCTGAAGAGAAAGTGTGAGTAGTGTGGGTAAGTCCCACATTGGTTAAAAGTATGGAGACTTGAGCATTTATAAGTGAGATGATCTATAAACACATTGCCTTTCCAACTCACTTGTAACAATGCTCTTGGTTATTGTGTGGATGATCCGCAAGGTGCCCCCTCGATGACCCAAAAGTGGTATCACAAGCCTCTGGTCTCAAGAGAAAGAGACTGACTGAGTAATGACCCGTTGAGAAAAGTAAAGTATCAACGGTGCCATTAAGAAAAGTAAAATATAAACGGTGGTGAACTTCCGCTTGAGGGGGAGCAATGTGGTAGACTCACACTTGAAGTGTCAAGTGTGAGTAGTGTGGGGAAGAAGTCTCACATTGGTTAAAAGTGTGGAGACTTGAGCATTTATAGGTGAGAATACCCATAAACTTATTGCCTTAAGATTGAGCATTTATAAGTGAGATGATCTATAAACACATTGCCTTTCCAACTCACTTGTAACAACGCTCTTGGTCATTGTGTGGATGATCCGCAAGGTGCCCCCTCGATGACCCAAAAGTGGTATCACAAGCCTCTGGTCTCAAGAGAAAGAGACTGACTGAGTAATGACCCGTTGAGAAAAGTAAAGTATCAACGGTGCCATTAAGAAAAGTAAAATATAAACGGTGGTGAACTTCCGCTTGAGGGGGAGCAATGTGGTAGACTCACACTTGAAGTGTCAAGTGTGAGTAGTGTGGGGAAGAAGTCTCACATTGGTTAAAAATGTGGAGACTTGAGCATTTATAGGTGAGAATACCCATAAACTTATTGCCTTAAGATTTTGGATAAAAGTGTAGTGTCGGACTCACTTATATCAATACTATTGGTCATCACTTGAATGATCCCCAAATTACCCTGTGCTCTAACATGAAGGGCCAAAACTAATTGATTTTAAAATTGATGACCAATTTTGTAATTTAATAAAAATAGCAACATCATAATTAAGCGAAAAAAAAATCTCACTTTCATTCCAGGTATCAATCAGAGTAGCACACTAGCACGTAACTAGAAAATTAAAATAAAAAAGCACGCACTAATGTTTTAATTAACGGTGTGGGTTAGAATTAAATGAAAAGTTTTAAAAAAATCTTTGTACAAAAAAATTAAATTAATTAAAGCAAATTAATTGACACTGGTCACGAGTTTGATAAAAAAATTCAATGGAATAATATTCATTTAGATATGCTATATATAAATTATAAGCTGTTCTATATAAACTGTGCTAAGAAAAAGAAAGGTGGAAACAGAGAAGAAAATTTGATACGGAACACAAAAGGGAAGAAAAATTGTAACATTTCTGAGGTAATAATACCAAGTTAAATTACTTTTACAACATGTTAGTACGTGTCTAATGAGAATCTATGTATAGCTATTATCAATGCACTTAATTATTTTAAGTTTCATTTGGTCTTCTACATTATATTTTGTTAAGAAACACTACTTGATAAGTTGAGTAACCTACCTTAGAAACTCCAAGAATCTGTCTAATGCTCTCCAGCGGTCAATTTGATTCTCGCAATTTTGCATAGTTAAAAAATATGTTGACTAACCTTTGGTACATGATTTTAGTTCAATTAATTAGATATTTGCATGTAATATGTAGAGATTGAGGTCCGATCTTTGGTATGCCCATTTATTCATTTTAGGAGTGAATTTTTAACTACTTAGCTACCTAAAAAAAATGATTCTTTAGGAGCAAGAAAAAACTTTCAACCACAAAAATTAAATATCTTATTTTTGTTTTTAAGGATTAAAATTAAAATTTGCTATATTTTTAAGGATCAATAGATATATTATTTATTTATTTTATTTTTTTTGGTACAAAAGAGGGCCAAAGACATTAAAATGACATTCCGAGACATGCAAGACCCAGAATAATCATCAAAAATCAACATCACATTAGGCAAAGTCTCAATAATAGTACAATTTGAGACACCTAATATTTTTTTTGTCAAAAAAAAAAATTTATCATATATTTTAGGATTATTTTTAGGTCTGGCCTCAAACCATGTGCAAAGTGTGCAGCTTATACGGCCTCACAATTTTAAACCCTATAAGAATATTTATTTATTTTTAATATATGTTCCTAATATATCATATGTCAATTAATAGATTATTGATAATCTATTATGAATAGGTTGATAAACAAAATAAATAAATATTTTTAGGGAGTCTGCTGACATCATCCATTAAGTCGTTAAACATTACTCCCTTCGTTCCTAAATAAATGTTGTTTGAGTTACGTGCGCACTATTTATATAATATACTTTAACCATATATTTTGATTAAATATACAAAATTAAATATTAGCATATTTCATGTTTTTTCAATTTGTCTCAATGGATATTTTCAAAATATTTAAATTTTAGAATTTTTTATAATACATAATTAAAGATATTTGTGATCAAAGATGTGAATTGACATATGTAAACTGGTCAATTGTGATACTTATTTAGAAACGGAGGGAATAAATCCTAAATCAAGAACAAATGAATTTATGATAAATTAAGAAAGATATTTAATAATAACTGTTGTGAATTTAAATCCTTCTTCAATACCAATAAGAATAATTAAAGAGTGAGACAATAACAATGATAAGGAAATTAAATAGTTCAAACTAAGATATATTGAGTTTAAGTAGTTAATAAATTTTACCAAAAGATAAATTTCAGAAAAATTTAAGATCAATTTCTAAGTGAAACAATTTATTAATCAAATTTCACTTACCTCTGGCTAAACTTTAAACTATGAAGTTCCCATCGTTTAAAAACTAGATAGTTATATAATACCAAAAAAAATTATATAGTTCAAACAAATAGTCATCTCATCACTACTTCAATCTAGAACAAACCAACACCAATATTATTTATTATGTTTAACCTAAATTGAACTAAGTCTAGGGACTGGCCCATACACAAGGATGACACACATAAATTGAAAAATGGTCTAAATTTTATTAAAGGTCAAAAAAAATAGGATTGAGGATAGATGAGAGAGTAGTTCTCTAATTCATCACTATCAATAATTCTTTACAGAAGATATAAAAAAATGTTACAAATAACGTTGACCACCATAATTGTTCGTATACACATAATTTCTATATTTGAATATCGTAACATATACTCTAACATATATGTTAGTATGATTCATTTTTAATTACTCTGTGGAGGTGTTTTTGGCAGAATTTAATTTTTCTCCCCTCTCTTAAAGCATCTAATTCTTGTGTAGTTGTTGCTACTGCTGTTGAATTCAAAAACAAAAACATAGCCATGGCAACCATTCACAAGACTTTGGTTTTAATCTTTGGCATGCTTGGTGGGTACATAAACTCTATAACTTAATTTTATTTTCACACACACACACACACACACACATATATATATATATATATATATATATATATATATATATATATATATATATATATATATATCAGTTTTGGTACATGCAAATCTGCGTGACCAAATAGGCACACCAATAAAGTGCATGAACTTAAACCATAAAATTAAAGGTTTTCTAAAAACAATTTCCACATTTTTAATATATTTAATTTTTATTTCACTAAAATAAAGGAATTAAATTTACTTTCCTTTATTTGATGTACAGGTAACATAATTTCGCTCGTGGTATTTTTGGCTCCAATGTAAGTATTTATTTATTATTTAATCATATATACCAATCAACTTTTAGTACTAAAAAGCAATTATAAACTGTCCACATCTTAGTTCAGCTGATAAGAGACAGTGAAATTGATAAGTTAAACACTATGATCGTAATTCGAAATTATAAAGTATTCGTTTTTGTATTAGATTGTTTTTGCCGTAGATTATGCACCTATTGTGTTAACCTATTGTTGCTATTATATAATACTTTTAGCTGTTTCTAAAAGAAAAATGATCGTAATTCGAATTATAATTTTTCCACTTTATTTTGCATAAATTTTCATTGACTTAGTATTTCGTCTATTTAATTGTTTTATATACTCGTAATTTTCAATGATAGAATTAAATAGTAACTAATTCACCTACGTATACTTGAACTAATATTACAGACATACATTTTGCAAAATATTCAAGAGGAAATCGACAGAGGGTCATCAGTCACTACCTTACCTAGTGGCTCTGTTCAGCTGCATGCTTTGGTTATACTATGCTTTTCTAAGTAAAGATACTTTTTTCCTCATTACCATTAACTCATTTGGTTGTTTCATAGAGACCATCTACATCATATTGTACATCATCTATGCCCCAAGGGATGAAAGGGTAATTATTATTATTATTATTATTTATATACAAACTTCATTTACTAGCAAATATAATAATTTAATTATTATAATTAATTTTGATACTAAGTTGCTAATTTGCATGTTACATATTGAATGTAGAACTCAATTTTGAAAAAACTTTCTGCAATCAATGTGGGGTTATTCGCTTTGATCGTCTTAGTTACAAAGTTCGTAGTTCGTGATCCACTGCGTCGTGGCAAAATTGTTGGATGGATTTGTGTTTTACTGTCGGTTGGTGTCTTTGCATCACCACTAAGCAGTGTGGTATGTACATATATGAAATACTAATTGTTAATTATATAGACTCATGATTCTAATATTTTTCTTGAACTTTATATATATATATATATATATATATATATATATATATATATATATATATATATATATATATATATGTAGGCACAAGTTGTTCGTACAAAGAGTGTTGAGTTTATGCCTTTCAATTTGTCATTA
This sequence comes from Trifolium dubium, assembly GCA_951804385.1. Lineage (NCBI taxonomy): Eukaryota > Viridiplantae > Streptophyta > Magnoliopsida > Fabales > Fabaceae > Trifolium > Trifolium dubium. The sequence continues at coordinate 139,032 of OX638065.1, forward strand.
TGTCTCACATTGAGTGCCACAATGTGGTTTGGTTATGGTCTCATCGTCAAGGACATATGCATTGCAGTAAGTGTTTGTATTTACTAGAAGAAAAAAAAAATTGCCTCTTTTTGTAACAAAAGAAAAAGGAAAAACAAATTAAAATTAAAATTGGCGAAGAAATTAAAAATTAAAAAATTAAAGGAAATTTTTTTGTCAATAATTAGTATAGTGTCAAATTTAAAAACAGATTGATATCACGATTTTATCCTCTAAATTTATTTTGATAATTTTATGGCACATTCAAAAATTTGAATATATCAGTATATTAGGAATTTTAATTAATAGGTAAATTAATATTTTTTGAAAAACAATTCCTAACATATAAAAACTATAATAATAAATTACATTATTTACATATTGTCAAATAAATTAATATTTGGTTTATTTTTAAGAATATTTATAACTCATAAATGGTAAAATTAAGGGAATATTTAATTTTTTATGAAAAATGTAAAAAATTAGTATAATATTTATAAAAAATAATTTTTATTTTATAAAATTATTTTCTCTAAATATAACTGTCGACAAACAGCTTTTCAATTTATAAAAATAATTTGTTAATTTCTTAGTTTAAAAATCAAAGATATATATTACTACATTCATATTTCTAAATGTACCATAAAAACTCTCTTAATTAATTAATTCATTTCTTTCTTTCGGTTTAGCTACAATTTTATATTATTTATTTTACTGATTAATGTATGGTGAATGATTAATATGTAGATCCCAAACGTGTTGGGTTTTGGATTGGGATTACTTCAAATGGTGGTGTATGCGATTTATAGGAATCGGGGTGAAAATGCAGTTGGAGAAAATTGAACAATGAAAAGAAGAGCAAAGATGATGATTATGAAGAAAATAGTGAGGAACCTATATATGGCTTGCAATATATTTCTAGTTAATTAATTATGTTATTGTTTCGTGAGCACTATGGGCCACGAATGCCTACTTTAATTTCTAGCTTCCATTTCATGCACGAAGTATCTAATTAATAGTATTTTTTTATATCGGATATCATATGATCTATGTATGAAGTTAGATTACTCAAAAAAAATGTATGAAGTTAATTTATTAGTAATATTTAGACCGGTATATTACACGAGATATAAATCATGAAAAATCTACTTATTTCTATCCCGAAATTATTGACTTTTTAAAAATTAATGTTACTTTATCATTTGTTTGTATTCTTATAAAAGTTAAAACATTAATTAAATATATTCTCTCTTTTTTAATAAAGTAAAGGTAAAAGTGACTTGACTTATCCATTTTTATTGTTTCTTAATCCACGGACGTAAACTTTAAAATGACAGTAATTTTGAGACGGAAGAAGTACGATTTCTTAGTTCGGCAACTATTTAATTTATGTAACTTGCATTTATCGATCAGTACCAAATAAAAATATAAAGGTCAGGCCTACACAATCCCACATGAATTAGGTAGTTACCCATTTGCTTTTTAATCAATTAAATTATGCTAGGAATTCAAGTATATATTTAAGTAAAAAATATAAATTAATTTTAACTTTTTTATTTTAATTAATTATATTTTGAGTGTTCTATTTTATCAATTAATATTTTAGGTTATAATTTCAACAATTATATTTTTTTTCACTAATTTTCTTTCTTTTCTTCCTTCAATTCAATCACGAGAGTTCTTTCTTTTACTTATTCTTTTGCTTTTTTTCTCTTTCTCTTTGTCTCTCTCCAATTTCAACCCTTCTACAATGATGTAAAATTCGGCAATATTAGTACACTTAAAAAAACATTTTAGTATGCTAGGGGTGCAAAATTTCAACTTTGTGTTTAAGCTGTCGAAAGCACTCCACATGACAACAACCCACATTTTCTAGTTCAAGTAACTTTAGTTTTTCGATTTTTACCAACAATAATACTTGAAGAATTTTTTGGTTTACATCACAATAGTACATAATTTAATTTACATCGAAAAATATTTGATTAAAATGTCTTTTTTCACTATTTTTATGCAAAAATTCCGCACTACTAATATACTAAAATGTCTTTTTTAGTGATTCTTATAGTGCAAAAATTTACATCATAATAGAAGGGTTTGAATTGGAGAGACACACAAAGAAAAAGGGAAACTTGAAAATTTTTCTTTCCACCCCCCAACACTCTCTTTTCCCCCCCAATATACTCTCATACAAAAAAAAATTTACTCTCATACAAAACCATTTTGGGGGGGAAAAGAGAATATTAGAAGGTGGATGAGAAATTTTCCAAGGAAACTTAAATGGCAATGAACGGCTACAAGATTATATTAGTGATGGAGACATCAACAAAATTTGATTGAAGGAAGAAGAAGAAAAAGAACTCTCATAATTGAATTAGGAGGAACAAGAGAAAAAATTTGATAGAAAGGAAATAAAAATGTTAAAATTATTTTATGATAAATCTTAATTAATATTTTTGATTTAATTATTTTTGTTTACTTTTGATTTAAATATTTAATTTCATGTAATATAATTCCATTGATTAAAATACACATAAAGGTATTCACCAAAAAAAAAGTACATGAAGATTACTTCTCCAATTTTATGATTTTTATTTTTTATAATAAAAATCAAACTTAAATTCTCCCAAGTTATCCTACTTATATAAGTATGATGACAAGATTATTGCCATGGCATAGTTTGCTTACTTATTTATTGGTTATGTGGGCAAAGATAGACCAAGAGAAAATGAGACTTAACGTAGAACACTAATGAAAGCAACCAGAAAAGCCTTTCTTTATGCATCTTCTGTTCATAACCCTTTTGTCAATATGCATGCAAGATCAAAATCACTATTGACAAATAGATAAGGATCTCAACCTTCCTACTCTATTAGTTCCAAAGGCATCATTAATTCTCTTAATCATTCATGCATCCAAATTCACGACCACACTAACTCTCTCTCTCTACACTATTGCTTTTTTAATTTGACAAAAATACTTTAATTTATTCTTTAATATTTAAACGTAGTAAATTGAAAATTATAATTGCAAATTTCTGTAAATATAATTATGTGCATTCATTATGTTAGTTTATACCGAAACAATTATACACCTACAATTTAAATAAACAAAACATGAAAAAAGGTTAATTATATTTTTGGTCCTTATAAAGTTACAAAATTTTGTTTTTAGTCCCTATAAAAAAAGTGGCATGTTTATTTCCCAACAAAAAACTTATTCATGCAATTTTAGTCCTTGTTATTTTTCAAAATTTTGAAAATTGTTTAATTATCATCAGAATTTTAAATTTTTAAATTATTTTTTTTATGCATGTTTAGAATACTATAAAAAGTTTCTTGACAAAAATTTAGATTTTTTTAAAATGAAAATAATTAAATATGAAATTTCCAAATTCTAAAAGTTAAAGATAAAAGTAACTGAAATTTCGATTTAAAAATCAAATTTTTAAGTTCTTTTTTTCCGAGGAACTTTTTACAATCTTCTAAACATGCCTACGAAAAAATTATTAAAAAATATACATTGATTTAACAGTATGGACTAAAATTATATGCATAATAATTTTATATGATCAAAAAGTGACAAAAAAGTTTAGAGAGACTAAAAGTAAAAAATTTAAATATTTATAAGAACTAAAAACATATTTAACCCAAAAAATAATATTACGATAAACTGAAATACTAATTTTTTTTACTTTATTAAATTTCGGATTTCAATTCAGTTCTTCATTTTTGCAGTTCGCCACCAAATAAAAATGGCCGGTCAAAGACCAAAAATAAATTACACCATAATTAGCCTTGAGCATTAACTATAACAAGAGAAATAATTTAAATCGGACAAGACTCATAATCTCTCCGTTGCAAAATAAGTGTCCTATTTGTCAAAATTATTTGTCCTAAAATAAGTGTCATATATTATTTATAATATTGATTTTTCCTATTTTATCCCTTAAAGCAATCATTAGGTGAGAGAAAAGGTACATTCAAATATCTACTTTTTAGTATTTCAATGTCTATTACCAATAAAAAGAAATGGTATTTTAGTAAAAGTCATATTCTCTCTCTTTCATTTATACAATTTTCTTAAAGTGTGTGATTTAGTCAATTGTAACGTTTAAAATGGGACCGAAGGAGTAGTAAATAATAAATTGGTACCCAATATCTTGCATCTTATGAGCAAGCAAATCCGCACACCAGTTATTAATTACTTTCACGATTATATAATGCATGGCATGGTGAATTGGAAATTCCAAATCTAACTCCCAATAACTTTTAAATCTTTTTCAAAGACTTCAACCTCCTGATTAAACGGCTATCTTATTTCTTCTATTTTTACTTTGTTGTTTCTATAAAGGATAGGAAGAAAGAAGTTTAACCAATAATAAATCATTCAACCGTAAGAGTCCTAGATTTTTTTAAAAATATATAGTTAGTTGTTCAATTTCTATCTAGCTCGTACATATAAAAATAATTCAATTGAATAAACACATATTATATGTCTCACAACTTCCCAACAAAGATCGATTGTTGTTAAAGGGTCAAAATTTTGTGCTTATAGTACAAACGGAAAGGAAGATAGGATGTGGGAGATGCCAAGAAAAAGTCACAACATTTGGAAGCAAAAACAAACAGAAAAAGCAACAAAGAGACCAAATACTACGTGATTATGCTAATTGCTTAATTTCACTTTCTGGAAACATTAATCGGCGCCGTTTACTTGGCATAATTCAAGGCCCCATATTTTAGGCATAATAACCTTCTCAATCGCGCCATTTACGTCTCTTCTTTTCATGTCAAAATGTTGACAAATAAGAGATGAGATTGGAGAAATTTTTTAAAAATTGTCATGTGAGATTAGAATTCATTAATCTGTTGGATAGATTTTTTTTTGTATTTCGGAAAAATACAGTACACTTCAAAATTCCAAGCTAACGACACTAAACTAACTACTAAATAGATGTAGAAGAGATTAGAGAGAATACTCCATTCATTTCAAAATAAATGTCGTTTGAGTTGCATGCGTACTATTTATATGACATACTTTGACCATATATTTTGAATAAAATCTTTTGCATATTAAATTTTTTTTTTGACCATATGTACAAATAAATATTAGCATATATGATATTGTTCAATTTGTTTTGATGAATATTTTTAAAACATAATTTTTTTTAAAATTTAAAAATAATATATAATTAAAGATATTTATGATCAAATATGTGGATTAATATACGTAAACTGACCAATTGTGACATTTATTTTGAAACAAAATGAAGAGTAGTATATTAAGATATATAAAATGAACAATGCTGCGACTTTGCACTTTTGGTTTTAGGGGATTGTGTGAAATGTTTCCCAAAACAAGTTTTATGGATTCACATTTTAGCCAAGATGGAACCTTCATTTATAAAGAAAAGAACAAAAATCATCCTTATTAAAAAAAATATCAAAACAAATTATGACTACTAACAAAAATCATCCTTATTAAAAAAAATATCAAAACAAATTATGACTACTCTTAAACAAATTTTATTATTTTAAAATTTATTGAATAATTAAAATATTTAGTCTTTAATATATCTAAAAATATCTAAAAAATATCTAAAAAAATAAAATTTATTTATAAATAAAACTAGAGGGACTGTATTTAGGAGGAGACTGAAACTATTTAATATTAAAATTTGTCTTAAACTCTGGACTACTAAGATCCATTTCTTCTAGAAATTAGAGAATGAAAACCAAAAAACTGAAAGGAGTATATTCATTTTTAAGCTCAAATGGTTAACGAAATCCATTATCAATTAATTTGTCTAATAAAATGCGAAATTAATACATGAATAAGACGACTATTGACCATTTATTACTTGCAAAACTTCGAATTAAAAAATACTTCCTCTGTTCTAAAATATAAGAGAAAAATTATTAACAAAAATTTATGTATCTAGTTAAGAATTTAATCCAAATAAATTAACTTTATATGACCAATTTTCTATTGGTATATTTGAGAACGAAGTAGTACTCTTTTAAAAAAGGAGGATTAAAAGAAAAAGAACAAAATTAGTGACAATAAGGATTTGTCGGAAAACGGTTTCAAACTTTAATATTGATTTCTAGCAAATGTCTTAATAATATTCGCAACATACTTGCCAATTTAAAATTCCCATGCAAATTAAGACAATACTTGAATACTTCCTCCGTCTCAAAATATAAGAGAAAAAATAAAAATCACATTTATGACAAATGCTAAACAGTACTTTCGAGGCATTGGTTAAGCATATAAATAAAAGAAATTTGTTTTGGAATTTGTATATTCAATGCATAAAAACTATAAAAAAGATATTTAGTTTATCTTATATTTTTATTTTTAGTATGCTTAACAAGTGCCCCGGGGGCACTGTTTAGCATGACCCTTTGGACGGAGGGAGTATTGTATAGGGATAATAATCAATACGGTCGGGTGTGGATTTGACACTATTCAAACTCATATTTGAATCCAAGGCTATTTAGGTGCTGAAATGTCACACCCACTCGAATTCGAACCCGCTTTAAGAAAAGTAAAAAAAAAAAGGTAAGCTAAAAAAATTACGAAATTACGATTTACAACATGGTAATATTATCTTTAACATTAAAAATAGGAATGAAAAATAGTCTACAACATTAAAATAGTCTACAACATACTAAAATAAGTAAGAATATTTATATAATTTAACATACAACAGGTGTTGTCCCGGGTTTCGGGGGCGAGTCCGACATTACCCAAACACGAAATATTAGGTGTCACTCGAATCTAGTAAACTCGGGTTTTCACCTATTGACTCGGGTTCGGGAGAGGCTGCGAGTTAGGGTTTTCTTGCCATCATTATTGTAAAAAATGGCACAAATAACCAAACGTTAGTTGATTTCAGTGGTGATTGAAGTTAAACTTGGTAGGGAAGACTACTGTTCGATCTTTGTAATTGCGTTTGAAGGGAAATTGGAAGACTTGATCTCAGAACCAGTCTCGAACTCTGGACTATTAAACCTATCTCCTCTGAGATTTAGAGGTTAAAAACAAAAATATAAAATGACACAATTGAATTTTTTTAAAAACTAAGTATCCGGTTCAAAGACTGACTAATCCGAAAGGATCAATTCCACCGTCCACTCGCGGGGCCAACACAATTGAAATGTTAATTAAGGTTTGCAATAAAAAAAAAGGGAAACATTATTTAAGGTAAAATATGATTATGAGTTTTGATTTGGTATATTTTATCCGACCTTAATTATAAGAAAAAAATTATATTTTACAAATACTGAATAAATAATGTATCTAATTCACATTGTAGACTAAATACATTAATTATTTAATGTATCTAAAAAGTTTTTTTTGTTTATAATTAATTAAAGCCGGATGGAATATGATAAGAGCTTTTAAAGATCGATATTATTATTATTTTTTAGAGTATTTATATATAGTATACATACTTGAATAAAATAGTGTACATAAGTTCAATTCAGTTGATAAAGATATTATAAGAAATATGTAAAGATTGAAATTTGAACTCTGATAAATTCATTTATTCACCTTTAAAATGAGAATTCTAATAATTAGACTTGACAAAAAAAATAAAAGAAAGAAAAATATATCTCATATAGTAACTTATATACAAACACAAAATATATTATCAAAACTCCCATAAGAATATACTTAGACTAAAACAACATTATGTACAAATGTTTTTAAAAAATTTCTTGAAAAGCCTTGATTTACGCCAAGTGATTGATTTTATTTTCCTTTGCTTATATTATAAAAAGGGTAGCATATTACTCATTTGCTTCATCCAAGAAGTCATAAAGCAAATTCCAAAGCAAAAAAAGTAGTACTTTATTTGGTGTTGATTCTGCAAAAGGGTTGCAGAACACAATACAAGCAGTGAGCATGATGAAAATTCACATGCTTATCTTCTTGCTGGTTGTTGGTAATGTTCAATGCAAACAAAACTACAGAGAAGCTTTGGCAAAATCATTGTTGTTTTTTCAAGGACAGAGGTCAGGAAGGCTCCCTCCTGACCAGCAAATCAAATGGAGATCCAATTCTGGACTTTCTGATGGTCGCCTAGCCAATGTAATTTCATTCTACTTTTTTATTTTTCATGTTCTTTGTCATATATATGCTTCTTTGTCTTGTGATCTTGAGGTTACGCGAGTTCAAATACGTGAAACATGTTCTCCATTTGTGAGGGTACGTATTCTACTTACGTACCCTTCTAACGACACACCTGGTTGGAGCCTCGTGCACTAGCATGCTCTTTTTATTTTTGTTCTTTTGTGTTGAAAGTTCTATAAAATAATTTTAAGATGGTATTATAGTCTATCCAACATAACATCTACTATTTCTGTCACCCTCCACATTTAATGAATGTAGCTTCTTTCCCACTCCCACATGTGCCTCAATTGGGTAAATATGCAAATAACACCCTTTTTTGGTCCATCCATGGATAAATCAACTGGGTCACAATATTTCACTTTACAAAATCGATTTTGTAGTGTTGAGTTGGTGCAATCCAATTTCTAATAGCTTAGTCCTTTAAACATAATTGTATGAAGAAACATATCCTATCTTATATTTGCTATATTTGTTGGTTTATCATTGAAATACTTCGGAACTGTATTTTTTTTAGCCAACATAATATGTTTGAAAATTTTCAATGTTCAACAAAACATATCAACCACCTTACCATGTACCTTGTTTTTCAAGGTACCATGTACCTTGTTGAATCGATGTGTTACTATTTGGTACTACTATTAAAATTCTAATTCAGGTTTCAATATAGGGTATCTTTTTGTTGACTTGTAGTTTTTTACTCTGCTTTGTTGTCTAGTTTCTTTAGTCATTTTCTTTTGGTTGTTGAGATGACTTTGTTTTTTAATCACTTTTGAATGGTTTAAAATCAAATATTTCCTTATTTTAATTTTGGTTGATCTTAGGTTTTTAATAGTGCTAGAGTGACTTTTTAATCTTTAGATTCAAGAATTTACTAATTAGATTTACCCACCTTCATTGTGTCCCCTACGAATTGGATTTACGGGACACAATGACTTATATATATATATATATTTTTTGGTCAGGTAGCCTAGTGGCTACGAAGTGGGCATACCGGGTTCGAACCCCGGTCCCTGCACAAATGTGCAATGTCCTTTACCAATTGAGCTAAGCTCATGAGGACACAATGACTCATATTTTATCAAGGGAAAAATAAATGTTTTATTCATTTGAAATGTTTTGAAACGATTCTATTATGTACATTGCTGAAAGATTCCAATTGTATAGTACATAATAAAGACAAAAATCAAATTTAAAAAGGTTGGAGTCAATGGTCTATTTCTTTTGTCAATGTTAGGAAAATTACAAAGTTTATATTCCTTCCAACCCCTCAACAAAGAATAATATTCTTTCGGTTGTTTCTTTTTCAAATAATTTTTTATGATAAAAAATTAAGTTAAAGAACAATTCAAAACTTTCTTTTGACCGTAAAATGCTTGTTATCATGGGACGAGGAATGCTAGTAATACTAATTTTTGTACACATTTTAACTGATTAAAAAATGAGTATTAGAGAGACTATTAAGGAGAAAGTATATCTAACATTTTTTGATCGTGAGAAACATCCATCGTGATACATCATTAAGCGTGATTATTGCTTAGTGCACCCATGTTTTTTTTGTCAAATCCATATGATCACATTTTTATCCTGTTACTCATAAGTACTCATAAGAGTTTGGCACGTTATGATTTGTGGAGTTCATGACTACTTTCTTTCGTGACGACAAATAACAATGTTCTTTCCTTTTGCCTGTAAATTTTAAGTTACACTTCAAACTAGATGATTTTCTCACATTTTTTATGTTGCTAGATATAAAAATAATAAATATACAATTCATGGAGCACCAACAATTTAGATTAAAAGTGTGTCTAGTGTTCAAACCGACACGTACTGTAATGACACATGTGGTCAATCAATTTAATTTTTTAAATTATTATGTTAGTTTCGTGTCAGATATCCATGTCGCATTGCGTTTGCGGTTAATAGTATCCAATGGAACAACAAAGTGGTTGACACATATACTTTGACACATGCAGGTGGATTTAAGTGGAGGGTACTATGATGCAGGGGACAATGTAAAATTCAATTTTCCAATGGCATTTACTACAACAATGCTATCATGGAGCACAATTGAATATGGTAAGAGAATGGGGCCACAAATGAAAGAAGCAAGAGCTGCAATTCGTCACGCGACAGACTACTTCCTAAAGTGTGCAACATCAACACCTGGAAGACTCTATGTTGGAGTTGGAGATCCAAATGTTGATCACAAATGTTGGGAAAGACCAGAAGATATGGATACTGTTAGGACTGTTTATTATGTATCTTCAAAGAATCCTGGTTCTGATGTTGCTGCTGAAACTGCTGCTGCACTTGCCGCCGCATCTATTGTTTTTAGAAAAGTTGATCCAACTTATTCTAAGCTTTTGTTGAGAACTTCACAGAAGGTTTATCAGTTTGCTTTGCAGTATCAAGGTTCATACAGTAACTCGCTTGGTTCTGCTGCTTGTCCATTTTATTGCTCATATTCTGGATTCAAGGTACTTAAACTTATAGTTTCAACTTAAATGATATGCATTCCTTGATGTAGGAGAATCACACATTTACACGTTGTAGATATCAGACATCTCAGATCCTTGATGTCTTAAGGTTTTGGACGGAGATGTAGTGTCTCCCTCTCTCGTGGTTCTGGAGCATTGACCTGTTGTTTCTTTTAGTTAAATAATATGTTGTTCTAATATAATAGGCTTTATGTATTTTTAGGATGAACTATTGTGGGGAGCTGCATGGCTTTTTAGAGCAACAAATGGTGTTTACTATTATAATTTGGTGAAGTCTTTAGGAGCTGATGATCAACCTGATATCTTTAGCTGGGATAACAAATATGCTGGAGCACATGTGCTTCTCTCAAGGGTAAGTTTGTTGATCTTCATTGTAAAATATGAAGAGACGATATGTTAGTTTTAATTTGTTTGACTATTTAGGCCTCTATTGTTTTTTTTTAACTATTATTGCAGAGAGCATTACTGAATGGTGATAAGAACTTCGATCAATATAGACAAGAAGCTGATAATTTCATGTGCAAAATATTGCCTAACTCACCCTCTTCAACTACACAATATACACAAGGTAAATGCAATCGACATGACGGTATCAATATAATCTTTAGTGTGTACGTACCTGATTCATTATGATGAATCTTGATTCACTATAATGAGTTTCAAATCATTCTAATGAATCAATACATAAGTGATTCGAGAATATTATAGTACTATATCGACTGTTAAATGACGACATAAACTTGAATTAATGTGCAGGGGGACTAATGTTTAAGCTACCTGAAAGTAATCTCCAATACGTGACTGCTATAACATTCTTGTTTACAACCTATTCAAAATATATGTCAGCTACAAAGCACACATTTAACTGCGGCAACATATTTGTTACTCCAAATACCTTAAGAACCATAGCGAAAAGACAGGCAAGTTTTATTCTTCATTTAGCTAACCACTGTGACTTCAAATATATTCTCCTCGATCTCTTTTTTGTTGATAAATAATTTGTAGTGAAATTAATTTCAGGTAGACTACATACTAGGTGAAAATCCACTTAAAATGTCGTATATGGTAGGTTATGGACCATACTTTCCAAAGAGAATTCACCATAGAGGATCTTCATTGCCTTCACTATCAGTTCATCCACAAAGCATAGGATGTGATGGAGGCTTCAACCCATTTTTTCATTTAATGAACCCTAATCCTAACATATTGGTCGGAGCCATAGTTGGAGGTCCGAACCAGAACGATGGATTTCCAGATGATCGCGGTGATTATAGTCATTCTGAACCTGCAACTTATATCAATGGTGCTATTGTTGGACCTTTAGCATACTTTGCTGGAAACAATTAATTAATGTTAGATTTGAGCTTGATAGCAATTTTAAAGCAGAACATGTTGCTATCAAGTGTAGATAACATCTCATCTTTACCCAAAAAGGGATGTCTTCCAACTCAAATATGATGGTGGACTTTGAAGTGATCGAGCGGTGTTCATTTTCAGTCTTCGATATAAAAAATATAGCTTTTGGTAATCTTAAACAGGTTTCCTATGTTTACACTATGTCATTGGTACTATATCATAGCACCCAAAAAATATATGTCGTCACTTATTCAATGAACTTAAAAAATCAACTGTTTCTTATAAAAAGGACGGGAGGTAGTAACTTAATAACATTTGTTTATCCAAAAAAGAAAACATGATGAATTAATGTATTTTAAGGAATAATGAATGAAAATAGATAAGAGGACAATCATTAAAGGTTAAGAAATTTAAATTGTTTAGAGTAGATGCATAAACATAACAAATCATGGACTTAAGAGAAGTCACCATACTAGTGTAGTTTCAATATTGAACAATTAATTCGAAAAATTAATGTAATGAATGATGCTTTATCTTTTCTTTTCAACAGCCAAGCTAATCACATTTATTTGCACATACTAATAAATTGAATCAAGCATGCGTCCTTACATAGTACACACCCGACCAACAGGCCCAACCAAACATAGTACAGTATGTAGGCCAAATAATCAGTAGCAACTTGGAAAAAAACATATTTTTATGACATTAATGATTTTTCTGGAAAATAAATACCAAACCAAAAGAAGCTGCTTCTTCTGAATATATATATAATAGTTCTGGCAAATTAAAAGAAGCTTTTGGTGTTTTGCAAACTTTAAAGAGAAAGGGTTTAAGAAAGCTTCTGGCACCTACCTGGATCAAAGTTAATAAAAAACCATATATGTTCCTTTGCGGAGACAAATCTTATACACAAACATAAAAATATACCGAAAACTGTTGGGACATGAGGGGGCAGCCAGGGGATCATCCACATTAGGTCTAGAACAACGATATAAGAGTTGGACACTACACTCTTACCCAAAACATTAAGGCAATGAGTTTATGGGTCTTTCTACTTATAAAGTGTTCAACCTCCACTTTTTTAAGCAATGTGAGACTTAACTCACACTTTACCACAACAAAAACTGGGCAAACTTATGGTGGAGATATCAAGACATGGCTATGTTGTGGAGAAAGAAACGTTGCTACCTGATGTGAACGAAGAGGAACAACGCGTTATAACTTATAAAGTATCACAGTGAATAGCTTGCAAATTACGCAGAGCCATCGTGTATGTGGTGGTGACTGCCATAAGCCCATAACGTAATCAAACTTATTGCCATGGCTACAAGACGCCGCGGAATTGTGCTAAGAGATGCTAGTAGAATTCACCATTTTAAAATTGGAAATTGATCTTGTGGAGATTATTGGTGACAAAACTTGTTCATGTATGTTACTTGTTATGGGTTATTTATTTTTTATTTTTAGTTACTTGTTATGGGTATGACTATTGATAAAGAAGTGAGTTTTGTTGTTGCCTCTGATGCTTCCATATCCGTGACCGAAAATTAGGTAAATTTGTAAAATGTGTCGTTTATCAATTGCATAATGTGTTTTTTTTTTGAATCAATTGCATAATGTGTTGTAATGTAAGTGTGCTTTGTTCTCTGTGATGTGCAGAAGAGAGAGGCGATTTATTTTGGTTTTGTCGTTACAGCTGGTGTTTTAATTGTATCTTTGAGAGTACTATTAGTTTAGTCGTGGTTTTGTGTTTTTAATCGTTGTTTCCTTTTGTTGGGTTGGTATGCTCAAGTGTGCCTTCATCGATATATAATTCAATAATAGAAGGCAAGTCATTTAAAACATCGGCATAAAAAGTATGTTTAAAAAGGGATTAAAATTTAAAAATTTAGAGAAACTAAAGTTTGAAGGAAATTATTAGAAGTACTAAAATTAAAGTTTTTATTTTAACCAAAAAGGTGGTAGCTAAGTGCTAACCACCCATAACAAACTTTGGGTGAATTTTTAAGTATTTTTTGTATGATTCTTCACATAAAATTCTCATTTTTTATTCTTATAACAAATTTTGGAAAAAATTATGAATTTAAAAAAAATATTTTATTATGTTAAAATCATATAAAAAATATTAAAATAAATGCACCTTCATTTTTTCTTCTTTTTAACACACACCCATCTATTTGTATAAAAAAAAAAAACCATCTATTTTTTCCCTTAGTTTGTTTGTTCCCCCCAAATTCCTATTCTCTCTTCTCTTTCATTTAGAATGTGAACCTCATTTTCTCTATTCTTCTTTTTTGATATATTTCTTATTTTATTTCTCTGGAGTTTTTTTTCTCCAACACTTGTTTCTATTCTCTCTAATTTTTATTATAAGAAATTTTTAATTTTTTAGGTTCATTAGAAAAGTAATGAATATAGATGCATCACTTTTTCAATGAGCCTTAAAAATGATTTTTTTTTTCTTATAAAATAGTTCAAATACTCGACACCCACTTTTTTAACTTTCAAAACTCCACATCATTTTCTCTTCCTTTCACCTAATACTTCAACACACATTCAACTTTTACTCTTTTCAATAGTATTTCATTCTACATCCTACCCCACCACTTTTTATTCAACACTCTACCCCATGACTTTTTATTTCATATTCTTATTTAAATTTATATTTTTGTTTTTATGATTACATAAAATTATAAATATCGATTTAAATTAAATAAAAATAATTAACACTGAAAAATATATTAAAATTTTTTTGAGTGTTGAAATGATTATTTTGATCCATTTTACTAAAAAAAGATTTAAATTTCAAAATTAACATTAATAATAAGATTAAGATAGTAAAAATTTTGGTTTTTTTTCTGTGTTCAAATCAAATGAACCAAGTTTCTATTTATAGAGGAAAAAAACTCACGAATTTTGGTAAAAACATAAAAAATAAAAAAATTAATTTGCAATGAAATAATTGAGTTTAAAGTATTGATATAACTAAAAAATCCAGAAGCCAATAGAAATACGCCATGTGTCCTTGTTTAGATTTCTCTCTATGCCTATATGCACCACACGCGCTCCTGTCCGCAATTGTGATTCACGCGCTCTGGCCAGCAAATAATAAGTTGTCGTGTGTCCTTCCCGTCAGACTACAACATGGGTTGATTTGCATCATCTCCTCTCTCCACCAAGTCACTCTCAACTACCCCATTGCAACAGATTTTCTTGTTGAAAGAAGCATTCAACTTGGCATTTAAACACCATTGTATATGGATTAGAGAGTATTTATTAAGACAATTTTAACTGTCCATAAAAAACTGATATAATATCTAAGGATGCCGATGGCGGGGAGTGGTCGCTGGTGCATGAGGCATGACAATGAACAGCTCCAGATAATTTCTAGACAAAAACCGAATTCACATTATCCTAAATAGAAATATACAATATTGTGTAAGTTTTGATTTAAATAAAAAATTGAAATTTTGATTTTCTTACTAAGTGTGTTTGTGTGTGCCAGTGTAACAAACATGAAGAAAATTTAAATTTGTTGAATAAAAATTAATTAAAAAGAAAAATATTTAATCATATGAAAGAAGAGGAAATTGAAAACATAAACCATGATATTTATGTTTCTTAAATAGAAATACACAACAAAAATACCGAGTTAAAACAAAAAATCATCATCAATCAATATCAATCATCAATCTATACTATAAGAAAACTATTTTAAGAAATATTTAAAGGACAATTCTATGGTGAAGTCACCAAAATGACTTCTTTGAAGAAGTCATAAATCTGACCAATCAGTAAAAAGTGTTGACTTATTCAATGTTATTTAAAATTATGTGGTGCATATCATTTACTGTGTACCTTATGTGCACCCTTATATTGGTTCAATTAATCTAAAGGATGAGATTAAAACATTAAAATTAACTATTTTCTTAAATAAAAGAAATAAAATTAAAACAAATATCTTTTCTTCTTCCATAGAAGCAGAACGGCATATTCTCTCACTGGTCATCTTCCTCATATTCTCTCACTGGTCATCTTCCTCTCCCATCTCTATTCATGTCTTCCATCCTATAAGATTGATACTATCTGTAAAGATTCTTCTCTTATCGATTACGTTATTTCCCCTATCAAATCGGATTCACCAAACAATTTTTAGATCTGAGTATTTCCGAATTTGGGTTTCAGAGTTTTTTTTTAAACTGAGTTTTACTGTATTTTTAATAGAAAATACTTTTGGAAATCATATTGAAATAGATTTTGTAAATTTTATATGATTTTATTCGTCGATTTTGGTGTTCAAAATGTATTGAAAAAATCGGGTCATATTAAAAGGTAACCGGGTCATTTTCAGACCGGCTGGAGGTTGAAGGAGATTGATTCTCGTTAAAAGAATAATAAATCGGAATAGTATATATTTGTAATTTAAACATATTTTACAAGTGGACATGGTTGGCTTAGTGGTTAACTAGATTCCTTTCAATGGGATGGCATGGGTTCAAATCCCTCTCACTGTAACGTCTAATTTTGAAACCTTTATCATAAGACGCTAACGAGAACGAATAACACTACCCAAGAAATAAATCTTAGAAATATAGTTAAATGTCTAAAACTTGACATTATAAAATCCATAAGTAAGTTATACATCTAGAAATCCATGAGATATCAAAATACTTGAAATTGGACATTTAATATTTAATCTCCATAATAAAAGTACTATGTGAATTTTCTATCGTTATTCTCAAACTCTCAATCAAATCTTAATGAACCAATACTTTTAAGATGTCGAACTCTTCAGTACTCGACGACGTCAACGATCTCCGTCCAATTTAGTGTCTCTGAAAACAACACTTTAATGAGATACATAATCCCAGTGAATAATACACCGTTAAAGAAAATAAATGTTGTTCTCAGCCGGTGCGGTAGCCGGAAAAATCAACCATGGTATCCGCTTTCTTTCAAAATAGTCTTTAAAATGCATAAGTAACATAAATAATTTATTTAGCTCAAAATAGTCATTTTCTCATAGTCAATCGAAACTCTTACCTTTACAAATTAGTAATATTTCATAGCTATACTAGCAAAAGTATTCAACTTAAATCTTATTATTATAAGGAGATGTACTCTTTTCTATGAAGTGAATATCATCTCATCATGTGGAGCTCCAGCTCATCTATTATGGAGTATAAAACTCATCTGATATGGGGTACAAGACCCATCTATATGGAGTATAAAACTCATCTGATATGGAGTACAATACTTATCTATATGGAGTATATAACTCATCTGATATGGGGTACAAGACCCATCCAATATGGAGTGTAAAACTCATCTGATATGGGGTACAAGACCCATCCAATATGGAGTATAAAACTCATCTGATATGGGGTACAAGACCCATCCAATATGGAGTGTAAAACTCATCTGATATGGGGTACAAGACCCATCCAATATGGAGTATAAAACTCATCTGATATGGGGTACAAGACCCATCCAATATGGAGTATAAAACTCATCTGATATGGGGTACAAGACCCATCCAATATGGAGTATAAAACTCATCTAATATGGGGTACAAGACCCATCCAATATGGAGTATAAAACTCATCTGATATGGGGTACAAGACCCATCCAATATGGAGTATAAAACTCATCTGATATGGGGTACAAGACCCATCCAATATGGAGTATAAAACTCATCTGATATGGGGTACAAGACCCATCCAATATGGAGTATAAAACTCATCTGATATGGAGTACAAAACTCATCTATATGAAGTATAAAACTCATCTCAAACACCTATAATAATAATTCTATAAATCTCAAACGCAATATCTATATAATATCCATATAGTAATCTTTAAAATATAAAAGATTATTTCAACTTAAAGTAGAACAATTATTCCAAGACTCTACATAAGCAATTCACAAATTCGTACTTATATAGGAATCAATAAATCAAATAGTATTATATTTACGTTATCATATGAATTTATTAGTCCAGTTCCAAGAAAACAAAACAACCATTCCATTATCATTATCCCTGTGTCACCGTGTGATGCAACATGTCACATATTAATTCAATCTAAGTAGTATACTTGTTCAAATCATATGTACACGTATTATACACAATTTTCTCTGTAACTAAATTAGCATATCAAACCAATTTCCTCTGTAAATAAGTTAGCCTATCAAATCGATCGTATATGAATTTCTATTATAATATTTAGATTCAATCCTCAATAAATAGAGTAGGCTTCCATCAAAATAAATTATGCGATGTGAATTATCACTTAGAGTCTCTAAATTCTTTATAATCTAATATATTCTAAAAATTAGTATACCATGGAAATATTTTAAAGTGTGTGATTACTCACCTCTTGAACAGTTGATAATGATGTTTCTTTTCTTATCTTCTCGCCGGTATTCACTATTGATGCAGGTAGATCTTTGTTCTTCTAAGTTTTTTTCTTTTCTTTCTTACGTGCTCTGTGTTTTCTTCTATCCTTTCCTTTCGGTGGTTTCTTTCTTTCTTCCTTTTATTTTATTTTTCTTTTTAACCTACTACTCTCCACTAACCCTATAATTTAGCATAGTTTGTTTAACACTTCTAATACTCCTATATTTATGTTAATCACCTCAACTAATAGCACACATACATCGGTATTTAATTATTTATTCATTAATTTTAAATACTATCAACTTATGACTATTAGTTAGCTACCCCACTCACATTTTAATTCTAATAATAATACTTACTAGGATTAGTACTAAAAATAGTATGACTAAATAAGAATAAAATATTATCTAATATATAATTTTTCTTATACTAGTTTCAATTCAAAATTAATTTGTATATGTTTACGTATACAAATTTTGGGATGTTACATTTCTTCCCCCCTAAAAGAAATTTCGTCCCCGAAATTTTTCGTTAAATATTTTAAAACTCAACACACATAGTTGACACAACACCATAAGTCATATCTACCAGCATTAGTGAGGTATGGATACTAATATAAGACTTGTTCCTCTTATTTCCAAGTGGCTTCCTCTGGCGTTAACCCTTTTCAAACCACTTTTTCCAATAAAATCATCTTGTTCCTTAGAGTTCTAGTGCTCTTGTCCATGATCTGAGTAGGTCTAAGCTTAAAATTAAGTTATCAACTTATCATTCAATATACTGACACAGAAGAGTGCTCATATGTGATCTATATATCTAACACATAAGTTCGAAGTTGAGAAACAAGAAATACAGTGTGAGGATTAGATAATGGTGGTAGTAGAGCCAACTGATAAGCAACTATATACCAACTCATTTTAGAATTTGAAAAGAGGATTTAACATCTTGACATTCATTGCCCTTTCCACCTTAATCTTAGGAGTGATCCTCAAGAATACATGTGCCCCTTAATTAGTTAATACTAACCCCATTTTATTTAAAAATAATTCCTTCCTATTTACTTACTCACTAAAAATTTATTATGAAAATAATTATTTAAAACTCATTAACCAAGCACATCAATTAAACACCTTACCAATGCACATATTATTTTTTGATCTACGAGTATCCGATTGAGGCGCAAAAATATGCGTTAGAAAACTAAGACAAAAGGCTACAAATTTCATGTTGATACGAGAAGCCAATTTAGAGTACAAAGGATTCTTAAGTTTTGGTTATAAGTTAAATAAAACATTTCAATATGTTCACTGTGTCGGCATTACTTTTGCTTAGGTTATCCAAATGATGCGTGACCATAGGTGTTGGACACTAAAAAAAAAAGAGCTACAACTTTGGTGTATAACACAAATTCAAGTTCGAACGTCTTGATGGTCAAAAATGCGATTCCCTGAATCACTAAACTGACAGTGGGTTTTAAATCTACAACCCTTAAATTTTAACTTTTCTGAAACCCCAATTTGATACGACACCTAAACGCAACTTATAATCAGATTTTTAGCTCAGAGATGGACATTCGGGTCCCTATTCCATCTCTACAACTCTATAATTATTCTCTATTAACCTGTGATATTATCAATTCATCTTAACTCAACTTTTAAGGTTCTTATTGATTAAATTTTCATCTATTCAACATCTCTAAGAATAAGAACAAAACAACTTGATCAAAGAATACAAACACAATTCATAAAAGAGGTTGTACGAAAAATAGGCACAAAACAGAAAAGGCAATTCGCAAAGATTAAGAAGTAATTAAAGAAATTATAACATATATTCAAAACAAGAAGAAAACAGATTCTTATGGTTACCAAAGCCTTTAATTATTTAGTCAAGACAAAACTCTTTAGATTAGTGAGACTTATTCAAACTTCTTTCTTAGATTATGTAGAACTCTCTAGGCTCAGATGTTGCTTCTATGATTTTATGATTTTACTCCTTACCTCATATGTTCCCCTCTCTCTCTCTCTCTCTCTCTCTCTCTCTCTCTCTCTCTCTCTCTCTCAATTGAAAGAAGGTTATCCTGATTTTGAATTATATTACTATATTTATAGATGAACGTTAAATTTTTTCTTTGTAAATAAGAATGATCTTGACATATTTGTTTCCACTTTTAATTCCCAATAAAATCCTAAAAGAAATATCATTTTTATTCTTCATACTAATCTATTTTAATTGGATTACCTATCACCTCATCCTTTTAGTGCCTCACGCGCCCTCTTCCCTTACTATCTTCTTCTAATTTCTGTTTTTTTTTCCTCCTTTTTCTCATATTATTTTTATTATTTAACTTACCTAAGGTTTTATTTAGTTAATTACTTCTAATATTCTCTACTCACACCACAACTATTAATTAATACTAAATTAGCTAAATAAGTTAATACTAAAATATTATTTAACTAGTTTTTAATAAATTAAATATTTTTAAATTTTGAGGTGTTACACCCTCCCCTTTAAGAATTTTCTCCCGACGTCAAAAATTGTCACCCATAAAGCAACTATCTAACAAACACCATTAAAGAGAGTAAGAGCAGATAATAGCAATTCTAAATATTCACTATTTCTTACAATTCAAATGAGGCAAAAGTCACAAATTTTAAACTATCATAATTTAAGAACATATGTTACATACTTACATGGAAATACTCCTATCAAGTAAGAGTGTAAGTCAAGTTAACAACATTTCAAGATGTTCATCAGGTACTTTGCAAAAGTAAAGTAGTGGTTAATGTGAGAGCGTGTCTATAAATTAAAATTAGTATATAAGAAAATATATCAGCAATTAGACGCGACTAACGCACTACGACAAATGACGCTTGCTAGGCATCGACAGTGTTCGCACACATGTCATTTATAAGGATGCGACACTACTACACTTGGTCCTATGGATTGACCTGCTTTGATACCAAAAATGTAACGTCTAATTTTGAAACCTTTATCATAAGACGCTAACGAGAACGAATAACACTACCCAAGAAATAAATCTTAGAAATATAGTTAAATGTCTAAAACTTGACATTATAAAATCCATAAGTAAGTTATACATCTAGAAATCCATGAGATATCAAAATACTTGAAATTGGACATTTAATATTTAATCTCCATAATAAAAGTACTATGTGAATTTTCTATCGTTATTCTCAAACTCTCAATCAAATCTTAATGAACCAATACTTTTAAGATGTCGAACTCTTCAGTACTCGACGACGTCAACGATCTCCGTCCAATTTAGTGTCTCTGAAAACAACACTTTAATGAGATACATAATCCCAGTGAATAATACACCGTTAAAGAAAATAAATGTTGTTCTCAGCCGGTGCGGTAGCCGGAAAAATCAACCATGGTATCCGCTTTCTTTCAAAATAGTCTTTAAAATGCATAAGTAACATAAATAATTTATTTAGCTCAAAATAGTCATTTTCTCATAGTCAATCGAAACTCTTACCTTTACAAATTAGTAATATTTCATAGCTATACTAGCAAAAGTATTCAACTTAAATCTTATTATTATAAGGAGATGTACTCTTTTCTATGAAGTGAATATCATCTCATCATGTGGAGCTCCAGCTCATCTATTATGGAGTATAAAACTCATCTGATATGGGGTACAAGACCCATCTATATGGAGTATAAAACTCATCTGATATGGAGTACAATACTTATCTATATGGAGTATATAACTCATCTGATATGGGGTACAAGACCCATCCAATATGGAGTGTAAAACTCATCTGATATGGGGTACAAGACCCATCCAATATGGAGTATAAAACTCATCTGATATGGGGTACAAGACCCATCCAATATGGAGTGTAAAACTCATCTGATATGGGGTACAAGACCCATCCAATATGGAGTATAAAACTCATCTGATATGGGGTACAAGACCCATCCAATATGGAGTATAAAACTCATCTGATATGGGGTACAAGACCCATCCAATATGGAGTATAAAACTCATCTGATATGGGGTACAAGACCCATCCAATATGGAGTATAAAACTCATCTGATATGGGGTACAAGACCCATCCAATATGGAGTATAAAACTCATTTGATATGGGGTACAAGACCCATCCAATATGGAGTATAAAACTCATCTGATATGGGGTACAAGACCCATCCAATATGGAGTATAAAACTCATCTGATATGGAGTACAAAACTCATCTATATGAAGTATAAAACTCATCTCAAACACCTAGAATAATAATTCTATAAATCTCAAACGCAATATCTATATGATATCCATATAGTAATCTTTAAAATATAAAAGATTATTTCAACTTAAAGTAGAACAATTATTCCAAGACTCTACATAAGCAATTCACAAATTCGTACTTATATAGGAATCAATAAATCAAATAGTATTATATTTACGTTATCATATGAATTTATTAGTCCAGTTCCAAGAAAACAAAACAACCATTCCATTATCATTATCCCTGTGTCACCGTGTGATGCAACATGTCACATATTAATTCAATCTAAGTAGTATACTTGTTCAAATCATATGTACACGTATTATACACAATTTTCTCTGTAACTAAATTAGCATATCAAACCAATTTCCTCTGTAAATAAGTTAGCCTATCAAATCGATCGTATATGAATTTCTATTATAATATTTAGATTCAATCCTCAATAAATAGAGTAGGCTTCCATCAAAATAAATTATGCGATGTGAATTATCACTTAGAGTCTCTAAATTCTTTATAATCTAATATATTCTAAAAATTAGTATACCATGGAAATATTTTAAAGTGTGTGATTACTCACCTCTTGAACAGTTGATAATGATGTTTCTTTTCTTATCTTCTCGCCGGTATTCACTATTGATGCAGGTAGATCTTTGTTCTTCTAAGTTTTTTTCTTTTCTTTCTTACGTGCTCTGTGTTTTCTTCTATCCTTTCCTTTCGGTGGTTTCTTTCTTTCTTCCTTTTATTTTATTTTTCTTTTTAACCTACTACTCTCCACTAACCCTATAATTTAGCATAGTTTGTTTAACACTTCTAATACTCCTATATTTATGTTAATCACCTCAACTAATAGCACACATACATCGGTATTTAATTATTTATTCATTAATTTTAAATACTATCAACTTATGACTATTAGTTAGCTACCCCACTCACATTTTAATTCTAATAATAATACTTACTAGGATTAGTACTAAAAATAGTATGACTAAATAAGAATAAAATATTATCTAATATATAATTTTTCTTATACTAGTTTCAATTCAAAATTAATTTGTATATGTTTACGTATACAAATTTTGGGATGTTACACTCACCGCAGACTTGAACCACCCACACTTCAAAAATTCTATATGCAGCCATACATTCTTATAAAAATTGTCAAAAAAAAACAAATTCTAATACAAATTGTATATTAAGGAAAAATAACAATGACGCAATAAATTTTGACAAATAATTGTCGCGCTCACATATCAATGCATAATTTTAATCATTAATATCTTTCGTTATCTATTATAAAAAATGATAAAAATTAATAATTGTGAAAATACTAATTGAGACAAATCAAACAAGATGTTATATGTTACTAATATTTATTTTTATATATTAATATAAAAAAATACGACCAAAATAAAAATACAAATAAAACTGTGACAATTATTTTAAAATAAAACTGAATTTTTACCCGCGCTTGGCGCGGGTTGGGATACATACTAGTTCTAATAAAAATTGTCACAGTTTTATTTGTATTTTTTGACAATTTTTATTAGAACTAGTATGTATCCTAAACCCTAAACCCTAAACCCTAGAGGAAAAAAAATCACAAATTTTGGTAAAAAAATAAAAAATTAATTTGCAATAAAACAATTGAGTTTAAAGTATTGATATAACTAAAAAAATCAAGAAGCCAATAGAAATACGCCATGTGTCCTTGTTCAGATTTCTCTCTATGCCTATATGCACCTCACGCGCTCCTGTCCGCAATTGTGAATCACGCGCTCTGACCAACAAATAGTAAGTTGTCGTGTGTCCCTCCCGTCAGTCCTCAACATGGGTTGATTTGCTTCATCTCCTCTCTCCACCAAGTCACTCTCAACTACCCCATTGCAGCAGATTTTCTTGTTGAAAGAATCATTCAACATGGCATTTAAACACCATTGTATATGGTCTAATAAGGATTAGAGAGTATTTATTAAGACAATTTTAACTGTCCATAAAAAAACTGATGTATTATCTGAGGATGCCGATGGCGGGGAGTGGTAACCGGTGCATGAGGCATGATAAAGAGCGGCTCCAGACAATTTCTAGACAAAAACCGAATTCACATTGGAATGAGAGAGATTTTGAGGTTGTGCAGGTATGTGAATGCATAGTTGAAGGAAGACTTATAAGAATTAAATGATATTACTTATACCAACAAGATGCATCTTCAAAATGCATCTTCTCTTCAAAAGCTTAACAAATAAGAATTTTATAGTTAAGCGTGATTGATTTGGAGTAATATTTTAATGTGTTTCTTTATGAAAAGTTTTCTAAAAAGCATATTTCCTGAACAGAAATACACAATATTGTGTAAGTTTTGATTTAAATAAAAAATTGAAATTCAAATTTTCTTACTAAGTGTGTATGTGTGTGCCGGTGTAACAAACATGAAGAAAATTTAAATTTGATGAATAAAAATTAATTAAAAAGAAAAACATTTAATCATATGGAAGAAGAGAAAATTGAAAACATAAACCATGATATTTATGTTTCTTAAATAGAAATACACAACAAAAATACCGAGTTAAAATAAAAAATCATCATCAATCAATATCAATCATCAATTGTTTTAACCTCTTACATAGCTTATTCGGGGGGGTTGCTTATTCTGTGGAACTCCGATTGTTTTAACCTCTTACATAGCTTCAGTGGCGACGGTTTTTTGGGTATCACAGTGGAAAAGGAAGGTGATGTATTGCATCTTATTAATGTTTATTCTCCATGTAGTTTAGCGGGTAAACGAAAGTTGTGGGTAGAATTGCTGAAGTTAAAACAACAGCTGAGAGGAGGGGAGTGGTGTATAGGAGGTGACTTCAATGCAATTTTGCGTAGGTCGGAACGAAAGGGCAGTAGTTCAGATAGCAGGCATGGGGAGCAGTTGGGCTTTAGCAGTTTTGTGGAGGAGATGGAGGTAGTTGATGTGCCGGTTTTAGGAAAGAAATATACTTGGTTTAGTAATGATGGAAAATCTATGAGTCGCATAGATAGATTTTTGTTATCGGATGGTTTCATTTCCAAATTATGTGTATCTGGCCAATGGATTGGTGATCGCGATATCTCCGATCATTGTCCAATTTGGTTATTAGTAGCATCGGAAAATTGGGGACCTAAACCTTTCAAGGTTATTAACGGGTGGTTCGATCACCCTGATTTTTTACCTTTTGTCGAGAAGTGTTGGAACAGTTTTGTTGTTAGGGGAAGGAAGGCGTATGTGTTGAAGGAGAAATTCCGTTTGTTGAAGGATTGCCTTCGGAAGTGGAATAAGGAGGTGTACGGAATTATCGATCTCAATCTTGATAATACGGTACAGGATCTTAATGATCTAGAAGGTTTGATGGGGGAGGATTCACATGAGTTCGAGAATGACATTCGGGCTGGCCTACATAGTGAGTTTTGGCGGCAACTTAACCAAAAGGAAAGTTTGTTAAAACAAAAATCTAGACAACAATGGGTTAAAGAAGGAGACTCCAATTCCAGATTTTTTCATACATCAATTAAAGGGCGACGTAGGCGAAATCAGTTGGTGGCTTTGCAAGATGGAGAACAATGGATCAAAGGGGTTGATGAAGTCAAAGATTATGTAAAAAATTTCTTCGAGCACAATTTCAGCGAACGGTGGAAGGAAAGGCCGAATTTGGATGGTATTCAGTTTCAAACACAACATCTCTACTGATAAGCACTTTTCTGGTTTTTGGATTATACAACTTATATGCCTTGGACTCATCACTAACACCTATGTTCACACACTTTATGCTTATATCATCAAGTTTTTTTCTTTGTTCATCAGGGATGTGCACATAAGCTATGCATCCAAAGACCTTAAAGTGATGAACTGATGGCTTAATACCACTCCAAGCTTTTTGTGGTGTAATGTCTTTGACAACATGTGTTGGGCTTCTATTCATAACATATGTAGCCCAATTTAAAGCATCACGCCAGAAGGTTTTAGGCATGTTTCTTCCTGCCAATATGCTTCTCACCATATTCATTAATGTTCTATTCTTCCTCTCTAATACACCATTCTGTTGAGGTGTAGAAGTTGTAGTTAAGTGCTTTTTGATTCCCTTTTCACTGCAGAATTCTTCAAAAGCTTTGCTGGTGAATTCACCACCCCTATCAGTTCTTATGCATTGTATTGTACTTTGTAATTCATTTTCAACAAGTACCTTGAACTTTCTAAAGATATCAAATGCATTTGATTTCTCTTTCATTATGTAAACCTAAGTTCTTCTACTAAAGTCATCAGTAAAGGTAATAAAGTACTTATTACCTCCATTTGAAATTGGCTTAATTGGTCCACATATATCAGAATGGATTAGCTCAAGCTTCATGGTTGCTCTCCAATTTGCTTTCTTTGGAATAGCTTCCCAGTTTTGCTTTCCCACCAAGCAATTAGTACATTTTCTGTCTAACTCATTCAACTCTGGTAGACCCTTCACCATATTTTTCTTAGCTAATGTGTTCAATCCCTTAACACTTAGATGACCATACCTATCATGCCATAAATGTGATTCTTCCTTCTTAGTTAGCAAACACATTGGAAGAACAACATTTGCAAATATGATATACATTCTGTTTGCAGTCATTTGTGTTGCAACAATTAGACCTCTTTCTTCATGGAAGATTTGGCATAAGTTGGTTTTGAAAACTATGGTAAGTCCTTTCTGTTGCAGTTGTCCTATGCTTAGTAAATTGTTTTTCAAGCTAGGTAGGTAATACACATTTGTAATGACATGTACCTTACCTCCTAGTTGTAGTTTCACATTGCCTTTGCCCATTACTGCCATTTTTGAATTATCACCAAGCTTGACAAAATCTCTGAAATTTGAATCAAAGTCAAAAAGCCATTCCTTTGTGCCAATCATGTGATTGCTGCATCCAAAGTCTAAATACCACAATTGAGCACTAGTATGATCTTGATCTTCTGTGTGCGCCATCAAGATCATTTCTTCATCATCATGGAATTCTACAAAATTCGCATTTTCTTCCCAACTTGGACATTCATTCTGATAGTGTCCAAGTTTGTGACACTTGTAACATTGAACATGTTCTTTACTGAATCTACCTCTTCCCCTACCACGTAGTGCATTTCTTCCTCTTCCCCTCCTGAACTGCTACTTCCTCCTTGATTTGCCATCTTCAGTGCTTGTTCTTGAGAGTTATGACGATGAGCATTCATGCGTTGTTCATGAACAAGTAAGCTACTCTGCAACTCATCAATGGTCATGCTGGTTACGTCGTTTGATTCTTCAATTGAACAAACGACATAATCAAATCGTTCAGTCATGGAGCGTAGAATCTTTTCCACCACGGTGACTTGCTCCATACGTTCCCCAAGAGGCAAGAGCTGTCATGCGTGTAGCAACAGTAAGAGTGCGAGAGAAATACTCATTAACGGATTCTGTGTCCGTCATTGTCAAGACTTCAAATTCTCGCCGGAGAGTTTGAAGTTGAGCTCGTTTGACCTTATTTGAGCCGAAGTATTTGCGTCGCATAACATCCCAAATATCTTTAGACGCTTCTTTGACAAGAATTGTTTCAAAAATTGTACGATCAATGGCCTGAAAGAGATAATTATTAGCTTTCAGATCAAGATTCTTACTTTCAGTGGCTATGCGTGTTTGCTCCGCCGTAGCTGCTGCCGTAGCAATGGTGACACCATTCTCAATCAAAGACCAGTAGTTCTTGGATTTGAGGAGATTTTCCATGACCATAGACCAATGATCATAAAAACCGTCGAATTTGGGAACTGCAGGTGGTGAGTAGTTGCTCTGTTCTGCCATGCTGATCGGAGAAGATGATCGGAGACGAAAAGGAAACGAGAAGGAGGGAAAAACGGTTATAACCGTTGCAACGGTTTTTACAGGTTCTGGGTGAAGGCTTCAATGATACCAATGATCAATTAAAATAGTATAAAATTGTTAACAATAGTGATACCAACAACAAAGGAGGCTAGGGTTTCAATAATATCACAATAGCATTGCTTACTAAAATAATAGTTACAATAGAATATATATAAAACCCTAATGGACTATGCTATATTAATTTAGAAAGCCCAATAACCTAAGTCTAATAATCTAACATTTTCCCTCAAACTCACGATGCAACAACAAGAAGCATCGAGAGTTTGCCAAGAAAAACACATTTAATAATATAAATTCAAAACATTTTATTTCTAATACCACCCTCAAGCTCAAGCTCACTAAGCTTTAAGCTTGTTACAAATTTTACCCTTAACATAAATGAAACTAACTTTGTCAAAAAAATAAATAAATGAAACTAACTAATAGAGTAGTCAACCAAGAGAAGCATCCAAAGTGAGTCCAAGAGGAGTATCAACCAAAGAGAAGAACCTTCAGAGTGAGAAGCAACAATGAAACCAATTTAAACATCAAACCAGACGAATCCACAACTAATCCAAAACAAACCAAATCAAATTGTTCCAATCTAAACCGAACCAAAATCAACAAAACCAAACCATCAGAAAAAAGAACCAAACAGAATCAATAGAGAGAAAAACAATCAAACAAAAGATCCAATAGGGATAGAGACAATCAACGAAAAGAACCAACAGAGGGAGAATCAACCAATCAGAAGAACAATAGAGGGAGAATCAACCAAATAGAAGCAATAGAGAGACAACAATCATATAGAATCAATAGGGGGAGACAACCAAATAGAAGAGACATCAACCAAAGAGAGAGCAACAACGGAAGAGAGAAGCCATCGAAGAGAAGAATCAAATCAACAGAGAGAAGCCATCAAACAAAAGAAATCAACAAAGAGAAGTAATCAGACAGAAGAAATAATCATCAAAAAGAAACAATACCGAAGCGAAGAACCATCAAAAGGAAAACCCAAATCAAACCATACTTATCCAATCCAAATTGAATGAAACCAAATCGAACCATACCAACTGAACAATACTGAACCAAAACCAAATAGAACTGAACCAAACAAAATCAAACTCAATCAAAAGACATAAAATCAAACAAAAACAAAATTCCACCGAAATAAGAAGAACAAAACTCACGATCCAAAAGTTTTAACCAAAACTCACACATTAATATATTTGAACATTTCAAAGAACATATTATTGCAAATTAATGTCGGTGCCTTGCAAACTCCAACTTGCCAAACCTTTCATCAATATAATATAGAATCATAATCATGCTGGAGCTTCACAAACACCACAATACACAAACTGAACACCACATGGTGATTAAGGAATTCATACCAATCATTGAACATAAAAGCCAACAATATGCCCTCTGTTTTGTTCAAATGGATTGACGGAAATGCCAATAAGCGCAATGGATGGAAGAGACACAATGGCCACTTTACACCGGATCCCAAAAATCAAATCACACTCTTTCACCGATCAATTTCTTTAAGACAACGAACTGAAAAATTCTTCAAAAGACAGACGCTACAAATTAAACCAAATCAATCACAACGTTCCCAAATTTCTTGAGAACTTGGCAGCAAAATAACAGTCGTACGTTCAAGGAGGATCAAACCATGCTTTAGATACCATGTTAACAATAGTGATACCAACAACAAAGGAGGCTAGGGTTTCAATAATATCACAATAGCATTGCTTACTAAAATAATAGTTACAATAGAATATATATAAAATCCTAATGGACTATGCTATATTAATTTAGAAAGCTCAATAACCTAAGTCTAATAATCTAACAAAAATAATTATACTTTCGAAAATAGTAATAAAAAATGAAAAGAGATGAAAGGTTAATAAAAAGTTGTAAGTTTAAGATTAAAATAAATAATTATTTTCAACTCCTTTAATCGACTATTATTTAAGATATAAACTTATACAGTATAAGATAAACTAATATAATACAAAGACATGCAAACTTTTGTTAAATTAAACGAATCATGAGAATCACATAATGCTTCCAAAAACCATTATTGATGGTTCTATTTGAGGCTTTGGTCCATTTCACTAGAGAGAAGGAATAAAACACATTGATACGGCTCTTGCATTCTTCTTTGCATCTTCCTATTATGTTTTTATCAATTCTTGTTTCTCATTTATTCATAACCTTTTATAGCTTTCTAATTCGTTGCCCACAATAGAGGATCTTAGCTGTTGATATCAGACGGTTGGCGGAATTAGTTTTACATAATTACAGTTTTTCTCTTTTATCTTCATCCAACCCACTCATGAAACTAGTTTCCAATTTTAAAATCTCACAACTCACAATTTTGATATTTTCTTTAAATGATATGATTATATACGAGTTTATGATGTAAGATCATTTATCAAAATTAATTTTTTATATTTTATTAATTAATTAATTTTTGTACATCATAGAGATAAATATTCCTACAAGATTTGAACCTGAATTTTTCCCTATCCAACTCATATCTTCATCAGTTCTTACCACTTGAGCTATCCTACAGAAACATTAATTAAATTACAAAAAAGAAATAATGTCCAAAGTTAAAATTAAATTTTTTGGAGAGATTTATTGTAATTTCACGATTGTTGTCGAACATTTCACATTATCAATTTCATAAGCACTTTATCGTCTAGAAAAATATATTTATGAGTGGTTTGAAATTGAATGACCAAGATTTGCTATTGTAATAAGGTAAATGCTAACTGGTACATTTTATTTTATGTACTAGTTAAGAGTACACATTTTGTACAAAAAAGAAGTTTAAATTAGAAAAGTTTTCTTCGAAATTGTATCGTCCAAACCTTTAAAAGTCTAATCTTTAATTTTTCAATGCATATCTTGACGGGATGCAATAGTTAGCCAAGATCTTGTAATAAATACACATGGTTACACACTATTTTAGATCTTGAATGTCAATTTAACAAATCAGGGAACATGATAGTGAGCTTTTGTAAAAAATCAAGGACTAAAATTAAAAACAGAAAACTTAGAGGGACTTAAATTTTAAGTATTGAAGTTTTTCTTAAAATTTGTTTTGGAAGAGGTTTTCAGAAAATATCCTCAAAAAAATTTCGAGAAAAAAGTTCAGGAGAGTTTTCCCATAAAAAATAATTCTAAAACATTCTATCAAAAAATACCCCATAAAAAATAACCCATAAAAAATACCTTATCCTTTCCTTCCCCAAGAAATCAGAGGGTGAAAAAAAAAACCATCTCATGAAACCATTCTCTTAAGAGGTTTTGCTATGAACATTGGTGTTTCATTTGCCTTCGATGCAGCTTTTTAATGAACAATTGCATAACCCATAAAAGTAGATTATGCAAAACATAGTTGAATATAAAGAAAAACATCTACCAAATTCCAAAGGCATGTATGCATTCTTGCTTGAACTGAATATAAGTCGACATGTTTTTTCTTTTTATAAAACCAAACCAGGTATTAACACTGATTTTTTCATTTAAAAATAACCAAATAAATATTATTTTGTACATGTTCAACATCAAAATGAAAATTGACATTAAAACCAACACCTTTTAACAATAATAAATAAATTAAAAACTAGGAATCTTTCAGACAAAATAATAGATGCACATCATTTCTCCCCAGCCAGCTGGTTGATCCATTCACTTAGCTGGTTGCTCCTTTCACTTATATGAGTTGTATCACAAGTACCATTGAAGTGGTTGAACTCAGCCGCATATTCCCTCAGTTTTTGTAATCTTCTTAGCAATTCATCGACGCGATCTTTGAAAATTTTGTCAAACAGCTCCAAAGATTGACATCGCTTTCTATAATAATTTTTCCCATTGTCTAGAATACAAACCACACCGTTTAAATATTCCAACTCAATTTCAAAAACTTTTTTATCAAAACTCGTCCATTTCACATCTGTTCAATAATCAAAATAATCAATATCTGTATATGTAATATAAATTAATAAAATTAATGTATAGAAACAGTTTGAGAAACTTTTAGGAAAATTTTAGAATGAGATTCATGTAATTGAGTTCTAAAAACAATGTAGTCATTTCAAATCATTTAACAACTTTACAACCGCAATGAATATAAGTTGTCAAACTCTAAATATGATAATTATAATATACCTTGATGTTCGATTAGCACCGCACCTTGTGGTAGATCAGTTGATGGAAGGACTTCATTAGGCGGACTTTGAACAACTGCAATGAATAGAAGCAAATTTAAGGTATAGTCAAACTCTAAATATGACAATGAAGATAATGAACATTAACAGTTTTTAACAAAATTTAACAGAAAAGACTGATTTGACAGACGAAAATATAGTTGTGGGACCAAAATAAAACAAAAAAAAAAATTACGGCACCAAAACGAAACTAATATGTCTTTTAGAAACATATACCATACATTAATAGTATTTAATTAATCCGATATTGGAACCATATCTTGTAAATATGCAAATGGAATTTTGGATTAAGGGGTCGCCTAAAAGAGTTTTTTTTTTTTTGAACAACAAATATTATTTTAATTAACCAGGTCTCTGCACAAGGCATTCAAAGACTGGTAAAAGAGTTTATTTTATGATGACAAACACTTGTAAATCATATTCTCCTTGGCCCCATCTCTGGCATATATAATGCAAATTTTTGGGTTTTATACAAAATATGTAGTACAAAATTGAAGTGTTTTGAAGAGAGAGAGAGAGAGAGAGAGAGAGAGAGAGAGAGAGAGAGAGAGAGAGAGAGAGAGTTTATACCAATGTGATCTTGAGGGATAATGGAAAGTTTCTGAATCTTAAAGGCGAGTTGAATGGCATCACAAGCAGCATTCTGCAGAGTAGCAGAAGAATGAAGGTCTTGCATGATTGCTTTACTATTCAGCTCACTTTGGAAAGTACTACTTTTCTCCAAACTCGTCAAATCTACACCCATATATTCATTGAACAATTAGAATAATCAATGTGAGCATGTTTTTAAATTGCGGTTGCGGATACAGTAGCAGTTAAGGTTATTGTGATTTAAAACCATGAATGTAAGTAAGTAACTCAAAAATCTATATATGTACATAAACATTTTGAGAAACTTATAACCTATCCATCATTTAAAATTAACCACCATGATTTTGAAGCTACTCACACAGTATCCAACATTTTTCAGTGTAACAATCAACCGTGATTTGGCTCAATTAACCATTGTAAATGCAGCAAATCATAGTTAAATGAATCATTAAAAGTAGTCATGTAAAATTAACCGTGATTTTGAAGCTACTAAGTAACCAATAATTTTCAAATCTAACAATAAAAATAATAGAAAATACATATATTTTCAGATAGGACGATTAGTAGAGCAAAGATGATGATGATAAACCAAATAAATGACTCTTCACAAATAGTTGCAAATAAATAAAGACAACAGTGAAACCATAACATGCGATTAGAATCAATTTTCAATAAGAACAAAATAGTTGCAGTAACAAATCTTAAACACATGAAATAATAATTAACAAAACTAACTCATGATTCCGACTGAAATCACCAAAAATAAACACACCTCATACAAATAATTACAGTAACAAATCTCAAACCATATATTAGGATCACTCCAAATTTGTTGCTAAAGTCATTCAAAAAAACATAAAATTGGGGATTTAGGAAATTAAAATTAGGGATTTGGGAAATCAAAATTGGGGAAATTAACAAACCATTGAGCAATGAAAATATAAAAATAACAATGAACAAATAAAACAAATTAGTAGAGTTGAGAGTTGAGAAAGGAAAGAAATAAAAAGTCAAACCTGTGCAGCACTGCCACCAAAACGCCGGGCAGGTGGGTGAGGACGGAAACAAGGTCTCGGGTCTGGGCAGAGAAATAAAGAGAGGCCGCTGGGTTGGGTTATGATAAAACACTCATAATTTATTGGATCAGAACTTATATATATATATATATATATATCAAATCTTGATCGAACCTATATTTATATATTTGATATATTTTTGACAATATATATATATATATATATATATACAACAACCATCTATGAAGCCTGGAGAAAATTTAAAAGTTTAAGATACGATATAGTTGAAGTACTTCAATAAAAAATTAAATATATAAATATAAAATTTATAAAAAAAAATAATTAAAATTGATGATAAAAAAATATTTACATGATTAAAATGAAGCTTTTACAGTACATTTGAATAATTCAAATGTACCGATACATGAAGTCATAAAATTGATAAATTAACGATTATTTTTATGAATTAAAAGAACTATTAGTTGATTATTGTATTTTAGAGATAATAATAGCACAAGAAATAATACAATTTTATTGTTTATAATGATTACACTAATATTTTAACATTTTTCAATAAAAAAATTGAATATTAACTATTATGTAGAATAAAAAAAAAAAAATCAAAATCTATTTTTTTTTTTGACAATTTTAGTTAATAGTATTTGGTTATTATAATATTTTTAATGATAAAAAAATAACTTCTTTTAAAAAAAATATTCATTTTATTTATTAATTTGATAGCTCATGTACTGGTAGATTAAAAATTATCTAATTTACCAAAGAAGAATGCAAGAGCCGTATCGATGTATTTTATACTTTTATTACTTCTCTCTAGTGAAATGGACCAAAGCCTCAAATAGAACCATCAATAATGGTTTATGGAAGTACTGTCAAAAAAAAAAATGGTTTATAGAAGCACTTCCCCTCTAAAGTCAATTATCTCCTACTACCCATATTCCCCAAAAAAACCTAACAAAGTCCTCAAGTAGGAAATTAGTATAGGTTGACAACAATCACATCATATTAGACACCAATTTTCATATGAATGATAAAATTCTTTCTGCAGGTTTTAGCAATTGGCCATGGCGCACCTGCCACAACATCCACCAATAAATAGTAATAAATAGAATAGAACACCGAAATACAGGAGAACTTTGTTGGAATATTTTTAGAACCAAATGGATTAACTTGTTCATCATCAACATGTTTCTATTCTAAATATATAAACTATATAGACAAAAATACTATTAACAAGAAACATGTATAACAAATTAAAGCATTATTATAAACCCATGTCAATTCAAGATGATGAATGCGGAAGCGTACCTGAAGAATCCATGATATATGAGAACGTCTGAATTTATGAAGTTATGATCTTCCAATTGTAGATTCTTTAAAGCCTTATTTTCTCTCTCAATGGGATAAAGAGAATTATGATTGTCGTATCTACAATCGGGGACCATAACCCTTATTTATAAGAGTAACATGTCCTTTCATGAAGGGGTATCAAGTGAAGAGACATGACTCATGATTATTATTTCAGATTTTTGCCCATCATAAAAATAGAAATAATACTTATGGTATCTACACAATAATATTCATGATAATTATATCCTTAGTCACAAACTTTATACTAAATAGACCACTTCAATTTGACTAATTAATATAATGACCCTAACACATTAAATATTACATGTGTGACCCAAAAAATTCTTACAATCTCCCACTGGTCACATATGTGTATTTATAAATGTGTTAGACTTTATGAGCTCGAAATATTGTCATTATAAACCTTGGATATATCCTTAACCCGTCCATTAATTATATCAATATATAGAACCAAAGTGGTTTTCGTTATATCAATCATAACTAAACCCATCAATGATCACTAATATTAACACAACTAAATGACATAGTTTAATCATGAAATGTTTAGCATGAAAATCACATGAATGTGATCTATACATGTCGATTTTCAACTGGTCCTACTTTACTTTAGTGAGATCATTAAAGCAACTTAATCATACAAAGTGCAATAAACTGAATACTAAACTTTATTTAACCAAAATACTTAAACATAAATGTATGGATACATATTACCGAAAACATAGAACATATACTATAATACAAACTCCCACTAAACCAAAGAATCTCAATTTGTATGACACCCATACGAGCAACATGCTCGTGAAAGACCTTGGGTGGAAGACCTTTTGTTAGACGGTCTGCTATCATGGAGTTTGTTCCTAAGTGTTCTATGGAAATTTGTCCACTTTGTACTCTCTCCTTTACAACTAGGAACTTGATGTCAATGTGTTTCGACTTTGTCGAGCTCCTATTGTTATTGGAGTATAAAACAACTGATTTATTGTCACAAAATAACTTAAGCGGTCTTTCAATTCCTTCAACAATTCGCAGCCCAGTGACAAGGTTCCTTAGCCAAATTCCTTGATTTGATGCCTCATAACAAGCTACAAATTCTGCTGCCATGGTAGATGAAGCTACAAGAGTTTGCTTAGCACTGCGCCAAGAAACTGCACCACCAGCCAACAAATAGATATAGCCTGATGTAGATTTTCTACTATCTTGACATCTAGCAAAATCAGAATCAGAATACCCAATGATCTCCAAAGATTCTGACCTTCGATATGTGAGCATATAATCTTGTGTTCTTTTCAGATACCTTAAAACTCTTTTGGCTGCTTTCCAATGATCCATTCCTGGATTACTTAAATATCTGCCTAACACTCCAACAATGAACACTATGTCCGGACGCGTACATACTTGAGCATACATAATACTCCCTACAACTGATGCATATGGAATCTTTTGCATCTCTTGAATTTCAAGATTTCCTTTTGGGCATTGATCGAGGCTAAATTTGTCTCCTTTAGAGACAGGGGTATCGCCTGGTTTGCAATCCTTCATGCCAAATCTTTTAAGCACCTTATCGATGTAACTCCTTTGCGATAATCCTAGAGTACCTTGTGATCGGTCTCAATGTATTTGGATTCCTAATACAAAGGAGGCATCCCCAAGATCTTTCATCTCAAATTTGTTCGAGAGGAATCTCTTGGTTTCGTGCAATATACCAATATCATTAGTAGCAAGAAGTATGTCATCCACATACAATACCAGGAAAATATATTTACTCCCAACAAATTTATGATACACACATTCATCAATAACATTCATCTCGAAACCAAATGAGAGGATAACTTGATGAAACTTGAGGTACCATTGACGAGATGCCTGTTTTAGCCCATAGATAGATTTTGTCAATTTGCAAACCATATTCTTTGGGTCTCCCGACACAAAGTTTTCTGGTTGCACCATATAGATTGTTTCTTCAATGTTACCATTTAGAAACGCTGTTTTGACATCCATCTGATGAAGCTCCAAATCATAATGTGCAACAAGAGCCATGATTGTCCTAAAAGAGTCTTTCGAGGAAACCGGAGAGAAAGTCTCTTTAAAGTCAATCCCTTCCTTTTGAGTATAACCCTTGGCTACAAGACGAGCTTTATATCTCTCTACATTACCTTTAGAATCCCTTTTGGTCTTAAATATCCATTTGCAACCAATGGGTTTCACACCTTCTGGTAATGGGACAAGTTCCCAAACATTATTGTCTTGCATAGACTTATACTCCTCATTCATTGCTTCAATCCACTTTTCTGAATTAGGATCTTGCATGGCTTGATGAAAATTGATTGGATCATTTTCCATCACACTACCATGTTCCTCATGTTCTTGGAGAAATACAAAGTAATCATCCGGAATTGCACTTCTCTTTTCTCTAGTGGATCGTCGCAAATGCCTTAGTTCTTGAAGCACTGGTTCTTGAGGATTTTGAATTTGTTCTTCTGGTACAACAACTTCATGTTGAATGGGATTTTGATCAACAATGTCTTGAGGAAGTCCTGTAATTACTTCATCAGAAGTAATTGTATCAATTGGTATTGGAATTGAAACCAATTCTTCCTCAAAAACAAAGTCTCTAACCTTATTTCTCCCCCCAAATTCAATATCCTCAAAAAATGTGGCAGTTCCCGTCTCAAAGATGGTCTTTAATTTGGGATCATAAAACTTATAGCCCCTTGATCGCTCAGAATATCCAATAAAGTAACTGCTTACTGTTCGGGGATCCAATTTCCTTTCATGTGGCCTATAAGGCCTTGCCTCAGCAGGACATCCCCATATATGAAAGTGATTTAGACTAGGCTTTTTCCCTGTTCAAAGCTCATAAGGTGTTTTAGCAGCTGCCTTTGTTGGTACTCTGTTTAGAATGTAAGCTGCGGTCTTTAGTGCCTCTCCCCAAAGTGACTCTGGTAAAGTAGAATGACATATCATACTTCTTACCATATCCTTAAGAGTCCGGTTTCGTCTTTCAGATACACCATTCATGCTAGGTGAACCTGGCATGGTGTACTGTGGAACGATCCCACATTCCTCTAGGTACTTGGCAAATGGACCAGGACGTTGTTCACCTGAACCGTCATATCTACCATAGTATTCACCACCACGGTCAGATCTGACACACTTAATTCTTTTGTTGAGTTAATTCTCAACTTCGGCCTTAAATGATTTGAACACATCCAATGATTGTGACTTTTCATGTATAAGAAATAGGTATGCATATCTTGAGTAATCCTCTATGAATGATATAAAGTATTGTTGACCATTCCACAACGGTGTTGGAAATGGCCCACAAATGTCTGTATGTATCAATTCTAAGACATCTGTCGCTCTATATGCGCCTAATTTCTTGACTTTAGTCTGTTTTCCTTTAATGCACTCAACACAAACATTAAAATCTGTAAAGTCAATGGAATCTAAGATTCCATCAAACACAAGTCGCTCAACTCTATTTTAGAGATGTGACCTAGACGTTTGTGCCATAGTGCTCCTGAATTTGTTTTCTCAATTTTACGCTTAGTACCACGTGATTCCACATTCAGGGTTTCATTATAAGAAGTATAAGTATCAAGCAAATATAGATTATCATATGCCATAAGAGTACCAGATCCAACAACATTTGAATTAATAGATAAACTGAATTTATTATTTTCAAATGAACAATGATAACCAAATTTGTCCAATGAAGATATAGAAACTAAATTTCGTCTAAAAGACGGTACAACAAAAGTATCTATTAAATCCAAATAATAACCAGTACTTAATAATAATCTAAAATGCCTTATTGCCTCAATTTCTACCGACTTGCCATCTCCCACATAAATGCATCTTTCACCATCATTTGGCTTTCGGTAACTCAGGCAACCCTGCATTGAAACACTGATGTTAGTAGTAGCACCAGAATCTAACCACCATGTGTTTCTTGGTACTGAAGCTAAATTTACCTCAGAATAGACCAAAGTAAGGAACATACCTTTCTTTGCACGCCATGCGTGATACTTGGCACATTCCTTCTTTACATGTCCAGTCATATGACAAAAGAAGCAACTGTTTTCACCTTTATTTTGCTTCTTTTGTGGTGGACCCTTAACAGCTTCATTCTTAGCATCCATATATTTCCTCTTTTTACCCTTATCCTTATAGGTGCTTGCCAAATGAGCACTTTCTGTCCTTTCTTGCTTCATTCTCTCTTCTGCTTGCACACAATATGAAATGACCTCATTCAGAGACCATTTCTCTTTCTGACAATTGTAACTAATTTTGAATTGATTGAATTGTACAGGAAGAGATATCAATACCAAATGCACGAGTAAATCATCTGATAACTCGAGCTTTAAATGTTTAAGCTTTGAAGCAATATGAGACATTTCCATTATGTACTCCCTTATGTTCCCTTTTCCTTTATACTTCATAGAAATCAAGCTTTGAAGGTGTGTGCTTGTTTCTGCCTTATCGCTTTTGGCAAAGCGCTTTTCAATTTTGGAAAGGAACTCTTTGGCATTTGTGATATCTTCCGATATAGCACCCCTAAATGCCTCTGGAATGCCGCACTTGATGATGATAAGACTCAT
Source organism: Trifolium dubium (assembly GCA_951804385.1). NCBI lineage: Eukaryota > Viridiplantae > Streptophyta > Magnoliopsida > Fabales > Fabaceae > Trifolium > Trifolium dubium. The sequence continues at coordinate 179,424 of OX638065.1, forward strand.
GCGATTAGAGCGATCCCATTTCTCAAAATGTTTCCTCTCTTCAGAGGTACTTAAGTCTGTTAGAGAATCGGGTTGCTCTGTCCTTAATGCAAGGTCAAGATCCATGCAGCCAAGAACAATCATAATGTTTTCCATTCCTTAAAGTTAGTGTCATTAAGGACTGAAACCGAATTGAGGTTAGCAGATATAGTAGCAATGTTGGCTGAAAAGATAATAAAAAACATCATATATATATATACTCACAAAATATCAGTAACTAAATTCAAATAATGTCATAATTAAAGTCAAGATATCTAGTACAACATTAATATAGTGTCTTTGGACAATAGTATTAATTGCTTGTGATACTCTTGTTGTAATGATCAAATATCGACAATAATGCATGTCGAATAAAAATACTATCTTTGGATTGATTTCTTATTCACATGTAAAACCTTATAATCATCACATATTTATCATCACATGTGTATATATAAATTCTGTCAAATATTAACATTTTCTTTGGAAAAATTAATACTCACATGAATAAACATACACACTTACATTCAACATTTCTCATGATCAAATCTATATAAGAAGGGTCACTTTGGTGATTTCTTGTCTCAATAGAATCATTTAAAATGTCAAACAAGTTTAATTTAAAATTATGACAAATTGAATTAATTTATCTCATAATCTGATCAATTTGTAACAAGTTTCTGGTTTTTTTTTTTAAATAAAATAAAATAGAACGTAAAATTGTAACCCATAACTTGAACTTGTATACCCATTTATGGTGACACACCGAATGAGATAAAACATGTACGTTGTGAAACTAACCATGAAAAACATATGAAATTGAAGAAATGACACTCACTGTATGTTGTCGTGTTTCTCATATATACACTAATCACATACTGTATTAATTTAACAATGAGTGTATATGCATGCAATATTAAATGTATATCAATTTTAACACGATTCTTGATATATAGATATATAGGTGTGGGTACACTTTTAACACAATTTTAACACGATTCTTGGTATAATTAAGTCTCAAAACTATCACCTTAAAAAAAAATTGACCGAAATTCAAAAAAGGTTTATGGAAGATCATGAATAAATTTTTGAGACTTTATTGATAAAATATAAGCCTTATAAAAAATTGTAGTTAGAAAAACTATACGTGAATCAAAACAAGAATTGAACATGGGTGGCTCTAATACCACTTGTTGGAATATTTTTAGAACCAAATGGATTAACTTGTTCATCATCAACATGTTTCTATTCTTAAATATATAAACTATATAGACAAAAATACTACTAACAAGAAACATGTATAACAAATTAAAGCATTACTATAAACCCATGTCAATTCAAGATGATGAATGCGGAAGCGCACCTGAAGAATCCATGATATCTGAGAACGTCTGAATTTATGAAGTTATGATCTTCCAATTGTAGATTCCTTAAAGCCTTATTTTCTCTCTCAAAGGGATAAAGAGAATTATGATTGTCGTATCTACAATCGGGGACCATAACCCTTATTTTAAGAGTAACATGTCCTTTTATGAAGGGGTATCAAGTGAAGAGACATGACTCATGATTATTATTTCAGATTTTTGCCCATCATAAAAATAGAAATAATACTTATGATATCTACACAATAATATTTATGATAATTATATCCTTAGTCACAAACTTTATACTAAATAGACCACTTTAATTTGACTAATTAATATAATGACCCTAACACATTAAATATTACATGTGTGACCCAAAAAATTCTTACAATCTTTAGAAAAAGAAAAGAAAAAAATATTCTCAAGCTCTAATTTACCAAAATTACATTCCTATGCTTCACAAGTAAGATCATCTCTGATAGTAATACTTATTAAGTACTCAATGAGTATTTATTAGGGAGTACTACTATTGGAGCAATACACTTTAGAGCATTGATGGACGGGTACTCCGTTTTAAGAAGAGTACTTCGTTTTGGATTGATTCACTCAATAAAAAGGAATAAGCTCAATTCAAAGAAAGCTGAAGATTTAGTGTCAGTTTGACTCGGCTTAACTTCTACTTTTATATTTTTTTAAAATGAAATAGAGAAGTATAAAATTGAATTTAGTCATATTTCTCCTGACAAGTATTAGAGAAATGAAGTAAAGAAGTAAAAAATAAAGAGAAGAAGGATCAAACACAATTTTTTTTCTTCTTTACTATTTTTAAGGAAAAAAAAGAAGAAAATAAGCCGTGCCAAACGGACACTAAGCCAAATTTGTCTAAAGTTTCTCCAAATTAGTTCTTATTCATATAAATTTTCGTGTTTTGTCAAGAAAGAGTAAGAATTATAATGAAGGAGCAACAAGAATGTGGGATATTGGTGGAGATGAATTTGATCTATTTGATTGACTTGATATTTTTGAAGTTGCTAATATTTCTCTCGATGAACCTGAACTATAGGCTGCTCTTTTAAATGATGATGAAGGGAAAATATTGAAGTTGAATTCTGACTCGACGAATAATTGTCATTTTTAAAAAAAAAATTGTTATTGCTTATAATTTAACTCTTTTTGAGCAAATTGTTTTTTAATTTAGTTATGATTGTTTTGATGTTTTTGAACAATTTTAATTACTTTTAAAGTGTGATATTTTTTATGTTTGATTATGTGTTTTAATAGTGTATTTTTATTATACTAACGTACTCGTACCTTAGTTTTTTATAAAATAGTGTACCCCGTACCCGTACCGGGTACCGGTACCGTACCATACCGTGGAAACGCTGCTTTTGAGTATTCTCTCCGTCTCAAAATAAATGTCATACTTGTTAAAATTGTTTGTCATAAAATAAGTGCCATATACTATTTATAACATTAGTTTTTCTTATTTTATCTTTTAAATCAATTATTAGGCGAGAAAAAAAGTATACTCAAATATCTACTTTTTAATATTCAAATGTCTACTACCAATAAAAAGTATTGTATTTTAGTAAAAATTATATTCTTTCTCTTTCATTTACACATTTTTCTTAAAGTATGTGATTTGGTCAACTATGACACTTAAAATGGGATGAAGGGAGTACCTATTAAGTACAACTTCTTAAATAAGATTTTTCTCTCTTATAGTTCTTAACTGGTCCCACGTATTTTTATATATTATTATTAACGGGTCCCACTTCTTATATGATATAGTAGTATTCCCTCCGTTTCAAAATGAGTGTCATTTTTTGTGTTTTCACACATATTACAGAATTCAATCATTATGTTAAAAATAATAACACTTTTACTAAATTAAGACTACTTTTTTGTTTGTTTTCTTGGAGTACTAATTAGATGATATAATTGGCAAGTGTTGCATTGGGAATTGAAAAACGACAATCATTTTGAAACAAAAATTTTGAGTTAAAGTGACATTCATTTTGAAACGGAAGGAGTAATACTTTATTATTAAATTAAATGATGTAGAGTTATTGACGAGATCTATTAAGAACTTTTTAAAGAGATGTTGAGTTGGAGGGATTGAGTGTTTATTAAGTACATTTTATTAAAAAAATTATAAATAAATGATGTGTAATGGTGAGACCCTTTAAGTACTAAAAAATAGTGTTCTCCATTAAAGATGGTCTAAAAGCACCCACATCCATGACACTCTTGAGAGTAGTATAAATGGGTTCCACATAATATATTACATTATTTAACACTTTTCAAAATACAAATCACTCAATTATATTTTTCATATATCCATACCGCTGATCTAAAACTCTAACATGACCCCACAAAATTCCCAAAATATAGCCACTACGTATACATGCAATCACCAATAGATAGATTCGTAGATAGATATATAATTTTTTCCTCTTCATTTTCATTTTCATTTTCATTTTCCTCTTCACCCCTAAAAAAAATATACATGCAATCACCAATAGCTTTTAAAAAATAATAAAAGAAAGCAAAAGCCACACTTTCTAACTTGGCAACGGTGGTAGAATAAAATACTGGATTAAAGACAAATATCCATGATATAGGTAATACCATCCAAAAAAACAACCGATAATTGTGCTCTAAATAGTCTTCGATGAGGCAAATTAAATAAGAATGCATTTAATGTTTAAGCATAAAAGGAAAGCGGGCAGGAGGTTAATCATCAAATACGACAACAAAGTATAACAATAAAAGATCATGACCACATATTAATCTTCATGGCACTTTATTATAGTTTATAGGAATGCAATTTAAGTTTAAGCATAAAATGAAATTAAAGATCATGAATTCACCATCATTGGCAATGGCATGATTTCCATATCGCCCCCTCACCAAAGAATTAGGCAGGTGAGGTGGTACAGCACATTGCACGAACACAAAAATGTTTAAAACGCCTAATTTTGATACTATGAGCATGCAAATATTGGACTACTAGACCAGACAAGATTATGTTAACACGATTTTCAATAGGTCATTTATGGTCCTTTAAGTTTTATATTTGTACTACATAGGTTCTTTAAGTTTTTTTTTGTAACATATAGGTCTTTTAAGTTTAAAACTGCAACATATAAGTCATTTCAAGTTATACTCATCATCTAAATTTAAGTGATAAAAGATATTCAAGTGATGAGGCCCAACTGTTATGGAACTTGGTAATGATGAGGGATATTTAAGTGATGTAAGTTTGAAAATTTAGATGAATAGTATAACTTAAAAGGACCTATGTATTACAATTTTAAAATTTAAAGGACCTATATATTAAAAAAAAAACATAGAAGACTTATATATGTAATACAAACCGAAAATTTAAAGGACCTCTAAATACATTTAGCATTTTCAATATTAGAGAACTCCTACCTATAAAAGACTAGAGAATGCTAGCTAGCCAGGTAAACAAAATTACCTGGGAAAGTAAGTTTCAGATAGGTTTCCAGTGCAGCATCTTGAATGCAATAATCAACAACAAAGTGTTGTTATTTTATTTCTAATTTTTCATATCCATGATAAAAAAAATACTCCGTAAATATATGAGTAAAAGTTATTATAAACATCCTTTCTGCAGGGGCAATAGTTAATTAATTGATTAATACCTAGCATCTATACAACATTATTTTTTGACTAAAGTAGAACACAATGAGTGAAAAATAAGATCAAAATAAAAACGTAAAATTAAGATACAATACAAATTACAAAAGAAAATTAAAATAATAAATTGTATTCTAAATTATAAAAATTGTATATCTTAAAAATACTCATTAAGACAAATCAAACAACATCTTACATATTAGGTCTAAGTATATTTTGTGAATAGTACAAAATGGTCAATTGTGACACTTATTTTGAAGCGGAGGGAGTACTATGATACTAACAAATTAGGTCATTGACATTGTACCCAAAAAAAAATTAGGTCATTGACATATCATCGTTTCATTTGTATGAATTTTCAAGTTAAGATTAATAAAAGTTACAACTTTTTTTTAAACTAGTCGGTAGCCCGTGCGTTGCACGGGTTCGGGGGATCGGCATATATATGTCAATCATGGTCGCTGCCAATCATGGTCGCTGCTTGCAGATATAAAAGTGTCTGTCAAAGAAATTTATTGACCGCTAAAAGGGTTATAGCAAGAGTACCACAATATTAACCATTTATATGCTAAAATGGTGATAGAAAGAGTACTACAATAATCATGGTCGCTGTTTGTAAATGTATTGTCCGCTAAAATGGTTATAGCAAGAGTACCACAATATTAACCATTTATATGCTAAAATGGTGATAGAAAGAGCACTACTATAAACCTTTTGGATCATTGCCCTTTACAACATAATTGCATAAAATTCTAAGCCAATACCACAATCCAATGACAAACATTAAAATAGTACCATCCAACACAAAATAGTGATAGCAAGTGTATCACAATTTGCTTGCATATATTAAAATGTCTATCAAAATAAAATGTTGTTTCTAATATTATGTCAATCAATGTCAAAGTGTCTATTAAAGAGATGAATTATTTGCTAAAATGTTGATAATTGGAATATTAGAATATCAAGCATTGGGGTTTGGCAATAAGCATATATTAGCAATAGAATTGTCTTAATACAAAAAAAGGGCTTAGACTATAACTTACCAAGTTGTGACAGATAATACTTAATATTACATGAATAAGTTATGAAAGACATATAATAGAAACATATATTCCAACACAAAAAAAAATGTCCAAGTCTAATATGGTTACTTCATTACGATGGTTTGAAACAGGGGCGATCTTTGCGGCTAATCAACTTGACATACAAATTGTTTGGAGGACATCTCAATGCGAAAATAAGGAGATCTCCTTGTTTCAGTTGGTGCTGCCTCACATATTGATACCATGTTTTACCGATGTATCTTTCTCTCTTGTTTCTATCTGCTGTCATGATATAAGCAGAGCGATTAAATGAAGTATCTTCGGACTTGATACGGATTCTGGTAATATTCTTCAATGATTTTGCGATCTCTCCTATAGGGAAATGCTGTTAGGTATAAGAATACATTTAAATAATGGACAATGAGACTAAGAGTGGAAAAAAAAATCAAACAAACTGATCTATTAAAAATCACACAATGAATACATTCAAATACATTCAGCTGTTGAAATATCTTTGGAATCATATAAAAGTATGTTAGAAAGCTTAGTTTGTGGTCTATTTGAAAAACACTGCCATTAAATTAAAGTGAACTGATACATTACCAAGATGGATTTGCATCAAACAAATGTGCAGTTAAGTGGGATTTAGCAAGTGAAGAATATATGACACAAACTATAAAGCACCCATGGTAGGCTCTGTATCATGACACCACAGATCAAGATAAGCCAAAACAAACAAAAAACAAACTAAGACAAGACATATAGGATTACCAAGAAATCCAAACAAAACACTGATATAATTATGAGACAAAGAGTGGAAAAACAAAAATAATTATCCATATATTATCAATGCAATGTGCTAATTGAATAAATTTACCATGACTTGGCATTTTTTCTGTTTTTCCATTAACTTGGTAACCTCCATCTGCCATTTGTATGGGTAGTTATGTTGAAACCCTTCTTCAGAATCACTATCCAAAAGGACGGTGATCTTCTTTTTTTGCAAGAACCTTCTACAATACATCAACCAAAGAATAGTATTAGACTACATCAACAAAGTCAAGATTGAACCATACTTGTATTTTCAACCATTGAATGTAAATCAAAATCACATGAAAACTTATGAAATTATACATATATAAGTATAACAATCCATGTCAGGGAGCTTGAAATATATTAGGGTTTACCGCAGGAAAACTCATATTCCTAGTCAGTTTTATCATTATTTGGTAAAAACACGTATCATATTAAGTTTGGTTTACATTGCATGTTCCTAAAAATGGCTAAAGTTTCCTTTTTGAAACAAACAACAAATCAAACAAAAATGGATTTTGTAAAGGCTAAACCGTGAATAGAAGCAACAATTGTGGTAACAAAGTAGGGGAAGTTAAGAAATATTTACCTGTATGCAGAAGCATGTCTTTGAAATACCATTGCTGTGTTGCTGAAAACGACCCTTCACCTGCACACGTGATAAACTGAGATGTCAAAGAAGGTTTCTGCTTTTTTTTTCCGTTTCCATTTCTTCCCCGTTTCTGCCTTGAATTGGTAAAGTGTGTCTATTGTGATATGGGCCTCCTGGACGAATATACAATTATACATGGGCTTTTCCTTAAAGTAAATTTATTGTTAATCAGAAGGGGGTGTGATTAGAATATGCTTTAATTTTTCTCCTATTTTAATGGATACTCTTGGTCCAACTTTGCAAGCTTTTATTTTTTTCTTATTTCAGAGCATGCTCTTATTTACTATTTTTATAGATATACTCTCATTTAAAATTAATTTGGACCTTGGAAATTTTTTTTTACAGAACAAAGTTATTTAGCATACTAATGCAAAGTTACTTGATCATGTTTAAAGACCTTGAATTACCTAATAACTTTTAGTTTAAGGTACTTATATTATTGGACCATAGCTGATAACAAAATAACAAAGTCTTAATATATATCTGCCATAAAAGTAGTCTTTTGGGAGCCATAACCTTGGGAATAATTCTGAATAGAGAGTACCAGGAGGAGTAGTTAGTGTGAATCAAAATACATCACAATCAGTTGCAGCTTTTGTAACTCTCATATTCCATAAATATTGGCATTCACAATCAGTATCAGAGTCACCTTCATGGTTGAGGCTGAATTATGCTATTGTCTCTTGGCAGTAAAATTATATCAAAAGCATTTGTAAAAGGGAATTTATTTGTAAACAGAAGTAAGTAATGCATTTTAGCATATGTACATCATTGGGCCTAATTGGGCTTAGTTATAGGTCCTTTATGGTTACTTGCTCGCTAAGCCACGAAATTGGTAGCTAGGCGAAGCTCTATATATATGGCTTATGTACTTTGATGAAAAGCTAAATAATACAATCAGTTACTTTCACAACTGGTATCAGAGCCAACGGTCCAGTAATAGATTCAAGAAAACGCAATTTACCTCACAAATTTTTAATGACTTTTGCAATGACAATGGAATTAAAAGACAGTTACCTTGACTGCATTTGTTCTACTATAAGTTTGAAATTGTTAATCTAATTGCAGAACCATATTTAATTCTACTGATTCTATGTAAAAGGAACATCTAATAGTAAAGTTTTCAAATCCTATATTCATATGTACAGAAGGATGTAGAAGGAATCGCTTATGAATCCGATAGGAAAAATGTAGACAGGTTATGGCAAGTGCTCCATTGATCCTGGAGAGTGAAAGAGCCCTCCATCAAAAAATGGAAATGGAATCACTTGTAACTCAAAACCTGCGGCTATTAAATGGGAAAAAATATCATTGACATCCTACACAGAAGACACTCCAGAAGAGTCTTGGAAAGCAAGTTCAAAACCTTGCCTGGAGAAATTGAAAGCATACATTTAATCAATTTTGTGTCTATGTTGTGTAAGGAAGTTGTGTTTCATTTCCTCTTTTTTCAAACAGGCAATAAAATTTAATGTCTTTGGTTATGATGATATGTCAGTAAAAAAAAATCAAGTGTGTGATCTGTGTGCCTCTTGCATGAAATAATTTTTTTAATTAGTCATAGTGCTATTTAATTGTGATCCGTGTATAACTACTCATATACCAACCGGCCACCACTCAACCACCCACAATGAATTCAACCAATAAGGATAAGACACCTGAACACACAAATTAACTCAATTAATCACGATTCCAAGTATATAGGCAGCATAGAGGATATGGAGACTCACATCAACCACAAACACAGTTAAGCCAAGAAAGAGAGCATATACAACAACACCATGTTCACTACCCTAGCACACTAGACCATTGAGATGATCCACGAAGGACTGGATTTTCTCATGGCAAACCGACACTCTTTCAAAGCAAGAGTGGAAGAACTTGATTTCATCTTTATAAATCACCGCCCATTTTTAATGAAAGAGATGCTGTTCTGTGCAAAACTCGGAAGGTTGAAAGAGGAACTCATGGGAAAAGCTCCACTGATTCTGAAGAATGAAGGAGCTCTTGCAGAGAAAAAGGAAATGCAGGACCTGTTCACTCATAACATGCGGCTGCTGGAAGGCGGCATTCAGACGAATACAACAAGCATGGAGGCTCTCTCACACGAACTTGAAAAAACGACAGAGAGTGAGAGGAAGGAAAAGTTGCAAATGAGGATCGTAGAAAATATCACTGACATCCTGCACATGAAACACAACATAAAGGTCTTGGTATTTGGAATCAAGAGTCTGGAAAAGGAGATTGAGAGGTTAGAAGTTGCAGTGAGCATTCTTAGCAATGGCATCCAGGAACACTGTGATAAAGTGATTGTTGCTGCTAGCCAAATGTGGGGGGCATGAAAAAATGCTACGTCCTTAGTCAAGTTTATAGTTATGTAAGGAAATTGTACCCTATTATTTCCTTTTTGTAATGGGCAGTGAAATCTTATCATTGTAGTTTATAATTATTTACTTTTTGTAATGGGCAGTGAAATATTTTTTCTCATCATTCTAAGACTTGGCTAAAGGAATATTAAATTGCTTGGTTAAATTTATTTGAAAGGGAATCTTAGTTTATATATGATTGTCAAAATTATGTTGGGGCATAACCACTAAATATTTGGCAACACTTCTCTACAATTCAAATGCCATGATTTAATTTTTTTATAGTCCTGCTAGGGTATTTGTAGTGGTTCTGTTTTTTAGTGCCCTAATGATACATCCTTTAGTTGTATGATATGAAAATTATATTAGTTCAATGCATAATATGAGTAGAGGAAATAAATGAAGTGGTGTGAATAAAGTAATCTAAAAAAGCTAATGCATATATTTACATCGTCTCAGCAAGGCAAGATAGATTAGAATTTGAAGCTAAATGAATATTCATATATTTACAGCTTTTGTAACTCTCATGTTCAACATGCAATTAGATGAATGAGTATAAGAACTTCTAATAGTAGAGTTATATGTTCAATTATGTTGGGGAACTTCTAATAGTAGAGGAAATAAATGAAGTGGTGGAAATAAAGTAATCTAAAAAAGGCAATGCATGAATTTACCTTGCTGCAACTTTTGTAACTCCCATGTTCCATAACTATTGGCATTCATAATCAGCATGAGAATCACATTCATTATCAGAAAGGATCATCATAGGGTTAATGGCCTCTGGTTGTTTCTTTGCCGCCGAAGTCTGGACATACAATATGTAAGTATAAGAGCTTCTAATAGTAAAGTTATATCAGACAGAATTTATTTGTAAACACAATTAAAGCATAGATAAGGAAGTTATGCTTTGTTTTTTCTTTTAAAATCTCATTGCTAAATCTATTGCTTATGAAATCTTGGGAGAAAATGCTATATCATTAGTCAAGTTTATTGTTATGCAAGGAAGTTGTGCTTTGTTTAATCTCATGGAGGATGAGAAATGAACTCTATGCAAAACTCTCAAAATATAACATGAAAACACATGTTAAGCCAAAATATAACATGAGAACACATGATATCTCACAAAGTCGTAAATTGATGATTTATGCGAGCTAGACATGCAAGCGCTAGTTGCAAACCCCAATGCCACGTCATCACTCTCACCGTCTTAGAATGTGCCATGTGTTGCTTATATATCATGTGGCCATTTTGTCCACATCAAGTTATATGTGGCCCGCATGATGAATTTCTCATTGATGAGAGAATGCATGTAATATTATTGGACCTATACTTCCACCACTAAAAGTGCTCTACAAAGTAAAAAATTAGAGAAAACAATGAATACCTGCCACAACTACCATTATTAATTACAACTATTAATATTGAGAAGACATCTAACCATACTAATAGATCCCACTTAAAATAATTGAACCCTATATAAAGACACCATCAATCCTGAAACACACACACACGCTCCACAACCATGGCAGACAATATAACTATCCTTATCAACGAAATCACCAACATATTGGAGGGAAGTGCTGAGAGCTTGCTTGCAGATCCAGAGCCACTTTCAACAAAACTGGATGATTTCCTGAAACACATGCAAGTACTTTCACCCAAGCAGCTGAATTTTCTAGTTTGCTCCATGAGTGTCAAAGTATTAGCTGGATCAGCCCACCGAACAATCAACACGGTTCGATCTGCCTATTACAACAAAATGGACATGAAAAATGCACTAGAAGAAAGCATGGGCAAACTGCAGAATGGCATGAGGGTTCATGAGAGGAACATCGCATCTCTGTGTGAAGAACATGACAAAGCAACAGAAGAGACTAAAAAGAAACAGTGGAAAAAATTGATCCATGATAACATCATAAACCTAGTGGTGAGAAAAAATGCTGCAGATGGTCTGGAGTACCCACTAAGGACTGTGTTGGGGGAGTTCAATGTTCTGCAATAACAGTTTGATGCACTTGGATGGTTCAAAGAAAGGGTCGACAACTGCCGAAAAGACGCTCTTGACGCCGCTCATAATATATAGAGCATGTTGGCAAAGTAATCTCCCTGCACTAAATGGAGAAAACATAATGCTACTTTCTAGTATCAATCTTAATTTATGTCAATTTTCATTTCCATGTTTATTTTTAATGAACCCTGCTCAATTTGTATCACTTGCTCTTTAGCCTAAATTATTAACTGAGATGTGTTTAACTATTCAAAATTAGTCCATTAAAACAACTAAATATTTTATGATGGTAAAATTTTTTGAGGACATTTTGTAACTTATAGTTGAAAGGAGATTTTGGCTTTATTATTTAAAAGGAGATTTTAAGTTATACATGAGACAAAATTGAATTAGTGGGATTGAATTTATGAACATGATTTGGTGCATGCAAGGAAGTCTTATGCAATTGTGAACTAATCTTGATATCTAAAGTAATTATGAGTTCTTGCAAGTGTGTTTGATGCACTGAAACACCTGTACCACTCTCATTAGTAGTCAAAACATCCACCAACCAACATCCCCATATGAGAATAGGACACATGTGCACAACAATGAATTCAATTTATGAGAACTCTAGCTATATAAAGTGGTGCTGGAAGATACTCAAAAAGGATTGATGGTACTATTTTAGACATAACATTGATATATAACATAAAAACCTTGCTATAAATTAAAGTCATACCCACCACAAAATGATGAGTTTGGCAAATACATTCAGATGGAATTTGCCCGCACATCGCACGGGTGTAGAAGTTCGATAGTTACAATTCTAAAAAAAGCAAGAACCTCAAACTATTACAAAATAAATCACCAAACCATTACAGAATAAATCACCAAATACATAGCTTAGTAACTAAGGATCCAACATAAAAACTTAGTAATCAATGATCCAACATGAGATAAACAATCTCACAATGTCCACCCTTCCTGAACTCCAACTCTAGTAATATTGTCCACTTCCAACCTCCTTGCAGCAACCATCGTATTCCACTCTCCGCCTATTATATAATATCTTGATGGAGATGCAACAAATAGAACACTACAGTTCCATGCGTTCCCGCACTCATCTACCAGCTGGATGGAAGTGATATTTTCATCAAAAGCATGCTCTCCAAAATTATCATAGGGTAGCATCTATGAAATTTTAAAATTGGAGATGTTAGATTGATAAAACACTTCTTTGTTGAGAAATAACGTAACAAAGATATATCGACATACCAAAAAAGCACTGTGAACATCTTGATAAGTTAAGACTTTTTCATGGTTCACACTAAAAAAAAGACTCATGGTGAAAGTAAGATAAGAGCTGAGTTGATTCTGGCAAATTGTCGACGAAATTTGCAGGAACATCCAACATATGTATGGCAAATTTGATAGGAGGATAAAATGTTGGTGGAGTCATGAACTCATGAAAACGGTCATGTACAATGAGTGTGAAACTTCCCATGCCAATGTAAGTAAGGACCAGCCAAGCACCAACCCTTATATCATAAAAATCACGAAGAGCAGCCCAACCACGGGTCAAATACACGCCACCTTTGATTTTTTCAACTAAAACTTCAAACCGATTGTGGTGTGAATCGTACAGAGTAGCAACACGGCATATTTCGTGTCCAAAATCATTAGAAAACATCATTGGAAGCATGATGGCTCCCTAAAAAATCACAACAAACCATTTACAAAATACCTTAGAACCTTAAATTCAGAGAAAATAAAAGCAAATGAAACATGTTCTTACATCATTAATATTATACTCCACAAAATAGGATCGGTATTTAATGCGCATGTTGTTGATACGAATTTCTTCATTGTCAATGGGATATGGATTAAGAGGGCCTGTTATTATTAACAATTCAAAACAAAGTTAGCAATGGATTATCTATAAAGTGTCAAAAATGCAAAACAAAGTTCTCAAATAGATCCATTAAAAACGCTACCAAGTAGACAACACACCTCTTAAATATTGAACAGCAAGAACTGTTTCAACTCCATTGTAAGCCATCTTTGAATAAGTGTGGAGTACACTACCTTCAACCTTGCTATGTGTTGTGGTTTGCAAAGATGATGCCATTCTATGATACTATATAGGCAAGAGGAACGTAGCAATAAATGGGTGTTGTCATGTCATATTTTCATATGAGAGCAAAGATTATACTAATTCCATCCACTGGGTGGAGATTAATTAATATAATTGTGATGAGAAGAGTGCAATCAAAAGAGCAGTAATGACATGTATCCAATGAGTAATAAAGAGTATCTTGCATGCAAGGAATGTTCAGACTTGAGTTATTGTCAACTCAGAAATTAAACCTGAGCTTTTAAAGTGCAATTTTAAGTGATTCCAATACAAATTAGGTGTTATGAAAACTAACCCTCAATTTAATTCTTAGTATAAGCTATAATAACACAACATGATTAGTAACCAAAAAAAAAAAGGCCTAACATGATTTGATCTAACATAAATCAAAGCTATAATTTGTGTGAGAAATAGCAAATCTAGCCTCCATCTTAGAATCAAACCAAATTCAAACTATAAATGACTAACTCTAAGTTGCACATAATTAGTTAAACATTAATCAAAAGTCAATAACTCTATAAGCAAGTGAAGCTAGAGATAATAAATGCAACAACTTAACATCCTGCATGTCAAGAGTTACATCATCTGCTGCTACAAACTCTAGGCTCTAATGCACTAAGTGTGAACATTTATTGACAGATCTTAAGGTTGGATTAGGAGTACATTATAGGTAGGATTTCCTTGAATTTAATGGTAAGAATGCAAAATATTACAAAGTGTCAAGACATGCAGAACAAAGTTAGCAATGGATCCAGAGTCTCAAGAATGCTAAAAGAGAGTGAAGATTACAGAAAGTCTATTGATTGGTTGCATGCCATAAATATTGATTTATTTGAGCCAATAGTGTAATTTAGTGTCAGATTCTTTTACTAACATTAGAGATCAGTGTATACAAAGGAGTTTAGTTGATATATATAGGCTAATAGAGATTTTTTTTCTTTTCAACTGAACCAATAAATACAATGTGACATCATTCCAGATAACCATGAGAATATGAAGAACTGCAGGCACAATGCAACATATATCTGTTACTGTTCAAGGATCAGTTAATAAGAACTCGTGTGATTGGTTGCATGCAATGAATACTGCACTTCACAGTTTTGAATGAGACTGTGTTGTGATGTGTTGTGTGAATATGACACTATATGCATTATATAAGAAAGAGATGGTTTGCGGCTCTCTTTTGCATTAAATGAGGAAGAGTGAAGTGAAACATTCTTTAGTGATGTCGAATAAAATTGGGAGAGGAGAGTGAAGATTACACTAACTCCATTCAATGGGTGGGGATTAGTTGATGTAAGTGTGATGAGGAGAGTTGAAGCAGAGAAGCAATAAGGACATGTATCCAATGAGTAATAGAGAGTAGGCTATTTGGTTGACCTGGTAAATATTTGAGTAGGCTATTTGATCCAATGAGAATTTGAGACACTAATATTCATAATAAAAGGCCATAATACTTGTTAGGTGACAACCGCTATTTAATGCTCAGGAACGCACAACCCTTTCCTTATATTGTTTGCTCCGTCATAACCTTCTTTTGCATTCTCTGTCTTAGCCATGGATTCAGATTCTTCCAACAGGTATTCACATTTCCACTCAACTTATTTATCTTTTATCCCTTTGTGTTTTATATCTATCTCATTAACATCATCTATATTTTGGTTTCTTCAATCAATCTTAATTTCTCCATTTGCTCAGTGATAATGAGGAACAGGACCAAGAAATTCCACCTCCTGGATATATAAATGATGTTAATATAGATCCTGAAGATTTGTCCTGGGAGAGAAGAGTGACTGCACGTATGTTCAATGGGGTTGATACCTTGGTTAGTATATGAGCAAATTTTAATTTTATTAATTATAATTACTGTTGATTTTATAACCTTATTGTACATATATATGTTTCGTTTTTGCTTGTAGCATCTGCCTCAAAGAATTGGTAGACTAATAAGGAGGAATCAGAGTTCTGTTTTGGTGATTGATGAATACAGGGGGACTTGTTATGTGTGTAAACTGCACACTGATGTAAGAGATCATAATCATAAGTATTTGATTGGAGGTTGGAATGAATGTTTACTTTCTATGAATTGCATGGTTTGTCAAACACTCTACTTCTGGATTCAAGATAATCCTTTAAGGATTAATGTTACTGTTATTAATTAACATGATGTTTTATGTATTACTTAATGTACTGTGACTTTTAAGGACACCTGGAATCTTAATTATAAAATTTGTATTAGAACTTGTGATGTAATATTGATTATTAAGCCATGATAATGAACTAACATGCTACAACTTTGCCTAAAACATGTTTTTTAGTTAGGTCCTTCAAAAGTTCATCAAACTTGATTTTGAATACTCTTGATACAATATCAGGCCTGTCATGTGGCTTGAGGTTGTCTTTTTCAAGATATCTCTGTATTTCTGGCCAATTAGGATTACATGTAAATGTAATAAACAAATCAGGAAATCTGAAATTGACATCCCATCAGAATATAAACCATCCATATATCTTTTCCCACCAACAAATGATGATGGTAATACAACTCTTTTACCCTTTTTCGTACTTGATGATGAGGCATCATCTGTATTTTGGGAAAGATTTGTTTACAGGATGAACTGTCCTTTTATTATGCCATGCAACATTGGGGGAAATTGTTGATTTTGGCAAATTGTCGACGAAATTTGCAGGAACATCCAACATATGTATGGCACATCTGATAGGAGGATAAAATGTTGGTGGAGTCATGAACTCATGAAAATGGTCCTGTACAATGAGCGTGAAACTTCCCATGCCAATGTAAGTAAGAATCAGCCAAGCACCAACCCTTATATCATAAAAATCACGTAGAGCAGCCCACCCACGGGTCAAATACACGCCACTTTTAATTTTTTCAACTAAAACTTCAAACCGATTCACAGAGTAGCAACACGGCATATTTCGTGTCCAAAATCATCAGAGAACATCATTGGAAGCATGATGGCTCCCTAAAAATCACAACAAAGCATTTACACAATACCTTAGAACCCTAGCTGTAATACCCTAATTTTGAGCTTTTCAAAATAAATATTTTATTTAAAAATTATTTCTTATTTTTATGAGAAATACCAAAAAAATAGTTTTTTTCGATAATTTTGTTGTACAATTTATCCTTTTTCTTCTTTATTTCTTTTAATTGTCGCAATTTATCTTTTTATATGAAAAATAGCAAAAATGTTCAAAAATAGTTTTTTACCTTTGTATTTAAATTTACATTGCTATTTCTATATTTTTCTATATTTTATTTGTATTTTTCTTGCATTTTTTCTATTTTATTTACATTTTCTTTGCTTTTGACCAATCACATTGCGACACCTCATCATCTCCACCTCATAATCATTTTATTACACAAATACCACTCACCTAATCCTACCACTATAAATACACACCTCACATCACTCAATCATTACCAATCATTTTTCACAAATCCCAATACAACAAAAATCAGAAAATCACATCCTCCTTCCTCCACCAACACTTTTCCGGCGCCGCCGCCGGAATCCCAAAACCACCACCGGAATTCCAAATTCCGGCGACCCAAAAACCATCCAAAATTCATAATCAAATACTCGAATCCCATTGTTTCGACCATTCTAAATCCATTTCCGGCCTTTATTTCGCCAGAAAACAAACAGAAAAGCTTCAAAAACAAACGCAAAGTCGCGGCCGGAAAGAAACTTCCGATTCGCTCCATTCACGCACAAATCGAAGGTAGATAGCGACTGATTTACACTCATAGAACATCTCTGAACGTTTATCTTGCGTTATTTTCATTGTAAGTCACCGGAAATTCGCGTTTCACTCTTTGAATCCCGATTGTTTTTTGGCTCGGTTTCGTGTATACATGCTCTGATTCTTGTTTTTGATGCTCGATCTATAATCCTTGTCAAATTCTGAGTTGATTGGTATATGATTTGTTGTTTTTGGTTGCCGGAATCACCGACTAGAGCTTCACCGCCGCCGGTATCGCGCGCGGCCGGTCATGTTGTTGCAGGTTTCTGTTTTGGGTGAAGGTAAGGGATGATGACATGGCAGCGCGTGAGTGGCTGGAGCCAGTTGCTCACGCACGTCCCCCTGTTACTCTCCACACCCCCCAGCTGGGTTGGTGAGTGGGTTGGTTGACCCAGTTCAAAACCGGACCCGGCCCGGTCCGTTTAAATGGATTTGGGCCTAACTTTAGGGCCCAGTTCTGTTTTTTTTGTTGTTTGGTTTTTTTTTATTATTTGCTATTTGCTACACCAATTTTACTGCTGCACCTCCTTGCTGATTGAATTTATTTATGATATAATTTATGAAAAATGCTATTCCATTTTATGTTCGAAAACTAATATTCGGAGTAAAAATAAAATGGACTCTGACGTACGTCTCGCGTCCTCGATTTATTTTTATTTCGAGTATTTTAAACAATTTAATTAATGTAGAGATAAAAGGGCTTGACTTACGACTTGTCTTTGTTTATCCTATTTTAATTAATTTCGTTTAAATGACTCTTTTTTTGTTACTTCGCCTGATCACTTGTAACATCATAATTAATTAATATCTCAGCTGTTTGTTAGATTTAACTTTTGAGTGAAATAAAGGTAAATTGGGCCCTGTCTTACGACTCGCGCTTTGAATATATTTTTTATTTTATTCAAAAGATGACTTGACGTTTGACACGTAAGATAAGCGAGAGCATGACATACGACTCGTCTTAAGCTTATCTTACGCTTGCTTGCTAAAATGTCCGTTAATTTGCTTCTCTGTTTGTCAGTTTCAATTTATGCCTGATTATCTGATTACTCATTTATTTATGTGTCCGCATATTTATTTCGAGTATTATTTAATTGTTGCATTATTACACTGTCATTATCATATATCATGCATTTGCATTCTTCGCATCTTCTACCCTTTTTTCTTTTCTTTTCTTTTCTGATCTAAAAATATGTTGTGAAAGCTTATCTTTGAATATGGAATGTGAATAAATCAGTCTCTGTCGTACGACTCTGGCTTCGAATTATTCGCATGCCATTTAAAACGGAACACTCTTTAATTAAATGAAATGGGAAGGAGCCTGACTTACGACTCGCCTTCGGCTCGTTTCACTTTAATTAAGAATGTTCATTTAATAAACTGAATGAAAAGAGGGAGCCTATCGTACAACTCGTTTCTGCTCGGATGATCCGGTCCCTGACTGACGACTCGTGATTTAGGATCATTCTCATTCTTAAAACAATTTCCTAAAACCTAAAAGACACTCAATCCACTCAACTGTTTTTCCTACCCTTCTGCAGTCAATCTCTTTTTCAACTTTCAAATCTCTTTTAACTTCTTTTTCCTAAATGGATGGCGCTTTATCCATTCCCCTGCTACAGACAAACGCTTAAGCCTCCGAAGCGAGCATACAAGCATACTGTTGTATCAGTGGAATGCGACCTAAGCATCGTTCACTAAAAACAACCAACACACAATCTTTCTTTTCAGGAAGAACTACGTGAGCTTTGACTTCCTCATTGTACTTGGGGGATACGTAGGAGCGAGAGCCTCTCTCGTCAAGCCAAATAATAAAAAACTCTTTTTTTTCCTTTCTGTTCAATATGCGGTAATTTAATTCTTTTTGCGGCTATTCTCTGTTTATGTAAACCAAAATTCCTCAGATGGTTCCCGTTGAGTACAACGGATATGAGGGGGTGTTAACGTCTTCCCCTCATGTAACCAACTCCCGAACCCGATCTTTAAGGTTTTATCATTATTTTCCTTTCCCCTCATGGGATAAATAAAATATGGTGGCGGCTACATTGTTTACATTTGTGCATTGCATTTCATCATTGCATATCTGTATATTTTTTGCGCCAGGTACTACATAAATTCAGAGAAAATAAAAGCAAATGAAACATGTTCTTACATCGTTAATATTGTACTCCACAAAATAGGATCGGTATTTGATGCGCATGTTGTTGATACAAATTTCTTCGCAGTCAATGAGATATGGATTAAGAGGGCCTGCTATTATTAACAATACAAAACAAAGTTAGTAATGGGAAAAATTGCCCTCCCACCCCTACTATTAACCCTTCACCCCTACAAATTATGTGATAATCCGATTTTGCCCTTTTTTATTATTAAAATTTTCACACTATTATTCTTACCATTAATTTTATGTTTTCCGGTAATTCCTTATTTTACCGGAACAATTTTTCAATGTATTCTGGTGTGATAATTTTATCAGTATTTTCAACCATTCATACCGGAATACTTGAAACATTAGTTCCGGTTTGTTAAAATTCATATCCATTTCTTAGAGCTCTTACCGGAACACTTAAAGACATGAGTATTTGTACCGGAAAACTATTGAAATTGTTCCGGTATAGATCTCAACATTAGTTTTGAATGGATCTCCAACAAAGTGATTTGTATTTTAGGAGAGTGTAATTTGGCCTGCTGTTTCCAACGCATAGGTGCACAATCGCAAAAGCTCAAGCACAGCCGTGCATCCAGAGTAAGAGTATGTAAATGAAGGATTGAATTGCAAGATTTTTTTACAAGATGCAAGAGTTCGGAAACCTTGAGCTTGACAACTGCAAGATTAATAATTATGACCAAATTCAAATAGCAGAAAACATGCAGCCCACAAATGATCTAGATGTTGAGATTGTATTGACCCATGAGGCCTTAGCCGATAACAGCTTGAACCATTGCATGTGATGAACTGATAATCCGGCCAGTAACTTCTCTTTCGATCCAAGCATATAATTTGGTGAGTTCATTGAGTACCGGAACGATTTCAATAGTTTCCGGTATAAATATTCATGTGTTGAAGTGTTCCGGTATAAACTTTAACAAATTGGTATGAATTTTAACAAACCGGAACGAATGTTTCAAGTGTTCCGGTATGAATAGTTGAAAATACTGATAAAATTATCACACCGGAACATATTGAAAAATTGTTCCGGTAAAATAAGAAATTACCGGAAAACATAAAATTAATGGTAAGAATAATAGTGTGAAAATTTTAATAGTAAAAAAGGGCAAAATCGGATTATCACATAATTTGTAGGGGTGAAGGATTAATGGTAGGGGTGGGAGGACAATTTTTCTAGTAATGGATTCTCTACATAGTTTCAAGAATGCAAAACAAAGTTCTCAAATACATCCACTAAAGATGCTACCAAGTAGACAACACACCTCTTAAATATTGCACAGCAAGAGATGTTTCAACTCCATTATAAGCCATCTTTGAATAAGTGTGGAGTACACTACCTTCAAATTTGTTATGTGTTGTGATTTGGAAAAGATGGTGCCATTCTATGATACTATATAGGCAAAAAGAACGTAGCATTAAATGGGTGTTGTCATGACATGTATCCAATGAGTAATAGAGAGTATCTTGGCGACTGCTGGAGAAACACAAATTCATTGGACGCATGCAAGGAATGTTCAGACTTGAGTTATTGCAAGGGAAATTAGTTTTACTCAGTGCCACCTGCGCAAGCAACTCACTGTAAATGGAACTCTGCTTATACAGACAACTCACTGCAACAAAGCTCTACTTGCACTGCCAACTCAGAAATTAAACCTGAGCTTTTAAAGTGCAATTTTACTTGATTCCAATACAAATTAAGTGTGAACATTTATTGACAAATCTTAAGGCTGGATTAGGAGTACAATGTTATCAATGGATCCTTAAATACATGTACTGAAAATATTATAGAGTGTCAACAATGCAAAAAGAGAGTGAAGATTACACAAAGTCCATTGATTGGATGTATATCATGAATATTGATTTAGTTGAGCTGACAGTGTAATTAGTGTATACAAAGGAGTTTAGTTGATATATATAGGCTAATAGAGCTTTTTTTTCTTTTCACCTAATAACCATGAGAATATGAAGAACTGCAGGCATAATGCACCATACTATGGCTTACACTAAAATGAGAATGTTTTATTCATCTCCCAAACTACATAAAAGATAATTATAGATCCGTGCATAATACAAACAACCAATATCACCAAACATTTTGAAACACTCCTCTATAGTTGACATGTGATGGTTAAATTTTTATGAAGAAATTACATAGCAACACAAAAGATACATAGCAAATACATAGCAACAAAAGATAAGCAAAGTTTAGGGATACAATAAATAGCAAAGAAACTAAGCAAATTTGGTAACAAATAGTTCCCAAACTTTTCCAAGCTTGTTTGTTCCAAGCATGAGATGAGAGCCTTTTCCAAGCTTATTTGCTTTCAAGCAAGCCGACCATTCTCCACAAATTTAACACAGTCATGAGGGGGTGGGAAGTATTGAAGAGTACAGTTCCACTCCATGCCTCCTTGGTCCACTAATTTCAAATACCTTGCATCCTTAGAGAACAACTTGCTTGCAAAAAATTTATACACCATAGTCTAAAAGAAACACAGAATAAAAGATCAAAATAAATTCAGATACAACATGTAACCAAATCAATAAAAAAAATTAACGGTGAAAGCAACTCACCAATGAACCGGATAATATATCCATTTGAGTGAGAACGACATGGAAACAGTGTACAAAGTTGCGGCAATCATGATGGTACGGCAGCCACAGTTTCTGCACACATCTAGGAAATCCATCGGGGCCATACAAAGAGCGAGATAAGTTAAAGCGCATCGTAGAATATCCATCTTTGGTCTTCATATCTTTGTAGTACCTATCTTTTAGAATCAAAACAAATAATCTGGGTCTAATGTAAGTTAATGAAACCCAGCCCCCATTAAACTCACCATCAACATAGCACTTTCGGATCTCAGACCACCCATGAGTAAAATAGAGGCCATCGCTGCATTTTACAACAACAACTTCAAACCGGTTTCCAAAAGGATCCGCCAATAAGTTATACCTATGTAGCTCAGAACCAAATTCCTCCGCAAACATTGAGGGTAGTTTGCAAAAAGCCTATTTTAATTAAAACAGTGAATTAAGATTTATAAATCATTCACTTGAGTAATAAGCTAAAAAAAAAATCTACACAGACTATCATGTTGTGAATAAGTTAGCAAAACACCTCATTTTTAGGATACTCAATTTGAAAAGTTCTATATCTAACTTTAACCATGTCCAAATAGGCAGGATCATGGTGAGCAATGGTCCAATCAACATGGCCTGTGTAAAAAAGATAAACAAACATGTTAGAAATAGAGAACGATATATATCCTATGGATAAAAATCACAAACCTACCTCAAGTTTTAACACAAATTCCATCCTAAAAGAAATTTCATTCAAAATTGAGTCTACAACAACGCACTTACACACCACATGCCAGTCATCTTCTTCAACCAAGGTAGAATACACACACACACAAAAAAAAAGCACAAAACATGCAAGTATGTCTTATTACTAAAACACATTGTCCTACATCATCCATCACTATATAATGGAATGCATGCATCTAAATAAAAGGGAATAACTAAAAACTGTAGGGTAAGTTTAGATATACCATTCATGAGTTTGTGAACAGTTAACGCAACAATGGAAGGATGAGGCTCTTCAAAAAGGGAATGATTCAGCACTAATAAAAAGAGGGATGAAGAATGATGATGAAAAGTGTGAAGAAAAGGGCCAGAGAGAGAGCAGAGACGCTGTGTTAAAGGGAAAGAGTTTTGTGTTATCAGTGTTTTGTAATCAATGACATGTTTAGACGTGTAGTTGGTTGGAAAGTGGGTGTCATGAGTTTTGTGGAGTTATGTGCAGTGTTCATTTCAATTAATATAAGTAATTGAAAAGATTTAGTTAATCCTGCAAAACCAACTACTCACATTAATGCCAACAATGACATGCAATGATGATAGTGCACTGAGCTCCACCGTTACACCAATTGCTAACTCCATTGATATGTTGCACACGTGAAAGTGTGATGTTGCTCTATCTATTGAAGGACTTTTAAAGAAGCCATTTTTTGTCAATACCAAAAGATTACAATCTCCTCTAATTTAATGCATAAGCTGACTAATTTTCTTCAATGAATTAGTTCGTAGCACACAACACTCAATCTCTTGTAATTACATGAAAAGGACCAACCACTCTCATTTAATGCCTTTCATCATTGCAATGATTATAACTTGCTTAACATTTGTTTCATTTAATCCAATTCTCATAGGTCTACAAATAGATCAATGTTGAGTGTAGTGAATGAGTTGGATAATGAGTACATTAAAATGCTGAGGTAAAAAAAAAGAGACACTCAAATCTTGAATGAAGATTTCACATTGATAGGTACACAAAGACAGGTACCACAACAAAAATTACAATATAAACAATCGTGTCTTAGCCGAAACCTTATAACTTAACTAAAACATGTGCCACAATAGAGCACAGGAAAACAAACATAAACATATTAGTAAAGCCTCCTAAGCGGAGAGCAAACAGACACGTATATCTCATAATTATGAATAGGTTCCATGATACTAACTTTAATTTTGTGACCTTGACACACTCCTCGGATCATACAGAAATCAATCCACCCACCGGATATCTTGCATGCAAGCTGGTCACCATAATCAACTCCGAACTTCAATTTGCAATGATATCTTCTAGTTAATTCGTCGATCAAAACACAGTCAAAAAAGGTAAAATCAAAGAAGTACTCACCAAAACCCTCCCAAGGCAAAATCTGTCCAAAAAAATGCAATGGAGAATAGTCAAGTAATAATAACTGTCAAAGTTATAAAGATTTGCATGCAAGGCAAAAAGGACAGGAGAATACCAATGTTCCAGAATAAATATCATCCATTGTCATTTGCTTGAAATAACTACGCAAATAAGTTATCTGTGAAACAGGACGGATGAGGGGAGAGACAGGTGCAGTCTTAGCCAACAAATATTTGAAGGGTGGATCATGGGTTGGATAAATAACCTCAACACCCCACCTTGTTGTAAGTCTCATCGTCAGAAGTCGGGGATTTACATAAGTCAAAGTTACCCAAGCACCAAGCGATAGATCATAAACATCCTTAAGAGTAAACCAACCATCATCAAAGTAGAGTTCTTCATATTTTTTTGTGACATGAACCTCAAATTCATTAAAATTAGGATCTTGGAGCATGATGTACGAAGCAACTACATCACCAAATTCTGGAGCAAAGCATCGAGGAAGCTTGCCCAATGGCTGCAATAACCAAAAAAACAACAATTCAACTATGTTTTTTAAAATTCAGTCACATCATTAAATCTCTTGTTATGAATAGAAGCAAGGGTAGACCTATTAAGATCATTTCCCTAAGAATAAAAAAATCAAGAAAATTTCATCACACTGCCACAAAGCAAGAAAATTTGTGAAAAGGTGCATTTTTTTGGCAGGCCAAAGATCTCCTCTAACCATCACAAATGTCACATATAACAAAATCAACTCATATATTCTTCCCACATAAAGTCATGACAAACTATTTTTTGATTGAACCAACTACTAATCCAAGGATAGATTGAAATTACACCAACAAAATATCAAAATTTTACTAAAAAGTTTGAAGATGTGTGAAAAGTAACATTTTTTTTAGCATGTCAGTGATTTCCTCCCAGCATCACAGAACAAAATTAAGTCAGGGTTTTTTAGGAGGTTTTCTTCACACACCAAGTCACCACAAACCATTTTTCAACTGAACCAAGTACTAATCCAAGGCTAGATAGAAATTTCATCAACAAAATGTCAAGATTTTACTTAAAAGTTTAAGAGTTTGACAATGCTTACACTGTGAGGATCAAACTCCATTTGATACGTTTGCATATTGGTAAAAACATTGTCCAAGCACATGTCCTCCTCTTGATCAGTCTGCTCTAGAGCTTCGAAATCAACAAAGGAAGAAGAAAGTTGAAGGGATGAACTTTTGGAATCCATTGAAACTGAAAAGTGAAGGAAAGCTCAAGAAGCTATTAGTAGAAAAGTATTAGAAGAATAAATGTTGAGATAGCAATGGAGTTACACGTTTAAAAATCAAGATGTTTACTAATTGGCTGTTCATTTATTGTCTAGGCTCTATATACTCCTTCACTGTAATCATTAATGGTGTGAATTTTAATGAGTTACTATCTCTAACAATATAACTTTTAAATTGTAACTTGTAAGCAAAGAAAAAAACTATAAGACATCACCCTCACTGTGCTAAGCACCATTAGATGTAGAGATAAACTGACCACCATCACAATTGGAGTCTAGGAAAGCATCATTGGAAAGAATAGAATAATGCAAGATGTGGTAACATTGGGTGTACACATTAGAGATGAAATTTGATTAAGGAAAGAAGACTGGGGCATGTATTGTGTTGTATAGTTTGGTGAGAACATCTCTATTCTCAATTGATTGGTCACATTCTCAATTTAGGATTGGTTGCATGGAAGGAATGTTGATACTCCCAACAGTGACCATGCATATCATTCCAATTAGTGATTAAAATCTGCTCCATACACAAATGTGAAATAATTTTATTTAATTGATTCAAATCTGGATTAGTTTCTTATGAATACACCATCCCATTTTTAGTGCAAGATACATATGCAACTTATTAGACATGCACAAATATATTGACTATCAGAAAGTGAAACGCATATATACAATTAAAACATATTAGTTATCACGTGTGGGGTGTGCTGCCAAATTATGTTAGGTGGAGTGTTTTCATTAGTGGAAATAAAGGTCCAATCAAAATGCATGCATGCTTTAATAGTTCAATGGCAAGCAACACGTGGCACAATCCAAGAGGCCGGGAGTAATGGCTGGATAACACCACACGTCCACATGTGTTATACATCTATAGGCCATGTATACAGCCAACAATTAATAAAGATGAGACACCTAACCACAACAATTAATGTAATGCATCATAGAAGCCAACTATATAATGTCACATTATAGAGCAATAAGGGTCAGAAAGCAAAAACAACTCTTGCTCATATCAACCATAAACACCATGGCCATCAACATCCTAACCATAGAGCTCATTGAAATGCTCAGCTAGGGGCCAGACTCTCTCATGGAGAACCGTCATCCATTCTCAGAAAAAGTAGATCGACTTGGATTTCTCATTGGAAATAGCCTCATATGCTCACTAAATGCAGTGGTTTTTTGCTACAAATTAGCAAAACTAAGAGAACAGATCATGGCAAATGCTACGTTCATTCTGGACACGGAAAAAGCTCATTACGAAAAGCTGGGAATGGAGTCACTGCTCCTTGAAAAAATCTGGCTGATAGAGGACGACATGCGCATGAATGCAGCAAACATTGCAGCTTTTGCGGATGAATTTGAAAGCAATTTCACGGCTGAGAAAAGGAAAGAAATGCAGAGGAAGACCATGGAAAATGTCACAGACATCCTACACAAAAGACACTCCAAGAAGGTACTGGAATCAGAGCTTACAAACTTGGCGGAAGAAATTGCAAGGTCAGAGAAGGAGGTCGAGGGTTGTAAACTCTTTAGAAAGAGCATTGAAGAATGGCATAAGAAAGCCATAAATGCTGCTAGTTGTCTCTAAACTTTTGAAGGGAAAAAAAATTAATGTCTTTAGTCAATTGGGTGTTTATGTTATGCGTGGTAGTTATGGTGTTTATGTGTGGTAGTTATGCTATTTATTTCTTTTGTTGTGTATGGACTGTTAAATGCCAACTTTCTAGTGCAAGGGAATGAACAAATGCCATGGCAGTGTAAAAAGGCCATGTTTTAATTAAGACTGAAGTGTTTCTTGTTTGTTGTTGTTAAGTTTGTGGTTGCTATGTTAAAGTGACATCAAGTTTAATTTTTATTGCCTACATTTACAAACTGGCAACCTAAAATTTGATTAAAACTCTTTAATGAAATTTGGTTGATATAATTCACAATGATGTTAATGGGAGAGACCATTACTTAGTCTCTCCCACCTGAAATGGGAGAGACCATTTATGGTAATCCATGCAATGGCTAAATATTTAAAAGTAAGAGCTCTTAGAGTAGCACCGTTTGACCAAAAAAACAACAATGGATGATTATATGAAAAAGTTTGAGAAAGTAGGACATATATAAATAAGTTAAAGCTTTCCAAACTTTGCAAGGGATTGATTAAAACCAAGCAAAAAAACCTCAAAGGCAAGATGTTTAAAGGTAAGAGCCCTTACCAGAAGAAAAAAACATCCAAACACAATTCATATTGACAATACTAAACACTCACCATTACTTCTGATCTTGAAAATTTAATAGTTGACATGCACCATAATAACCATCATAAAAAAATTTAACATTGTCAATAATAGTAAATTTAAATTTCAAAAACATCAAAGCAGATAGATATCTGAATTACACACATTTTAAAACAGAGTCAAGCACAACAACACATAGAAACATCTCACTAACACATAATTTCACCAACACAAACTTTAGTATTTCTTCTAGTTATCATTTGGCACCATCAATCTTCACACAAGGCATTCAAATCTCCTCTGAAATAGAGATATCACCATCATCGACATCAATAATTCTTCTCCGGGTCGAATACAATTTCATGCAAGGGCCTATGTGGCAATGTAGGTTAGGTGGATCAATTGATGAAGAACACTTGGCAACTATTTCATGCAAGGGCCTATGTGGCAATGTAGGTTAGGTGGATCAATTGATGAAGAACACTTGGCAACCAAATACATGACATATACACTGGTTAGCAAACGACACAACTCAACTCAAGCAGTGCAATTGCAAGGCAAGCAAGAGATCACAGTCCATTGTCTCCATTATCAAGCAACACGTGACATGTTCCTAGAGGTCGGGATTGAAGGCTGTATGACCCTATACATGAATCCATGTGAGCATTTTATCAAACACATGAAAATGAGTAAATTAAATTTGAAATGCACCAAATAAGAGAAATTATAACCTATATTTGAGAAAAAGAAATTTTACCTTCTTGTGTAGAGTGATGAGACTTCAGCCTTTTAAGAAGGGACCATGCATTAAATTTAGGACAGCATTGATTCATATATACGGAAAGTGGAAGGGAAACATATCACAGAATAAACAATAAACAGGGTGAATCTCTAAATCACTCACAAAACATAATCCAACTTGTAACCAAAAGCACTCATGACGCATGGCAATAGGATGACATGGCATTAGGGTTTTGAAATAAGGCTTGCATCATCTAAAACCATGATCAACGTTTAGTATGATAGATAGATAGATATATAGATATATAGATAGATAGATAGATTTCACCAACCGATCGCAAGGCCGCTAACAATGCCCTTCAAATGTATGTGCGCTTCGACCCTATTTAAATAAACAATTTATTTATTTATAACTTATAGGTTGTAGTTTAAGCTAAGAAAATACTCAAAACAAACGTAAATTGACTCCGTAAAAGTTCATAAGCCATTGTCATAAGCTATCTTTAAAAACTTGTAAAACAACAATTCAATACATCAAACTTGTCAAATTATTTAAGAAAGTCGGTGTAGGGGTTGTCCTCCCTTAAGGGATTGTATAAGCGTCTCTTTTGGTTTCGCCTCCTTTTTTTGTATTTCTTTTCTCATGTGCTTCTCTCGTACTATTTGTTATTGAGTTGCTTAATAATATTTGCCACTTAAAAAAAAATCATTTCAGAAAGTAAATTCAATACTGACTATTAACAAAAACAACTGAGGAATCTCTAACCTGTTTTTTCATGTCTCATCCATTGGAGCAATACTATCTGACCCCATATCAACAAAGCAAGCCAGTCCTAATCTTCTTCCAACACCAACTTTTCTACTCATAATCTCATCCTGAAGAATATAAACAAAGCAATAAAATCAACAAAGAAAAACCAATTAGATACCTTCTTCCTTAGGATTTTTCCCCCCAGCCTAATACATCAATAATACTTCAACTAACAATCAACAACATAAATCATAACATCAGAAACAGTAAAAAAAAATCAATTGCAGAACAACACAAAGCCAATATAGTAAGCAGGCATAGCGTTCTTTCTTCTTCTCAGCATTTGCAATGAAAAAAGCCATCTCCTAAATCACACAAATCTCAGAAACAATATCAGAATCAAAACATGGAATATCTTTCACAGAAATCACAAAAGCAATAAAATCAAGAACCAAAACAATAATAAATACTGCAAAAATTAACAAAGAAAAACCAATTAGATACCTTCTTCCTTAGGATTTTTTCACTCAGCCTAATACACCAACAATACTTCAACTAACAACAAACAACATAAATCATAACATCAGAAACAAAAAAAAAATCAATTGCAGAACAATACAAAACTAATATAGTAAGCAGGCATAGCTTTCTCGTACTCTTCCTTCTTCTTCTCAGCATTTGCAATGAAAGAAGCCTTCTCCTAAATCACACAAATCACATAAACAATATCAAAATCAAAACATGGAATATCTTTCACAGAAATCACAAAAACAATAAAATCAACAATCAAAACAATAATAAATACTGCAAAAATTAACGAAAAAAAAACAATTAGATACCTTCTTGCTTAGGTTTTTCCCCTCAGCCTAATACATCAATAATACTTCAACTAACAACAAACAACATAAATCATAACATCAGAAACAGTAAAAAAAAATCAATTGCAGAACAATACAAAGCCAATATAGTAAGCATGCATAGCAAATAATAACACTAAATCACAAAATTCACCACAGCAATAGATTTGTCATCTGGACTCTCTTTCTCTGAAGTCAGGCCTAAAAAAAACCTGTGATAATTTATAAAATTAAAAAAAAACTGTTTTGAGGAGATTATAAAAAAGATCATATCAGTAATCAGTAATCAGTGATTTATTAAATAAAACGGGGGAAAAAAACTTACTTTATCACATCTCTGTAGCGGCCAGCAAGATATTGCTTAACTGCACCAGTCAATGGCCCTACATGCCTCGTTTTTAAAGTGAAATTGTTCAATTCAGAGTGATGAAGCAGTAAATAGTGAGAAAGTGTTGAGCATTTGAGAAACAAAAGAACAATTAAATTAAACATACCTTAGAGAAGACAAAAAAATCAACGGCAGAAATAGAATAAGCCTCAGATATCTCAGGTTTTTCTTCAGCTTCAACCTGCAAATAAAATAAAATGATTTTGGTTGATAAACATAACAAAGCAAATAAGAATATAAAAAGGAACGTAAAAGGGTAATTGAGAAAGAAACAAAATCTTTAAAAATTTGTTGTGAGGAAAATCAGTGGCCTTGGTGATTGAAGTTTGAAGAGAGAAAAAGAGAAGAAAGAGAAAGGATACCGGTGGCGTGCGGTGGTGATGGGTTTCGTCCGGAGAGGGTGCGGCAGAGAGGAAAAGAGAGATGAGAGCAAGAAGAAAATGAGAATGGGAAAGCAAGTATTGTCGATATTAATTTGGTGTGTTTTGTGGGGTCTTTAATTGGTGACATGTGTTCCAATAGAGTCTCATGCAAGACAATAGGTGGCCATAGATGGGAAGCAAATAGATGACATGTGTTCCAATGAAATTTCATGCAAGACCATAGGTGGCAACCAAATAGATGACACATGTTCTAATAAAGGTCCATTGCCAAGCAACACGCGACACAATTCAACAGGCGGGGAGTGATGGCTGGATAACCGCACACGTCCACATGTTTTATCGACAATTGAACACGTCCACATGTTTTATCAACAATTGAAAGGCATATATACAATTAAAGCGTATTAGTTATTATCAGGTGGGATCATACCAGTACAATATTAATTCAAGAGGCAGGGACGTCCACACGTTTTATTAATATTTATATTTATCGACTATTTTTTATTTGCAGATCCGTTTTTGTTTATATTTACTGATTTTTTATTTGCACATCCGAAATTGAAAGGCATATATATAATTAAAGCGTATTAGTTATCAGATGTGATCATACCAGTACTAATGCATCGTATGCACCACGTGGCACAATCCAAGAGGCTGGGAGTAATGGCTGGATAACCACACACGTCCACACGTGTCATGCATCCATAGGTTGGAGTGGCATCATAAGCAAACACATGGCATATTATAAGAGGATGGTAGTGGTGGGCCACATGGCACATAAGGAATTAATGTTGGATTCACACAATCACACATGTCATGCATATATAGGATGAAGTCATGACATAAGCACCACATGGCATGTTCTAAGTGTTGTAAAAATTACCGTAATAACGACGAACCGACAATTGTAATTCTGAATCTCCTGCAAGTGTAGCTTGTTTCTCTCTTGCTTTGATGATAGTAAACCTGAAAAGAAAGAACGAACAGTGGTTTGATCTGAGACGTGCTGAACGCACTGTCCTCAAGGATTTATCCGCGGTTAAGCGCAAACCCCCCAGGATTTAACAGACCCTTCTCAAAGAGGTAACATAACTGGCAAGATTATAATTGAACAGGTTGATGTAACTCAGAGACTCAATTGTGGGAGAAAATAAAGAACTCAGTGACACTGGTTTTGTTTGATAATTTCGTTCTCTGGTTTCTGTATATTTCTACTGATATATCTTCAATACGGTCATGTATATATATTAATATATCAACAAAATAACGTTGGGAAGTTCCTATAAATTAGCCAAAAGAAAACAGCTTCGGAATGTGAACGTTGAGGCCTTAATTTGTGAGACAAAGTAACAGATTTGTATAGGTGGATGCTAGTTTTTAGGAAGGAACAAAACGTGCATAATATGTACAACGATAATATGTTAATATGTGAAGTAATATGACCAGTAGTAATAATAATAATAATATTGCTACAAACTTTGGAAATATAATAAATATTAATAATAATAACACAACAATCCCCCACATATTTCAAAAGTTTGAACGAAATTTTACTCTGAGCTAACATCGTAGATGTATGCATCAAACTGGTGTAGCAAGCTATATGAACCAGCCCTAGACTGATAGTACTTAACATACAGTGACATTGGTGTAGCAAGCTATATGAACCAATGCCGCTTAGTGTACGTTAGCGGTCTACCAATCGCATTACACCCCCACATTTCTTGTTGTTTCCGCTGTGTTGCGCGAATAGGCCGTGCGCGTGCCTGGTTTAATTCATGAGTGCTCTAGAGATTTCGCCAAGATCTCATACAAGCGGCCCCACTTGACACTCATATAGGTGACTTCATCAAGTGTATGCTGCAAATCATACACCACCCATAAGGGATATGAAAATCATTAAAAGCTATATTAGCTTATCCTCACAATAATGCAGTGTCTAGCATATCTCAATCACACCATAAGAAAAGGACCAAAAACAAAAATTATTTAATTAATTTTTGATGCTAGCAAGATCTAACAAGTAACTTGTTCTTACCCATATGAACCTTATTAATGGGATCTCCAATCACAAGGTTGGGTTCCTATCACTTGTTGATTTCAAATGGCTTAAGTCCAATTCTCCTCGATGTGTCACATATAATTTTCCTCCCCAGGGGTTTTGTCAGAGGGTCAGCTAAGTTCACTTCTGACTTCACATAATCGATCGATATTATTCCATCCTTTAACAGCTGTTTTACCACATTATGTCTCAATTGAATATGTCTATTTTTACCATTGAACGATTTGTTCTTAGCCACATCTATTGCTGACCGGCTATCACAATGCATCGACACCGATGGTGTCGGTTTAATTCCTACAGGAATACTAGCCAATAGGTTTCTTAACCATTCAGCCTCACTACCAGCCAATTCAAGAGCTATAAATTCTGATTCCATCGTTGATCTAGCAATTATAGATTGTTTGACTGATCTCCACACTATGGCACCTCCACCAAGTGTAAATACATAACCACTAGTAGATTTTGTCTCATCTGAATCAGAGATCCAGTTAGCATCGCAGTATCCTTCTAATACCGCGGGAAATCCACTATACTCAATACCATAATTTATGGTACCTCTCAAATATTTCATAACTCTAGCAAGTGCCTCCCAATGATCCTCATTAGGACTATGTGTGTATCTACTCAATCTACTTACTGCATAAGCAATATCAGGTCGTGAAAAATTCATCAAATGCAGTAAGCTCCCAATAATTTGGGCATATTGAGTTTGATTGATAGGATCACCTCTATTCTTCTTTAATTGAGAGTTAGCATCATAAGGGGTACTCACAGACTTTGTGTCATAATAACTAAACTTTTTTAAAAGTTTCTCAACATAATGTTCTTGAGATAGTATTATACTATCATCCTTCCTTATGATTTTAACTCCCAAAATTACACTTGCCTCTCCCATGTCTTTCATATCAAATTTAGAAGCAAGAAAGGACTTGGTTTTAATCACAATATCAATACAAGTACCAAAGATTAGCATGTCATCAACATATAAACATATAATCACACATTCACTGTTTATAGATTTAGTGTATACACATTTATCAACTTCAATTGATGAAAAACCATCACTAATCAAAACTTCGTTAAATTTCTCATGCCATTGCTTTGGTGCTTGTTTCAAACCATATAATGACTTAAGAAGTTTACACACTTTATTTTCTTGACCTGAAACTACACATCCTTCGGGTTGTGACATATAAATTTCTTCTTCTAAATCACCATTTAAACAAGCGGTTTTCACATTCATTTGATGAATAATTAATTTGTAAATAGAAGCAAGAGCTATTAAAACACGAATTGATGAAATTCTAGTTACCGGAGCAAAAGTATCAAAATAATCAATATTTTGTTTTTGAGTAAAGCCTTTTGCTACTAATCTAGCTTTATATTTTTCAATAGAACCATCCGGAAAATATTTTTTCTTAAAAATCCATTTACAACCAACTACTTTTGCTCCTTTAGGTAAATCAACTAGAATCCAAGTATGATTTTTAGAAATTGAATCCATTTCTATTTTAATAGCTTCTTTCCAAAATTTTGCATCGGAAGAAGAAATTGCTTCATAAAAAGTTTGAGGTTCATCTTCAACAAGATATGTATAAAAGTCACTTCCGAAGGATGTCTCTTTTCTTTGTCTTTTACTTCTTCTTAAATCATTACATGAACTTTCACTTAAATTTTCTATTAAAGGTTGCTCAACATCACTTTCAATTTTAAGAGGAAAAACATTTTCCAAAAATTATGCATTTTTAGTTTCTATAATAATGTTACATGAAAGAACATCACTTTTGAGAACAAGAAATCTATATGCAGCACTATGTTCAGCATAACCAATAAATAAACAATCAGAGGTCTTAGAACCTATTTTTCTCTTTTTAGGATCAGGTAACATCACTTTTGCTAAACACCCCCACACTTTAAAATATTTAAGGTTCGGCTTATAACCTTTCCATAACTCATAGGGTGTTCTACCGGTTTCTTATGAGGAATTCTATTTTGAACTAAACATGCAGTTAGTAAAGCTTCACCCCAAAGATTATCCGGTGCATGAGAACTAAGTAGCATAGCATTCATCATTTCTTTTAATGTCCTATTTTTTCTTTCAGCTACTCCGTTTGATTGAGGAGAATAAGGGGGAGTTACTTCATGAATTATTCCTTCTTTTTCACAAAATTCATTAAAAGAAATGTATTCTCCTCCTCTATCTGATCTAACCCTTTTGATTTTTCTATTCAATTGATTTTCTACCTCAGCTTTGTATAAAAGAAATTTGTCAAATGCTTCATCTTTATGTTTCAACAAATAAACTTTTGCAAATCTAGAAAAATCGTCTATAAATGTTATATAATATTTATTACCTCTTCTAGACATTGTTTGCTTCAAATCTCCTAGATCAATATGAATTAAATTAAGAAGTTCAGTTTCACGTTGCACTGATTTACATGATTTCTTAGTTAATTTTGATTCTAAACAAATGTCACATTTTTCAAATTGCTTATTTTTTAAAGTAATCATGCCAAGAGAATGTAATTTAACAACATATGAGGAATTAATATGTCCTAATCTAGCATGCCACATATCATAAGAATCAATCAAATAAGCAGAAGAAGAAACATTGTTATTAATAACTTCAGAAATGTTAAGTACAAAGAGACCCTGATCACAATAACCTTTTCCCACAAAAACATTATTCTTTGTCATTACAATCTTATCAGATTCGAATGACACTTTAACCCCACCCTTGCTCAATAGAGCCACAGAAATTAAATTGGTCCTAATATTAGGCACATGTAGCACTTCAGTTAATGCCAAGGTCTTTCCTGATGTGAGCTTTAACATGACATTTCCTTTTCCTTGGACAGCCACAGTACGAGAATCACCAAGATAAACTTGATTTTCTCCTTCCCCCACACTAGTGTAGGAGGTGAACAAATTTTTGTTCCCACATATATGTCTGGTAGCTCCAGAGTCTACCACCCACTTACTCACATCAGTCACAATATTAGCTTGAGAAATGACCGCAGCAATAATATCATCATCATGATCATCTCCATCAGCTAGGTTAGCCCTTGGCTTAGGAGGATTGCCATTTCTCTTACGAAATCTGCACAGAGGTGCATGATGACCTGGTTTACCACAAACATAACAATTTCCTTGTTTCTTAAAGTTGGGGTTAGTAACACGAGGAACATAATTATGATTATTGTGATCAGAATTACTCTCAGACTTTTGACCATACCTTGATTTTTGATTCTTATGATGAGTTTTGTTCTGGACCAAATTTGCTTTTGCTGCTAATGCTTTTGCCTTTGCTGCCTTGCTCTCCCTTTTGTTGGTATCTTCAATGATGATGTGTGTAATCAATTCAGCTAGAGGTAACTGCTTCTGTTTGTGCTTCAGTTGATTCTTGTAATCTTTCCACGATTCAGGAAGCT
This sequence comes from Trifolium dubium, assembly GCA_951804385.1. Classification (NCBI taxonomy): domain Eukaryota; kingdom Viridiplantae; phylum Streptophyta; class Magnoliopsida; order Fabales; family Fabaceae; genus Trifolium; species Trifolium dubium. The sequence continues at coordinate 216,242 of OX638065.1, forward strand.
TTTCAATAAGAATACCGGCAACGAACGGATCTGAAAGGATGATGTTTTCAGCTTTCAAATCTTCCAACAGCTTGTGATACTCATTAATCTGCACCTTGATGTCTTTGTCTTCAACCATTACCCATCGATAGTAATTACCGATAACAAATTTTTGTTTACCGGCATCTTCAGCAGTATACTTCGAATCCATTGATTCCCATATTTCCTTAGCTTCTTTATATGTGCAGTAGACATCAAACAATTCATTAGAAAGTGTACTTAGAATTGTGTGTCGGCATACCTTGTTTGCATGAGTCCACTGTTCAGTAACTTTTTCACTTGCAGTTGACTCCGGCCTTGATTCAGTGAGAGCATTAGCGACCAAGTGCATATCAAGGATGGAGTGGACACGTTCCTGCCACCTACGGAAATTCTCACCACCGAACTCTTCAATTTTGGTGACATCGGGAAACTGTTTGGCGAAGTTTACGGCAGGAACAAGAATAACGTTTTGTTGAGTTGGATCGCCATTAATTGCGGTTGTACTCTTCTCGGGAATTTCATTGCTGATTTTGTCGACTTCCGTCATGTTAAATCCTTGAGATTGTTGTAAAAATTACCGTAATAACGACGAACCGACAATTGTAATTCTGAATCTCCTGCAAGTGTAGCTTGTTTCTCTCTTGCTTTGATGATAGTAAACCTGAAAAGAAAGAACGAACAGTGGTTTGATCTGAGACGTGCTGAACGCACTGTCCTCAAGGATTTATCCGCGGTTAAGCGCAAACCCCCCAGGATTTAACAGACCCTTCTCAAAGAGGTAACATAACTGGCAAGATTATAATTGAACAGGTTGATGTAACTCAGAGACTCAATTGTGGGAGAAAATAAAGAACTCAGTGACACTGGTTTTGTTTGATAATTTCGTTCTCTGGTTTCTGTATATTTCTACTGATATATCTTCAATACGGTCATGTATATATATTAATATATCAACAAAATAACGTTGGGAAGTTCCTATAAATTAGCCAAAAGAAAACAGCTTCGGAATGTGAACGTTGAGGCCTTAATTTGTGAGACAAAGTAACAGATTTGTATAGGTGGATGCTAGTTTTTAGGAAGGAACAAAACGTGCATAATATGTACAACGATAATATGTTAATATGTGAAGTAATATGACCAGTAGTAATAATAATAATAATATTGCTACAAACTTTGGAAATATAATAAATATTAATAATAATAACACAACAATCCCCCACATATTTCAAAAGTTTGAACGAAATTTTACTCTGAGCTAACATCGTAGATGTATGCATCAAACTGGTGTAGCAAGCTATATGAACCAGCCCTAGACTGATAGTACTTAACATACAGTGACATTGGTGTAGCAAGCTATATGAACCAATGCCGCTTAGTGTACGTTAGCGGTCTACCAATCGCATTACACCCCCACATTTCTTGCTGTTTCCGCTGTGTTGCGCGAATAGGCCGTGCGCGTGCCTGGTTTAATTCATGAGTGCTCTAGAGATTTCGCCAAGATCTCATACAAGCGGCCCCACTTGACACTCATATAGGTGACTTCATCAAGTGTATGCTGCAAATCATACACCACCCATAAGGGATATGAAAATCATTAAAAGCTATATTAGCTTATCCTCACAATAATGCAGTGTCTAGCATATCTCAATCACACCATAAGAAAAGGACCAAAAACAAAAATTATTTAATTAATTTTTGATGCTAGCAAGATCTAACAAGTAACTTGTTCTTACCCATATGAACCTTATTAATGGGATCTCCAATCACAAGGTTGGGTTCCTATCACTTGTTGATTTCAAATGGCTTAAGTCCAATTCTCCTCGATGTGTCACATATAATTTTCCTCCCCAGGGGTTTTGTCAGAGGGTCAGCTAAGTTCACTTCTGACTTCACATAATCGATCGATATTATTCCATCCTTTAACAGCTGTTTTACCACATTATGTCTCAATTGAATATGTCTATTTTTACCATTGAACGATTTGTTCTTAGCCACATCTATTGCTGACCGGCTATCACAATGCATCGACACCGATGGTGTCGGTTTAATTCCTACAGGAATACTAGCCAATAGGTTTCTTAACCATTCAGCCTCACTACCAGCCAATTCAAGAGCTATAAATTCTGATTCCATCGTTGATCTAGCAATTATAGATTGTTTGACTGATCTCCACACTATGGCACCTCCACCAAGTGTAAATACATAACCACTAGTAGATTTTGTCTCATCTGAATCAGAGATCCAGTTAGCATCGCAGTATCCTTCTAATACCGCGGGAAATCCACTATACTCAATACCATAATTTATGGTACCTCTCAAATATTTCATAACTCTAGCAAGTGCCTCCCAATGATCCTCATTAGGACTATGTGTGTATCTACTCAATCTACTTACTGCATAAGCAATATCAGGTCGTGAAAAATTCATCAAATGCAGTAAGCTCCCAATAATTTGGGCATATTGAGTTTGATTGATAGGATCACCTCTATTCTTCTTTAATTGAGAGTTAGCATCATAAGGGGTACTCACAGACTTTGTGTCATAATAACTAAACTTTTTTAAAAGTTTCTCAACATAATGTTCTTGAGATAGTATTATACTATCATCCTTCCTTATGATTTTAACTCCCAAAATTACACTTGCCTCTCCCATGTCTTTCATATCAAATTTAGAAGCAAGAAAGGACTTGGTTTTAATCACAATATCAATACAAGTACCAAAGATTAGCATGTCATCAACATATAAACATATAATCACACATTCACTGTTTATAGATTTAGTGTATACACATTTATCAACTTCAATTGATGAAAAACCATCACTAATCAAAACTTCGTTAAATTTCTCATGCCATTGCTTTGGTGCTTGTTTCAAACCATATAATGACTTAAGAAGTTTACACACTTTATTTTCTTGACCTGAAACTACACATCCTTCGGGTTGTGACATATAAATTTCTTCTTCTAAATCACCATTTAAACAAGCGGTTTTCACATTCATTTGATGAATAATTAATTTGTAAATAGAAGCAAGAGCTATTAAAACACGAATTGATGAAATTCTAGTTACCGGAGCAAAAGTATCAAAATAATCAATATTTTGTTTTTGAGTAAAGCCTTTTGCTACTAATCTAGCTTTATATTTTTCAATAGAACCATCCGGAAAATATTTTTTCTTAAAAATCCATTTACAACCAACTACTTTTGCTCCTTTAGGTAAATCAACTAGAATCCAAGTATGATTTTTAGAAATTGAATCCATTTCTATTTTAATAGCTTCTTTCCAAAATTTTGCATCGGAAGAAGAAATTGCTTCATAAAAAGTTTGAGGTTCATCTTCAACAAGATATGTATAAAAGTCACTTCCGAAGGATGTCTCTTTTCTTTGTCTTTTACTTCTTCTTAAATCATTACATGAACTTTCACTTAAATTTTCTATTAAAGGTTGCTCAACATCACTTTCAATTTTAAGAGGAAAAACATTTTCCAAAAATTATGCATTTTTAGTTTCTATAATAATGTTACATGAAAGAACATCACTTTTGAGAACAAGAAATCTATATGCAGCACTATGTTCAGCATAACCAATAAATAAAAAATCAGAGGTCTTAGAACCTATTTTTCTCTTTTTAGGATCAGGTAACATCACTTTTGCTAAACACCCCCACACTTTAAAATATTTAAGGTTCGGCTTATAACCTTTCCATAACTCATAGGGTGTTCTACCGGTTTCTTATGAGGAATTCTATTTTGAACTAAACATGCAGTTAGTAAAGCTTCACCCCAAAGATTATCCGGTGCATGAGAACTAAGTAGCATAGCATTCATCATTTCTTTTAATGTCCTATTTTTTCTTTCAGCTACTCCGTTTGATTGAGGAGAATAAGGGGGAGTTACTTCATGAATTATTCCTTCTTTTTCACAAAATTCATTAAAAGAAATGTATTCTCCTCCTCTATCTGATCTAACCCTTTTGATTTTTCTATTCAATTGATTTTCTACCTCAGCTTTGTATAAAAGAAATTTGTCAAATGCTTCATCTTTATGTTTCAACAAATAAACTTTTGCAAATCTAGAAAAATCGTCTATAAATGTTATATAATATTTATTACCTCTTCTAGACATTGTTTGCTTCAAATCTCCTAGATCAGTATGAATTAAATTAAGAAGTTCAGTTTCACGTTGCACTGATTTACATGATTTCTTAGTTAATTTTGATTCTAAACAAATGTCACATTTTTCAAATTGCTTATTTTTTAAAGTAATCATGCCAAGAGAATGTAATTTAACAACATATGAGGAATTAATATGTCCTAATCTAGCATGCCACATATCATAAGAATCAATCAAATAAGCAGAAGAAGAAACATTGTTATTAATAACTTCAGAAATGTTAAGTACAAAGAGACCCTGATCACAATAACCTTTTCCCACAAAAACATTATTCTTTGTCATTACAATCTTATCAGATTCGAATGACACTTTAACCCCACCCTTGCTCAATAGAGCCACAGAAATTAAATTGGTCCTAATATTAGGCACATGTAGCACTTCAGTTAATGCCAAGGTCTTTCCTGATGTGAGCTTTAACATGACATTTCCTTTTCCTTGGACAGCCACAGTACGAGAATCACCAAGATAAACTTGATTTTCTCCTTCCCCCACACTAGTGTAGGAGGTGAACAAATTTTTGTTCCCACATATATGTCTGGTAGCTCCAGAGTCTACCACCCACTTACTCACATCAGTCACAATATTAGCTTGAGAAATGACCGCAGCAATAATATCATCATCATGATCATCTCCATCAGCTAGGTTAGCCCTTGGCTTAGGAGGATTGCCATTTCTCTTACGAAATCTGCACAGAGGTGCATGATGACCTGGTTTACCACAAACATAACAATTTCCTTGTTTCTTAAAGTTGGGGTTAGTAACACGAGGAACATAATTATGATTATTGTGATCAGAATTACTCTCAGACTTTTGACCATACCTTGATTTTTGATTCTTATGATGAGTTTTGTTCTGGACCAAATTTGCTTTTGCTGCTAATGCTTTTGCCTTTGCTGCCTTGCTCTCCCTTTTGTTGGTATCTTCAATGATGATGTGTGTAATCAATTCAGCTAGAGGTAACTGCTTCTGTTTGTGCTTCAGTTGATTCTTGTAATCTTTCCACGATTCAGGAAGCTTTTCAATAAGAATACCGGCAACGAACGGATCTGAAAGGATGATGTTTTCAGCTTTCAAATCTTCCAACAGCTTGTGATACTCATTAATCTGCACCTTGATGTCTTTGTCTTCAACCATTACCCATCGATAGTAATTACCGATAACAAATTTTTGTTTACCGGCATCTTCAGCAGTATACTTCGAATCCATTGATTCCCATATTTCCTTAGCTTCTTTATATGTGCAGTAGACATCAAACAATTCATTAGAAAGTGTACTTAGAATTGTGTGTCGGCATACCTTGTTTGCATGAGTCCACTGTTCAGTAACTTTTTCACTTGCAGTTGACTCCGGCCTTGATTCAGTGAGAGCATTAGCGACCAAGTGCATATCAAGGATGGAGTGGACACGTTCCTGCCACCTACGGAAATTCTCACCACCGAACTCTTCAATTTTGGTGACATCGGGAAACTGTTTGGCGAAGTTTACGGCAGGAACAAGAATAACGTTTTGTTGAGTTGGATCGCCATTAATTGCGGTTGTACTCTTCTCGGGAATTTCATTGCTGATTTTGTCGACTTCCGTCATGTTAAATCCTTGAGATTGTTGTAAAAATTACCGTAATAACGACGAACCGACAATTGTAATTCTGAATCTCCTGCAAGTGTAGCTTGTTTCTCTCTTGCTTTGATGATAGTAAACCTGAAAAGAAAGAACGAACAGTGGTTTGATCTGAGACGTGTTGAACGCACTGTCCTCAAGGATTTATCCGCGGTTAAGCGCAAACCCCCCAGGATTTAACAGACCCTTCTCAAAGAGGTAACATAACTGGCAAGATTATAATTGAACAGGTTGATGTAACTCAGAGACTCAATTGTGGGAGAAAATAAAGAACTCAGTGACACTGGTTTTGTTTGATAATTTCGTTCTCTGGTTTCTGTATATTTCTACTAATATATCTTCAATACGGTCATGTATATATATTAATATATCAACAAAATAACGTTGGGAAGTTCCTATAAATTAGCCAAAAGAAAACAGCTTCGGAATGTGAACGTTGAGGCCTTAATTTGTGAGACAAAGTAACAGATTTGTATAGGTGGATGCTAGTTTTTAGGAAGGAACAAAACGTGCATAATATGTACAACGATAATATGTTAATATGTGAAGTAATATGACCAGTAGTAATAATAATAATAATAATATTGCTACAAACTTTGGAAATATAATAAATATTAATAATAATAACACAACAATCCCCCACATATTTCAAAAGTTTGAACGAAATTTTACTCTGAGCTAACATCGTAGATGTATGCATCAAACTGGTGTAGCAAGCTATATGAACCAGCCCTAGACTGATAGTACTTAACATACAGTGACATTGGTGTAGCAAGCTATATGAACCAATGCCGCTTAGTGTACGTTAGCGGTCTACCAATCGCATTACACCCCCACATTTCTTGCTGTTTCCGCTGTGTTGCGCGAATAGGCCGTGCGCGTGCCTGGTTTAATTCATGAGTGCTCTAGAGATTTCGCCAAGATCTCATACAAGCGGCCCCACTTGACACTCATATAGGTGACTTCATCAAGTGTATGCTGCAAATCATACACCACCCATAAGGGATATGAAAATCATTAAAAGCTATATTAGCTTATCCTCACAATAATGCAGTGTCTAGCATATCTCAATCACACCATAAGAAAAGGACCAAAAACAAAAATTATTTAATTAATTTTTGATGCTAGCAAGATCTAACAAGTAACTTGTTCTTACCCATATGAACCTTATTAATGGGATCTCCAATCACAAGGTTGGGTTCCTATCACTTGTTGATTTCAAATGGCTTAAGTCCAATTCTCCTCGATGTGTCACATATAATTTTCCTCCCCAGGGGTTTTGTCAGAGGGTCAGCTAAGTTCACTTCTGACTTCACATAATCGATCGATATTATTCCATCCTTTAACAGCTGTTTTACCACATTATGTCTCAATTGAATATGTCTATTTTTACCATTGAACGATTTGTTCTTAGCCACATCTATTGCTGACCGGCTATCACAATGCATCGACACCGATGGTGTCGGTTTAATTCCTACAGGAATACTAGCCAATAGGTTTCTTAACCATTCAGCCTCACTACCAGCCAATTCAAGAGCTATAAATTCTGATTCCATCGTTGATCTAGCAATTATAGATTGTTTGACTGATCTCCACACTATGGCACCTCCACCAAGTGTAAATACATAACCACTAGTAGATTTTGTCTCATCTGAATCAGAGATCCAGTTAGCATCGCAGTATCCTTCTAATACCGCGGGAAATCCACTATACTCAATACCATAATTTATGGTACCTCTCAAATATTTCATAACTCTAGCAAGTGCCTCCCAATGATCCTCATTAGGACTATGTGTGTATCTACTCAATCTACTTACTGCATAAGCAATATCAGGTCGTGAAAAATTCATCAAATGCAGTAAGCTCCCAATAATTTGGGCATATTGAGTTTGATTGATAGGATCACCTCTATTCTTCTTTAATTGAGAGTTAGCATCATAAGGGGTACTCACAGACTTTGTGTCATAATAACTAAACTTTTTTAAAAGTTTCTCAACATAATGTTCTTGAGATAGTATTATACTATCATCCTTCCTTATGATTTTAACTCCCAAAATTACACTTGCCTCTCCCATGTCTTTCATATCAAATTTAGAAGCAAGAAAGGACTTGGTTTTAATCACAATATCAATACAAGTACCAAAGATTAGCATGTCATCAACATATAAACATATAATCACACATTCACTGTTTATAGATTTAGTGTATACACATTTATCAACTTCAATTGATGAAAAACCATCACTAATCAAAACTTCGTTAAATTTCTCATGCCATTGCTTTGGTGCTTGTTTCAAACCATATAATGACTTAAGAAGTTTACACACTTTATTTTCTTGACCTGAAACTACACATCCTTCGGGTTGTGACATATAAATTTCTTCTTCTAAATCACCATTTAAACAAGCGGTTTTCACATTCATTTGATGAATAATTAATTTGTAAATAGAAGCAAGAGCTATTAAAACACGAATTGATGAAATTCTAGTTACCGGAGCAAAAGTATCAAAATAATCAATATTTTGTTTTTGAGTAAAGCCTTTTGCTACTAATCTAGCTTTATATTTTTCAATAGAACCATCCGGAAAATATTTTTTCTTAAAAATCCATTTACAACCAACTACTTTTGCTCCTTTAGGTAAATCAACTAGAATCCAAGTATGATTTTTAGAAATTGAATCCATTTCTATTTTAATAGCTTCTTTCCAAAATTTTGCATCGGAAGAAGAAATTGCTTCATAAAAAGTTTGAGGTTCATCTTCAACAAGATATGTATAAAAGTCACTTCCGAAGGATGTCTCTTTTCTTTGTCTTTTACTTCTTCTTAAATCATTACATGAACTTTCACTTAAATTTTCTATTAAAGGTTGCTCAACATCACTTTCAATTTTAAGAGGAAAAACATTTTCCAAAAATTCTGCATTTTTAGTTTCTATAATAATGTTACATGAAAGAACATCACTTTTGAGAACAAGAAATCTATATGCAGCACTATGTTCAGCATAACCAATAAATAAACAATCAGAGGTCTTAGAACCTATTTTTCTCTTTTTAGGATCAGGTAACATCACTTTTGCTAAACACCCCCACACTTTAAAATATTTAAGGTTCGGCTTATAACCTTTCCATAGCTCATAGGGTGTTCTACCGGTTTTCTTATGAGGAATTCTATTTTGAACTAAACATGCAGTTAGTAAAGCTTCACCCCAAAGATTATCCGGTGCATGAGAACTAAGTAGCATAGCATTCATCATTTCTTTTAATGTCCTATTTTTTCTTTCAGCTACTCCGTTTGATTGAGGAGAATAAGGGGGAGTTACTTCATGAATTATTCCTTCTTTTTCACAAAATTCATTAAAAGAAATGTATTCTCCTCCTCTATCTGATCTAACCCTTTTGATTTTTCTATTCAATTGATTTTCTACCTCAGCTTTGTATAAAAGAAATTTGTCAAATGCTTCATCTTTATGTTTCAACAAATAAACTTTTGCAAATCTAGAAAAATCGTCTATAAATGTTATATAATATTTATTACCTCCTCTAGACATTGTTTGCTTCAAATCTCCTAGATCAGTATGAATTAAATTAAGAAGTTCAGTTTCACGTTGCACTGATTTACATGATTTCTTAGTTAATTTTGATTCTAAACAAATGTCACATTTTTCAAATTGCTTATTTTTTAAAGTAATCATGCCAAGAGAATGTAATTTAACAACATATGAGGAATTAATATGTCCTAATCTAGCATGCCACATATCATAAGAATCAATCAAATAAGCAGAAGAAGAAACATTGTTATTAATAACTTCAGAAATGTTAAGTACAAAGAGACCCTGATCACAATAACCTTTTCCCACAAAAACATTATTCTTTGTCATTACAATCTTATCAGATTCGAATGACACTTTAACCCCACCCTTGCTCAATAGAGCCACAGAAATTAAATTGGTCCTAATATTAGGCACATGTAGCACTTCAGTTAATGCCAAGGTCTTTCCTGATGTGAGCTTTAACATGACATTTCCTTTTCCTTGGACAGCCACAGTACGAGAATCACCAAGATAAACTTGATTTTCTCCTTCCCCCACACTAGTGTAGGAGGTGAACAAATTTTTGTTCCCACATATATGTCTGGTAGCTCCAGAGTCTACCACCCACTTACTCACATCAGTCACAATATTAGCTTGAGAAATGACCGCAGCAATAATATCATCATCATGATCATCTCCATCAGCTAGGTTAGCCCTTGGCTTAGGAGGATTGCCATTTCTCTTACGAAATCTGCACAGAGGTGCATGATGACCTGGTTTACCACAAACATAACAATTTCCTTGTTTCTCTTAAGCTTAATTTAATTTTGTTATAAAAATATAGGAGACTAATTTTAATTTTATTTTTGCAGTTTTTTTTTTTTTTTTACAAGATTTTTGCAGTTAAAATTACTAGTTACTAGAGAAAATAAATCCTCCCCAGTTGAAGTCGCGTAATCAATAAATCAATCAATTAGCTTGAAATTCCACAGTCTCCTACGTTATCAATCCTGAATCTCACTTCTTTCATCAATTCAACATTTGATGTGCAGCATTGAGCGTCTCAGACAAGAGGAGGAATTCTTATTATATGTTTGGGAGGAATTCTTACCACACCTCATGCTGTACTTCCTTAAATGTGAGGATAAAACCTCTAATGGTGTTGTCTGCTATTAGCATGCATGAAGTGCTTTTAAATTTCTTGATGCTTTGTCATCCTTTCGAACTGTTATAATAGGCATGGATGGTTATCCTTCCTTTATGTTTTCTGGTTATGCAGGGCCACTTATGACTATGAAAAGAAATTATACAACTACCACCTTGAGTCACTTCCGGTGATGGAAAAAAACTATGTTTCCATGAGTAGGGAAGTGGAGAAACTTCGATAAGAGCTTACAAACACGGCTAACGTTTGTCATAAAAAAAAAGTAGTATGTATCTCCTCTATTACCTGTTTTCTACGTAAGAGTCCTTGGTCTTCAATTTTCCATGCTTTGTGGATTGATCTTAGCATGCTATACAATTTAGGTGGGCATATGGTGGCACCTCTGTAACTAATGATAACACGGCTTCTGATCTTCCTGTGGGACAAAATGCATATGAAGATGGTTATGCTCTCGCGCAGGTGTGTGATGACCCCAAGTGTTACGTTCTTTTAAGTTCCTTGCGGGAGTGTAGCATTATAGTCCTTTGTCTTTATTTATTAATTTCTGAAGTTTCATTGATAACGATTAATGTCTGGATAATTTTTTGGTTGTGATGACTCAGTTATTTTTATAAAATCCATCCAATTCAATATAGAATCTATTTATATCGGTTACAAGTTGATAAGTAGAACTACCTGTCTCTGGTCTGCTTTCAATTTGTAATGACATGTTGCTGGGATTAGGATACTTTGAATCCAACCTGATGAATTTTTCCTAAATATCTAAATGCTTGTCACTAGTTTGTTTATGTCTTCTAGAATCTGGAGGATACTCTGTGTAATATATGCACTTATTAACATTTCTTTTCACCATTCCTATGTTACCAAAATAGACATGCAACAGTAGTGTTGGTTGCCTAGATAAAGAATTTTAAAATCTGTAAGTTATCATGCCCGTTATTATATCTGGTATGTGGTTTGGTCGATAACATTAGGGGTATTGATTTTTTGCATGTGCAGAGAAAATCGCACTGATTTGGAGAAAATATAGATGTATAATAGAAGTTGTGTGTTGAACTGCTATGTTATTATGTGCTAAAAAATTATAGTGCAAGTATAATGTAACCATAAAAAGAGAGATTTTAGTGTGCTGCCAGAACAGAAGGATTACCATTTAGAACAGCTATATTCCTCTATCTTCCATGTGGATTTTGAATATTACTGCTCCACCATACAATTTTTTTGACAGGGACACGGTTCTCTCCCTGCTGCCAGTAGTGGCGGCGGCAATGCTACTACAACGACTCCTGCTAGAGCTCAACCTGCTCCAGCTTCTGCAGGCACTAGTTATGAGGCTCCCAGAGTTGGGCCTGGTTAATTACATTCCATCTGCAGGGCCAACTTATGGTACACAGAGCGGTGCGGTTGACTGGTTACGATGCATTTAGAGGATCTGCGTACGATGCAACAAGAGGACAAGAGAATTGGCTATGATCCACAGAGAGGTTCAGGTTATGAAGTGCAGAGAGGATTTTCATTGCTGAGGTGAAGAAGAAAGTCAAGTTGTTTAGGGAAATCATTAATGAAATTGTCTTTCATATAGACATCAGCATGTACAAGAATAAGCATTTTGTAATTGACTTCAAAAGTAGTATAGCCTATAGGGGCCTTTTTTTTGTTGTAGTCTATAAGGGCTTATTGTCAACAAAAAGACAGAACAAATAATATTGTCTTTTCTACCATGTTTGTGAATTCATATAAAAAAGTCCCTCAATTTCTTATAAAAAATTCTAAATTTTTATATTTTGAAAATATATATCGAGATAAATTGAACAACACCGTATATGCTAATATTTATTTTTATATATCAATTAAAATATATGATCAAAGTATGTTATGTAAATAGTGTGCACGTAATTCAAACGCGTAAGTTAAACGACACTTATTTAGAAACGGAGGGAGTATAAATCAATTTATATCGATATTTATTTAGATTATTTTGCTGTTTTGATTTTTTGGATCGGTTATTTGGATTTGAACACCCCTTTGTAAAGTTATATATCATGTGTGTGATAGATATTCAAGTAATAACTAATAGATGCAAAGATAGTGTAAAATCATATCAACTACAGTATATGTATCATCACATATTAAACGTGTCATATTGTATCACTGACACATAGAATACAATCCAATTACGAGAAGAGAGAAGAAAATTATTCTAAAAGAAAGCAGAAGTAACGTAGCAATGAATGACACCAAATTGGATCACTTGCATTCGTTGAGCTGATCCATTAAGCTGGCTAATTCCTTTTGATAGTTGTTAGCTTCAGGGTTAGCATTCAGAGTCTGTAGCCTTTGTAATGCCTCGCCAACTTGACAATTGAACTGGTTTTCACGCAAATTCAGCTCCTCCTTATCTCTTCTTAGCTTATTATTCTCCTCCTTTAAAAATGCAGTAGTTGTTTCCAATGCTTTCAGGTCCCAGAAAAAAAGTTGATTACTGAAATCCCCTGCAGTGAAGGCTTGATTGTTTGCATCATCAGGGTTGAATGCAATGAGGGCTTCATCAGTCATCAACTCTTGATCTATTGCATCCCAATCTAAATATAGTAATTCATTATCATCATTTTGATTTCCAATGGGTTGGTTGCTTAGTGGTTGTGTTCCATCATATTCAACATTTTGATCAGACATAAGTTGTGCAGGTTGTACAGGGTTAGTGGCAGTAGCTGCTGCAAAACCGAATATAGTTAGTGGCAGTAGCTGCTGCAAAACCGAATGAAGAAAAAGAAACTTTTTTTCTTCAAACAGTTAAATAGATGAACATTGATATGAAACATAATGAAATTTGGAAAGTTTTCATAAGAAGCAATTAACTAAAAAGAGGAAAATGAGTGATCAAGAAGAAAAAGAAACAAACCTGTGAATGAAGAAGAAGAAGAAGAAGAAGAAGAAGAGCCTAATCAAGAAGAAAGGGAAAAATTTTTATTTTGAATTTTTGAAATTGTGACTGTGAGAATTGCAAGGTTATATATATATATATATGTAGACCTCAACATTGTGAAAAGTATCCGTTCAATCTATTTTCACTAGGAGGAAGAATTTTTTTGTGTTTGTAAAATTGTAAAAGATCTTGTAATTGATCAGTTGACTTTTGGCTCTTACATTTTAAAAATTTTTTAAATAGATTCTGTATTTTTATTTTATTTTTAAAAAGGCTTAAATGATATTTTCGTTCTTGTATATAAGCGCATATTTGATTTTAGTCTATGTATCTTTTTTTTAGAAATTCATCCATATTTGTTAAAATTGTTTTGATTTTAATCCCTAAAGTTAAAATTCGCAAGAAAATTTAAAGGAAAAATCTGCAGATTTTAAATCCGTAGAAAAATTCAAAGGAAAATTTTGCTGCAAATTTTTCTATCGATCTTAACTTTAGAGACTAAAACCAAAATATTTTTACAAACAGTGATGAATTCTTAAGGAAAAAAATAATGGACTAAAATAAAAAATGTGCGTACATAAAGGGACAAAAATATCAATTTTGCCTTCTAAAAAAGTCTCTGGGTCCTTTTTCTTTTATGATGTACCACATTTTTTCACACGTGGCACTGATGACGCACATAATTTTATATAGATGGACAATAATTCTCTTATTACTTAAAGTTTGGGTTAAAATTATCAATTTACATCCAATATCTCGATAAAGGGCAAATGAGTAATTTTGCGTCAAAATTATAAGTAATAAGGTCATTTTTATTCATATGACGTAAAATTATGCGAGTCATCAATGCTATTTGTGTGAAAATGTGACACATCATCAAAAACTAGACTTAAAGACCTTTTTAATTGTAGTAAAATAAAAGTACTGATCAAAAATTTTTTGAAGTATCAAAATTCAAGGGACCCAAACTACAATGACCTTTTACATACTTAATTATATATAAAAAAAACACATAATTTGTCAAAAAAAAAAACACATAAAGTAATTCAAAAATGTATTTAGGCTAGTTAATACTCCCTCCGTCCCAAAATGTAAGAGAAAAAATTCAAATTCTTTTGTCCCAAAATGTAAGAGAAAAACATAAACTTTTACATTTTCAAGAAAAGTTCACTCTTTCTCTTACCTTTTCCATAATCAATAACCAATCAAAATTGTTTATACATCTTTTCAAGTAATTTTTTTATTACTAAAAAGCTTATATCCAATCATTATATTTTACTTTTTTTTTAATAAATGTGATTTTTATTTTTCTCTTACATTTTGGGACGGATGGAGTACTAAACTACTTATAAAAAAGACCTTAATTGTATTTCAATCCAATATCAATTGAGTTTAAACCTTCATTCGATCCGTTACCAAAAAAAAAAAAACCTCATTCGATCCAATTAAATGTAACAATAATCATAAGAATCTTTATTCAATCCGATGAATGACAATCATACAAATCATCATGCAATCCGATTAAATGTAGCAATCATAAGAATCTTCATTCAATCCAAACTTAAATTCTAAATCGTGTTCAATCTCAATTTCTATCTACACTAAATGAAGTTAAACTCAAAGCTTATTAAATTATCCACTTCAAAACCTCACCGTCAATGACAAACGAATCAGCATTGACGACAAAAATTATAGTCAATTTACACACCGGTAACTCCACCAGTAGCCAGTGCCGGTCCTGACCTTTTGGAGGCCCAAGACAAATAACAAAAATGGACCCCTAATAAAAATATATTTTTTAAAAAAAAAATCATATATTTATCAAAAAAAGAATGTCGTATATTCAAATAGTAAATAGCATATACATTAATCATTCCATGAATCTAAAAAGCAAAAGTTCTCTTATATTTAAGACCGGAGGTAGTAATAGAGAAGAACATGCTACTTTTAAAACAGAAAAAAAAAAAAAGCACAAAAAATATAAGGGGGAAGGGGACGAACTCGTGACCTCCACCTTTCACCACGAAAATCCCATCCCTCAATCCACCACTAGACCAATTAGAAATATGTGATATTTAGGTCGCGCTAATACTATATAACCCAATTAAAAGCATTGGTTCAGCAAAAAAAAAATATTGAGGCCCCATTTTTTGGAGGCCCAAAGCTACAGCCCATAATGCACAGGCCCAAGGCCGGTACTGTCAGTAGCCTTCACAACCATCAAGTCAAATCGTTTTTATGTTGATTTGTGTATCAAAATCAAACTATTATATTTATATGAAATAAAAAAGACACAAAATGTCCATATAATTTGGAGTCACTCGAGTTTTAGTTCTTGCATTTCAAAAAAAAATTATAAATTGACATTGTATTTTTATTTTACTTTTAAAAAAATCTCTGAACTTAGTTTGAGATCACTTGAATTTTAGTCACTGCATTTCAAAAAACTTTTAAATTAACCTAGTACTTTTAGTTAATCTTTAAAAAAAATTCTCTAGACCTATTTTTTGATGATGTGTCACATTTTTGATGATTTAACACTGATAGCTCAGTTATTTTTACATGAATAGACGAAATTGCTCTTGTAACTTATGGGAGAGACACAAAATGACCAATTTGCCCTTCTTCCAAAATTGAAACACGATTACAAAATGTCCATGTTATTTGGAGTCACTTGAGTTTTAGTCAATGAATTTAAAAAAAATTAAATTGATCTTGTAATTTTATTTTACTTTTAAAAAGATTTTTGGACCTAGTTTGAAGTTTCTGGACCTTGTACTTTGATTTTACTTTTCAAAATCTCAACTTATTTTATGATGATGTGTCACATTTTTGATGATGTGTTACTAATAGTTCATTTATTTTTATACAAATAGACGAAATTGCTCTCGTAACTTACGAGAGTGACACAAAAATGACCAATCTGCCCTTCTTCTCCTTCTTCCAAAATTGAAACACGATTACAAAAAGAAAAAAGAAAGGAACTTAGGGTTTCATGAAGCAAGAATCTACATCAATAGAAAAAGGCAAAGTTGATTTTTTATTCGGTACTTTCCACCACTCCAATCTTGTGGTAATACCTTTAATTTGATTCCAGAAATTCTAAGTGAGTTAGAAATTGATAGCTCCATAGTCAAGATTGGAGAAATTGAGTTTCAATTTTTGTGAAGCAACCTTGAAACAATAATTCGTGTGAAGAAAAAAAAACAATCAAGCACTATGGGGGGTCTGCTCCAGAGTGTATTGGTGAAAGTGAAACAATTATCTCTGTTGACATAGTCATCATAAAATAAAATATAATGCTATAGTATATGTAACGCTTGATGGATTGGTGTGTGTGGTTCTTTGTTTTGTTGAGAATAGGTGCAGGAGGGTTTTTTTTTTTAAAAGGAACAGCCAGGTGCATGAGATTGTTGATTGGTTTTAATGAAAGTTCCTTTTTTTTTTTTTCATTTATGTGTTTCAATTTGGGAAGAAGGAGAAAAAGAAGGGTAAATTGGTCATTTTGCATCACTCCTATAAGTTACAAAGATAATTTCGTCCATTTATATAAAAATAAATGAGTTATCAATGTCAAGTCATCGAAAAATGTGACATATCATAAAAAAATATTTGGTTATTATCTTATAATTTCTTTTACATGTACTAAAAAGTTTCTAGAAGATTTAAAATGCAACTATTGTTTGTCCCTCAAGTCATCATGGGTCAGCTTTTCTTATCAAAAATAAAAAATAAAAAAAAATTATGGGTCAGCTTATCTTTGACCTTTTATTCTTTTTTCTATCCTGACCACTTTCTTCCTTAGTTAGTTCTTCTTCAATGGATTTCTTCTTCTTTTCAAATGTTTATTACAATATGATTTTATGGTTAAAAATTTGTTCAATGTTCTGTTTTATTTTAATGTAGAAAACAAAATACCAACATAAAAAAAAATTTGTTTGTTCTCACTGATTTGAACTATTTACAGAATACTTTAATATAAATAAAATTGGATTATTACTTTGAGATTTTATTGACAAGAAAAAAGTTTATGGTAATGGTCGTGGATGAATTAATAACTATGAGTCTATGATATGGATGAGTGGGTGTGTATTGTACCCCACCATCTCAGAATTTTAAGATTTCCTTCTCAAATTTTTGTTAAGTTGAACTCAACGGTGGCCTAATGACATACTAGTATTTAAGCACATTATATTTACGGAGTTTTAAATTGGTCTCTTAACATAGGTTTGTCTTTTTTATTAAATTTTGAATTAATTTTGTTTAACTTTCTGTTACATTTTAAATTAATTTTGTCTAAAATTTTCACGCAGCACCCTCCAAAATTGTTCACATATGCAAATGTATTAGCCACGTGGACTATTTAAATAGAAATTTGACTAAAAAGAAATTCAACTAAAAAGATTAACTAACAAATTAAAATCTAAAATAAACTCAAGAGGTCAAATATACAATTAAATCTTATTTTGTTACAGGATATTGTTTTCGAGAACATTTTATTTATATATGGTGTATATAAATTACTATTTTATTTTCACATTATTATAAAGACCAACATTGTGTTCACCAAAAAAAGAAAAAAAGACCAACATTGTAGCCAGTAAAACGTGACATGACTTTGCTACTAGAAGAGAGGAAAATGAAAACCCTCCTACTAAAATGTGACAGAGTTTCAAACCCTCCTTTTCCTTCAATCCTTTAATTGACCCCATTAACTCATGTTTACATAATTGAAGGTATTGAAACTGTATATAGGGTTGTTAGTTGATATTGATATTGATAATGGTTTGTTTGCAAAGAGCAACAAAAGCTCAGTGAGCACTTCCATAGTGGGTTGGATTATTAAGAATGTGGTTTGGGATGATCAAATATGCTATCTCTCAATTCTCCCTCATTGCAACAGTTATTATAATCAATACTATTTGTTATCAATCTTTTAATTTTATCATAATTATTATTACTACTTTTTACGGTTTTCAATATTACTCTCTTCAATTATTAACAATAATAAGGATAAAATAGAAAATAAAATATTTTTTATAATTATTTTTCACTTTCTTAACGGGTGTGTCTTTTTTTGTTTTTTATATTCAAGACTAGATGAATTAAACATTATTTGTTCAAGCTATTTATTTGTTTTAAAGTTTAAACCTTTGTGGTAAACTAAGTTTATTACTCCATCTGTTCTAAAATAAATGTCCTATTTGTCAAAATTGTTTGTTTTAAAATAAATGTCATATACTAATTATAGTATTGGTTTTTCCTATTTTATCCCTTAAAACAATCATTAGGTGAGAAAAAAATACACTCAAAAATATTTTTTAATATTCCTATATCTATTATCAATAAAAAAAGAAAAGACATATTATCTATCTTTCATTTATAGGAGTATATTTTTCTTTTTCTTTTTTTGACACAAAGGAGTATATTTTTCTTAAAATGTGTGAATTAATCAACTAAAATATTTAAATTAAAACTAGAGTACTGAATAAGTAAATTTAATTGTTGACATATCTCCTAAGCTAACTACATTGTGATAAGTACTAGAAGACTCCAAATTTCTTAGTCATTACTAGTATTTCACAATGTAACGAGGTTGGTGAAAAAGATGGATCCAGATAAAAGTTGACTCATATCCTAAATATCAAGATTTGGTGTAGTAGAGATAGTACACATTTTTCCGCCGTAATCAATTTCGGCCATTGATTTCCATACCGTACAACGACGTAAATTCAATTTTTGCTATCTAAACACTTGAATTTTGTTGATGAACAATCTATAAATATATTTATCAGTACATCTTGAATCATGAGACTTGTTGTGACTCCTGATTATAGTGAGCCGCTATCCATTACTTATATGACAAAACTTAAATTCATTTTCTTACATATAACATATCAAATAAATTATTTTATTTTTTTTAACTAAAAAATAAAATTCATTTATGTCAGATGACCGATTATCCAAAAGCTTAAGCTGTTAGGAAAGGCCACATCAACGGTTTTATATTATTTCTAACACGCCCCCTCACGCAAGAGCCCATTGGGCTTGAAGCGTGGATAATGCATAGGCCCACGTACCATATGCTTAATATTCTACTTTTAATTAGAAAAGCTTTTGGGATAATCGGTCATTTTACAATTTATTCAAAATTATGTAATACATCATCACATGACACAAATTTAAAATTGCTAAAAATTAAAAAAGATGAAAACTCTCCCACCATATATGTGGTGGTGACGGTGGCATTTAACATGGGTAAGTTGAAAACTCTCCCACCATGCACAAGTTATTTTGGACCATTAGATCAAATAAAGAACACATATTTATCATAGTCTCGCAACACTCCATCTAAAGATCCACCCTCTTCAACTCATCTCTCTCTCTCCACCATCATCAAAACAACATCAAACTCAACCCACCTATAGAACATTCACTCTTCATTCCTCTCAACAACACTGCAGTTACCTCCACCATGTTTTTTCTTTTTTGAAGAACACCCAAAATTAAAAATTACAAAATAAATAAATTAACCGTAAACATAATTGTAAAATGAAAAAAATTCAAATCAACCAAGTATGGAAGGAATTGATGGTAGTGCTAATCGGATTAATGGCTGATTACTTTTACAATCAATTCATAACTCTTTTTTTAGGTAAGTTATATATATATATATATATATATATATATATATATATATAACTTGATTTATTTTCTATCATATTTATCTGCATCTAACATTTGATTTCAATATTGAGTTTGCTATTGTTCTCTGTCTAAAGTGGTAGATTTTAATTTCAATGTTGAAAATGGGTTCTTGTTGAAAATGGGTTTTCAATGTTAATAGGTTTTTTAATGGCAAATCAGATGAGTGGTGGAGAGAGAGATGAGTTGAAGAGGGTGGGTCTTTAGATAGAGTGTTGAGAGACTATGATAAATATGTGTTCTTTATTTGATCTAATGGTCCAAAATAACTTGTGCATGGTGGTAGAGTTTTCAACTTACCCATGTTAAATGCCACCGGTGGTGATTGCCATAAGCCCATGCATAACGAAATCAAACTTATTTATTGCCATGGCTACAAGACGCGGAATTGTGCTAACTGCTAAGAGATGCTAGTAGAGTTCACCATTTTAAAATTGGAAATTGATCTTGTGGAGATTATTGGTGACAAAACTTGTTCATGTATGTTACTTGTTATGGGTTATTTATTTTTTATTTTTAGTTACTTGTTATGGGTATGACTATTGATAAAGAAGTGAGTTTTGTTGTTGCCTCTGATGCTTCCATATCCGTGACCGAAAATTAGGTAAATTTGTAAAATGTGTCGTTTATCAATTGCATAATGTGTTTTTTTTTTGAATCAATTGCATAATGTGTTGTAATGTAAGTGTGCTTTGTTCTCTGTGATGTGCAGAAGAGAGAGGCGATTTATTTTGGTTTTGTCGTTACAGCTGGTGTATTAATTGTATCTTTGAGAGTACTATAAAGTTTAGTCGTGGTTTTGTGTGTTTAATTGGTGTTTCCTTTTGTTGGGTTGGTATGCTCAAGTGTGCCTTCAATTCATCGATATATAATTCAATAATAGAAGGTAAGTCATTTTAAACATGTGCATAAAAGTATGTAAAAAAAAGGATTAAAATTAAAATTTAAAAATTTAGAGAAACCAAAGTTTGAAGGAAATTATTAGAGGGATTAAAATTAAAATTAAAGTTTGGGAAATCCACGGTGGCGGAGGGACCTTCCTCGTTTCTTGCTCCAAATTATCCACAGCGAAATTTCTCCATTCATTCTCGTTTTCATAGGGAAAAAAATCGCGACTTCGGATCTCCATACAGATAGTCCGTTATCATATATAAATTAACATCCCTAAAGTGGTAGCTAAGTGCTAACCACCCATAAAAAACTTTAGATGTATTTTTTATATGATTCTTCACATAAAATTCACATTTTTTGCTCTTATAACAAACTATAAAAAAGTTATGAATTTAAGAAAATCATACTTTATTATATTAGAATCATACAAAAAATATTGAAATAAATGCACCTTCATTTTTTCTTATTTTTAACACCCATCTATTTGTATAAAAAAAACACCCATCTATTTTTTCCCTTAGTTTGTTTGTTCCCCCCAAATTCCTATTATCTCTTCTCTTTCATTTAGAATGTGAACCTCACTTTCTCTGTTCTTCTTTTTTGATATATTTATTATTGTATTTCTCTGGAGTTTTTCTTCTCCAACATTTGTTTCTATTCTCTCTAGTTTTGATTATAAGCAATTTTTAATTTTTTAGGTTCATTAAAAAAGTAATAAATTTAGTTACATCACTTTTTCAATGAGTTTTAAAAATGAATTTTTTTTCTTATAAGACCATGTACAATGGTTCAAATACTCAACACCCACTTTTTCAAGTTTCAACACTCCACGTCATTTTCTCTTTCTTTCACCCAATACTTCAACACTCATTCAATTTTTACTATCTTCAATAGTTTTTCATTCAACATCCTACCCCACTACTTTTTATTCAACACTCTACCCCACAACTTTTTATTTCATATTCTTATTTAAATTTATATTTTTGTTTTTATGATTACATAAAATTATAAATATCGATTTAAATTAAATTAAAATAATTAACACTAACAAAATATATTAATTTTTTTTTGAGTGTTGAAATGATTATTTTGATCCATTTTACTAAAAAAAGATTTAAATTTCAAAATTAACACTAATAATATTAAGATAGTAAAAATTTTGGTTTTTTTCTGTGTCCAAATCATATGAACCAAGTCTCTATTTATAGAGGAAAAAAAATCACGAATTTTGGTAAAAAAATAAAAAAAATTAATTTGCAATGAATAATTGAGTTTAAAGTATTGATATAACTAAAAAAAATCCATAAGCCAATAGAAATACACCATGTGTCCTTGTTCAGATTTCTCTCTATGCCTATATGCACCTCACGCGCTCCTGTCCGAGATTGTGATTCACGCGCTCTGGCCAGCAAATAATAAGTTGTTGTGTGTCCATCCCGTCAGTCCTCAACATGGGTTGATTTGTTTCATTTCCTCTCTCCACCAAGTCACTATTAACTACCCCATTGCAGCAGATTTTCTTGTTGAAAGAAGCATTCAACATGGCATTTAAACACCATAGTATATGGTCTAATAAGGATTAGAGAGTATTTATTAAGACAATTTTAACTGTCCATAAAAAAATTGATGTAATATATGAGGATGCCGATGGCGGAGAATGGTCGCCAGTGCATGAAGCATGACAATGAGCGGCTCCAGACAATTTCTAGACAAAAACCGAATACACTATATTGTATATGTTTTGATTTAAATAAAAAATTGAAATTGAAATTTTCTTACTAAGTGTGTATGTGTGTGTCAGTGTAACAAAATTTAAAATAAAATTTAAATAAACAATATTGTTTATGTTTTGATTTAAATAAACATGAAGAATATTTAAATTTGTTGAATAAAAATTAATTAAAAAGAAAAACATTTAATTATACGGAAGAAGAGGAAATTAAAAACATAAACCATGGTATTCATGTTTCTTAAATAAAAATACACAATAAAAATACCGAGTTAAAACAAAAAAATCATCATCAATCAATCAATCATCAATATTATTATTTCTTGATAACTTCTATTCATATTTGTTCTATTCATATTTCTTGATAACTTCTATTCATATACTACGTCCTACCTTTTTTAATTTTGAATTTTAATTGTTATAAAATATACAAATGATATAATTTTATCATTTATAAATTATTTAAATAAATGTGTGTGTGTATATATATCACAATTGGCTGAAGTTTAAATAAATTCATGCATACAGTTGGCAAGAAACTACTCGAATTACTTCTGATTTAAATGAACTTTGATATTATATTTTTTAATTTAAAAAAAACACACAAATTGAAGACTCTTTTATTTTCCACAAAATCAATAAATAAACAAAAGTAGTAATAAAAATTCTATCATAGAGACGTATAACAACAAAGAGCAAATGAGAAGAAAATGGGTTGTTATGTTACATAAGAAGAAAATGTTCTACTAAAAATTATTAGGCTAAATTGCACTTTTGACCCTCTATGTTTCAAAATTTTACGATTTTGACCCCCTATATTTTAAAATAGCACTTATGACTCTTTATATTTAGCCCATTTTACAAAAACTAATTTTGACCAAGTCAATGTTGATGTGGCATGCCACCTCCACACCTAATAATTGAAAAGAAAAAAAAAGGAAAATTATAAATTATAATAACCTCCCATTGTTATATTCTTATTAGTTTCCTATGATGATGATCTTCTCTACTGAAGTATTGAATATCCTACCATTGTTATAACCTCTTCTCAAATCTTTTTGTTTATTTAAATCCTAATATTATTAGTTTTCAATTGAAAACGGTGCATACAAAATGATTATCATTCCATTTGCCTAAGTTCTCATTTCCATGTGAACACGGTGCATACAAAATGATTATCATCTCATTTGCATCGAAAAATTAAATAATTGCATAAAAAAAATAATTATCATACCATTTATGATCAACAACACAATTTTTTATCCTAACTAGCATAAGACCCGCGCGTTGCGCGTTTGTGAGTTATTTTTACATAATTTTGTGAGAAGTGTTAAATAAAGGCCACAAAAAAGAAATTAATAGGTGGTCAAATATGTTATGAATGATATAAATAAATATAAATATAAATTGACATGTGTTGATGTTTAAAATGATAGTTCACCAAAAAAAATGTTTAAAATGATAAATATGAAAAGAACGGTACAATAAGGCGAATATTAATTTACATGATAGAATTCAAAGTATAAAAAACATAATTTTTGACTTCTGATACATAACAATGGTTGTGTCTCTTTATGTCCTTGTTGTAAACGAAAAGAATAGTATTATTTTATACATAAGTTTTAAAAATGACGATAACAATATCGTTTTTAGAGTCGGCCACAAACATTGAAAAAAAGAGTCCTTCTTCATATGCTTCGTCTGTTAAGACATCTCAAAAATGAATCTTCTATATTTGAATTGCACAAATATATTAATTTTGTCAAAAAAAAATACAAATATATTAATATCATTTATTATGATTGATTTTTTATAAATTAAATTAAATTTATAAATAAAGGATTTATAATAAAAAAGTTTTGATCAGAGTACATTAGTGTGTTGCCGTCCTCCCCCACCGGCGCCGCGCGGCTGCTCTTTGCGTTTTCGTCCTCACCCATCCAGCCCCCTACATCGTGGCGGTGCTACAGCTGTGCACAGGTTTGAGTTTGATTCCTTTCCTTTCTCCTCTCAAATCTCAACTCTCAACTCTACAAGACTACAACTACTAATTTTTTATTTATTTGTTCATTGTTATTGTTATATTTTGATTGCTCAATGGTTTGTTATGTTGAATTTTAATATTTTATCCTCAATTTGTAATTTCCCTAATTTTGATTTATCTAAATCCCTAATTGTATGTTATTTTGAATGGCTTTAGCATGATCCTAATATATGGTTTGAGATTTGTTACTGTAATATGATTATTTGTATGAGGGAGATGTGTTTATTTTTGGTGATTTTAGCGGGAATGATCAGTTTGGCTTGTGATCAGTTTTGTTAATTATTTCATGTGTCACTGTCAGAATGAAGTGTGTTTAGAACCCCTAATGCTTACATTGATTGATTATTCTAATTGTTGAATGAATGAATGAATGAATATATAGGATAGGTGTGGATTTGATAAGTTTGGAGAAAAGTAGTACAGTATTTTCTAAATTATATTGAGAGAGCTGAATACTAAGGGTCTGATAAGCTTATAGGTGATGGCTTATAGCTTATAGGTGATGGCTGATGGCTTATAGCTGATAAGCTAATTGAAGTGTTTAGTAAAATTAGCGGTTCAATTAATAATAAATATAAAATGACATAAAAGAAAAATCAAAATTAATATATAGTAATTAGATATTTAAAATTTTATAATTATATAAAAATATATTATAAACAATAATCATTAAACACAATAAAAATATTCTACCAAAATAAAGTAAAATAAATTTAGCAAAAAATAAAAACATATGTTACCAAAATAAATAGTACGTACTATAACTAAACAAATTAACATTACTCAAAAAAAAAAAAAAACTAAACAAGTGAACATATATACTAAACTCGGTAACCAAAAAATATAATACTCCTAAACAGCTCACGTCAACAACAACATAGCAATATTGCAGAAAAAAAAAAAATTAAACATAACAAAACTATTATAAATAAATAAATAAATAAAAATAACAAAGCTGTTATAAAAAGAAAAATGAAAAAAAAATTCGCTGAGCTCCTTTCAGAAAAAATGTTGGCCAAAATGTTAGTGTTGAGTCACAAAACTATAAATTATAGTAATAAATAATAAAGGGTAAATATGAATTTTAATTAAAATGGTAAGGGTAGAAGTGGAATAAAAAGTGATAAGCTATAAGCTAAAACGCTATTTAAAATAGCGTTTGAAAAATAAGCGAAAAGCTAGTCAAATAAGCTAAAAGCTCATGTTACCAAACAGATCTATTTTCTGCCAAATGAGCTTATAAACTATAAGTTAAAAGCTATAAGCTCATTTTGGAGCTTGCCAAACAGACCCTAAAGCAATATCATGCAGCAAGACCTTCATTCTTCTGCTACAGATCTGCACAATGCTGCTGCTGCTGGTGACGCCATTCAACTCGCCTTTGAGATTCAGAAACTTTCCATTATCCCTCAACATCACATTCGTATAAACTCTCTCTCTCTCTCTCTCTCTCTTCAAAACACTTCTATTTTGTATAAAACCCAAGTATTTGCATTATATATGCAGAGTTGGGGCCTAGCCTAGGAGAATATGATTTACAAGCGTTTGTCATCATAAAATAAACTCTTTCATGTGTCCCATTAATCTAAATTTCCATTTGCATATTTACAAGATAGATATATGGTTCCAATATTCTATTAATTTAATACATTTAACTTATGGTTTATGTTTCTAAAAGACATATTAGTTTCGTTTTGGTCCCATACCGTAGTTATTTATTGTTTCATCTTGGTCCCCTAACTATACTTCCCTCTGTCAAAATAGTCTTTTCTGTTAAATTTTGTCAAAAGCTGTTAATGTTCATTATCTTCATTGTCATATTTAGAGTTTGACTATACCTTAAATTTGCTTCTATTCATTGCAGTTGTTCAAAGTGGGCTTAATGAAGTTCGTCCATCAACTGATCTACCACAAGGTGTGGTGCCAATGGAACATCAAGGTATATTATAATTGTCATATTTAGAGTTTGACTATACCCTAAATTTGCTTCTATTCATTGCAGTTGTAAATTTGTTAAATGATTTGAAATAATTGCATTGTTTTTTGAACCTAGTTACATGTTTCTCATTCCAAAAGACTCCTATAAGTTTCTCAAACTGTTTCTATACATAATATTGATTATTCTGATTATTGAACAGATGTGAATAGGACAAGTTTTGTTGAAAATTGTT
The DNA here is from genome assembly GCA_951804385.1 of Trifolium dubium. Lineage (NCBI taxonomy): Eukaryota > Viridiplantae > Streptophyta > Magnoliopsida > Fabales > Fabaceae > Trifolium > Trifolium dubium. The sequence continues at coordinate 243,213 of OX638065.1, forward strand.
TTGAAATTGAGTTGAATTTTGCAAAAAGTATGGTTCGTATTCTAGACGATTGGAAAAATCATCTCAGAAAGAAGTATCAATCGTTGGAGCTGTCTGAAAATACTATTAAACAAGAAGTGGATGATTTAAAAAAAGAAGTGGATGGTTTTAAACGAGAAGTGGATGATTTGCTAAGAAGATTACCAAGACTGATGAAAACTGCGGCTGAGTTGAACCACTTCAATTGTGCTTGTGAAATAAGGGAAATGATCAACCATGCATCTGGCTGGGAACAAATGATCATGTGAATCTATTCTATTGTCTGAAAGATTCCTGCTTTTTAATTTATTTTTGTTAAAGTTTTCATGTCAATTTTCATTTTGATGTTGAACATGTACAAAATAATATTTGATTACGTGGCATGATGAGTTGGCAATTTTTAATGACTGGGATGATTACACATACATGGTTAAAGATGTTTAACTTTCATTTAAGAAATGATTAAAAAAACTTTCATTTAAGAAATGGTTAAATAAAATAATTTGCGACAAAAATATAGTTTTTTTTTTAACTGAATATTTAGGGATTGGGATGACTGGTTCATCCCAGTTGCAGAGGAGTTTCCTAAACAGATTCAAATTCTCTATTATAGAAAAATGACACAATTACACACAATAGAATTTTATTAGCCGTTGAGATCGCACTGTTAAAATCTAATAAGTGCAAAAAATAAGTGATTTTACTTATATATTTTAAACACTTATTAACTTGTTTTATTAAGTTATTTGAACTCTAACTACTTGTAAATATTAATCTTTACTAGAAAAATAAGTGTTTTAACTATTTTCACCTATTTTACTTTACTTTTTGTAGGACACTTTTTTTTTTTTTTGAGAACTTTTTGTAGGACACTTATTAACTTAATTTTGTTGTAAATATATTGATGTAATTCCTACTTTATATATTATTATTAGTAATAGATACCCTTTTTATTAGTGGATTTATATATTTACATATTGTAGGTGGTAAAAGAAGATAAAAAAAACAAAACAAGTGGCTTAGACAAAAGAAAAGCAGAGGCGGTCATTGCAACTTGGAATGAGGGGAGAATAGAAACAAAGACCACGACACCAGAACAGTACGAATAGAGAAATGAGAGAGGCAGAGAGTGATCAATAGGAGATAAAGCTATGGTGGAGGAGATCGCAGAAGCGGCTTCGACGTCGAATCTTTCTATTTATCGGTTATTATAAGAGTTTATGTTAGGGGAATACTATGGTACAATGGATAAATTGTCATGTACCGGTACATTAAACATGTTGACCAATAACTATTTGACCTGTGTCATATTATATTATTAATATATAAAATATAAGTGATGACTTGGATAAATGGTACATTTTTACTAGTTAAATACCAATACAATGAATTTTAACAAAAGTACCATAGAATTTCTCTTTATTATGTTATTTGAGTCTACTTTTGTGTTTTTGCATCGACAATGGCTTCTATATGATGCATTGGCATGGCTACTAATGTAGTCTCAATCCTTTCCCACTTTGAAATCTTTGATGCAGAAAGAGGCTTTTAATAAGGCTATTATTTCCTCATGCAATAGCCTACTTGAATTTGAAGCATTTATAGGATGTTTAAATTCTACATTTTAATTAAAAAGTTAGGGGAGTGGAGATCGAACTTTAGACTATTTAGTCATAGTCTCATAGAGACTCTGATACCATGTCAAATAACTGATTATTTCAAAAGCTTAAAATGTTAAGATAGAGCCACATCAATATATTATTTCTAACATTGCTCTACATATTGCTAGAAGCCAATATCCCTCCACAATTTAGGGTGCTAAAAAATACAGCAACTGAACTAAATTGTATAAATAGAAAAATATAAAAGTTTTTAAGAAAAAATATTATAAAAATGACTCAACAACTTTACAACTCATCAAGAATTCATGCAACTATAACCTATGAGTATTTGAACATTGAAACTATAATTAATAAAAGTTTAAGGTTTAATAGATCAACCATAATATAACCTTCGCAAAATAGAACAATGCCACAAAATATAATTTTAGCGGGGATTTTTAACCACCGTAAAATAAAATTTTAACAAGGGTTTTGCAAGGGTTATATTATGGTTGACTGAGTTTAATATTGCAAAAAATCAAACATTACAGCGCGTTCTCAATTTCTTTTATAGAAAATATTGCAAACCTCGCGTATTTTTATTTAGGGGTATTGACCTATTAACTTAAATATTTTTTTTGAAACAGCAAAAGATACTTTATTAATAAAGACTAGATTAGCACAAGATGTGCTTCATCTAGACACAAAGTACACAGATAACAGTAGTTCGAATGTAGTTAAAAACAACACAGATCCAATGCCAACAAATTAAACTCCCATCCATCCTAAGCAAGCTAAAGGAAAACAAGTGAGTAAGAGATTCCCTAGAGGGACAACCAAGACTGCAAAGATGAGAACCCTAACTCAGTAATAATTCCACGGCGAAGAAGATTATCTCTAGTAGGTAGACGATCACGCAAGAAACGCCAGGCAAATACATAGACCTTCAGAGGAGCACAAACATGCCACGGTAGATGTACACCATATGCTAGTACCTGATGAACAGCTGGCTGGCTGATTAAAGACAAATAAGCATCTCTGACAGAATATGAATCATGATGAACACCATGCCAACGCCACCTGTCAGACACAAGAGGCTGCAAAAGAATATTATGTAAAAGAGCACAACAGTCAGCTAACAAGGCTTCTTCCCATACAAACAGAGGTCTCCGCCAACGCCACCTGTCAGACACAAGAGGCTGCAAAAGAATATTATGTAAAAGAGCACAACAGTCAGCTAACAAGGCTTCTTCCCATACAAACAGAGGTCTCCGCCAACTCCAGCCATCACCACCTACCCCCACCCCGTCGACACAAGGCTGCCACCGTAACCTGGGATTCCACTGTGAGACTAGCTAAGCGCAGAAATAACTCACGCAGAATGATACCTTCACTTATTAACTTAAATTTTAACCTAGATCAACAATGTCTTTCGACAAAGATCAAACATAGTGACTTTATTTTTAATTGAAAAAGAAATGTTTAATAAAATTGATTATGATAATAATTTAATAAATGAGTTTGTTTAAAATAAAATTACAAAAAAGTTTCATTTTAAAATTCGTTTTAGATCTCACTTGGTATTGGGTCGACCTTGACAATTTTAATACGTTAGGGAGAAACAAATTGTCTACCTAACATCTGCGTTAATCTATCTATACTATATACATTTAGCAATTGAATTATAATGATCATATTAAATGCAAATGCATTCTAATACCATTCTCTCATGAAAATTGCCACTTGGCACGTTATCACTAACCCACTTCTTTCTTAATTTTTTTGGCACAGCTGACCTATTACTAAATTTTTTGTATCCTGTTATAATGATCATATAATGGCACGGCAATATTAATTTACACATTCAAATTATAACCATTAATTTGTATAATATTTATTTAATTGTGTAAACAAAATTTACTTGATTTACTTGATTAATTTAAATAAGTTAATAATTTATTTATTTATTTATAAATATACGTAATACTAAATATAAATTAAACATTAATTTTTAACTTTAATTTGTGTAATATTTATTTTAGTACTTTATAATGCACATAATACATAATTAGTTTGTATTTATATTCCTATTTAATTATTTTGAATATTATTTTAATCAATTATTTAAAAAAAATAAACGATTTAGAATTCACAAAATCATTATTTTTATGTATAATTTCGTCATTGAATTATTTTAAAGAAAATAATTTTTTATTCTATTTATTCATTCCATGCTCCAATCAAGTAACTAAGGGTACAAATTTTTAATGCTCTACTCACATTTTAATTTGAATTTGAATTATTATGAATACAATAAAGACCAAAACATACTGTAATTATATCAAAAAACAAATTTACAACGTAATTGATATTAAAAATATTAAATTGATTATCAATTCTTTATTTGGTACAAAATTGATTATCTTTCCTAATCAATATATTGGTCAATGAATTGTAAATGGAATTGCTATTAAATTGCTATTATAAATACTTATTAAAATTGATTACCACTAATTTATTGCCATTGTCATTTGTAACAAATCAGATTCACTATTTTAACATTTACATATTACATATTACATATTCTCCATAATCCATACTATATAAAGGCATGCCGGTTGGTAAAAATTGTACATCATTGTTGATGTTGATTATTTCTACTTTTTTTTTCTTCCCTTTTTTATTTATTTATTTTTTATAATCTAAAAAATAATTTACATATATGAATTATATCCATATAACTCTAAATAATTTATTTTTCCATAAAAATAATATATTATTATTATTGTTATATTTTGTTACTTTCTTTCATTATTAAATTTTTTTTATTATTTTCTCCAAATTTTACATTAATCAAAATAAATAACTATAACTAAATATATGTAATTATGCATTCTCAACTCACTTTGCTTACTTCGTCAAAAAAAAAAAAAAAACTCACTTTGCTTACGCGGAAATTTATGGTCTTTCAATTTGAAATACAAACAGTATGCAAATTATAAGGTAATTTGAAATTGTTTCCTTTCCTGTATTAATTTATTTTGAATAATCCATCACCATAATTCACACCATTCATATAATTCTTTCCTTTTTATGTTTCAGATTTTCTATTTAATCTTTTTTGATTTCCCTTTCTCTTTTGTAGCTCCCTTTCATATGAAAAAAAAAATAACCTTCTCTTTTTCACCTACTTTTTTTTTTGTTATGGCAATATTATTTGAACTTTATAATTTTCCAAGGCAAAAGAGCCTCTGATCAATTCGAAATAAAAATAAATTGAAAGAGAGTTCCAATAAACGGAACCCACAGACCATATTCTTCTCCAATCTGAGTTTTGCTCATGTCTCGAATGAATTCAAGAACATATTCAATTCCGACGGATGCAAGATTTCTTTTTTATTTTATTCTTTCAATCATGTGATTCATGTCAATTCTTATCTTTTCAATTTTGTTTTGATCAGAATTTTTATTTGTGTACTTACAAATATCGTAATTGTAAAGATTTCCTAATAAACAAGCAAGAGAGACATGCATACATTGTGTGGTATCCATCATATCACACCAAAAAAAAAGGTTCGATTACTTTAATACATTTTTTTTATCATTTGACGGATATGCTAATTATTTTGAGATGTATGGTTTAATTTTGTTATTTCAATTTATTTTCTATTTTAAATTTAGTATTTATTTTTTGTCAAAATTATTTATATTACAGGGTATTGTTTATAGACAAATATTGATTCATCAACTTCGCAGATGAGACGGACAAATATTTGTTTCATTTGCATGTTGGAGATAATTTTTGAAGATCCGAAACCACCATGCTCATGATTCTAGATTCATTCATATATGTGTTGTATTATATCATTTGAAACAATATGTAGTATTTTTTTTTATGTTGTACTATATCATTTGAAAAAATATGTATGGAGATTTATCATTTGAAAAAAATATCACTCTTATATTTTTTTTATTCAAATATTTTTTTGCTGTATTATTGAGAAAGACCAAGTTATACATGAGAAATTGAAGCATTTTTTTTTTGTATGGTGAAATTGAAGCATTTATAAACTATACAATAGGAAAAAAAATTAATATTATGTTGGAAATATAAAAGGTTAATTATTTTAAGATAAAATATTTTGACAACAAAGATAATTATTTTGGGTCAGAGGAGTACTTGTGATAGTCATATTGTAAATACTTTGACAAATTTGATTTATTTTTTATTACAATAAATATTTTTTACAATTAAAAATATTTTTCGCAATTTTGATATTGCTTATACAAGCTTTTGTTGTTCTTACTTTCAAAAAATTTACTATATATTATTGTGAGTCCATTTTTTTTTTAATGTACACGGGGGTTCGTATTGTATTTATACTCATATATTAATGAATATGCTTATTTTTTTTTTGTAAATTACATGGAACCTGTATTAATACGAGAACCATACTTTTTTTAAATAATTTTTTCGGTAATGAGAAAGAAAACACAATATTGTTGGGAACGGGGAGCAGCGGGAGATCACTCTGTTCAATCCATTTAAAATCTCTAGATTTATATATTTTTTTTCATATTTGAATAATCAAATATAAAATCAATTTAATTGGAAAAATAAAAATACCAAAATTACCAATTATTTGAAATATTTTTCAAAAGCAAATAATTGTAAGTTTTTTTTTACATCGAAAAGATAAATTACTCCCTTCAAAAATTGATCATTGGGCCTCCCCTTCATCTCTCATTACTTGAGCTATCCTCTAAAAACGGAATAATTGTAAGTTCATATTTGTTACACTTTTTTTTTTTTGACGGAATTTGTTACACTTTTATTAAAGCAATTTGTTACACTTATTCATAAAAATAATTACATTTATTTTTATTTTAAATCATTGCAGTTATTACAAATTTGAATTTGTTTTAAATCATTTCCAACCATAATTCTATTTTAGCACAGTTTTGATTAGTCATTTATATTCTTTTTATATGCATATTGAGTTTCCTGTATAAATTTGTGGTGATTGTCTATATCCCTCTTGGTTTTATCTCTTCCTTTGCTTTATTTATGTGTTTTACTTTTATTTTATGTTTATTTCTATTTCTATATTTGAATGGAATAGTACCCTCTGTTTTGAGAACATGTGTTTGATTTAAGATATGATAACATTTAATTTGATTATCATTGATATATGATTATAAAAAAAAAAAGGTAAGACATTTTAGACCTTTCTTGATATTAGCACCTTTTCATGAACATCTTCTCCTTGTGGATCATTATTATGTGACTTTGAAATAACTAGCTTAAAGACATGCTTACTAATTAATAAGTTTTTAATTATCATTATCTTTTTGAACCGGTTTTACTCCCTTATATTTATAGTTAACACAATTATTTAAAGGGTCATGTTAACATGTGCCCTTAAGGTACATGTTAAGAATCTAAAATTAGAATTATTCTCTTAAACTTTTTGCATAGAAAACATGAAAAGTTACAAAATTAAAGCATGTGCATGGAAATCAATGCAAATATTTCTTTATTTAGATCATTAAAATGTGCCCTTAGGGCACATGTTAACATTTCCCTTTTAAATTAAAAATGACGAGTTACTTGACAAGAAAAATGATATGATCACACTCTCTAACACACTTCTCAAAGAAGTGAGAAGTATGTTATTCATTTAATTTAAACAATTTAAATTTTGAAAATTAGCCACATCATCCCTAACACACTCTAACACACTTCAATTAAAATTAGCCACATCATCCCTTTTCCTTATTCATTTACCTATTAATAAAAAAAATTAAAAAAAAAATTAGAGAAATGAGATGATGTGACTAATTTTAATTGGAGTGTGTTAGAAAGTGTGACCGTAACATTTTTCTACTTGACAATATTTACAAAAAGAAGGGATATTTCCATTTAATTTAAACAATTTAAATTTTGAAAATTATCTTTTAATTGAATTATTAATGAGAACTTATAATTTTTATATATAATTTATTGAATAATTTTATTATAATTTTTACTTATATTTATATTTTGAAAAGCATATTTGTGTGAAAATTTTTACATTATTTAAAATATATGAAACAAATTTACACAAATTTTTTCCGTGCGAGCACGGGTTTCAAACTAGTACTATTATTATTTGAGACCTTTTTTTCAAAAGAAAATGTACATGTGGCATTCTCACATTCATTCTTCTTCCATATTGTTTTAGCATTCAATGCTTTTGATTTAAAAAAAAAAAATCACAATTGCACCTAATGCTATTTATGTAGACTATTTATGTGCAGATTCTATTAACAGCAAAAAAATATCCCGTTGTCATTCAAATTAATGCATTAATGTCTATAGTAATCACAAGTACGTTAAATAGACCACCATGAAAGGTTTCCGTTCAAACTTTTCAATTACAACCTAAAACTCAAAATTCTCTGCATCAGGTCAAAATTCTCATTCTCATATTATTTGTTATTCAAATCAATTGAAAAACTCTGATATTATTGTTAGGAATTAGGGATTGATTTAAATGTGTTTGTTTCCTTTCCCTTTTTTCTTTTAACTTCTTTTGTATCATACGTGGAATGAAAATTAGTGTTTTGTTTTTGGCTTTGGTTTGAGGAAATAGCATAACAAATACTATGATTTAAACTTTAATTTTGTAACTGATTTACTCATAATTTTTTATCAATTTTTAGGCTAAACATTCCGACATAATAACTCTTCAATTTTCAAGTACTTTCCATCAGTGATTGGTAATATTTCTATTTCCCAATGTTAATTTATACTATTGGAGGCTTTGTTTTGTCTAATTTGCTATAACATATATAGTAACTTTTGTCTAATTTGTTGTGTTAGCAGGTTTTATATTTGTTAGTCCAATATGTAGTTGCCCGGGATTTGAGGATTTTGTGCACATGGAAAAGAATTCCATAACCATTTTTCATCAAGAGGATTCCAAAGCTATTATTAGAAAAACTTTTTTTTTTGACGAAAGTTAGAAACACTTGATTTTCTCTAATTTTTAATATTATAATAAATTGATAACCATTTCAAATTCTTTCTTTATTTTATGTTATTTTATTTTTTGGGATTCACTTTTGAAGCATTTCTGCATTATAGTGTGGTTATTTATAGGCTTGCCATTACATATTGGACTTATTAGTTGGTTCAATTCAAATTAAAATTATTGAAAGAAGAGATCTGTGATTTAAATGGTTATTCATTTTGTACCAAAAAAAAATAGTTATTCATTTGAATATATATGTGTTGTTATCTCGGGATGTATTTGAGGATATTTCGATTGAGTCATTCACATTTGGCCCTCTTTTTTGTTTGTTATTTTTATGTGTAGATATAGATGTGTATTTTTTTTTTCTATTAATCTTGCTTTTATTAATTTATATGATATTCTTGCACAATTTCTATTTTTTTTGTGTTATTGATTATTTCTCCTTCTTCTTATTTTTTTATTTATTAGTATTTTGTTTGTTGTTTGATCTATTATCAGAATTTGCAAATGTTCGGAGTAATAATGCTTTCGAATATGCAAGTCATTGAATCTGCTCTGAAGTTGGATTGAAGCAAATCTGCAAATCTGATACAAAACAAATATCGTACGAAGACGGGAAAACAAACACCGTACAAAGACGGGAAATTAAACTAAACACCGTACAAAGACGGAAAATCAAACAACTCCGCGCTACGGGAATACAACAACACCTGAAAAAATTCAAACAAAACCTAAAAATATGTGAAAATACTTATTTAAATAAAAAAGAAACTAAAAAAAGATCAAAAGGAGTGTTTTTGAATCAAAATTAACATTAAATCACCCCGTTTTAGAGGATGAGCGAGAAGAGATCAAAAAAGAAATTAGGGTTTATGAGGGAGGGGTGGCTCCAACTATATAGAAGACATATATACTCCATATTTTGATCATTAGTTTCTTTTTAATCTAATTATTCAAAATTAACCTATAATATTATTTCACGTAATATTTTTTGGTTTTCTTTCCATATTGAATGATATAGGCAGCAATCAAGGATCTACAACACAATGGTGATTTTGTTAATTTTTTCCTTTTATTTTTTAACTCGATGGTGATTCTTAAGAAAAGAAAAACAGTTTAGTCAAAAATAGAAAATAGTTCATAACTTTTTGATAAAACTCAACGAGTGAGTGTATGCTAATAATTTAGTCACATAATCACTGAATAAATTATTTATTCGCCCATTTCATAAAAAAATGTGCATATATAAATTTTAAAAATTATATTTTTTAAAAATAAACTATACACACACACACCGGTTGAAAATTCAATTTTGGTCAAAACTACGAAACACCAATTAAAACTAAAATTGAAACAAATATATATATATATATATATATATATAGCATTAATTAGAATTAAAAATTAATAAATCTATAAACCTATATTTTCCCGTGCATTTTGCACAGGCTCACAAACTAGTTAACATATAGTTACAGTACTAACTACTTAGTGGCCGATTTAAACGAGTGGTCATAATCGGTTTGATGCATTTATATGTATCATAACCTTCAGATGAGAAATAAATGGAAGAGATCGATTAGTGCGTATTAGTGTGTTATTTGTTTACTACAGTAAATCCTAGTTCCAATAACAATGCTTTTCACATATACAAACTTTACAAACACCAAAATTATTGTGTATTTATTAATGTAAAAAATTATAGCCTCCAATAGATGACTTCCTTGTATAGTAGTTCCGGTTAATATAATTTATGAAAATTTAAAATTATTTGACACTATAATAGCCACAACGTGTTTTGTACAAAAAAAAAGTTCCAATGCTTAATTGTTACACAACAACTATAACTTCATTGTTTCAAAAAAAAAAAAAACTATTATAACTTCAATTGCATTGACCGTTACCGCATCCACAATTACAAATTAAAATCATTAATCTTATCTTATTTATGAACTACGAACTTCTTTTATGTTCTCTATGTTGGGACATTGAGGGGGCAGCTGGAGGATCATCCACATTAGATCCAAGAACAACGATATAAGTGTCAGACACTACACTCTTACCCAAAACCTTAAGGCATTGGGTTTATGGGTCTTTCTACTTATAAAGTGTTCAACCTCCACTTTTCTAAGCAATGTGGGGGACTTACTCACACTTGCCACAACATTCTCCCCCTCAAGTGTGAGTCTTCAATTCATTATGCTCCCCCTCAAGCGGAAGCTCTTCCAACCATATACACTTGTACCGCCGTTGCCACTTTGCACACGGGATCCGCCGCCTGACCACCTTTGTCAAGAGGACTTTCGATACAAGGAGCCCGGTCTTTAACCATCGACTCTGATACCACTGTTGGGACATCGAGGGGGCAGCCGGGGGATCATCCACATTGGATCCAAGAACAACAATATAAGTGTCAGACACCACATTCTTACCCAAAACTTAAGGCATTGGGTTTATGGGTCTTTCTACTTATAAAGTGTTCAACCTCCACTTTTCTAAGCAATGTGGGACTTACTCATACTTGCCACAACACTCTATTATGTAACTTAGATTAGATATGCCTATATGAGTTTCGTTGAACATATATGGGTGTATGGACAAATTCATTGGCGGCTATGATTACCTACCTAAAAAAGAGTTGTAATTTTCTTTAATAATTTCGTAATCTTTTTTATTTTGGTACACAATAATTACGTAATCTATATGTATAAATAAATATAAATGTATGTATACTCTTGGCTTTTTTCATCATTGACTTAAAACTATATATTTCCAAATATGGAATACTTTATGATAATTAATTAGATTATTTATCAATATAACATCAGGCATCAGCATTATTAAGAAATGTTTGAAAAGTTGTTTTGTTTACATTTGTCAAATGTTAAGTTTTACAAGTAAGCAAATTGAGAAGCTGTTTTCAAAGGGAAGCATTATATAAATCAAAACAAAATTTAATTAACTATGGAGTTGAAAGGATAAGAAGAGAAAAATATATACACACGCGTGGACAAAGTAGATGCACGGTGTCCATTTTTCATTTGTGAGCTAGACAAACAAATATATTATAATTATAATTATAATTATAATTATAATAATAAGGATTTTAAGAAATAGATTAATTTATCGTGTGTTTGGACGCATGTTAAGACATCTAAATTTAAAAATGTAACCAACATGCATAGTGTAGTATAAGTGGTAGATATTTGAACGTTTAATTATTTAGTTTTGAATTTGATCTCCAACTGATGTATATAGAGAAACATTTGTTATGAGATGTCAATTCCTTAAATTAATCTCAGTTATTTTGAGAGGATTAGTTTCTGCAGTTACGCACAAAAAATACATTTGATTTACCAAAAAAATATAGAAATGTAGCATTTAATATTACAAAGTAGTAGTAATAATGTTTAAGTTGAATGTGCAATTCGGATAAATAATCTTACATAATTTGATATCTTACAAGTTACAACGTTCAATCATTTATCTCATGTTGTTCATGTTGTAATTGTAATCTCAATCATTCATCTACATTTTTTTCTCTCTCTTTAAACCGCCTATTTTTTCTTTATATTTTATTGGAAATGGATGATTTCCTATATTTTTTTTTTTAATCTAATTAATAGTTGATTGATTTACAAAGAAAAAATACAATGTTGAAGAGAGAAAAAAAAATGAGTGATTAAACGAATTGAATGAATGACAAAGATGAAGGTATGACATAAACATAAGAGAAAATTTAAATTCATAGTTTATCAACTAGATTAGAAAAAAGAGAGGGTTAAATCAAAATGACATGAAAGGATCAATTTTTTTTTATGACATATGTTAACATTTTCTTAATTTATATACACCGAAAAGTGTAAATAATTTTATATATATACATTCAATCAGAATAATTTCCAATTTATATCATAATTTATATCAGAATAATTTCCATTTTCTTTACTGAATCAAAATAATTTTATATCACAATTTATATCAGTTTTATAAGGTACTTCCTGAAATACTTTTAATCCCTCCGTCCGATTATATAAGCACTTTTACTACAAAAGTCTAGTCCCAAAATATAAGCCCCTTTACAATTTACTAGGTACATTTATTACTTTTTTGCGTATACATACCCCTAATTATTACTACTAAGTTGCATTGGAATACAAAAATCGTAAATGGGCTTATATTTTGGGACTAGACTTTTGTAGTAAAGGTGCTTATATAATGGGACAGAGGGAGTATAATATTTACTTTATGCAATTTGATTGAATGCATACATAAAACAAATTTATATTATTAAATATCAATATTAGTTTGTTCAGTGGTGATTGACGCTAAATTTAATAGGGATGACTACAGTTCGATCCCCTACAACTGTGTTCGAGAGGTACAAGACACTTGATATCAGAACTGACCCCGAACCAGATTAAATCGGTGGTGGAAACCAAAAAAACAAATACAAAAAGAATTAAAAGAAAAGAAAAAAAACAAAGAGACAATTAAAAGAAAAATGTAACGTTGACAAATTGCAATAAATCAATCCACTAGACAAAGAAATATTAATAATATAGATATCTATGGTACTATAACCCTCTAACCTATATGGTTCTTAGATTTATTTAAAGCCGGGTGTAATAGGTGCCGGAATTGTCCAAGGCAGGTTAACACATACTGTATATGATATCTTCTTCATTAAATTCAAATTGATTTCATGCACCTTTTCAATATTATTGTCAACTCCTCATGCATAATCATTTAAGTTTTGTGTAGTGAAGAATTTGCATATATAGTTATGAGCAACACAATGAGGCCAAGAAGCAAAGCCATGTTTAACTTGGTTTATGATAGGGGTTGACACACACACACACACACACCTCTCTTAATTTCCTTTTTTTTCTTTCTATTCAATTTCCACATATCTTTTAAATTTTCAAATAAAAATGGATAATAGCAAGAGCATGAAGCAAGGGAACAAGAAGATAGGCCTCATCACAAAAACATGGGAGAGATGCAAGTCTATAGGAAGGGGAGGGCAAAAAAGTAAATATCCATCACCGATGACTCCAACGACGAGAAGGAGCAAATCATGGCCTAATTTGCGAGGCGGAGAAAAGGGAGGAAAGAAAAACGGCGGTGTTGTGGCTCCGGAAGGATGTTTTTCTGTTTACGTCGGACCTCAAATGCAAAGGTTTGTAATAAAAACTGAGTATGCTAATCATCCTTTGTTTAAGATGTTGCTTGAAGAAGCTGAATCAGAATATGGTTATAGCTGCCAAGGACCTTTGGCTCTTCCTTGTAATGTTGATGTATTTTACAAGGTGTTGATGGAAATGGATAGTGAAGCTCCTCCTCCTCATGGTTGTGCTTTCGGAAACCGTTCTCGTTCTTCTTATCATCTTCTTAGCCCTTCTAGAATGGTTGTCTTAAACAACTTCTGATTAACTCTCTGGTTTTCAGAAGACGACATGGCTCTGATAATATAAACTTCATTACTACAGATATGTATATGGTTAATGTTTGTTAAATTTTCCATTACTAGTGTAAAAATTTAATTAATGTCTAGTAATTAAGTTCAGTTAGTGATGTGTTAATTGATCATTTCCATCACAAGTAGTGATCATCCAGTATAATGATCAAATGTTGAAATTAATTAATAAAAATGTGTGATCCATATAGTTTTGACCCTTTTTCCTATTTGTTTATATAGTGCTCTCTCCTATTACTTCTTATATTTGATGGCAATATCATTTTCACAAATACTTTTCCACCAACATGATAATCATTATTTTAAAATTGCTAATCACATCAAGTTGGACTTCAAATGTGGCTGAATTTGTGTGTAACTTTTGCAAGTATTAATTTAAATCAATGATGATAATTTTGGGTTGACTTTACTCCATCTAGTAAAACAAAACATATATATCAATCAGTAATGATAGATATCTTAATTAATGAACAAAACATTTAAAATTTAGTAATTATTTTTAAGTTGGTTGGGTTGTGTTGATGTCATTGCTGCCGGTTGAGCATTTGATTAATCAATAATGATGGCTATTTAATTATGGGTTTACTTCTTCTTATATGAAGCCATGTAGAGTTTAAATAGCTTTCATTGGGTTGTCACTTTAGAGTTAGCAACAAAATATTATTTGATCTAGTGAGTTGTTGTCTTTTATTTATTCTTTTATGATGGGGAGGTAAAAAGACGATGATCGATTTGATGAATCATTAGTACAAAAAATCCTTATTAAGTCGGTTAAAAATGACTTATTATGATGATTTCGAACCCTCTTAATAATTTTCGACATAACAAGTTTGACTTGTTAAGTCGGATTTAGAACTGACTTAACATTAATTAATATTATTTACTAACATTAGCCAATTTAAAAAACAATGCTGGGTTACCGGCCAATTTTCATAGATGTGTAGATTTTGTATGACACATACCATTACATTTCATGTTATCAAGTAGTTGTATTATAACGCTCACGCAGGGCAATTCTATGGTGCACAGATGATCTTATAAATCTTGCATCATGCAAAAATTAGATTCTACAACTTGATAATTAAATCTCACATTTGAATCAAATGACATATAATATTGATTCAATAATGAAAACACATTTGTACATGGTGCGAGACTATTTTAATTGTTCACAATATTAGACAAGGTTTATCTTGTGATCATCAAATGATCATATATACATATGCAAAATTTAGATTTAGATAACCATCATAAATATATGTTGTGGTGAAAATTGACTTAATTAAAATGTTTAGTCAAACGGAGCAATAGTTTGTTTGTTTGTGGTTTTGATACTTAATTAGTCTGCCAAGATTAGGGAATATAGACTTATTTCACTGATCAGGTGCATGCATCATGCATGTATGTATGTATATGTATAAAGTTATGGCAAAGCTTTTGTCAAATATATTTGAGATCAATCAACATTTGTCAAAGAAAGACATATTCTTGTGGATATAAAGTCAAAATGTGTCCCGTGCGGCTGCACATACATGTTTCTCCTTCTCATGCATAAATTTCTTCTTAATACCTTTGACAACATTCAGTAATTAGGATATATAGCATATTGTAAGCCTGGCACTTTTCTAATTAAAATAAGCTTAATATGTTTGTGCATCTGCATGCATCCCTTCACTTGTTTCTTATTCTTGTCCATGTAATACAAAGAGATATTGATGGACGTAGTAAGTGGATATAAATACAGATCTCGAAGATCTCGAAGAGATTTTAATACTATATTAAAATTGGTAGTTGAATCTAATTTAAACTTATAAAATTGATTTGTAAGATGAGAAGCGTCTCTGTTTATAAACTATTGCATGTTTAGACAATCATATTTTCGATATGAAACTCTTTAATATCATGTTTTAAATGTTTTAATTTTTATTAGCTTTCATATCTCAACTCTTATTCAATTTTTCTCCCTATATTCCAAAATTCTAATACTTTCCCTTTTCATATTTCAATAGTTTAAATCATTCACATTTTTTTTTGTTATACCATGTCACACGCATGCGCCTAGTGCCAGATTCCCCCCCCCCCCCCCCCCCCCACACACACAGATGGCAGCAAGGTGTGAATGTGGCAGACACATGGTTGGAGGAAGCTGCTGGTATTTTAGGATGTCGCATTGGATCTATGCCTTTTAAT
Organism: Trifolium dubium; assembly: GCA_951804385.1. Lineage (NCBI taxonomy): Eukaryota > Viridiplantae > Streptophyta > Magnoliopsida > Fabales > Fabaceae > Trifolium > Trifolium dubium. Next base: position 259,520 of record OX638065.1, read on the forward strand.
TATCTTGGTATTCTGATTGGAAACCTGTTTTTGATAAAATCAAGGCTCGATTGTCTGTTTGGAAACGAAGGAATTTATCTATAGGTGGTCGTCTGGTTCTATTCAAAGCTGCTCTGTCGTCTATTCCGGTCTACTTTCTTTCCTTTTTTAAAGCTCCCTCAGGTATAATCTCTTTTATCGAATCTCTTTTTAAAATTTTTTTGTGGGGTGGGGATAGTGAGGCTCGGAAGATTCATTGGGATAAGGTGTGTATGGCCAGGGATAAAGGGGGTTTGGGGGTTAGGAAGGTGAGAGAGTTTAATGTTGCATTGCTTGGTAAGTGGAGCTGGCGGGTGAAAAATGAAGGAGGGGGGTTGTGGTGTCGGGTCCTCGCTAGTAAATATGGTGTTTTTAGGGGGGAGGTGCAAGATGGGGGGTTAGAGCTTCGGGAGTTCGGAGGGGAGTTTTCAATGGGGTGGAGAGGTGGTTTGATTCTAATCTGTTACGGAAGGTGGGGGATGGGGAGAAGTCTCTATTTTGGCATGATCCTTGGTTAGGGGCTGGGTGGTCTTTAAAGGAGCGGTTTCCGCAGTTAGCAAGTTTAGCTGTTGAGTCTAATGTTGTGGTAGGGGATATGAGCCGGCGTGGATGGGGTATTGGAGGGGGGTTGGGGTTGGAGAAGGCGATTATTTGCATGGGAGGAAGAGTTGCTGATATCATGTTGTGCTCTGTTAGATCATATTGTTTTGCAGATTAATGTTCCGGACAGGTGGTGTTGGCTTGGTGCTAATTCTGATACTTTTTCGGTACGTGATGCTTATCTGTTTCTGACCCCTCCAGTGGATGAGGACATGGACCAGGGCTTCCAGTATGCTTTGCCTTGGCATAAAGACGCGCCATTGAAAGTATCGGTGTTTGCTTGGAGGTTCTGTAATAATAGACTTCCAACTCGGGACAATCTTCATCGCCGGGGCATTCTTCCTTTACATTCGCAACAATGCAGTTTTGGATGTCTTACTATGGAGACACTGTCACATCTTTTTTTCGAGTGTGTTCCAGCTTATGAGGTGTGGTGTGGGGTGTTGCAGTGGTTGGACATTCAAGCAGTTCTTCACATTGAACCGATTTCACATGCAAGGCAATTCATTGGTCTTCAAACGCAGGTGGTCAGGTCGAAAAAATTCTTTCAGCTTCTTTGGATTGCGACTATCTGGTGTATTTGGAATGCCCGTAATGGGTGTCTTTTTCAGCAAAAACCTCTTGTCACCATACATGTGCTTGATCAAATTAAATTGCAGGTGTGGTGGTGGTTAAAGGTTAAAAGGGCTGATTTTTCTTATGCTTTTAATGTTTGGTATTCAAATCCGTTATCATGTTTAGGCTGGAGGAACGGATGAGGTTGTTCCCTGCTGTGCGGGAGTATTGATTGTTGTTATTTGAGCCAGTAATTTGGTAAATACTATTCTGTATTTTTACACTCTAGATCATGCACCACTTGTGCTAGGCTACAGTGCTGATTAATAAAAAAGGTTCTTTGGTTGCTTCTAAAAAAAAAAATATTCTCATAATAGCATTAGCATATATTATGTAAGTATATATAAGGTAATTACATATGCACAAAAGATAATGAACAATAAGCTGCACCGCTACTCCTTTTTGAATTGTAAAACTAATCTCTTTTAAAGATCACATTTACAAATTTAAGAGACACAATATTATTAATATTATGTATGACTCTTTTTAACTCTATTTAATTTGTTCTATTCATTATTTCCTTTTTTCACATGAGATGACTCTATTTAATCTACTCTATTAACATCTGGACTGATATGGAGAACCATATCATGCTTTGACTGTTGACCGTCCAGCTCAGCTTGACCGTCCAGGTGAACTGACTCCTATTGGTCTTTTCAGCTTGACTATTCAGGTCATTAAATTATACTGCCAACCTACTCTGCTCAACCATCAACTAAACTACTCAACCAAGTTAACCTGATATGCTCATCCATCAGCTTCGCATGCTCCAAACTTCACTTGACCTGCACGGATAGGTGACGTAGCTACACATGCCCCCAACTTCACGTGACTTGCACAGACAAGTGACGTTAGCTTCGCTATCAAGCTCCACGTGTCTCGTACGGACGAGCTACACGTGGGTCTTGGAATGTTAGCTTATTGGGCCGGACTTTCAAGTAGAGGCCCATTAGGTCAAAAAAATGGAGACTATAAAAGGAACACTTAAGAGATGAGAAAAGAGATCTAGAGTTTGAACAATATATTGTAGCTTAACATATTAATCATTTTAAGAGTACTCTCATCCTAAAGAATAACTCACCTTCTTTATAATCATCTTATATTTAAATACGTGAACAACATCCATATATAAATAAACACATGAACTACACTAATACTTTTCATAATAAAATTATATGTAAATCATAAATAAAAAAAAGACCTTTTTTTACACAGCTTCTAGCTAGCTAGGTGTTACAAATTTCAATATATAAATATTAAATAATTATTACAAGTATAAAAAGAACATGAAAAAGGGAAAGATCAAACATGAGAATGTGTGGATTTTGGTTTAGTAGTGGGATCCACTAAAATAAAAGGGAGGGAGTGGGGGTGGTGTAGGATAAGGATATTGAGGATGAGAAGGGTCACCTAATCCTAAATTGAACGGAAAATATCTAAAAAAAGAAAGGGAGGTGCTATAATGAATTTTGCTTTGGTACACCAAAAAAATTAAGAGTTACTCTTAAGACATTGAGATTATGAATAATTTATAAATACACAACTAAATTGTGAAGGTTTATATAAGATCTAAAACGAACAATAATTCAGAAAAGCAGTTTAGTAGACTTGATATCAAAACAAACTCAAATCCAAGGAAAGAAAGAGAGGTACTAGAATGAATTTTGTTCAGGTGCACGAAAAAATGTCACATCTCTCGAAAATCAGGATTTCAAAGACACACTTCAACAACGTCTTTTAACTAAGATGCACTTGTGAAGGTTTCCATAATACCTTAACGGATTGTTTGGTTGGAGACAAATAGAGAAGAGAGAAATAAAAACACAGACACTAATGCATGTATTTAGACAAAAATTTAATCCAAATACATGTATTGGTTTTGTGTTTCTATTACAAACACACCCTAAAGGAAACAATATCTCTGAAAACGAATGTTGTGGAATTGTGATCGGAACAAATTAATATCCAAATGAATTAATTTGAGCATAAGGTGTTATTGATCATATTTTCAGGTGGCTTGTAACTCAAAGCTCCCAAGGTGTATACACATAGGTTACTTTCCTCTTTTGATACCTCACTACTGCTTGTACTCTTTAACAAAGGAACATTACAAGCATAAGAAGCTGATGATGAATTCTCTATCAAACTTGCTTCACAGAAAAACACAATTTGTGAATTACCATCATCGGCGCCAACTTCGCAGTTTATTCCATCTACTGATGGTACATCTAATTTGTATGCTCCTTCTTTGTCTGTTGTTCTGTTAACTGAAAAGTTTATCTGCTCGTTGGTTCTTGGTGATGTTGCTCTAAATCTGCAAACTATATGAACCTCAACACCTGATATATACCATAGAAATTCATTCATCGCTCATAATTAATGAAATACAGACACAGACAGACACAGACACCGAACACTGACACGTACAGACATTAATAATGATTTAAAGAGAAAAGTAATTGAATGTATAGTAGCATAGCATGTCTTGTTATTGTGTAATGAAATACAGACACAAACACGGAACACTGACACGTACTTGATGCCGAACATGCTTAAAGCTTTATGTAGCATGAGAATAATGAATAAGGAGAGGTACTTATTTAGTACTTACCTGACAAGAAGTAACTGTGTTTAGAGAAAGTGCCAGTTGAGCAGGTATCACAATAAACAAATCCTACAACACTGATAGTTGTTGTGGTTGTGGGAGATTGAGCAATGAGCACAAATGGATAACTGAATAACAGAGATGTCAGAAGAAGGAAGAAACCAATTGGATCCATGTGGAATATTGGAATCAAACACTTCTACAATATTAGCTGTTAGCATAAAGTATATATTGTTGTGACACACCGGGCAGTGTTTGTGGTTCAGTTTGGATCGACTATGAAGTAAAAATCATTCAATTTAAAGATTAAAATAGTTGGCAATTTGATTCGATTTGAGTTGTATGATTACGAAAAAGTGTGGTTTAAATTGAATCGAAGATTAAAATTTGACCTATAATTATATATTTATATTATTAATGTCTAACAACACATTACAATTTTTTTTTAATCAAGTAGTCTAGTTGCTAATATTTCACCTTTTAAAGGTGAATAGATTGATGTACCAAGTTAAAACTCCGGTCCCTACACTTTACGTGTAAATGTCCTACCAACTGAGCTACAATTTACATAATCCAAATTTAATCTAATCGATTTTCACAAAATAGTATGAACAGATATTCAATATACTACAATTTTATTTAGTTAGATGTGAACCTATGAGACAATGGCAAGTCCAACACTTAATGAACCCGTGAGTGTTCGGCAGAGGACCTACCACAATATATGACCCCAAATTGTTAAGTTAATATATTCACTACAAAACAAAGACATGTGAAGAGAAAGTGTTTTTTGGCTTGGCATAATATCGTTGGCAAAGAAAGATCATAATATATAGATAGACAGATCAAAGTCATACATTACATTACATCCACATATTTTAGTACAATTTCATGTTGGAATAGAAGAAAGAATCAGTATAGTAATAGGGAAATTGTAACTTCATGAATCAATTGGACTTGGTAGATCTGTGGAATAAATCACATTCTTGGTCACTCTGCACTTTAAAAAGTTTCCGATGCATGGTTGTTATCACGGTGAATTTGTCAAAATTACTGTGAGCCGCCATTATTTAGATTAATTATTGTCAGTTTTTGTTCTTAAAGGGAGCAAGTTTTCCAACACACAAACAAACTCAAGCATTATCCATCATAAGGGGACTCACAGGATAAAATCAAGGATAAAATCAAGATATTAGAAGACACAACAGATCAACACCAAACTCAGTCAAAGGATCAACAATCTTGGTTTGGTAAACTTCTACCAAGATATGGACAAAAGTTGGATCATTGATGATCCTAAAGACTCTCAAAATCTCATCCACTAGCTTCAATACAATGTCATAACTTGGTCGAATTAATATTTCAAGGCCTGAACTGATTACACCTATGACCAATCTCTCTGTTTCTGATACGGAAAACTGTCAAAGACATTCTTCAAAGAAATAATTTTCCTACTATTGTCCTCTAGTTAACGATTGCATATATTTAACAATAGTATGTTTGGTTTTAAAAAGCAATAATAACTAAGCAGAGTTAACATGATAAAATAACAACACATCTCAAACTACGGAGAAAGAACTTTTACTTGCATATATAAAAGTTTTAAAAATATTATGTCCAAACAAAGGGATGGCCACAGTAAAAAGTTGTAATAAATGTTTTCAAAATTGAACCACCTGGCTTCGTTTAATTTTAGCGAATAATGATTTCATCTTGGTTCGAGTGGTTTAAAACAGTTAAACTCCAAGCAGGGTTCTGTTGTTTCAATGTCGAGTTTGATACAATAAAACAAACTTAAAAAGTCGAACAATTTAGTACTCCTAAGATAATAATATCAGAAATCGAACAATTTAGTAAAAACAACTTAAAAAGTCATACAACCTTTTTTAACAAAACATTTGGTTTAGGAAGTTAAATAGTATTGTAAAAAAAAAACTTAACAAGACGAAACTCTTACTGTATCCTTTTTATACTTGTAAGATACATACATGCATCAATAATCATCAAATTTTAGCTGCACAAGCAAGCAATTGACAGATAATCTAAAAAATAAAAACGATGAATTGCCTGGGTTTTCTCCTTCTGTTTTTCCTTCTTTTTACAAGAGAACTACGACGATGGAGCACAACGATAGTTATGGAGCCTGTACACCTGGTGCTTGTCCTAATCACTGCAATTATTTCATACCATTGAGCTGCAATCATTTCAATTTCTTCAATTCTCAAAGAATATACTATAGTGTGATCACTTAAACTTCTGAATCTGAAGGCTCTGTTGACAAGGACAAGTCTGTGCCATAATTCCAAAGGCTTTTCAGCTCACCTCTTGCACATCCAAGTATGATAATGACACCTGTTGATTTAATCAAATTAAACAATGTCCCGGCATGATAGAGCTAAAACGATGATAACATAAACAGCTCCACATAGTTTCAGCCAAAAACTAATTACCTAGTGTGCATGGGACAAGGTAGAGAAGTGCAGGTTGTCCATTTCCGTCCATCAGATATAGCCCCAAATATGTGAAAATGAGACCTAAAATGTAAATGGACACTCTGTCATGATATAAGAGATTAATGACACGAATCTATATTACAAGTTTACAATACTGACAAATCAACATGGAAAATCTATTATGGTTTAAACTAGTAGCATCCACGTAACTAATTGGATTTTAGGAAATCATAGATTTTATTGAAATACTATTTATAAAAAAAACAATAACCAAATAGAAAGAAACAGATAACCATTAGTTGCTAGCAAGTTGGGTGGGCATCTCATTCATTCTTATTTAAATATGCTACTATTTCAAGATTTTAAATTCCACACAGGGAAAAAATGTTTGACAGACTGAACTGAAATTCCATTTATAGAATATTGGAAGCAAACCACATATTAATAGGTGGAGTAATTTCTGAAGCGAGTGATAGCTACAAAAATTTCCAGTGAATTAATGGCCACCTATGAAGCTCCGACACTCCTTAGATTAAGCGTGTCTCGGTGTTAGACACGTGTCGTGTCCGACACCAACATGACACCGACACTTACAATTACATTGAATTATATCACTTTTTCAAAAAAAATTATCCGTGTCAGTGTCCATGTCGTGTCCGGTGGTCCGTGCTTCATAGATGGCCACTAATGTTAACTAACCCCTCTCTTGGCCTATTCTCATTTGCAGCTTATAACCCTTATTTCTCCACCCACACATCTGCATTTGTTGCTTGTATTTTATATATATCCTTTTTAATTAGAGGTCTATCAGGGTTACCCTTTGTATAGCAATAATACAAAAGTTGTACAACACTTGAGAAAAAATAAATCAAGTATTGTTTGATGAAAATTCTTTTTGGTGGCTTAGAAAGGGATTTGGCAGAAAATGTAAAAGGCAATGAACCAAGCAGAAGTGTCAAATGAGGTTATGGTATGATAAATTCTCAAAAAAAGCTGGATCCTTATTGTTGAGATTTGAGAGTCTCACATTTGAAGACATATGACCTGAAATATCGTTTATAATTAAAACGAGATGCATTATTCATCATACAAACCGATTATATAGAGTTGAGTTAGACCCAATCCAAATTCTAAGAGGGTATCAGAGTTTGTCCGATACATGTTGGGTCACCAACTATTGAACATTCAGGTCACGCTTTAGATGTCTAATGTTGGGTGTGAGGTGGTGTGTTGTTGATATTGGATGAGATATGGACCGAAGTAGTGTTTATAACTAAAGTGAGAGGAATCCCTCACCTAACAAGCCCAATCCATATTATAAGACTTATTTTAGTCCCCTTATGATTAAGAAAGCATATACAGAGTTATTTCACTTCTTCAGAAGTGGGTTATTGCATATTTAGTCATTAGAGTAAGAATAAGGTTACTATTACCAACTCTAACCCGCCAATGAGTGAATAAAGCCTTATATTTGGCCTTAAATGTACACGAGGAGAAAAAATAAGCAACAATTCAGATGAAAGAGAAAATTATAAATGAATCAACACTAAAACGAAACAAAAGAACTTACCAATGCCATAGCCGATTACCAACCAAAGAAAATATCCATTTAATGCCCCCTTCTTATTATCTTTGTCAAATCTAGACAACCAAAAGAGAGAATAGTGTTAAAATGAAGCACCGTGTCAAGAGTACATAAATAAAAGCTTTCTAGACCACATTTTTTACTGAACTTTGTGAACATCTTAAACTTTGTAAATCTTGCATTTACATTTCACAATGAGAAAATAAAGAATTGGGTACCTATGAGCAAAGGAAACAAGCAAACCAGGAAAGATAATATCTCCAAATCCAATCATGTCATAACCACCCCATGCATCAAAAAGACGAGGAAATCTCAAAAGCATAGGAATTGCTTCACCACCAGCTTTGTCACCTCGAGCAACCTGTAAAAGAGGGCTCGTATCTTATATGATTGAGACAAATATATAAGACAGCACAACTTTCTCTTCCTTTTTAATTAAACATAATCATATTAGAGAAAGAAAACACAATGTACATTTGATAAGAATAAAGAGCAGTTGTCTTATTCACTATTTAACACACATCTCCATTAGTCAACTCATTAACTATAAACTTGTGCATTCACACAGAACAAATTCTCTTGCTAAACATCAATGTTATATAAATAATCTACAGGATAAGATGCTAGACACTTAAGCATTCACACAGAACAAAGATTATCACTAGATCATTCTTCAAGAAAAATAGGTTTTTTGTCAAAAAAGAAAAATAGGTTATCACTAGATCCTCTCTTTTTTCACTGTAACCGGACCGGAGAAACATCTAATTCTTTTCAATAACACTTCTGTTATCTGTATTTTGTGACACTGAAATGTTCCTGTTGTACCTTTTCTCCTTCAAACCAAGGCTACTAACTGTGTATCAAAAATAAATAGGGATACAACTCTTAATCCTAAATAAATAGGGAAGTAACGAAACAATCCATGATAATTGTTAGAAATTGGGTTGGGCTTAACTCAACCCTACAAAACCGGCTTGTAAGGTGAGGATTGCCACTTGCTTATAAAGACATATTCAGGCCATCTCATATCTGATGTGGGACTTTTTAACAATAATGATCAAGTAGTATGGAAATTAATCTTAGGAGAAAATCTAAGATACTCTAAAATTAGAAACTAGTCTTACACGACAAACTACGATGCTCTAATATAATATTCAAGATATTCTGATATTCTTTCTTATTTTCTAACACCATGCCTAACGGATACTTTCTCCTCTAACTTCATATTTCTACTTTCTATCGAAAATTATTTTTATCAAGTGAATAAAAATTAGTAGATATACTGCTCTACCTTTGAAGATGAAAACTGAACTGAGACAATCCAAATAAAGAACTAAAGTATTACTTGTACAAGGGAATACTTACTGCAATCATGACACTTTCGTGGAATATCAACGGAGATATGAACACCCAAAAGATGTCGTAGGCAAAGGCACAAGAAAGGAGTACAGTCGCAACCTATTACATACATAAGAAAATTACAATGACTGTTGTTTATAGCAGATTCAGAACAAAAATAGAAATGGAAGAGTGATTGATTTATTATTGTAGATAGGAGGAATCCATTCAGGTACCTTAATATTGGGTAATTGAGCCAACTGCAAGACTGTTATCATCAAACAGATTCCCTGTTAAGAACAAGAAATACTTTAAGTGAACAGAATACAGTCAAAATCAATCACACAGTTAATCAATGGTTAACGGTATCAAACATACAAGATAGAAAACCAACTTCCAGTACAATGCTTCAGGAAGCTCAATAGGAACCAACCAAGATCCCAATGTTGTATTTGGCCCATGTGTCCAGACTCGCACAAACATTATTGATTTGACAATAAAACTTGAACTTGAAGAATAGGTGTAGGGAAAAGGAAATAGATCAGGCGTCTATGCTTAAAACTGATCCTTAAGATGGGAATTCTTTAGTGTCTCTCTATTTCGTGTATTCTTGTGAGAAGTCCTTTAACCATGAATTCCTATCTTGAAGGTTTTTTCTACATATGCATACCAGTATGTGCTAGTGTCTATACACTTTATGTAATTTCAGCTTAGTGTGTGTGGAAGTGTAATAGAAAACGTTCACATATAAATACTAGGGAGACCTACAATAGAACCAATGGAAACAGCAAAATTCCACAGTAGTTTATCATACAAAGTTTCTAGCTTCCTCTCAACTTCAAATTACAGATAGTATTCACAAACAACTTTTAACAAAGGGAAGTAACTCTCATTTGCTAAGCATCTGAACAAAGTAAGTTTGAATATAAACATTGCGGTGATAACAGAAAGACCCGTCATGAAGGTACTAGAATATGAAACTTACAAGAATGTCTTGGCCAATCCACGAATAAGATTCTTGTCGAGTAGCAGCCCAGAAAACCGCAAATACCAGACAGAATAAAAACACTACCAGCGAGAAAATAGAAGTCTCCCCGAATAGAGGTAAATTCACAGTCTTCTGACCACAATTTTCCCATTTCCTGCTCACATAAATTTTTAAGAAAAAAATAAAGGATTGAAAAAAATTAACAGAGTGCCTGGCAATTAAAGAACACTGAATTCCTTTTCTGTCCAGTGTCCAGATAGAGAGAGATTGGTTGTACCTTAAAGTGAGGGTTGTAATACAATTGTGCATCCCCTGAAAAGAAATACACACTTAAGTTAATGGACAGAGGAACTTAAAGCTTTTGATTAGTGATTCTTGATCTTTCACATAGGCATTGCTACTGTCTTCATCTCTTATTCTTTCCTTCGTGCAACTTATGTATGAAATTGACAAGGTGGTCAATTTAGTATAATATGATAAGTATGTGTCTAATAGCCTAATATTAACACGATTTATATAGACAGAAATTTCAATCATGTATGATAGGGAACTAATACCCTCTCTTCATGCATACTATGAAATATGATCTCATGTCAATATGCAAGAGTGGGAGTACAAGCCATGGAAAGGAATAAATTACATTACCTCAATACCAGCAATGCAGAAAAGTACAATGAGCAACCACATAAACCAAGATGACATGAAGAAGAACAGCAGAACAAGAAAGGTAGATGCTGATATGACAAATATGACAGCGGCCTTTGAACTAATGCTAACAACTTGCTTATCAGAGCCACCTCTTGCTCCTGCAGCATTTCCAGATTCCTAGCAAAAGATTAAAAAAAGCGTATAGGTAAAATGTTGTGCATTGGAAAATATGATAAACGTGAATGAATTTGTATCGGTTAACAAGATGGTAGGAAGAATACATGTTCCTTTACTATGGTGTACAATTTGTAATAGTTTGTGAAATTAAAAGTGGCTGTAAGAAAGAAGACTAAAGATACAAGAAAATGTTGGTTAGTATACATGCCAACGTCAGTGTGTCTAATACATTTCCCATCTCAGCATTGACAAAAGCATGTCTCGCGTCCAAAAAGTGCATACTCAAGGCATCATATACAGACATTTAAGTATATATCATAAACTTTAAGGCTGACAAAGGGTTGTAAGGAAAAACCTTGGGATACAATTCATTATAGCGTTCTCCAGACTTCTCAGGAGTAGTTATGTCTGACCATAGTGAAGCACATACAATTGTTCCAACAGAAACCAGCCACAAAAATGCAACTGAGAAGTCTACAAGTGGTCGAGGTGGTGCATACAACAAAACTTCCACTGCAATATACAATTCAAAAGCAACCATAAGTCGACCACGTGGAAAAGAAACCTCTGACATCTAGGATAAATATGCATTTTATTGATAAAAAAACAGTCATGTTTTTCCCGTCTGGTTTGTTCAAAAGAGCATCAAAATGCAAGGGTCCGTTTATGTGTTTGCATGAGAGGAGATATATGATGGAATTTCCAGTCAATGATTTAAAACCACATGATAATGTAAATTACATATTTGTTTCTTGTACTAGCGTTGCATCCATTAGATCAGTTTGAAATTTCAATTCATGATACCACAATACTTTATGCAATTCTTATAAACTCAAATTACAAGTGAATTTAAGACGACTACACAATTGCTACATAGTAATACAAGTTCCCACTGTCAAAAAATAATTATAAGCTCCCTGCTACACATCATTTTGTACAACAATACTGGACCAATGCCTTATCTGACTTGGTAGGATTGGTGCAAGGATTAATGTGCACCATTGGGCTGAGTCAAAAACCAAGAGTTTCAATAAATCTAGTCAGACAACCATTTAGAGTACAGTCTTCTCAATGGTTTTTCTACCTTGTTTTTGTAGGTCTTGCTATTCTGTTTTGCCATAAAATATACTATCTTCTATCTGATTCATTTTTCTTATTGAAGGCTAAAAGGACCTTATTCTCACATGACCACACTGCTACAAGAGAAGATTTTCTTTAATAAGTCCTAAGCCAACTAGGTGTGGGGAATAAGCTCTTCTACAACTACTACAAGCAAGGAGCAAAAACTATTGTCTCACACATCTAAGTAACTATCAACAACGAACAACCGAGCCTCATTGTATTGGGTGGGATCAACTATATAGTCTAAATGTCAACATATGACTCATACAGTTGTTTACTACAGCCAAAAAAATGTTTGCACTAATATGCATATGATGGTGTTTGAAAGATATACGAGCCTAAATATTTTTATCAAGAGAAAACAGTAGTAGAAATATAAGCTCTATAAATTGAAGTCCTAACCTCTCTTTCCAGTTGTTAAAGATGCGTTGAGAGCTTCTCCTGCTGATTTTGTTATCATCACAACTGGAATTGAAATATTTGTCTCAGTGGTATCTGAGCAAACCATCTCAACGAGATCTAAAAAATGAATAAATAGTTAGATATCAAACAGAATTAATAAGTTGTTTATCGAAACAAGGTCATATAAAATGTTAAGGAAAGGAGCATCGGGTATGAATTAAACCAAAAAAAAAAAAGGAAGGAAAGATAATGGAATGGAACTGACCATCTTGGTCGTTTATGATCAAAACAGCAGTAGCACCTCCAGATTGTGCAAAAGAAGCTTTAATTTGAAAATCACATCCCCCACGAACACATAAAGCAACAGAGTCAAATAACTGCAAAAAATGAGGAACAAACAAACAAACAAACAAACACAGTTAGTTATTAACATAACCTAATAATAATCGAAGTTGAAGAATGAAACAAAACAAAAAGGACCTACCTGAGTAGTTGAAGGTTGACAACAATGAGTAGGATTAGAAAAAAGAGCATTGGTTCTGAGACTGTTATCTTCCTTTTGTGGTAAAGAAGAAGAACCAAATCTTGCAGTCATACCACTATGAATAATACCTAGTTCACCATCAGCCCAGTTTTTCACTTTAACCTGTCAAATTCCAATTATGATAATAAATTGAAGATCTAACAGCAAATTAGGTAGAGAGAGAGAGAGAGATAGTAACCAACACCAACCAATTGAAAGGGGTTATTGCAGGAATTGGACTTGGGGGCTCTATCGTCATCGCGTTTGACATCAGAAGAAGATACGACGGTCAGAAATAATAACAGCACCGACAGAAGAAAGAAACAAAGGCGGCGGTGAGGAGGAAAAGAAGAAGACAACGCCATTGTCGGTCGGTCGTTGAGATTTCGTTGCTTCTTGTTGTTTTTCTACAATTGAAATGGAAACTGTGTGATAAAAAAAAAAAGCGATCTTGACTTGTGTGCTACGATTACAACAACAACAGTTGAGTTTGAGACATTCAGTAGTTACTTTACTTACAGTTACTGCTCTTCTTCTTTTTTCTTCTTCACTCCCTCTCCTCTCTCTTTCTCTCAACTAACTGTTTTTTTTTTTTTTTTTGAAATATTAAAAAAATTCTCAAATATTAATTATACTATATTTTATATAATAAATATTAAAAATATGTTATTTCATTTAAAGACAACTCAAAAATTAATTAAGAAAATGTATTTAAGTTTTGTCATATAGAGTAATTTATAGCATTTACAAGTTATAGATCTAACTAGTATAAAATGTCGAGATTACTACACCAAACATTTATGATCAGAATTTAAACTCTGATCACCATACTACTTATATGTAAGTTTTTAATAGTTTATCATTTTATCTTGTATAAAAAAAATTATAAAGGCTTGCTATAGTTAGGAGTTAGTACAAATCCTAAGGTTCAAGATGTACTAATTAATTAATACATGTATTTATGGATTGTCCATCAACAAAATTCTAGCCTTGATAGAAAAAGTTGAGCTTACAACCTATAAGTCAATTTTTTGGCAGTTTGATCGCTACATTTTAAAATACAACTAAATATTAGTTTGTCAAGTGATGATTGATGTTATATTTGCAAGGGAGGATAATGGTTCGATTGCCCAATTGCATTTAGAGAGGGGATTAAAACTACTTAATGTCAGAATTCGCTCTAAACTGAATTAGTCAGCCTAGTGAGTTGGATAATTGTGATGAAAAAAAAAATAATGACTAAAAAATTTGAAGTCTGTTAGTATATCACTGTCTTAATTAGCCACAATATCAACAATTACGTTTACTTATCTAATAATAAACTTAGTTTATCGTAAAGGTTTGTTCAATAGAAAGAACTCTTTTACATTTGAAAATCATAGAACCATAATAATAATTTAAAGTGACTATTAACCCTTATCGGATAAATCATTAGGAAGAAAAGCCCATAGCTTGAACAAACAAATGTTTATTAAGGATCAAATCATAGCTTGATCATGAACTAATAAAGAAAGTAGAACCTAAGTCAAACCAACCAACCTTAGCATACTTGATCCTCCCAAACCACATTCTTAATAATCCATCCCACTAAGGAAGACTTTACCACAAGATCAATGTTTATCATCACATAGATTGTCCACTTTATCACCCTTTACCTCCACTATTAATCAAGTGCTCACTGAGCTTTTGTTGCTCTTTGCAAACAAACCATTATCAACTAATAACAACCATATATACAGCTTCAATACCTTCAATTTGTAAACATGAGTTAATGGGATCAATCAAGGGACTGAAGGCAAATGAGGGTTTGAAACTCTGTCACCTCTTCTGCTATGTGCCACTACGGGAGCTTCATTTTCCTTTCTCTTCTTAGTAGCAAAATCATGTCACATTTTAGGGTCTGTTTGGTAAAAATAGCTGATAGTTTATAGCTTATAACTTATAGCTGATAGCTTATAGCTTATAGCTTATAGCTGATAGTTGATAAGTTAATTGAAGTGTTTGGTAAAATTAGCGGTTCAAGTAACTGATAAATATAAAATGACAAAAAAAGACATTATTAATTTATAGTAAAATTTATATTTAAAATACTTAAAATTTAGTTTAGTATTAGAAAATCAATTTTGAATTTATTAATTTCACATATCTTTTACGTATTATTATTAAATTAACTTTTCTTTATTAAATTTTTAATATTATATAATATTTAATTAGTGTATAGTTTTTTTTTTACACAATTTAAATAACTGATAATTAATTGTGACAATATATAGTTCAATTTTTTTCAATTTCAAATATGTATATACTCCTTCAGTCCCAAAACTATTGTCCTTTTAGAGTTATGCACGTGGATTAAGAAATAAAAAAAAATTAATAAGTTAAGTCTATTTTACCCTTACTTTATTAAGAAAGAGAAAATATATTTAATTAATGCTTTAACTTTTGTAAGGCTATAATTGATAAACTAACATTAATTTGACATTGGTTTGCGAAAAGGACAATAGTTTTGGGACAAAATTAAAATGCTAAAAGGACAATAGTTTTGGGACGGAGGGAGTAATTCTATATTTTATTGTTTCAAAGTTATATGATGTTTCAGTTTTTCATATCATCAACAAAAAAATGTTCCTTCATAAACAAACAAAAAAAGTTCGTTAAAAAAAATGTTGGAACATGAACTATGAAGCATTGGGAAGTAGAAAGAAATGAGAATGCATTAAGTACGTGAGCGGATATAGGCATAGGAAGTTGGAAACAAATTTATTTTATTTACGTTATAATAACTAATCAAGGGTACAATTGAATTTTACATAAAATAATAAAGGTAAAAATAGAAGAAAAAATATAAGTTATAAGTTAAAACACTATTTGAAATAGCGTCTGGAAAATAAGCTAAAAGTCACCAAAATAAGCTATAAGCTAATCCTAAAAAAATCTTACCAAACAGAATTTTTTATGTCAAATGAGCTTATAAGCTAAAAGCTATAAACTATAAGTTCAAAAATGGGACTTGCCAAACAGACCCTTAGTGGCTACAATGTTGGTCTTTATAATAATGTGAAAATAATATATATATATATATATATATATATATATATATATATATTCACACCATATATAAAATGTTCTCCAAAACAATATCCTTAACAAAATAAAATTTAATTGCATGTTCAGTTTTTTGCGTTAATTTTAGATTTTAATTTAATTTTAGTTTATTTCATATGTTTAAAAAATTTCACATGAGTGATGTATTTGTATATGTAGGCAACTTCGGAGGGTGTCACATGAAAAGTTTTGGACAAGATTAACTCCAAATTTAACGGAAAGAACAAACTTATGTTATCATCAATAACAAAGACAAACTTAAAACTTTATAAACATAGAGATCTAACTTAAAAATTAAAATAAAGATCAAAATATGCAATTAAGCTGCAAAATAATGTGCTTAAATATGTCAATAGACCACAGTTGGGTTCAACTTAACAAATTTGGTAAAGAAATCTTAAAATTTTGAGATGGTGGGGCACAAATGCACAATACAAACCCACTCATCCACATGATAGTTCTACGTCCACAACCATTACCAGATCTTTTTTCTTATCAATAACATCTCAAAGTTAGAATCCAATTTTTATTTATATTAAATTATCCTGTAAACATCAGTGAGAACAAACAATTTTTTTCCTATATTGGTATTTGATTTTTTACATTAAAATAAAACAGAACACTGAACAAATTTTTAACTATAAAAACATTTTTTAATGGACATTTGAAGAAAAGAAGAAATCCATTGAGAAAAGAACTAACTATAAGGATAGAAAGTGGTCATGAAAGAAGAAAAAAAGGTCAAGATAAGCTGACCCATGATGACTTGAGGGACAAAGTATAGTTGCATTTTAAATCTTCTAGAAGCTTTTTAGTACATGTAAAAGAAATTATACAATAATAACCAAAGATATCTTTTCAGTTCCTACTACCTTGAAAGCTATGCTTATTTATCACATTGAAAAGGATAGGGGAAAAGCAACAATATTTGTTATTTTTTTATTTCTTATAAATATAATAAAGAGTTTAATTTTGATACACAAATCATATGTCCTTAAAAAATAAATATGATAAAAATCATATGTTTCTCTTATAATCTAATGATTAAAATTGATTGAGAAAATTTTACACATTAAATCTTAATGAAATAATCTTAGTTTAGGCAGGTAATAGACAATAGTCTTAAGTCTTAACTATAAGTAACTATTGAGATCAATAATTTAGCCTCATCTCAAGCTCATTCCTACCATTACAATAATCTTCAATAGTTTTCTCAATCTCATACTATGTATTCATGACAAAAGGACCATGCTTGAGCAATAGGTTTATTCAATGGTTGTCCACCAATAAGCACAAACCTCAAAAGGCTTTGAAGAGTTAATGTTCCAAACACTAATAAGTCCATTATCTTGTGTGAAAACAATCACATGGTGAGCCACAATTGGTGATGGAATTTGATATTTTTGCATTACAATGAAAAAAGAACAAAATTTTTAATTGTAGTGATATTATTTGATAAATTATTTGCTTTTTTTTCATCACGATTTCCAAAAGTAAATAAACATTTTTACAATAAAATTGTTAAATTGGATGTTGTTATCTGAATTCAAATTTAAAATCTTACATCCAATAGTACTTGGATGAGATAGTACTTGGATGAGATGGTAAGAAATTTCTTTAAGATTAACCAAATCTCATGGGATTGAAATCAGTCCTAGAAATACAGTAGTGTTAAATTATTTTAAGGGAGAATTTTGCCACTTTTTGTGATCCTACCTTGCTCAAGAGATGTAGCAGTGTTAAATTTTCTTGAATATCATCCTTTATGATCCTACCCAACTTGAGGGAGTAGTCTTTAAAATTGCATGTAGAAGATACTCGATTCAAACAAAAAAAATTAAAATTTGACAGTTGTGAGCATAAATTTTAATAATTTATTATATTTTATGTACATATAAAAAAATAAACATTTAAACAAAAGAAGAAATGCACTGAAAACTAACTAATTATTAGGACAGAAAGTGGTCATGAGAGAGAAAGAAAGAAAAAAAAGTCAAGCTAAGCTGACCCATATGATGACTTATTGGACAAATTATAGTTGCACTTGTACATTTAAAATCTTCTAGAAACTATCTAGTACATGGAAAGGAAATGATACAATAACCAAATATATCTTTTTCACCTCCTACTACATTGATAGCTCTATGCTTATTGCTTATGCATGACATTGAAAATGATATGGAAAAGAAAAAGCAACCTTGTTATTTTTTTTATTTCATATAAATATAATAAAGAGTTTAATTCTAATACACGTCAATATAAATAGTTTATCAATGTCAACGAATCACAATCAATCATATGAATAACTTTTTTTCAACAATTTGCCGATTGTGATTAATTGAGATTGTTAAAGTCTTTTACGTTGATAATGTATATAAATTAAATCCTATAATAAAATAAAATAATCTTAGCTTAGTTTAGCTTAGCTTAGCTAAGTATAAATAGTCTTATTAGTAATAACTAATAACTATTGAGATCTCCAGCTTAGCCTCATCTCAAACCCATTTCTACCATTTTGATAATCTTCAATAGTCTTCTCAATTTCAGATTGTGTATTCATAACAAATGGTCCATATTGAGCCACAGGTTCATTCAATGGTTGACCACCAATCAACACAAACCTCAAAGGATTTGAAGAGTTATTCCAAACACTAAGTCCATCACCTTGAGTGAAAACAATGACATGATGAGCCACACTTGGTGATGAATTTGGTGAACCAAAAACACCTTCACCTTCAATTATGTATGCAAATGAATTCCATGATTCTTGAATATTTTGATGCAGTTGTGTTCCTGGCATCATGGTGAAATCAAGGAACATGGTTGGTGTTCTTGTGTACACTGGTGAATTTACTCCCATTGATTCTCCTGCTATCACTCTCACTTCTACACCATCTTTTTCTCTTGATGGTATGTTCTCACTTAGAAGTTCTTGATAATTTGGCTCAATCCTAAATCAAGAATAAAATATTCTAATTAATATGCATTGACTATGTAAATATTGTGATACTCTCGATCAATCATAATTGTTAGATCCTAAAAATAATTTACGTTAATTATATCGATTCTAAAAGTCGAATAATTAATCGTGGTTTGTAATAATTGACTAAATAGTGTAAAAATAATTTATATAGTGATGGTGCACCAAAATTCAAGACTATATTATACTATGTTATTATATAGAGAACATTACATTTTGTCATTGGATGATAAATTGATCCATAATTGTAATCCATTGTTGTTTGTTTCTGCAGGCATTTCAGAGTGAATTATTCCCCTGCCTGCAGTCATCCACTGCACACAAAAAAATAAGATTAGAACTATTCAACTCCAATTAATCTTATTTTTATGCTTTTGATATATAGTTTCTATTTGTATAACTCTTTATGATCAATTAGTGTTGTTGATAGCTATCTACCTGAACATCACCAGTTCTTATTGTACCCTTGCGGCCAGCAAAATCTTGGTGAGTTATACCTCCCTAAATTCAAAACAAGTAAAACATTTTAGGCAAATAAATAACAATAACAATATCAATGTTGAAGGTAAAATAAAATGCAACTAGACCGCAGACAATAGACATTTATGAAGAAGTGTATCAGATACACCGATCATCAGACACGACAATAACACATTATTATGACACATAATGATTAACTAAAAATATAATTATATGTGTCAGTGTCGGGCAGTGGAGATGCCGTTGATTAGTGCTAGAAAGATAAACATAGATATAGATAATAGATAATATATACATACCTCTAGCATATATGTGACAGTCTCAAAACCTGCAAATGAGATAAGCAAATGTAAAATTGGATAGTATTAAACAAATATTATTATATATAAAGCTAGCACATAAATTAAGCAGAATAAAAAATGATTAAAAAAATAAAATAAAAACCTCTGTGTGGATGATCAGGAAATCCTCCAGGAGGAGACACTGCAAATTAAAGTCAAACAAAAAAACAAAACAGATCTTAACAAAACACAGCACAACAAAGTCAACAAAACAAACAACAAACAAACAAACACACACAATTTTTATATTGTACCTGAGAAATGATCCAACAATAGAAAAGGATCCAAGTTCCTCAACTCACTCCTAGAATCACATCACATATATACAACTCATCAAATTAATGCAGAAGGTATCATTCAATTCAAATGTATTCATTGTTAAATAAAATGCATGTATATATAAAGCACGAACACAAACACATGATATAATATGGACATTGACACATCCACACCGATAAATATTTGAGAAATTAATATAAATTAATGTAGTCATAAATATTATGTCGAACACTGATGTGTGTCAGGTACCGCCGTACCGGGATACGCTTAATACAAAAGTGTTTGTGCTTGTATATATAATAACATACCTTCCAATGCCTCTTCTAACAATAGCTCCAGCCCCTTCACGTTGAGTTTTGGCCAAAAACTTATTTAGAACCAACCTAGGAGTGATAAAAGCAGAGTATGATATTCCTCCTGACATTGAAAAAGATACAAACAGATCTTATAGAATCAAATTAAGCAGTAGTAAAAGGTTGTTGTTCTAAGCTTAATTTCTCTGCGTAGGTTTATATAATATATGTGAATGAGTGAATGTGAAATGAAGATAATAATGAATGTGAATAAGAAAGAAAAGAAAGTACAGAATATGATTTAGACACACGAATTAAACACATATTTATAGATACTCTGAAAAATGTGGCGGTGAACGCGCACAAAATATAATATAAATAAATAAATAAAAAAGAAGTGTTTTTGCATTTGAGTTGGTTGGTTATGACATTTGACATTTTATTTTAGAAGTGGCCAATTGGGCTCCACTTTCTCATTCGTATGACATCAATATCTTGTCATCATGATCATTGCATTCATTTTCCTATTCTTTCAATAAATATCATATATTTTCCATATTTTAACATTCTCTGTCTTAAAATAAAAATTTACTCTGTTCCATAGATCATGGAATCAAAATTAGCGCAGAAAATAGGATAGTGTTAAAAAAATTTGAAGGAGGGAGAGTTTTTTGTTGACAGAAACACAATGACTTCATTTCATTCATAATACAAGATAGTATCATATGATCATGAATTTGAGAACTAATTAATATACAATAATGATGTCCTTACTAACAAATGAATGACATTCATTATTTGTTTCTCTCCAGGAAAATCTTGTTTAAAGTTTTGGTAAAAATGAACCAAATTTAATATAATCAAAGATGTATTTTTCTTTAGTAGTTATTATGGTTAGAGTTGGGATTAGTGAATCAACACAAAAGATGAATAATACATACAGGTGATTGCAGTGGCGTTGCTCGGACCCTAACTCAAGGGATGCAAAATGTTAATTAATATTTTAATAATTAATATATATATATATATATATATATATATATATATATATATATATATATATATATATATATATCACAAATGTCCGCTACGCGGAGTCATGTTTTGAAATCTCTGAATAATCAACTCATTATTTAGATTGTTGAACACATCTCTTTCAACATAAATCACAAGACAATCGTTCAAAATATCATCCCTGATTCGATTATGTAGTCTAGTTTTCACAATCTTCATAGCTGAAAACGATCGTTCAACGTTTGCTGTGGTAATGGGCAAATCATTGCTAACTTCAAAAGCTGATAAACCAATGAATAAACAAAATGTCTTTTCGTTTCAACCAATTTTTCTAAAAGACCACTTATTCCATTCAAAGATGCAAATTCAACACTCTTCTGCATATCAATGATGTAAGTGTCAAGTTGATTATCAAGCATCACCAAACTAGTTGAACAATATTCTTTTGGATAAAACTTTGCAAATTCGATAAACTTTTCCTTGTCAAAAGAAGAGAACAAGCTTGTTGGACACAAACAAGTCATACAAATAAGCTACTGACTATTTGTCTCGTTAAACCGATTGTTAAGTGGTCGTTAAACCGATTGTTAAGTGGTGGTGGTTGTGTTTGAGAGATCTAAATTTAGAGAGAAGTTTAGAGAAATATTGAAAGTAAAGAATGAGACTTTAGTGAATAATAGTTTGGACTTTCAAGTGAGTGGTGCAAAATAAAAAAATCAAGGGGTGCAAAATACAAAAAACATAAGAATATTAGTTAAAAAATTAAAATTCCAGGAGGTGCACCTGCACCCCCCTCAAGCATGAAGGGAAACGCCCCTGGGTGATTGTACTGATAGATAGTCAATGAAACAATACAATCAACTTTTCTAGAAATTTAAAAGACAATTGATTATGGCATGCAAGCCGATGCTTGTGATGGAATGTAAGTACCAAAAGAGTTCGTCATATATGGAGGCAGCAGAAGTTTGTTAGCACGCGGCGACGTGACCAATAGAATTTTGATGGTTGTGGTTGATTGGTTGAAGCTTCATAGAGGTTGAGCCAAGCTAAGATTTAAGTAGCTGCCTGCAATGCAAAGCTAGATTAGGGAGAAAATTTCCATAATAATTGTTACCTTTTCTACTGTTCCCTTTTCGAATGTCAGTCAGTCAGTCCTTAGAAGAATTGGTGATTACGATGAGGAATTATTGTTTATTCAAAGTTCCTTCTTTTGTTTGTCTTGCATTGCTCACAGTCCTGGATTTAACTGGAATCACATTAACTTATAACTCTTCTAATCATTTGAAAGAGTTAACACTTAATTTCCCACTTCTTAGAGAGTATAAGACATGTCGTTGCACTTGGTTAGGCATAAAGAAAGATTATCACTCACTATATATAGAAGCTCCTCTACTTGAATTGGTTGTTGAAATTGAAATGTTCACCAGACAGCGAGCATGAAAGTGAAATTACTAAGTTTTGTGCTTCACATATTACAAAATTCTCTTATTGCGGTTGCATATCATCACAAACCATTTTACTAGATGATCAATGTATCCCTTCTGCTGCTAATATACTGTGGAAGAAATATGGATTTTCACTCGCAAACTTCTTAGTCTCTTTATTAAAGCAGAATCTCTTGAGCTTAGTCTCCCTATCGTTGGAAGGTATGTTTTCTTGCTTCATACTTTGTTTTAATTTAATGTTGACAAAAGAATTTCACCTTGACGTATCCAAGTCATTGACCAAATTTGTAATGAAGCTGCTTTTGCCCTTTGTCATCAAAGATCTTGCACAATCATTCTTTTAATTTTCTAGAAAAGTTGATTGTATTGTTTCATCGACTATCAGTACAATCCACCCGTATTATTTAGCTTTTGTGTTGATTCACTAATCCCAACTCTAATCATAACAACTACTAAAGAACAGTACATCTTTGATTAAATTTAGTTCATTACTAAACTTTAAACAAATTTTATCTAGAGAGAAACAAATAATGTTGCACATTTGTTAGTAAAGACATCATTATTGGATGTTAGCTTCCGAATTCATGATCATATATTATCTTTTATTATGACTAAAGCTATGAATGAAATGAAGTAATTGTGTTTCTGTCAACAAAAAAAATGAATTAACAAACTTGCAACTTGCATAATACAGTCAGTGGAGTGGTGGCATAATGCATTAAAATGTAGAGGATACAATATAATACAATCAAACGGACATGAATTGACGACAACACAAAATTGTCACCCAAATTCACACAACGAGATACGAAAACACTCGTTAAATTCAACGTGGCTAAACTTCCAATCACTAAACTTGGAACTACATTGTCTAATTCCTAAAATTATCAACAAATAAACAGGAAATGAAAATGCTAAAGAAATTCAGTCACTCTTCTTAACTACCCTCTCCAGGTATTAACATCAAAATGAAAATTGACATGAAAACCAACACCTTTTAACAAAAATAAATAAACTAAAAACCAGAAATCTTTCAGACAAGAGAATACATCCACATCATTTCTCTCCAGCCAGCTGGTTGATCAATTCGCTTATATCAGAAACACCATTTAAGTGGTTCAACTCAGCCGCAGTTTTCTTCAGTTTTTGTAATTTTCCAAGTGGTTGATCAATTCACTTATATCAGAAACAGCATCGAAGTACTTCAACTCAGCCGCAGTTTCCTTCAGTTTTTGTAATTTTCCTAGCAAATCATCGAGTAGTTCTTTGAAAGTTTTGTCAAACAGCTCCAACTCCGACGATTGATATCGCTTTCTATCATAATTTTTTTCGCATCGTCTAGAATACGAACCTGATTTTTTGCACATTTCAACCTCATTTCAAAAAGCTCTCTATCTAACCTCCACGAAGTCACATCTGTTCAATAATCAGAATAATCAATGTCTGTATATGTAATCCAAAATTTATATGTATAGAAACAGGTTGATAAACTTATAGGAATAATCAGAATAATCTTGGAATGAGATTCATGTAATTGGGTTCTAAAAACAATGTAGTCAATTAAAATCATTTGACAACTTTACGGTTGAAACATACTAGAAGAGAAGCGAATTTAGGGTATAATCAAATTAGAAATAAAACAAATATAATATACGTTGATGTTCGATTGGCACCGCAACCGCACCTTGTGGTAGATCAGTTGAAGGAAGGACTTCATCAATAGGCTGACTTTGAACAACTGCAATGAATAGTAAAATTGGAAAGTATTGAGTCATTTAGAAACATATATATGTACCATACATACAATTACAGTATTAAGGGGTGGTGCGAAAGAGTTTATTTTATGATGACAATGAGAAACACTTGTAAATCATATTCTCTCTCTCCTTGCTTTTATACAAAATATGTATGTAGTACAGAATTTGTGATATTGAGGGATAATGGAATATATGTCCTCACCAGCAGCAGCATTGTGCAGAGTGTGATGTTGAGGGATAATGGAAAGTTTCTGCATCATAGAGGGGAGTTGTTGAATATGGTCACCAGCAGCAGCATTCTGCAGATCTTGCTGCATGATTGCTTTACTATTCAGCTCTCTCAATATAATTTAGAAAATACTACTTTTCTCCAAACTCGTCGAATTTAAACCTAATCAACGTACAATTAGAATAATCAATCAATGTAAGCATGGATGGATGGTTTTAAATTGATGCAGTAGCAGTTAAGGAGGTTATTGCGATTTAAAAGCATGAACGTAAGCAAGTAACTCCAATATTTTTCAGTACGTACGTGTAACATAACAATCAACCATGCATGATTTGGCTCAATTAACAAAACTCACTAGGATCATTCAACTTCCTCACCAATTTTTTTGCTAAAACCAAAATTAGGAAATCAATCAAAGTTGAGATTTGAGAGGAGAAAGGAAAGGAATGGAATGAAAGTGAAACCTGTGCAGCACCGCCACGGAGTCGGAAACGCAAAGAGAAGGAAATCAAATAAAGCACGTAGGAATAGTATAAATAGGAGTTGATCAAGAAACAAGAGTTTCCTTTCGGTCTATTCTATAATTACTAGTATATTAACCCGTGCCGTGCACGGGATTATTTTCTTTTTTAATATTATTTTTTAATTTATTCTAAATTATTATTTGATTACTTCATTTTATTATTCAATAATAATTTGAGATATTATATCTTATGAGTTGTTTAAATATAAATTGTTGGAGTAAATATATTTTTTTACAGATACTTTTTTAAATCATAAAACTCTCACAATTTTTCGCCAAAAAAAAAACTCACATTCAGCGAATTTTAACGTTTATTATAGATTTATTCAACTTAATTTCATCAAACTACATTTTTTCTAAATACAATATAAAATAAAATATATTTTTCATCATCTTTTCACCTTGTTTCGTAGTAATCCATATATAATTTTTTTTAAAAAAATACATAGAAATAGACAACCTTGCATATCACGAAACACCCACATTTTTTCGTCAACTGAATCTCATATATTTACCCATTATTCTCTCACTTTGTTTCAACTTGGTTAGTAATAATTTAGATGTTAATTTTTAGAACAAAAAAAATTCAAATAAATAGACAACCTTGCATATCATAAAACTCACACATTTTTTGGTTTCTAGTCCTCATTAAAATTACAAAAAAGATAGTGTAAATTATAAAATCAAAAGATACTCATATTAATAGGAGTGTTAATATAAGTCATATTATAAAAAATAGGTTTTCCGTATTAATATGTGTATAAATATTTAAGTTCCTATTAAAAAAATTATTTCGTCTCGTATTAATAAATTTCGTATTAAAACATTCATAGAAATATAATTCTGTAAAAACTAAAACAAAATCCCCGTACATGAGTATAAATATAGCTCATGTAGAAATTACAAAAAAAAAATAGTCCTCTTATTAATATATGGGTAGAAATATATTTCCTCATAGAAATATACATTCTCGTAAAATTACAAAAAAAAAAATCTCTAGAGAGTGATCTCCCACGTTCTCGTATTAATAGATGGTTTTTATTTTTAAATTACGTAGACGTTCATTTTATATTGATTTTATTTAAATATGAAAAATAATACTCTAGAGAGTGATCTCTCACTTTCCTTCTCAACAATATGATATTTTCTCTCCCATCATCGTATAAATTATTAAAAGAAATATAAACCTTGTATGATATATGAATATAAATATAAATCACGTGTAAATTAATAAAAAATAGGCACTTGTATTATTATATTAGTATAAATATTTATGCCGTGTAAATTACAAAAAAAAAAAGAGTTATATTAATATAAGTGTAAATATTTTTCATAAGCAATAACATAAAATTTCATAAAATTGCTTAAAAAAATTATAAAAATATAGTTTTAGTCGTTGGTGTAATCGAACCGTGTATCTCATACTAAATTTTGTTTGTGAGAGAGACATAGATGACACACATAAAGTTTGATTCATTAGAGATTGTTTCGTAAAATTTTGTTCATGAGAGAGACCTCCGTAAATATAAATCATAGATGACACCCAACATTCTTTCATCTTGTTTCATAGTAATCCACATGTAAATTTCAAAAAAAATACAAATAAACAGACAACCTTGCATATCACAAAATTTCCATATTGTTTTCTTCGGAAAATAACTCTTTCACATTTAGTGATCTTCCTACGTTTATTGTAGATTTATTCAAGTTAATCCAATCAAACTATATTTTATAAATACAATGTAAATTAAAATATTTTTTTCATCGTTATCTCACCTTCTTTTTTCAACTTGTTTCGTAATAATCTACATATAAATTTCAAGAAAAAAAAACAAATAAATAGGTAACTTTGCATATCACAAAACTCCCACATTTTTTTGTCAAAAAAAATCACATTTAGTTATCTTCCTACATTGATTATAGATTTATTCATCTGAAATGATCAAACTACTTTTTTTGTTAAATTTAAGATATCTATTTTCTCATCATTCTCTCATCTTGTTTCAACTTGTTTCATAGTAATCCACATATATATTTCCAAAACCAAATAATAAAATAAAAAAATAGACAACCTTGAATAGTACAAAACACTTTTTTTTGTCAAAAAAAAAACTTTCATATTCAGTAATGTTCCTACGTTTATTATAGATTTATTCAGCTGAATCTCATAAGACTACATATTTTTATTCATTGATAAGTTTGGTGTATCACTTGTGTTTCAATAAACTAATTCGCACTGTTTTTTTTAATAGAATTAAGTGTCAAAAATCGTTTCTTGATATTGTATAACTATTTCATATATTTTTTTTGTAATTTAGAACAATTTTGTTTAATAGAGCTTATGTTAAAGTTTTAGGATTGATCTACCTTTATAATAGATTTTTTTAAAAAAACATTTATTCTAGATTTATTCAACTGAATCTCATCAAACTATATATATTTTTATAAATGTTTATTGTAGATTTATTCAACTAAATCTCATCAAACTACATATTTTTTTAAATACAGTATATATTTAAATATATTTTTCCATCGTTCTCGCAATTTAACCTATTTTGTACTAATCTACATGTAAATTTCAAATAACAAAAAAATAGTACAATTCCTTGATAACCTTGCATATCATAAAATCCTCACTATTTTTTTTTGTTATAAATTAAGTGTTAAAATTGTTTCTTAATATTTTAGAAATTTTTTATATGAAAAAAATTTGTGATTTAAAATAATTACTTTTTGTTATAGATTAAAAAATAAGTGATTTTAACATTAAATAATTTAAAGATTATCTTTTAGAGATTTTACAAAAATATAAAATCTATTTTGTGTTTGTTTACCTTTATAAAAATTAGTTTTTATAAAAATAAATCTTTAACTTGTTTGAATGCAACCATATAAAAGTGATTTTGTATGACGAAATTACCATAAAGAACATCCAAATATAATATATCATATAAAATAAATATATGCCAACAAATTTCTAAATTTTTTGTATGAAACTTTTTGACATTTGTTTTCTCTTTCCTCTAAAAAATCTATACAAAAAGCTAATAATACCACCTTCAAATTTTTGCAATTTTTAGATTATTTTTAGATCTGATTATTTTTAAAAGCTATAACAAACAGCTAATATACAAAAAGCTAATATACTTTTTTAAAAATAAATAATTATTTTTTAAAAAAAACTATAACAAACAGTCACTGTATGTCTCTTAATTCTTACAAAAAAAAAATGTCTTTTAATTGATATTCCCTCCGTTCCTTTTTATTTGTCATTTTAAAAAGAAAGAAAAAAGATCAAATTAGGAAGGTGTATTTTTGCACCTTATTTTCCTATTATACCCTTCATTTAAGAATATATATCATAATTTTAATCTACTAATAAATTCCTATTTTTTTGCGCACACACTTTCTCTTTCCTTTTTTTTGGTACATCGGAAGATACACACTTTCTTTTTCAAAAAAACTAAAACCATGAAATAAAAAATTGTAACAAACTTTTATTTTTTGGTGCAAAATTTATAACAAACTTTATGTAAAAAAAATCAAACAAACAAACTTTGTTACAATAAATTAGAAAGAAAGGTATAATAGATAAAATATAACCTAAATTGTCAAAACGACAAATAAAAAGGAATGGAGAGAGTATTAAAGCATATTTGAAAATAATCAAAATGTATTACCTAAAACAATATTTCACCAAACAAATTTATGATTAATTCTATCAATGTGAGTACTGATGCATAATAATCAATGAGTGAAAACATCGGTCTATTAAACTAAATGAC
The DNA here is from genome assembly GCA_951804385.1 of Trifolium dubium. NCBI lineage: Eukaryota > Viridiplantae > Streptophyta > Magnoliopsida > Fabales > Fabaceae > Trifolium > Trifolium dubium. Next base: position 288,825 of record OX638065.1, read on the forward strand.
AAAATTGAATAAAATTGTCAATAAAAAAAGTGTATAATAATGCATTAAAATTAAACAATGAAAATCTGTTGTTTGACGATCATAAATTTATCTAATCTTTCTTAATTTTATATTGGTCTTCGTATATTTGGTCGTGGATAAATCAGCTTCATTAGGGTAAGCTCTCTTAACTGATATACCATCAACTTGTCTACGACATCTAAAGCAGTTCTATCTTTGACCTTCTCCTCTACTGTTTCATCAAACTTTGTTATAAGATCTTGTGAATCGCACTGATAAAAATTAAAAAATATAAAGTAAGAATTGCAATGATAAAAAATTAGAAAATATAGAGTATGAAACTTTTTGGTACACAAAATTATTGATAGTATCATAGTAATAAGTCAAGAAAAAAAAGTTAATCTATAAATTTAATAAGTTAAGATGAAATAGTTAATCTATGAAAATTGGTTTTTTAAATGAAAATTTTAGGTGCTTACCGTGGAACTACTTTTGATGTATGTCTTTGACTCTGCTTGCATTAGTACTCTGTGCCATGATCTTCTTATATATTATGTTTTTCACACGACTGATACCACCAAACACCATCATCAATATATTTGATTTCAACCATGATTATAAACATTGATTCATACAATTTATTCACAGTGATATTTGTCAAAGTGATTTAATAAAAGAAACAACAACAACAACAACAACAACAACAACAACAACAACAACAACAACAATAATAATAAAATACCCATAAATTGTAAAAGAAAATTGTTTTACTTGTTGATATTCAAGAAGTGTCTCAATATTTCTCATATGTGTGATTTTAAGTAGATTGTGATGGAAAACCTTGGAGATGAACTGAAACTTGTATAAGAGAATCATTCTTTTCATAAGTTTTAAAAAAATTGAAAGAAAAAATTAATAAACAATTACATATAAACACAACTGAGAAAATTTTAAATGTAATTTATAATTGATATAATAATAGAATCATACATCAATTTTAACGTCGCAGCTTCGGGAATATCTGGATTAACCATGAGCCATGAACAGTCTAAACTGATGACTAATTTCTTTGACCATGAATGTCATGTGTTTCTCACGATGAATGTGTTTTCTATATATAGTTAAATTATATTTGGACTTGTTATGCTAGAGTGGAAACAAATTAAGTTGTTATCAGTAAAATATTATTTTTTGTTGTTATCCATAATTTTTATTTTAATTGCTTAAGTTAATTAAAAAAATCTTTACCAAAAAAAAAAATTAGTGAAGCTTTAATTGAATAACACCTAAGCAAATTTTTCTAAGAATGCAACTAAATTATGCTAAAAAAATATCTAAAAAAAATATAAAAATAAATCTTAGAGAAGCTCTAATTGAATGCCACGTAAGCAAATTTTCCTGAGAATGCATGAGAAAGCTCCGTGAACCTATCGTAATGTATATAAATATAAATATAAATATAATAGAGATTATTATTATTATTATTATTATTAATTATTAATTATAAATCTTCAAACTATTTGATTTTACTTAAAAATCAATCATAATAAATGATAATTAATATATTCGTATATAATAAAAGTTTTCTATTTTTGGTGAACGTATATAATAAAAGTTATTAATATATATAATTATTATTATTTTCATTTGAAAAAGATTGGATATTTAACACCTAAAATAGTGATTAATTCTTCGTTCGATTCGAGACACTTCAAAATGTGGGACAACTAGCTCAGATAAAGTGAGATCTAACCATCAATATTTAGATGTTGAGCCTCATGCTCCCTTAACCAATAGTAATTTTAAATCTCCGGACCAACTATCCTATTGCCTCCAATCTAGCAGAAAAATTTCCGGTGCTTTTGGCGCTGTATATCATAGTCTCGACAAAAAAAAATATAAGAGCTTAAAAATATAGTTTTTGCAAATTATATTTTTAGTATTGGTATAAAAAAAAATGGTTTATGTTATGCAGCACGTTTTTGCAATCTTGAGTTGTAGTGTGAGCCGAGGTACGTTTGTTTCATTCTTTTCTTACAGATTCAATTCAATTCAATCCTTCTTCTATATGTTTCCCCTTTAATTTCTTCCTTCTTTTTCATATTCCATCATTTTTTCTACTTAAACCCTAAACTATTTTCAGATTCAACATTTTTATATTATGAAAATAAGCGGGAAAATATTTATGAAAATTGTCTCAAGCTATTTTCATAAGTTCTTCTAAACAGTTTCCAAAAACTTATGCTAGTAGGTCCTCCTAAGTTTGTGGTGGGCTTTATCTTTCAAACATTTTCCACATATTTATGATGCTGTGACCTTGTTTGTCATTTCATCCTTTCTATCTTTTAGCGCACTTGAATATGTTATGATTTTGATCGATGAACATTATAAATTTTTAATGAATGAAGATCGTTGTTTTTTTAGCCAAAACCGAGATGTGCAAGTGCGTCCCTTTTGTTTTTGAAGCTACTATTGTATTGTAACTTGTGAATTTCCACGTTCAAATGCAAGTATACTTCAGGTGGCGCTTACTTTAACGTCTTCCCAATCATATGCTATGTTTTATTGACTTATTTGAATTGTTATTGCTTTGATTTTTATTAACAATGTCTGTATAGAACTTCACAATTGTATTTGTAATTGTAGGAACTTGCTATGCTATAAATAAATCAAGATGCTGTCGGGTTCACGTGTGAATGACAGTTCCAAGAGGCGTGACAGTACCGGTCAAGATATGATAAGCAACCTACCTGAATTTATTATTGCCCACATTCTTTCTTTTCTTTATACTAAAGAAGCAGTTATTACCAGTGTTTTATCGAAGAGGTGGAAATATATGTGGACATTTATCACTAAACTAAATTTTTGCGACTTCGATCCCCCTCCTCGTTCTTCTAACACTTCCTATAAATTAAATTCTTTTCACAACTTTGTAACTAAAGTGCTTTCAAATCTTAAGAGCAAAACCATCCAAGAATTTTATCTTTCTCATAGAAGTAAATGTGAATCCTACTATATCAGTCGATGGATATCTTCTGCTTTGAATAGGAGAGTGAAAAAGGTTAATGTCTCTTCGTGGAATGGATACGAATGTGACCTTTCCTATTGTCTCCTTTTTGAATGTCAGTCCTTAGAGGAATTGGCGATTAGGATGATGAGTTTTTCTTTAGTCAAAGTTCCCTCTTTTGTTTGTCTTCCATTGCTCACAGTCCTGGAATTAACTGGAATCACATTAACTTATAACTCTTCTAATCATTTGAAAGAGTTAACACTTAATTTTCCACTTCTTAGAGAGTATAAGACATGTCGTTGCACTTGGTTTGGCATAAAGAGTATCACTATAGAAGCTCCTCTACTTGAATTGGTTGAATTGTTCACCACACAGTGTGAAATTATTAAGTTTTGTGCTTCACATATTGCAAAATTCTCTTATCGCAATGATATATCATCACAAACCATTTTACTAGATGATCAACATATCCCTTCTGCTAAGATACTTGTATCCGATCCAATGAATGAAAGGACTGTGGAAGAAATATGGATTTTCACTCGCAAACTTCTTAGTCTCTTTATTAAAGCAGAATCTCTTGAGCTTAATCTCCCTTATCGTTGGAAGGTATGTTTTCTTGCTTCATACTTTCTTTTAATTTAATGTTGACGAAAGAATTTCACCTTGACGTATCCAAGTCATTGACCAAATTTGTAATGAAGCTGCTTTGGCCTTTGTCATCCAGGATCCCCAGGATCTTGCACAAGTGGAACATTATTTAGCTGGTATTCCTGCATTTCGAATGTTGGGTCATTTGCAGCTAGACGCAGTTACCAGTGATGCTTTGTTAAGCTTTCTTTTAAGATCACCGTGTCTGAAGACTCTGGTTTTAAAGGTTTGTAACTGTTAATCTTTAAATTTTTCAAAAATGTGTGTTAATAAAGTGAAAGTGAAACTTCATTGTTTGTTCTTTCCCATGATCTTATTTGGATCTTGTCATTCAAAATAAACTTGTACTGTTTATTTGGCTGATTATCAGATGGAGGATCATGAAGAAGATTTGCAGGATTTTGCAATTGTACCTGACTGTTTTCTATCAACTCTTAAAGTGGTAAAATTTGATAATTTTTTCGGTGGGGAGCGCGAGTTAAGTTTTGCTAAATTTGTGATGGAGAATGCTAAGGTATTGGAGAGAATTGCTTTCTCATTTCATCCATTGAAGACCTGCTTGGAAATGGAAAAAGCTAAAGAGAAGCTAAATTTACTGAAGATCAGTTTTAGCACAATTATTATGAAAATTTCTCCCTAATCTAACTTTGCAGCTACTTAAATCTTAACTTGGTTCAACCTCAACAAGTCCTGGAGATATGGATGGTTTTGGTGAAGAAGCTTCAAAGTTCAACCACAAGCAAACTTCTATTTCTCTGCATCAAAACTGGAATTTGGGTTTACGATATTTTGGACCTTTTCCGGTGGCAATAAGGATTGGTTGTGTTGTGTGCTAATAAACTTCTGCTGCCTCCATATCTGACAAACTCTTTTGGTACTTCCATTCCATCACAAGCATTGGCTTGCATGCCATAATCAATTGTCTTTTAAATTTCTAGAAAAGTTGATTGTATTGTTTCATTGACTAGCAGTACAATCCACCAGTACTATTCATCCTTTTGTGTTGATTCAATAATCCCAACTCTAATCATAACAACTACTAAAGAACAATACATCTTTGATTAAATTTAGTTCATTACTAAACTTTAAACAAATTTTATCTAGAGAGAAACAAATAATGTTGCACATTTGTTAGTAAAGACATCATTATTGTATGTTAGTTTCCGAATTCATGATCATATAATATCTTTTATTATGATTGCAGTTATGAATGAAATGAAGTAATTGTGTTTCTGTCAACAAAAAAAACGAATTAACAAAACTTGCAACTTGCATCATGCAGTCAGTGGAGTGGTGGCATAATGCATTAAAATGTAGATGATACAATATAATACAATCAAACGGACATGAATTGACGACAACACAAATTGTCACCCAAATTCACACAACGAGATACGAAAACACTCGTTAAATTCAACGTGGCTAAACTTCCAATCACTAAACTTGGAACTACATTGTCTAATTCCTAAAATTATCAACAAATAAACAGGAAATGAAAATGCTAAAGAAATTCAATCACTCTTCTTAACTACCCTCTCCAGGTATTAACATCAAAATGAAAATTGACATGAAAACCAACACCTTTTAACAAAAATAAATAAACTAAAAACCAGAAATCTTTCAGACAAGAGAATACATCCGCATTATTTCTCTCCAGCCAGCTGGTTGATCAATTCACTTATATCAGAAACACCATTTAAGTGGTTCAACTCAGCCGCAGTTTCTTCAGTTTTTGTAATTTTCCAGCTGGTTGATCAATTCACTTATATCAGAAACAGCATCGAAGTTCTTCAACTCAACCGCAGTTTTCTTCAGGTTTTGTAATTTTCCTAGCAAATTATCGACGTGGTCATTGAAAATTTTGTCAAACAGCTCCAACTCCGACGATTGATATTGCTTTCTATCATAATTTTTTGCATCGTCTAGAATACAAGCCTCTTTTTTTGCATATTCCAAATCAATTATAAAAACTTTTTTAGTTAACGTCCTCGAATCCACATCTGTTCAATAATCGGAATAATCAATGTATGTTATATGTAATCCAAAATTTATGTATAGAAACAGGTTGAGAAACTTATAGGAAACAAATATGAAATAAAACAAATATAATATACCTTGATGTTTGATTGGCACCGCCACCGCACCTTGTGGTAGATCAGTTGATGGAAGGACTTCATTAGGCGGACTTTGAACAGCTGCAATGAATAGTAAAATTGGAAAGTATTCAGAATATGTACTACAGAATTTGTGTTTTGAAGAGAGAGTTTATATATACCAATGTGATCTTGAGGGATAATGGAACGTTTCTTAGAGGGGCATGGAATGTCCTCACCAGCATTCTGCAGAGTGTGATCATAAAGGGGAGTTGTTGAATGTTGTCACCAGCATTCTGCAGAGAAGCAGAAGAATGAAGGTCTTGCATGATTGCTTTACTACACAGACTATTGGCTTCACTTTTGAGAATACTACTTTTCTCCAAACTCATAGAATCCAAACCTAATCAAAAATTACAATAATCAATCAATGTAAGCATGGATGGTTTTAAATTGAGGTTGCGGATGCAGTAGCAGTTAAGGAGGTTATTGCGATTTAAAACCATGAACGTAAGTACCTCCAATCCAAAATCTATATATGTGATGTACAGAAGCATTTTGAGAAACTTATATCCTATCCATCATTTAAAATTAGGAAATCAATCAAAATTGAGATTTGAGAGGAGAAAGGAAAGGAATGAAAGTGAAACCTGTGCAGCACCGCCACGGAGTCGGAAACGCAAAGAGAAGGAAATCAAAGAAAGCACGTAGGAATAGTATAAATAGGAGTTGATCAAGAAACAAGAGTTTCCTTTCGGTCTATTCTATTATTATTATTATTATTAATTATAAATCTTCAAACTATTTTATTTTACTAAAAAATCAATCATAATAAATGATAATTAATATATTTGTATATAATAAAACTTTGAAGCCTTAACACCCTAGCTTGGACTATTTGGCCCTTTAGTAAACTAAAAGGTTCTGGAAAATTATCAATACCTGTTGTTAAATTTGTGATACATAAAGGTCTCTGATGATAGAAGCACTTTTATTGCAATGAGAAGAAGAATTAAGTTATGATCCTTCAATAGCAGAAAATTGCTTAACTGTCCATGTTATTTACTTTGTCATATGGACTGTGTCTAGAAAAGTAACACAAGCTGCTTTTGCCCTTTGTCATTCAGGATCTTGCACAAGTGGAACATTATTTAGCCGGTATTCCTGCATTCCGAATGTTGGGTCATTTGCAGCTAGACACAATTACGGGCAATGCTTTGTTAAGCTTTCTTTTAAGATCACTGTGTCTGAAGACTCTGGTTTTAAAATGATCAAAAAATATCCATAGAAACAGGGAATGAAAATGCTAAAGAAATTCATTCAACCACTCTTCCTAACTACCTCTCCATGGTTATATTTAACTAAGGGATCTGAAACCAATTGTTAATACAAGACACTTTCTGACTTCATCTCAGAAGTTGATGAGATCAAAACACAAACCAAAGCTCCTTTAACCAAAAGTTGGTCTCATGCTATGTTGTACTCATATGTTGGAACATCGGATCCAACATCTTTCTGCAACATTATTTTAACAAAATACAGTCAACACAAAAAACCCGAACACTTATCTTTGTAGTGGGAGATGATGTGATGCACTTGTTTATTTTATTTTTTTTACTGGGCGTGAATAGGACATCAATGTTCCTTAAAGTAGAAACTAGCTGATACTTAAAGCCTCCTTAATTCCCTTATAAATATTATTACTATCATCTTGTCAAAAACTTCTGTAGTATTATGTCAGGAATTAGAGACTATATCATTGGCTTTTCCTTTTCTTTCACCTTTTATGGTGCAACATTTATCTTTTTGTGTCCAACTACGTTTATACTTGCTTCATATACATTATCTGCTGAGACTCATTCGGCCACCCCTCTTAATCAAATATATTGCCTATTTTGTTTGTCATTAACTTATTTTTAAATGTAAACAATCATATATGTTTTATTTTTACCAAGTCTTCGAACCATCACCAATTCTCCTTCGATATTCTTCTTTTAACAATATTCGAGAAGTCTAAATGTTACGCCAAATAGGGTCTTGCTAACGAGTGCACCAGGTGCACTCTTTAAGCATTTAGAATATAAAGAAAAAGATCATCCAAAGACATGTATGCATTCTTGCTCGAACTGAATATAAAACCAGGTATTAACACTGATTTGACATTTAAAAAGTAACCAAATATTATTTTGTACACGTTCAACATCAAAATGAAAATTGACATGAAAACTTTAACAAAAATAAATTAAAAAGCAGGAATCTTTCAGACAAGAGAATAGATTCACATCATTTGTTCCCAGCCAGATGCATGGTTGATCATTTCCCTTATTTCACAAGCACAATTGAAGTGGTTCAACTCAGCCGCAGTTTTCATCAGTGTTGGTAATCTTCTTAGCAAATCATCCACTTCTCGTTTAAAACCATCCACTTCTTTTTTTAAATCATCCACTTCTTGTTTAATAGTATTTTCAGACAGCTCCAACGATTGATACTTCTTTCTGAGATGATTTTTCCAATCGTCTAGAATACGAACCATACTTTTTGCAAAATTCAACTCAATTTCAAAACAATTTTCAACAAAACTTGTCCTATTCACATCTGTTCGTTCAATAATCAGAATAATCAATGTTATGTATAGAAACAGTTTGAGAAACTTATAGGAGTCTTTTGGAATGAGAATCATGTAACTAGGTTCAAAAAACAATGCAATTATTTCAAATCATTTAACAAATTTACAACTGCAATGAATAGAAGCAAATTTAGGGTATAGTCAAACTCTAAATATGACAATTATAATATACCTTGATGTTCCATTGGCACCACACCTTGTGGTAGATCAGTTGATGGACGAACTTCATTAAGCCCACTTTGAACAACTGCAATGAATAGAAGCAAATTTAAGGTATAGTCAAACTCTAAGTGCTCGTTTGGCCCGGCTTATTTTCTACTTTTTTTCTTCTCCTTAAAAATAGTAAAGTAGGAAAAAATTGTGTTTGACTCTACTTCTTTTTATTTTTTACTTCTTTACTTTATTTCTCTAATACTTTTAAAGAGAAATATGGCTAAATTCAATTTTATACTTCTCTATTTCGTTTAAGCTAAATAGAAAAGTAGAAAATAAGCCGGGTCAAACGGACACTAAATATGACAATGAAGATAATGAACATTAACAGCTTTTGACAAAATTTAACAGAAAAGACTATTTTGACAGAGGGAAGTATAGTTAGGGGACCAAGATGAAACAATAAATAACTACGGTATGGGACCAAAATGAAACTAATATGTCTTTTAGAAACATAAACCATAAGTTAAATGTATTAAATTAATCGAATATTGGAACCATATATCTATCTTGTAAATATGCAAATGGAAATTTAGATTAATGGGACACATGAAAGAGTTTATTTTATGATGACAAACGCTTGTAAATCATATTCTCCTAGGCTAGGCCCCAACTCTGCATATATAATGCAAATACTTGGGTTTTATACAAAATAGAAGTGTTTTGAAGAGAGAGAGAGAGAGAGAGTTTATACGAATGTGATGTTGAGGGATAATGGAAAGTTTCTGAATCTCAAAGGCGAGTTGAATGGCGTCACCAGCAGCAGCAGCATTGTGCAGATCTGTAGCAGAAGAATGAAGGTCTTGCTGCATGATATTGCTTTTCAGCTCTCTCAATATAATTTAGAAAATACTGTACTACTTTTCTCCAAACTTATCAAATCCACACCTATCCTATATATTCATTCATTCATTCATTCAACAATTAGAATAATCAATCAATGTAAGCATTAGGGGTTCTAAATCTAAACACACTTCGTTCTGAAATAATTAACAAAACTCGATCACAAGCCAAACTGATCATTCCCGCTAAAATCACCAAAAATAAACACATCTCCCTCATACAAATAATCATATTACAGTAACAAATCTCAAACCATATATTAGGATCATGCTAAAGCCATTCAAAATAACATACAATTAGGGATTTAGATAAATCAAAATTAGGGAAATTACAAATTGAGGATAAAATATTAAAATTCAGCATAACAAACCATTGAGTAATCAAAATATAACAATAACAATAACAATGAACAAATAAATCAAAAATAAATTTGTAGTATGTAGTCTTGTAGAGTTGAAAGTTGAGATTTGAGAGGAGAAACAAAGGAAAGGAAAAAAGCCAAACCTGTGCAGCAACGCCGCGCCGCTGCCGATGGGTGAGGACGGCAACAAGGTCTCGGATTTCCGCAGAGAAAGAAATAAAGGCCGGTGGGTTTTGGGTTATGAATTATGATAAAACAAACACACTAACTAATGTAAGCCCGTTGTCATGATACGGATAAATAAGACCATACGATAAAACTTAAGATATGTTTCATATTTTAATAAAATATGTAACTAAAATTGATAATAAAAAAATAATATTTAAACTATTAAAATTATCAAAATAAGTGAATTTATATATCTTAGGTACTACTCCCATCGTCCCATAATATAAAAAAAAAAAGTTTAATTTTTTTTGTCTCAAAATATAAAAGAGAAAATTCAAATATTTATCTTTTTAAGAAAAAAAATTTACATCTTTTCATACAATTTTTTTCAAAAAAATATACTTCCAATCATTATATTTTATGTTTTTCTTTTACTAATATTTTTCTTATTAAGTGTGTTTTTGTTTTTTATATTATGGGACAAAGTATTCAAAAAGCAAGCCATGTGCATTTCTATTAATGTCCTATAATTTTGCATTCATTTCTTATATTCTTCATCTTTCTTTGACATGAGTTGAAAATTTGTATCCATATAAACCAAATCTTTAATAATTAAAAAAGTATGATTAGTCCCGTGAGCTTAGTTCAATTTTTTATTTTATTTTTTCGAACCTGGGTACACCCACCAATTCACTTTTAAGGGGTGAATTTCAAGTCATTAGACTATCAACCTCAAACTTACCTTGTTGCTTGTCCTCAAGGAACACCTTTATCAAATGAACAATTACAAAGTTTTGATAACCTTTTTAAATCACTTCAATACACAATTCACTTACTCTTTTCATTAAACACTTCAATTGATCAAACTATTCATGCAACTTCACCTCACAAAGATTTCAATTCACGCAAACATTAGGACAAATTCACAAAATTCAATAACCAGTGATTACTTCACACGCTCACATTCACTCAATTATATAGTAAGTCGATCAACACAATCTAAACTCTTCTACCATAAGCTTGCAAGCAGTCTAATGATAAATCGAATAGCATATGAAACACACACGCTTAGGGTATGGTGGATATTTTTGGGAAAGTGAGTTAAAAACTTAAAGCTAAGGACAACTTTTTCTCAAAATTTTCAACACAAAACTTCCATTTTTTTTTCTTTCAAAGAGATACTAGAGCAACTTATTTCCACACAAATATCAACCAATCACACAAGCAGAAACTATTTTCTTTTTCAATCTATTCTTTCTTCTTTTCACAATTTTTTTTTCTTTCTCTTTTCAAATATAGATGTCAATTCTTTTCAAACTTTGAACCTCTTTTTCATACATATCACAATCATATTATTTTTTCCCAACATTTTTCACACAATTTTTTTTTTCATTTCAACTTTCCAACACATTTTTTTTTCTTTTTCTTTTTGCTTTTCAAAACAACATTGTGGTTGCTCTAGTATACCCACCTCAAACTTAATTTGTTGCTAGTTCCAAAAGCAACCCCAAACTTAATCATAAGCCATAAGCACAAACAAAGACAATCAACTTAACTCCAAGGAAACTATTTTTTTTAGCAAAACAAGGGTTAAGAGACAATCAACCAATAAAATTATTTTTAAGGCTAAAAAATGGGTTAGCAAAGGATATAACATGCAAGGGTGGCTACAAAGGCTCAAGGTACCAACAAATTGCCTCGTGTGCTAATCAATACTACTCAATAAACCAAGAGAATCCAAGCAAGTTCTAGAGAATGAGAATAGAAGTGGACTCACATATATGAAGCAAAGATAGTGTTTGGGCTCAAAGTCCTCACGGTTTAAACGGCCGGATCATTAAGCCATCAAATTTTGTGAATGCCCTCTAGCTTGTGCTTCAATCAATACATTGCAAGAATCTGTTACACTACAAGAATCACAAATCCATGCTCAAATCAAGAACAAGCAAATCACATAACAAAGTAATAAAAAATGTTATCAAAACTTTGGAATTTCCCAAAAGATAAAAATATTCCTAAACAACAATTAACAAAGCAAGTTAAAAATTATAAGCATTTAAGATCAAATCAACTTATTACAACAAGAGGGATATAAAAACAAAACCCATGGGTTGCGTCCCATGAAGCGCTTCTTTACGGTCATTAGCTTGACACTTCACCGCATTGTTAGGGAGGATACTTCATCTTTAATGCAACCCGGTTCCTCTTAAGCTTTTCTTTCAAAAGACTAACATCTTGAGTAACACATAGCACCTTCTCAAGTACCGGATGGCTTATGAACTCATGCCGCTTGTTCTTCCCTTTCTTTCTTGTCTTCTTTTTAGCTTTTAGGATAACACTCTTGGACTTGTTCACACTTATCTTCTTCTTCTTTCGGACAACTTGAAACGGGTCAATCATTCCCGATTCAACAAGCTTCATCACCTCTCTTTATCAACAAGTTTGGAGTTGAAAGCTCTACCGACAACACAACCGGATTGGATTCTTCTTTCTTCTTCACTTTGTGCACACAAAGAACCGAAATCATGCCATTCAAGTCAAAGCTCATGACACCATGTTCTTTCTTAAAGTCTTCCAACAACTCTTTTTCTTCCAAGGGAGTGATAAAACTACTCATGATAACCGGTTTTTTGGAATTTTTACCTATGAACACATACTTCCAACAAGGAGGAAGTTCTTTCAATGTCGGAAAACTTGGCTCAATTTTCTCGTTATTATTAGAGTCATCCTTCACAAGACTTTCACTTGCCTCCACTTGGAAACATTGCAGCATTTGCTTCTCATATGACTCCATTCCTTCAAAGACCTTGAAATTCACACTTTCATCATTGAGCCGCAACATCAAATCACCCATTTCCACATCAATTAAGGCTCTACCGGTAGCCAAGAAAGGTCTACCTAACAAAATAGGTACCTCGGAGTTTTCCTCCATATCTAGAATCACAAAATCGGCCGGAAACACAAACTCGGCACATCTTACCAAAAGATCTTTCAAAATGCCATAAGGATAAGTGATGGAACGGTCGGCAAGAGAGAGTTGCATTTTTGTCGGATGAGCAACCGCACCAGGTATGCGTTTCATCAAAGAGAGAGGCATCAAGTTTATACTTGCACCTAGATCACAAAGAGCTTTTCCCACATGCAAATTCTCAATAGAGATAGGTATAGTAAAACTACCGGGATCTTTCTTCTTTTGTGGAAGCTTTCGTTGGATGATTGCACTACACTCCTCCGTCAAGTCAACAGTTTCATCATCCAAAGGCTTTCTCTTTTTGGTCAACATCTCCTTCATGAATTTTGCATACAAAGGCATTTGTTCCAATGCATCTGCAAACGGTATATCAACTTGGAGACTATTGAACATTTCCATGAACTTCTTGAAACTGCTCTCTTGACTCTTCTCTTTCTTTGGAGCACGAGGGAACGGTAACTTGGCATATGGTGAAGTGTCTTGAGGTTTGTTCATGTTCATGAACTCCTTCTTAGTTTGACTCCTCCTATTAGCAATTTCTTTTCTCAACGTCTTTCGCTCATTTTCAACTTCCCCCTCACACTCATTTTCGACTTCTTCTTTATGCTCACTTTTTTCATCCTTTTCAACTTCTCCCACTTTTTGTTTTCCTCTCTCTTTTCTTTTCCTTTCCACTTCACTCTCTATTTCAACTTCTCCCTCACACTCTTCTTCACTACTCTTATTTTCAACTTCACCCTCAACTTCAATGGATAAATCACTCTTAGTCTTCTTTTCACTCTCCGGTGTAGGAACCACTCTAACTCTCAAGTGAATAGCATTACAACTCTCCTTTCCACTATATGAAGAAGCAAGTTGTTTTGTCAATTGACCAATTTGTGATTCAAGGCTCTTTATTGAAGCTTCATGGTTTCTATTGGAAGCATCTTGGTTGGCTTTCATAGCTTCGAAATTGCCTTGAGTGAATTTGATGAACTTGGTGAGAATGTCTTCTAAAGGTGAGGCTTGATTTTGTTGAGGTGGATTTGGTTGTTGACTTTGGTTCCCACCCCAACTTTGATTAAAAGAGTTAGTATTTCTATAGTTTGCCAAATACTTGGCTTCTTCGGATCCTTTTGGCATACACCCACCATTTGCACGACCTTGGTGACAAAAATCACATCTAGGCACTTGGACTTGATTTGCTTGAGCTTGAAGAGTAGTTGATGTTGACAAGTGCTTGAGCAAGGTCTCCATTTGTGTGTTCATAAGCTTCGATTGGACTAGCAATGCGGTGTGAGTGTCAAGATCTAGCATACCGGGTTTCTTCTTTGCTCCACGATCATTGGGAACACTATACTCATTTTGTGACATTGCTTCCACAAGCTCTTAAGCCTCATTTGCATCTTTGTTTTTCATGGAACCACCTGCGGATGCATCAAGTAGCATGCGAGTTTGCGCGCTTAAACCTTGTGTAAAGTATTGCATTTGAGCTAAGTCATCCACACCATGATCCGGACATTTTTTCAAGAGGAGTTTGAACCTTTCCCAAGCATCATAAAGAGACTCGGAATCTCCTTGTTCAAAGTTTGCGATATCGGCTCTTTTTTCTAGAAACTTGTAAATCGGGAAGAAACGTTCCAAGAATTTCACTCTCAATTGGTTCCATGTGTTGATGGTCTCACTAGGCAAAGTATCTAGCCAATCCTCGACTCTTCCAGTCAATGAGAACTTGAAAAGTCTCAACCTCTTGGCACACTCCGAGACACCCGGTGGATCGGTGTAATCACACACATCTGACACAAATGCAAGTTTGGGCATTCCACATCGTCCCCGGAAAACTTGTTCTCCATGAGAGCTTTTAGGACTATACTTTTGATCTCAAATGCTACCGGATTTGCCGGTTGAAACCCTCAAAACTCTTGATCTCCATTTGCTCCTCTACCATAATCTCTCAAAGTTCTCCTTAGTGGTGGCGGTGGTAGAAGTACCGCCATGTCAATTTTACCTGAGCAAACACAAACAAACAAATACCCAAGTAGCACAACAATATAAAAGAAAAACTAATAAAGCTAAATAATAGAAGGGAAAAAAAAATTATATACAAAATCCTAAGTAAAGTCAATTGCCTTGTTGAAATTAATCAACAATCCCCGGCAACGGCGCCAAAAACTTGATAGATTATTTGCAAGTGCACAAATTATCGCCAAGTAGTAAAATATCGAATCCACAGGGATTGTGATTAATCTAAACGAAAACAATTAAACAAGTACTTAGGAGAAAATAAAAGATAAATTGGGGGTTTTGCATAGCAAGAGTTCAATAAAATGATAATAAGAGAATTTTTGGTTTTTAAGCGAAATATGAAGACGATTGAATTTTGCATGATTCCCTAGCATGTCACTATGATGTTAGTGATTAATCTCCTAGCATGATTCATTCAATTACCACGACGATTTAACACATTCGTTATACCCACTCTCATGGTCATATAACTCACTATGTTACACTTCAATCCCTTAATCTCTTAGTTCAATCGCAAGTTAACATAGGCATACAAGTTTGTTAAATCATGAGTCACAACCCCTAATTTCCTATCTCTAGGCAAATTACAAGATTCAACCATTAATCTAAGTGCCCGTTTGGCCCGGCTTATTTTCTACTTTTTTTCTTCTCCTTAAAAATAGTAAAGTAGGAAAAAATTGTGTTTGACTCTACTTCTTTTTATTTTTTACTTCTTTATTTTATTTCTCTAATACTTTTAAAGAGAAATATGGCTAAATTCAATTTTATACTTCTCTATTTCGTTTAAGCTAAATAGAAAAGTAGAAAATAAGCCGGGTCAAACAGACACTAAGTCCAATTCATACATCTAATCTCTTAGCAAGTATGAATTTAAAATCATCACAAACATTCATCAACATTCATGAAGCATAAAGCACAAGATTAATGGAATGGTAAATTGAATCAATCATGAGAGAATTAATACAAAACTAACATTCATTCCATAGATTCATACTAGTTCCTCATACAAAATCCAATCTAAAGAGTTTAACAACTCATTATTACAAGAAGTGCAAAAGAGATAGAAATGAAATACATGAAGAAATGAGTAGAATTAGGACTTCCATCTTGTACCCAAGCTTCAATCCATGTTTTCCAATCTTCAATCCATGTTCTTCAAGCTCCAACAATGAGAATTTTACCCTTTTTGATCTTTAATTTCGTAACCCCTTTCATAGAAGACAAGACTTCCTTATATAGTGCCAGGCCCGACCCTCATGCATGTGCAGCATGAGCCGTGGCACAAGGCCTCCTATATATGAGGGCCTCAAAAATAAATTATAAGTGGTAGTATTAGTATATATGAGGTATTAAATAATTTAATATTGATAACATTTGAGAAAAATTTCTTAAAAAAATATATAATATGAAGATTTGATTGATGAATTTGTTTAAAATTATTTTAGAAAAATGACTCATTTTATGTAAAACATAATGTATTATGTTGTTGTTAAATAGAATGTGAAGTTTTTAGGCTAAATTATAGTTTTGGTAACTTGATTAATTTTTTTTTTCTTTTTAATTTTGATCTCTTAAATTTCAAACTTTAGATAAATTAGTTCTATAAGTTTTTTTCGCTTTATTTTGGTCCTCGAGTTATATAATATTGAGCATTTTGGTCATTTAAATTTAAATTTTAAGATATTTTAGTCTCTAATAGGGCCCACTTTTAATTTTTGAACAAGGCCTCCAAATACTCAAGACCGGCTCTGTATAGTGCAAGAAAAGGGTCAAAATTGCTCCAAAAACTGCCTGCTGCGTGACACACCCAGAAAAATGCGTGACATGCCCAGAAACATACCAGAACCTGCATGACACACCCAGTTTCTGCGTGACACGCCAACTGGCAGTGGCAAAATGGTTCCAAAACTCAAACAATGCGTGACACGCCAGAAACAATGCGTCACACGCCCAGTATACTTCAAAACACTTGTATTTTCTTCTTTTTTTCCTTGTAATGCAAACTATCTCCATCTTAAGTCTTTTGCACTTCAACTATGATCAAAAACCACTTAAAAACACCTCTAAAACACCATTAAAATGACCTTAAAATGGAGTGATGACAAGAGTCATCACTACCTGACAAAAAAAAGAGTAAAATGATTATAGGAATGTTTAGATGCTAATAAATGATAATGAATTTTGTAAAAAAAAATGCTAATGAATCGGTGTGCGGATATATATGTTTATCGAGAAGTAAATCAGCGTGTGCATATATTACCAAATATAGGTTGCATGTCCTCTATGGACAATACTATAGTTTATGAGCAACCTCCGTTGGAGTTGGTTCATATTCTTGCTGATGATTGTTGAGGTGTTTTTTTCCTGAAAAATTGTCCTCCCAACAGTTAATCTTTCACCCCCTACCTGATAATCAAATTTTACCCTTTTTATTATAAATTTTTTACATTATTATTTTTTATTATTCATTTCAACTTCTTTGAATATACTATTCATCCCTACATTTTATCTTTTTGGTATTGTTTCGATTTTATGTATTTAACGGAATAGTTTTTTAAATGTTCTGGTGTGTTAAATTTTTCAATTTTTTAATCGTTTTTACCGGAACAATGACATAAACTTTTCCGGTTTGGTAAACTATGCCATTATACAATTAAATCTATTCCGGAAATGGGCTTGACCAGCCCTTGATGCCCATTTTGCAAGTTAATACCTTGCTCATCAGTGAAAATTTGTCTTTCCACCCTAACAGTTAACCCTTCACCCCTACATACTACCTGATAATCCCATTTTACCCTTTTTTATTATTGATTTTTTTTTAATTAATGTTAACTTTTCGGAATGCATTATTCACACCTACAATTTGTTCCGGTGTAATAAATTTTCCAATTTTTTCAATCCTATTTACCGGAACACTTGATATAAATGTTCCGGTTTGTTTAATTTTTCTAAAAATTGTTACCGGAACAACGTTCAAAAGTATTCCGATTTGTTTAATTTTCCAAAAATTGTTACCGGAATAGTAATCAAAATTGTTCCGGTTTATTAATTAAACTAAACCAATAATACCGGAACACACTAAAAAGTGTTCCGGTTTGTTACCTAAATTTTCTTTTTTCTTCATCATAAGACAAAATAACATAACATTATTTTTGTTCTATGGAGTACTACTTGCTTGAAAAGCAGAAATGTCTACTCGACCCTTTTCAACAACCTGCAGGCATTCAAACTCACATTTACATTCCCATTCCAAATCAAGTTTCACAGGTTTTGGTCAAAAAAACAATATATGGCAGTTGTTTGTCATCACAAAGTCAAACTCCAGAAGAGCAATAAAAAAACTGTGTGGATGAATGTTGCCGGTGAGAAAATTTAAGAAACAAAACCGGAACACATTTTAGTGTATTCCGGTATTATTGGTTTATTTTAATTAACAAACCGGAACAATTTTGATTACTATTTCGATAATAACTTTTGGAAAATTAAACAAATCGGAACATTTTAGAACGCTGTTTCGGTAATAATTTCTGGAAAAATTAAACAAACCGGAACATTTTATCAAGTTTTCCGGTAAATAGGATTGAAAAAATTGGAAAATTTATTATACCGGAATAAATTATGGGGGTGAATAATGTATTCCGAAAAGTTAACATGAATGATAAAAAAAAATCAATAAAAAAAAGGGTAAAATGGGATTATCAGGTAGTTTGTAGGGGTGAAAGGTTAAGTGTTCGGGTAGGAGGGCAAATTTTCCTCATCAGTACCCACGGTCCCTATACTGCCTTGATATGCTCTTATTTCTTTTGTTGGCCCTTGTAACAATGGGCTCAAAATTGAAACAGAATTGGACCTATGAACAACACCCACCTCTGCAGAAAAGGCCCCTTCCACACACTCCCCTTCCAATGGCGCCCCCCCCCCCCCCCCCCCCCCTCCCCCCGCTTGCAACGCCCCATCAGTCTTAGAAAAAGAATTAGGACATGAAGTGCTACTACTAACACCCTCATTTCCACACGATGTTCCAAAGATCTTCACCTCACCTTCATGACCGCGTCCCCCAAACCTCCCGACGCTAACAAAAGTCACTGAAACCTCACTCAACCCAACCACTCGATCCTCTTTTTGAATTTTCTCCCACTCTTCATTAAGGTCTTTAGCAATTTCATTAATGTTATCATTACTGCTCAATTCTCCATAGAAAAGTTGGAATTAGGAAAAAGACTTGTACCTGGAGATGACGGTGAATGCTCTCTTCCAAACCCACCATTTTGTAACACAACCGCGGTCTGTGGATCAAAGAGCAAATCCTCCACTATCTTGAGAGTAAACACTTCATCATCAATCAAAACATTCATCAACATTTCAGTTTCCGTCGAGGTAGAACAGGCTATTAGAAGACGTGCAAAATCCATTCTAGATTTGGATTCTGTAGCACTATCAACACGAACAAAGGATCCAAAAGTCTCCGCAACTTTGCTAAAGAACTCAATATTCCAAGCATGCATGCATAGGAATCCCAACAATGCGATACCATGTATACCGGATTTTCTGACTGATAGAAGAGTTCCATATTGCAACGTTCTTGAAAAATTGTTCAAAAAACACAAAAGCACCAGCAATAATAATTTTAACATCTTTTTTCCTCTAGTATAATTGAATAAAGAAAGATGTTGTCATTACCCAACGGGACAACACGAAGAGATTAAAAACATGCATCATTGATTTTTTGTTGCTCAAAAACTGTATTAACCTCCAGAACAGTTGCCAACTTGCCATTAATCCCCGACTAGCCCACTCTCCATCCGCCGGCTGTGAGTTGTTGTACACAACTTTTCCTTTGTTCTGTGCAACCTCCTTCCTCCCATTCACCAAATCAGTCATGTTTTCCTTACCTCTCTTCGCACCATCCCCCAATTGATAACATCAACGTAAGGCTTTGCAACACCTGTACCATTTACACCCGTACGTTATCTTGTTGCCTTCCGCCACCACTCTATCCTTCCCAAACTCCACCAAAGATGCACCGTGTCTCCTTCTGATATTTCCCATCAATCACTACCTGCTCCTCATGCTTCTTGTGATCAAAACGAGCAGAATTTGCCCTTAATTTGTATGTATGATCCGAACCACACCTGATTTAGGGTGCGTTTGTTTGAGCTTTAAAAAAAATAGATTTTTCTTTGTATTTTTGAAAATAGATTTTATAGAATTTTATTTTAAAATATTACAAGTTTTTTTATATTCATTTTTATTCAATTGAAACATTAATTTTGACATCATATAACATAAACACACATTATTGAAGATCAAAACATAGTCAAAATCTCAATTTTTTCAAAAAGTTGTATTTCAAAAATGATTTTTATGAAAGTCTATTTGAAATAGCTTCAAAATTAAATGATTTTTTGAAATTTTGATATCCAAAAAAAGTTTCGATAAAATGATGAAATATCTAAAATAACATTTTAAGAATAACTATTCAAACCAAATTTTCATTTGAAGCTTTTATAAAAAATTTCTTTGTAAATTTTTTTTACACAAACTTATATATAGCACAAAAAAATCATTTTTTTTAAAGCTAAAACAAACGCACCCTTAATGCATGCATGCAGCAATCAACTTCGGTACGTTCCTCACTTGGTCAAACCGCACAAAAGAAAATCGGTTGTCTCTTGCATTACATTTTGGAGCCATAAAGAGATCAGCCACTTTGCCTATACGTCGAAGCTCTCTCCTTAAATCCTCTTGGTGCAATTCTGTTGGAACATAGAGTATATTTAAAATATATGAATTAAAAATAAAAATTATTTAATCCCATTTCGGATATGTATGTGAGAATACTATTTTGTTTAGTATTCTAGTATAGTGTGTGTAATTTATTCTTTTTTGATTATTTTACACACACTCATTTAACACTTAATAAAGTGTGGTTAATATATTAATGGTGGAGAAAATAATAGTAACTGAAAATTGATTAGATTATCAATATATATAATGGTGCTAAACCTATTGAATAACTACATCTCCATTACAGAGATATATAGGAGTACTTAGCTTATGATAATGAGTGCTTTTCTTGTGTTTTTTTTTCGATATAGCAACTAGTCCCACAACCAATAACAAAACCAGATTGTGTCCTTCATTGACGTATATACTAATGCTATATACATAGTATATTGGGAGAAGAATAATGATGAAACAAGATGCTATAATCTTGTTAGAAACAAAGAGATGTGTCGCATATTTACAGTAAGCTTTCTCAATAATTAATTTAATTCAATTGAGAGTTTGAAATCTTTTTGTACTTGTTCATTTCAATTAATTGTTTTCCCAACTATAATTAAGTAATTTGTTTCTGATATTGGTGACGCAAATTATAGGAAGATTTGCTTTATATTTTGTACTTAATTGTTTGAAGAATATTAAAAAATTCTATATATTATGTGGTACTAGAATTAGAATCAATATTAATTTATTTTAAGAGTGATCTATGTATCACATTTTCGATTAAGTTAAGAATGATCTCAGTACTTATTTTTATTGTATTAGAATGGTCTTAGGACCATACATAGTTCCTTCAATATATTAAGAATGAGTTGAGAACTATACTCTTTGAATTTTAAGATTGGTTTTAATACCATACGAGAATGGTCAAAATATCATATTAAAATGATTTTTATATCATTATAAGATTGATTCATATACCAAATATGAAAGGTATTATACCATATTAAGGGTGTAATTCTTGACCGATATATACAGTGCAGTAGTTATTCGGTATCAGTTTAGAACTTGGTTGTTTTATCCTGGATGCGTTGTGGTATATTTCGACTGTTTGCACAATTTGGCAGTACCCCCGAAACGTCTTAAAGAAAGCGACTTAATCCGCAACTCAACCCAGTAATAATTTCGGTGGCTAAAATTTATTTTTTGAACCGTTTTTTAAATCCGAAAACAACAATTGCTCAAGAAAATTAGTGATATAAAATGAGGACAAACCCTCAGACCCTTGCCTATGATTAATCTTGTCGTCCGTGTAACCTGTCATTGTTGTTGTCGAACCTGTTCCCGTCGCCGCCGTCTTCTTCCCCGCCATAGGTAATTCCTCATCGGCGACGGCATCGAAGTCCTCGTTTCATGGACTTATCTCGATTTGGTTTGCTTTCAATCCCGGTTCACTGCGGTTTCTCGTACTCATCTCCGCCAAAGGTAATCGAGTTGAAGTGATTTTTTGCACTGTGTTGTTATTTGCTTTGTTTTGCCTCAGTATACAATGCTTCTTTTCTGTTTGATAAAATGCCTCAACCAAATTTTAGTAATGGTTTTTTGTTTTTCTTCTTCACAACCTTTTAGGTTATTGTGATTATCTTGCTGAATCTGTTCTCATACCAGTTTTAGGTACGGTTCATCAAATTTCTTTGTTCATTGATATAATTGCATCACTGCATATGATAATGGTTCAGTAATCAGTACTGTTATTAAGGTTTCATTGCTCCAATGTTGAAGGACATGCTATGAACCATAGGAGATTAGAATTGTTTAAGCCATCACTGTTATTAATGTTGAATTGATTTACCTTTGTAGTTTGGTTTCCAAAAACAATCTAATTAAGGGACTTTAGTGTTGCTAATAGTGATAGAAACCTTTTATTCGTGGTAAGATTTTGCAAGCCTTAATTACATTTGTACTATGAAGTGTGTGCGATTGATATCTAACCTCAACTAGTAAGAATTACTTTTCTCTTGTGGTATATTAGTTTTTCGTTTCCATGCATATATATTGAGTTCTCCGTTTGTGTTTGTCACCTCTGATGTGTATTATGTATTCTCCGTCTATGCTCTGCAATCAACATCTTTGATATACTCCATCTCTGATTTGATTTGGCCGTCTCTGCTCTGCAATCACCGTCTCTGATCGTTATTCCCTTTTGATTTTGCAGAAAAGTTTCTGCCAGCCATGGCCAACTTTGTGAGCTATGCAAAAGAAACTGTTCGATTCTCTGGACCAGACTTGGATTATGCCTCAGGCTTCATCTGTCGCAATTCAAATAAGTTCACCTTTCATATGTGTTTTAATGATATAATTTGTGTTTTTGTTCTTGATGTAGTTTGTTGATTTTGTGGTTTTTCTTATTTGCTTATGATTTTTCTGAATCTTAGTAGTAGAAAATTTGTGCAATCACATGTTTTGGGATACATGGGTACCTTTGGGGAATTGGTGTGATCAGATTTATGTGTAACGTTCACTTCGGCAAATGATTCATAGTCTTTGGACTAGAGTAAATTTACATATTGCATAGGTGGATAAAAAGTTACAATGGATTGAAACTTCTTTTTTACAAAATCCCCTTACAAATTGTGTGGATTGAAACTTCTCATTTGCAATGACACATACTATGCTATTTTTTGGTTCCAAGTTAAAGAGCTTTAAATCTATAAGCATTTGGGTGGTTACTGTAGATTGGTTAATGTTTATAAAATCTCAAACCATATATTTATGTGGATTGTGGATGCTTTGAGGTATAATGTTATTATTCCTTTTCTCCAGCAATTTCATGATATCTCAAGTAAATCAAGCTCAGGTGTTTCCAAAAGCATTATCTGAAGTACTATTTGTGAATACTCTTTTGATATCCTATATTGTGATTTTTTTTTTCTTGACATTTATTTGTAAGTACTGGTTTGGGACTAGATGCTAATATTCTCCTTATGCACTTGACAAATTTGGCCTCTTTAATGGTTGAAGTTGTACGTGCTAATTTAATTTCTCATGTTGGTAGCTTTACAAATTTAGTCAAGTCCCCCATCTTCAACTCTTCTTATTCTGATGCAGAAAAAGATATCATATTTAAGTCTGGATTTCTTACTGGTGTTTTATTCTCTTAATTAAGTAGTTGGACTGAATTTGGTTTTTGTTGCGATCTATGTGGCGTGTGTACGTGTAGAGAGCATGGTGTATGAATGCATAGGCGTCGTGATGGATCAGTGATTCAGTTCTGCTTTTCTGCATATTATGTGTGATTCACTAACACCTATGCTCGTTAAAGGTGTTATTTGTTTGGAATGCGATTATGTGTGAATTCTAGATTCAATATTAACAAAATTGCTGGAAACTAGGGTTGAATAAATGGACATTGATTCCTCGATGGTGCAGGGGCTGATCACATTGCCGTCATGCTGAACCAAACTCTTGCTGCTCCAGCGCCGGTAGTGGTGGTTGACTCAGAGAGGAGAGGACGCATGAACCTAATCTTCAAATTTTCTTAGAACCGGTGAGTTTCTCTTCAAATATTTTTGATTGGTTTCATTTTTTTTTGCCTCTCATGAAGCTAATCTTGTTCCCGAACTTAATTTTTTTAGGTTATTGTGATTATCTTGCTGAATCCGTTCTCGTACCAGTTTTAGGTACGGTTCATCACTTTTCTTTGTCCATTGAAATAATTGCATCACTGCATATGGTAATAGTTCACTAATCAATAGTGTTATTAAGGTTGAATTGCTCCAATGTTGAAGGACATGCTATGAACCATAGTCCAGTAATCACCGTTTGTGATCTTCACCTCTGATATGTATCATGCATTCTCCGTCTATGCCTTTTTGGTTTTGCAGAAAAGTTTCTGTAAGCCATGGCCAACGTTATGAGCTATGCAAAAGAAGCTGTTCAATTCTCCGGACCAGACTTGGATTATGCCTCAGGCTTCGTCTGTCACGATTCTGATAAGTTCGTCTTTCATGTATTTATTCATGTGAATGATTTTCAATTGTTCATCTAGCTAAGTATGTTGGCTAGAATGTGTTAGTTGGAGTGTCTAAGATATTCTATTATTTTGATACCTTGTTTTTCTTGTTTGTGACAACAAAATATTTTGAATACAATGTGTTGATCTTATGAGTTGCCATTTAATTTGTAGCACAAGCATTTCTAAAATTGAATGACTATTTGTTTATGTCCTTGCATATACAAAATTACTAGTTTTTCAAATTCTGTATGTTAAAGTTAAGCCATCTCTCGCCCTTTCACTCTCTCAGTTGCCATCTCTCTCGTTACCGATTCAAACATGAAGGCTATCTCAGGTATTGGTAATTTGAGGTATAATACTGAGGTATAATGTTGAGTCAAGTGTAGATTCTGAGGTAATTTGAGGCTATCTCTTAATATTGATAATTTGAGGTATAATTCTGAGTCAAGTGTAGATTTTCGGTTTTCACGGGAAATAGCAGAGGTTTGTTTCTGCAGCTGCTGATGTGTGGTATTTAATGTTTGATTGTATAATTGATAGTGATTATTTGTAGGTTAATGAAGGAAAATATGCTCATGCTATCCATATTCGATCAGGTGCAATCTTGTCCTCTCTTGTGATACTTGTGGTGTCTTCCTATTATGTAACTATTTGAATCCTCTTTTGAGGTCAGAGTGCTCACCATTTCTCTGTATCTGTCTAATAATCATGCATAAATGTATGATTTTGGTTTCAATTTGATTTTATTTCAATAATATATGATAATGCTATTTGATTGTTTTCTAGTAATATATGATTTATTTTTCATTTTGGGTTTTAATTTTGTGATATATGAAATTCAAGGATGGTTACATGATTTCTTCAGTACAACCAGTCAAGGACTACATTGGCTCTGCAGTTAGCTACATTAGTATGATCTGTGTAATGTAATATAGTAACATTTTTGAAGTAAAATTTTTGGAAGTAACACTTTTTTGTAACTCTTATTTGGTAGTAACATCTAGCTGGTGATAGTGTGTAATAGACATATTTGGAAGTAAAATGTTAGTGAAGTGAATGTGAAAGAAACCCTATAGTAACATTTTTGTGTTTTGATATTTGAAGTTAGCTATAAATTAGTTAGGAAATTATTTCATAGCAAATTCGCCATTCAGTCATGCATTAGTCTTAGTTAAACTTATTTGCTACAGATTGGCTACGAGTTAGCTACTAAACAGGTAACATTTTTTAAATGTAACTAATAATATTGTGATGTGTTACTAAAACCTTTTAGTAACATAGGCTTTACGTAACACATGTTGAAATGTTACTAAATGTAAATAGTAACATTTTTTGTGATTTAGTAACATTTGAAACATTTTTCAAATGTTACTAAATCCCAAATTTGTTGTAGTGTTTACCATTAATTTCTTAAATGAAAGTTAAACTGCTATCTATGCTGTCTTCAAACATATATAGTGGAGGTGGAAAATTATTAAAGAAATGAGCCATTTTACACTACTGATAATGTTAACTACGAGCTACGTACAGACTAAAGCTGTAATTTATGAACAAATGAATTAATGAACTAATGATACATATATTTTTCCTTAAAAGACCACCTATACTTACGTGTATGGGAACTTGGTGGTACCTCTGTTGTATCATGTCCTCTAATTAAGTATCCATGATTCTCCGGCAAAACTCAGACCCACCGATTAGATGGCCCGGCCCATTTTATACAGCTTCTATGCACAATGCCAAAAGCAAGAGCACAGCCAAATTGTTATAGTAAAGGAATTGTATGCAGATAAACTGCACCAAGTTATCAGTTCTGCACTTCACATGTAGAGCTACAAGTTGTCTTCCATCTCATCCGGTACATGTAATTTCTCAATGGCAGCCTTTGAAAAACGAATAAGAAGTTGCATAAAAAATCCAACAGTATATGAAAATGCATTGGTTAATAACTCGACTGTCACCCAACCAATAAGACAGCATAAAGATTTAGCTAATCCGATGTAATTGTGAACATTATTGACCAGTTTAGGTAAAACAACCCCATCACTTTAATACCAGCAGCATCTGCTGCCGAAGGTTTCAAATCCAAGCAATACCATAATGAAGCATTTCTCTCTCATGCATGTTACACCTTTTATAGATTCTTCCTACCAAAGCATATACACTACTTTCGTAGGGAGCGTACTCTTTAAGCTCCTCCAGGACTTCAAAAGCCTCGTTGAATTTTTCCAAGCTCATTAGTATATTGGCCTTCTGATACATTGGAACAGGATTTTTCTTATTGGCTGAAATAGCCTTTTCCATCACCGTTAGTGCTTCCTAGCTTCTCTGTTAAATCATAGAAGATCGCACAAATTTAGAATTTCAGAATTCTGGATACAAAGCACAAGCAGAAGACATATGTAGTTCTTAAATGCTCTACTACAATAAGTGCAGCAAGAGATCAACCTTTAAAGCGTGCAAAGCGGTTCCAAGGTCTGACAATATAACAGATGCATGGGGATTAATTGGGAAAGCCATTCGAAAATGGTGTTCGGAGAACTCAAACTTCTCTTGGCGGAGATATACCATTCCAAGTCCATACCAAGCATTGTAGTGCCTTGCATCAACCCTGAGTGCACTCTGGTAGCATTTGATTACATTCTCAAAATCTTCTAGTGCCAAAAAACCTAACCAAGTCCTCAAGTAGGAAATTAGTATATGTTGACAACAATCACATCATATTAGACACCAATTTTCATAAATTATAAATTCCGGTAAGATGATGCTCAAAATCATATCCACAAAGGGCAAATCTGGGATTTAGTTTCACAGCTCGTTGAAAATTCTTTAGTGCAGTTTCATGATCTTCATGGCACTTTTATAGGAATGCATTTAAAGTTTAAGCATAAAATGAAATAAGAATGAATTTAAAGATCATCAATTCACCATCATTGACAATGGCATGATTTCCATATCATGAGGCTTTAATAGTCACATACATCAACCATAAAAGTTTGATTTGTTTCCGTGCTCAATTAGAAGTGGGGATTATTAGCATAAATAGGGGTTAGTCACTGTATTTTGTTACGAATAATATAATTCAAACTTTGTTCTCACTTTACCTCTTTCTCCAAGTACTCGTAAGTTAAACATTTCCGACAATAAAAGGTATTAGTGCTTATACCTTTTATTGTCGGAAACATTTCCGACACACTCTGAATATATTACTGAAGTTGATAAAACATAATATAAACTCAAATAAAGAATTGTTGGGGCGAACTACTTTACTTACGCCATTATTCAGGATTGATAATTTTATTTTATTCCATAACAAATTCAAATTACCACCAATTTTTTTTATTTTTTTTCACTAAAGTAGAACACAGTGAGTGAAAATAAGATCAAAATGGGTTTTCGATTCACTTAACTAAGCTTCGTCACTTTCTTGCATGCCAATCAATCTGCTTCATCATCTTCAACTTCCACTTCAAATAAGGGTTTTCGATTCTCTTCAATTTCATCGATCAAACCCCAAATTCCACACTCTCCGATCCTACGTTATATCGAGTTATTTGAATTGTTATTGTTTTGATATTTATTAACAATGTCATGTGTCTAATAAACCATATATATAACTTCACAATTGTATTTGTAATTGTAGGAACTTGCTATAAATCAAGATGCTGTCGGGTTCATGTGCAAATGAGGCTTCCAATTCCAAGAGGCATGACAGTGCCGTTCAAGATATGATAAGCAACCTAACTGAATTTATTATTTGTCACATTTTTGAAATTGGCAAAATTCTTTTCTTTGTACTAAAGAAGCAGTTCTTACAAGTGTTTTATCGAAGAGGTGGAAATATATGTGGACATTTGTCGCTAAACTAAGTTTTAGCGACTTCAATCCCCGTCCTCGTTCTATTAAAACTTTCTTTTCATTTCATCTCAACAAACCCTACTTTCTTGATCAGGAAACACTTAGTGTTTTTCGAAATTAAAAGTTTCTTAAATTTGGTTGCATGTTGTTCCTATGTTGAAGCGATTGTCTTTAGTGTTGTGAAGCTTTTTTGATCCAATGATGCTTAATTTTATCCCCCAATTTCGTAATGATTTCCGTTTTTTGTTTTTGTTTGAGGGAGAATGACATGACAAAATTGGGAGATAACAGTTAAACTTGAGACCAGATTAAGTTAAACTTCACAAAATATTCATTCTAAAGTTCATTCATTCATTCACTGCATTCGAATAACCAATAATTAATATCTTAGTTGTAAAATTTGGCGGCTGTTTACAAATCTGAATGATTTCCCTCTCTCTGTGTTCTATCTAAATACTCTCATCCATTATCATTGTATAATAAAGCTACTTATAGATAAAGAAGATAACTTACTCTTTAACAGAAGATATACAGAGAGAGAGAGAGAGAGAGAGAACAAAGTCAAGAGAGATAGCAAAGTCAAAAAAAACATGATTTAAAAAGGTAAATACTAATTGTAGTTAACAACCTAATATCAAAAATCAAATCATTGTCACTAACCAAAATCAAACAACACTGTAAAAGAAACAACATAACCCCAAAGCAGTCACAAGCATATGTCATTAATGATTAAAACAACCAAAAACAGAAAGTAATTTCTCTTGGTGATAAGGAAAGTGTTGCAGAACAATGATCACAAATATTCATTATATTTGTTGATTAATCCCATTATCTCATTGTTGTAGTTAGGGTTTGCCTCATAGTTTTCCTTCAAATATTGCAACACGTGCCTTGCATATATGAGTTGGTTTTTTACTAGATTTCGGCGTCGCTCCAATTCCTGCTCCACTTCCTCCGCTTTTGTTTTGATATAATCATTCTCTTTGTCGATACCAGCAGCTAGTTGTGTCAACATAGTAATTCTTGAGCGTGCAACAACATCATCAAAATCCCCCCCGGAAGGCGGCTCAGGGACAGTAGGAACATGGACAATAGGTTCAGAGACATTAGTAACATGGACAATAGGTTCAGAGACATTAGTAACATGAACAGAAGTTTCATTGCCAGATGCAGCATTAGCAGCAGATCCAAAATTGCTCAGGACAATAGCTTCAGAGGCATTAGTAACATGGACAATAGGTTCAGAGACATTAGTAACATGAACAGAAGTTTCATTGCCAGATGCAGCGTTAGCAGCAGATCCAACATTGCTCAGGACAATAGCTTCAGAGGCATTAGTAACATGGACAATAGGTTCAGAGACATTAGTAACATGATTGCCAGATGCAGCGCTAGTAGCAGATCCTTCAGCGTTATCAAAATTGCTCAGTAAGGTACCTAAATCCGAAAACGAATTTGACAAACTGTTTGCTGCATTAAAAGCAAGTGGAGATCCATAAGCAAAAGGACTTAAGTTCAATAACGGATGTAGAGGACTGTTTGCCGAATAATCCCCTGCAGCATGACCAGAATTGCTCAGAAAAGGATTTAAGCCCGAAGACAGATGTGCAGGACTGTTTGCAGAATAAAACCCTGCATTTGCTGCAGATCCTCCTGCCGCAAAACCAGAATTGTTCGGAATAGGAATTAAGTCCGAAAGCAGATCTGGCGGATTGTTTGCAGCATATTCGCCTGCATTTGCTGTCGATCCTCCTTCAGCAACTACAATCATTGGCAACTCTGGCCCTGTTGCAGCAGGAGGATCATTTGCTGCATTAGCATTGTTGAGAAAAGCGGCAGCTTGATTTCCATAAACTCTGCAACGTTCAACCAGAAGATTATTGCCACTTAGGTGCAGCTCAACCATTCTAAGAGTTCCAGAGAACTGTTTGTTACAGTGATTACAAACCCAGTCACTAGAATTGCCAACCCTTGTTGTGTGTTCCCACCAGCTATTACTCGGACGACCACGGGTGTACATATTTCTGTTTCATAACAGAAAGAAACAATAGAAAATTCAACATTGAATCTAACAACAAATAGAAAATTCAAAACACAACGGTTTCACCTAAGGGTTTGTATAATAGTAATTACTCTATGCTAGTTCCTATTCTATTACAAGCTATATGATAGCTATAATGAAACAGTAAAGTAGAATAATACAACTGATAAGCTATTTTCTCCAAAGTGCTTATTTCAGCTTATCAGACTTAACTAGTTGATATGAGTAGAAACTTATCACTTGGACACACACAACACAAAGGTTTTTATAAAAGTTTGATGTTCTTTTATAAAAAGAAGAACTTTGAATGAATAAAAGGGTTTGTATAGCTTTGAATAAAAATGCAAACTTTGACATCATATGGAAGAAACATATGTTTCTCATGAAGTATTTGAAGAGAAAAATGAAATCTTGGACACAAACAACACAAGGGTTTGTATTAAAGTTTGAAGTATTTATATAAAAAGAAGAACTTTAAATGAATAAAAGGGTTTGTATAGCTTTGAATAGCAGTATGTTTCTTGCAAGTTATTTGATCAAAATGCAACATATATATGGAAGAAGAGAAAAAGATGAGTGTGAGACAAACCTGAGTGTGGAGGCAATGCTAGCTAGCAAGAAATGGAATGGTGAGAAAATAGTGATGAGCTGCCGAGTGAGAATGTAGTACTGTATTTATTTCAGCAATGCCATATATATATATAGCGAATTGTACCAAAAAAACTAAAGGCTTTTATTGTACCAAAAAAACAAAGCTTTTTGAATTACTATTTTTTATTTGGTTCCTTTTAACTTTTTTGAGTTTGTATCATTTTGATCTTTTAAATTTTTGTATGTAACAAATATGATATTTGGATCATTTGTCAAAAAAAAGTGTTTAAAGTTGTGCCACTATCCTTTCAATTAAACAATCAAAGAATCTATCTGTTAAAAAAAATCGTAAGAACATATTTGTTAAGAAAATATTAAATGATTTATCTGATACAAATTAAAAATTTAAAGAACTCCTAGATACATATCCAAAAAAAACTTTACCCAAAAAAAATATCCAAAAAAATAGTTGTTATAGTAATCTTAATTTTGTGAACGGTAGATGTTCCAGTTTCGACAAAAGAAAAATTATAATGCATTGACAGTGTAAAATAATTTTTTGACACGTACATCCAATCAAAACATATCAAATTGTCACTTTTATAGGTCAATTTCTAAAATATCTCCATAAATATTTATTTGATTAACAGTTTCTGTAATTTCTTAAATATCATTAATCTTTATGTGTCTCAATAACATATCAAATGATTTTAGATTTGTCTGAAATTTTATACAAATGATCTATATGATATAAATTTTAAATCCAACGATGTATTTTATAAAAAATTATAACATCATTTTAAACTTTTTGTAGTGATTGGGAGTAAATACCCATAAATTTTAAGAGGTACATAAGTTGTCACCTTTTATTTTTGTTATTTCTCTTATTCATCCATAAAAAAATTAATCCAATCCGTGAAAATATCTCAATTGGGACAATGTTTCAAACTTTTATGACAAAATATGATTGTGCGGTTGTTTTGCAATGTGTATCAACAAAAACTAATGTCAAACTTTAAGACATTTATGTTTGTATTTTCCTAAACCTGTTTTCATGCATGATCAATTAGTATGTAGTTGTTTCTCGCGTAAAGATCAGATTTAATTTGAATATTTTAATAACTCTCAATCTTGGACATGAAGCAATGTTAAAAATCTTAGAGAAAATTTATCATCCATTTAGATCTCACAAAATTCAAATAATTAATTTAGGAAAGATTTAGGACAATGTATGCACTAACGAATGTTAACCTAGTCAGCACAAAACATGACCATATTATACTACTCTCTCCTTCTCTAATTATAAGATCAATTTAAAAAAAAAAATTGTCCCTTTTTATAAGATCTATTTCTCATTCTCAATAACATTAATTATTGTTAAGCGTAAATATGAAAAATTAATATAATTTGTCAATGAATTTAATACTAAAATCAATTTTCTTAAAACACGTGTTTCTTAAAATTGACCATATCATACAAATTAAGAAATGTAATCATTGTTGTATGGAAAGGAGAAATTATGAGTTAGTTTACAAAATTGTTCTTCATTAATGATATGGAAAAGATAAATTGTAGAAGTAAAAAAAGATAGAGTAATAAATAGTTAAGAGTATAATAAAAAAAATAACATTAAATGTTTCATTGATATTGTAAAGTGGCTTATATTTTTGTACAAAATTTTTTTCTCAAAGTGACTTACTGCATATTTCATTGGTATATTTTGGTACGGACGGAGTATTAAATACAAGTTTAAAAAAAAACATCCAATTCCAAGACTTATTGCATGCATTATCAAAGTACGTAATAGTAAACATTAAAGCATTAGTTAAGAACTCCAACAATAAATGATCCTGAAAAAGCACATGTTACTTCAATTTATTGTAAAAAGTTCTCTTCATTCAATCCAATTAAATGTGGCAATCATATGCATACAAATCTTCATTCAATCGAATTAAATGTAATAATCATAAGAATCTTCATTCAATCCAAACCTAAATTCTAAATCCTCTTATAAATCTCAATTTATATCTACACTAACTGAAGTTCAAATTCAAAGCATGTCAAATTATCCACTTCAAAACATCACCGTCAATGGCAAACGAATCAGCTAGCTAGCATTGACGACTGAAACCATAGTCAAATTTACACACGTAGAACTCTGCCATTTATTTATTTTATTTTATTGATATATAAGTATAAATTTAGTGTAACTTATAGTATTTCATAATAATTTATTTAAGTGCAATAATAAATTATTTTTCTTATATTTCATTCAATTAAATAATACAATGTAAAATTATTACTTATATCGAGTACTATTTAAAATTTATTTATTTATATTAATTATTATAAGAATTTAATTTATATACATCGTCAATGTAAAATTATTTTACACGTGCATCAAATAATACACTGACAAACAATTTTATTTACTACTACCTCTGTCCTTAATTATTATAAGACATCGTTTGACTAAATTGTATCTATTATGTTTTGACCGTATTTTTTGAATAGCAAAATTACATCATTGGTCCTTTATCTTTTTCATTTGTAACAAATTGGTCATTTATCTTT
The DNA here is from genome assembly GCA_951804385.1 of Trifolium dubium. Lineage (NCBI taxonomy): Eukaryota > Viridiplantae > Streptophyta > Magnoliopsida > Fabales > Fabaceae > Trifolium > Trifolium dubium. The sequence goes on from OX638065.1 coordinate 322,565, forward strand.
CATTTGTAACAAATTGGTCCTTTATCTTTTTCATTTGTAACAAATTGGTCATTTATCTTTCATTTGTAACAAATTGGTCCTTTATCTTTTTTTTGTAACAAATTGGTTCTTTATCTTTTTCATTTGGAACAAATTGGTCCTTTATCTTTACTAAGATTTGCACCGTTAGTCAATATTTCACTTCCATTTAACGACCAACAGTGTAAAAAAATATAAGATAAATGACCAATTTGTTAAAAAAAAGATAAATGACTAATTTGCTACAAACGAAAGACTAATTTGTTACAAATGAAAGATAAATGACTAATTTGTTACAAATGAAAAACATAAAAGACCAATAGTATAATTTTGCCTTTTAAATAATATATAAATGTAAATATTATCATATAAGATCTTGTTTGATTTGTTTTGATGAGCATTTTTAAAATATCAAATTAAAAAAACCCGAAAAAACATAAAATAAAATAAAAATCAATCAATTTAAATGATCCGTGGCAAATGTATTTACAATAGTTTTTTTTTTTGACGGAAAATGTATTTACAATAGTTATCAACAGGGTAGTAGTAGATTAATAATGTACGTTAGTGTGCTACATCCTTCCTTGTACCAAAACAAATAACTAAACTTAAGTAGCAACAAATAGAAAATGTAACAGAAACATAACAATAAAAGTCAAATCATGAGCAATTCAAAATGTATATTTAGTCAAATTATTCAAAATCACAACTAGCAAAATTTCAATTCAAAGTGATTATGAAAAATCATTCCCTTCACCAAACATGCACAACCAGGAAAACCTAAAATCTGGCACACAAAACAAAACACTAAAATTCAAAACAACTATGGAATCAAAAAATGGAGAATAAAAAAGGAACAAGAACGATTTAAAGAGAAGGAGGAAAGAAGCAACATGCTGCCAACATTATTTCGATTCATGTGGCCAACGTAGGAATTAGGCTTAGATCTGAACGAAATGGTGTTGCGACGATCCACATAGGTGGCGGGGGCAAAACGACGTCGAGTGAGGAAAATCGAGAATTGAAAGGAACAAAGTAAATTAATTTACTCTACTTCGAGGGTAGAAAAGTCTCCTAAAAAGAAAATAACAAAAATACTATAAAAACTAACATTTTTCATTGATTTTGATTGATAATTATTACATTAGAACTCCTCTATATATAACCTATAAAAAGACATATTCCTTAGCATAATTATATCTAAGACTTATCTAGAATATTATAAAAACATAGTGACTCATTATATTAAAATAAGGTTTTAGAAGTCTCATGTGATGATGATTCATACTCTAAAAAGGACTTAGACCTAACAATACTATTAAGCTCATCTTAGACTATTCATTACAAGAATCCTTGCCGTTGACGCTTCCATCGCCGGTGAAGGAAGAGGGCATAAATGACACAGTTGAAAGACGCTTTGAGAAGGTTTATTATTAGGGTTTTGATATTTATTTGTTTGGACTAAGAAAGAATCTCTAGTCTAGACACAAGCAAGGGTCTTACCGATTTCTATTTCAACCTATTTCTCTTTTTTTTTTATTTAGATTAAAATTTAAAAATTTAAAATAATGCCATAGGGGATTCAGTGGAAGTAGCTAAATCCCTTGATATTATTAGAGAGACAGGTCCAGGATTGGGACTTCATTTGAATATTCGTAAAACAGAGATTTTTTAGCCTTATTGTGATAGAAGCAAACTTCTTAAAGGGTTGTTCCCTTTAGACATTAGGAGGCCGTTATCAGGGGTGAAATTGTTTGGAGGGGCTGTTAGTAGAGATAAAACTTTTATTAAAGAGGTGGCCATGAAAAGAGCTGTTAGAGCTGTCGAGTTAATGCATCGTCTTCCTCAGTTGAGAGGCCCACAAAGTGAGCTTCTTCTGCTTCGGTCGTGCATGGGTATAGCTAAACTTTTTTTCGGGCTTAGAACATGTCAACCAATTTATATGAAGGAGGCGTCTATTCTGTTTGATAACAAGTTGCGAGCGACGATTGAAGACATTATGGTGGGGGGAGGCCCGTTCTTTGGAGACCTCCAATGGAGGATTGCATCCTTACCTATAAAGTTTGGGAGGCTAGGTTTGTCTTCAGTAGTTGAGGCCACCTCATATGCCTTTGTGGCTTCCAGGGCTCAATCTTGGATTTCACAAGATCATATATTCACTATATACCAAAAAAGGTTTTAGAAAGCGCTTATTTTGGCCTTAAACAACGCTTATTGAGCGGTGTCTATTCTGGCGCTGCCTTTTGTATAGACAGCGCTTAATAATTAAGCAAAAGCGCTGCCTAAAGTCACCCTTAGACAGCGCTTCCTACTCATAAGCGCTATGTACCTTTAGAAAGCGCTTTTTTCCAATAAGGGTTATCTTATGGTTACCTTTAGAAAGCGCTTTCTTTCAACAAGCGCTATTTTATGGTACCTTTAGAAAGCGCTTCATAAATACAAGTGCTTTCTTAGATAGACCTTAGACAACGCTTCCATCTCATAAGTGCTATCTTATGTTAACCTTAAATAGCGCTTAATATAAATAAGCACTAGTTTAGATATCCTTTAGAAGGAGTTTGTAGCTGATAAGCGCTATCTTAGGTAGACCTTAGAAAGCGCATCTAACACGTAAGCGCTAGCTTAGGTAGACTTTAAAAAGCGTTTGTAGCTCATAAGCGCTAACTTAGGTTGCCCTTAGACAACGCTTTCGACTCATAAGCGTTATCTTATGTTGTCTTTAAACAGCGCTTCTTACTCATAAGTGCTATCTTTCGGTGTCTTTAGACAACAATTTCTAACTACACGTAAGCGCTGCCATATCCTATATTTAAAAATGCTGTCAAATATTTAAGCACTGTCAAATAGTGTTTTCTTTAGTCATTTGTTTTCACATTTTCTATTTTAAATTTAAATATTGCATCCAACTTGAAAAATAAATATTTATAGAACTTAATTATATAATATTAAACAACATGAAAACTCATTGGTAAAATACTTCAAGAATACATATGAAAAATAAGTGTAGTTTCAACGATTTGACATGTTATAAACTACATATTCTACATTACACATTGCTCTTTTTTCTCCAATAACAAAATCAGCAATGCAACTCTAATATTCAAATGTGTAGACCAGACGATAACAGATTGCGGAGCAAACAGTTGCTGTAAGACGATAAAATGTGCAACTTTGATTCTTATTCCAAATATGTTGAAACAGATTTGTATAGTTCCCGGCAATATTGAGCTCTAGTAGTGTCTCAAAAGTACAACTTACATGTTTCTTCTTATCTCCACATCTACATGTTCACAGCAAATAGAATTTGATTATAAAAAAGATCAAAAAATTAACACCTCATTTTTCTGTATATAAGTGATTAATCCCCAACTACAAATAATAAGAAGAAAAACTTTCAATTTAACCCATGACTTAAACTATTTCAGTATAGTTATGCTGCAATTGAATGCCAAATGCATTTAATAGAATAACAAATCAGTACAATGAATGGAATGCAACAATCTGCAATTGAAAGAGAGATGAAACTTACATTAGCATAATCTGGAGTTACCTATTGCATGATCTTAGAGAACTCGAAACAAAGAATCTTTCTACCAGCTTCATCAAGAACTTTATCCAGCATTATATATTGAAATGCAACTAAGAGTATTTTCAAGCTTGTCTAGTCCAACTTGGTTTGCAAAGATGAAATTGGATATATCTGTAACTAGTATGTTCAAAATGGCCATTAAGAAATCTTTCAATTTGGATATCAGTCCAAGTATAGAACAAATACTAGTTCAGCTCAAGCCATAAACAGAGAAACTGCATATGGTTAAAGACCACCTCTTGTTTAAATATACATACACTGGCTAAGAAACTTGCTTGCAAGTTGCAACAATGTAGGTTTTTGTGAAGTAAAAGTGAGAATTATACACACAGACACGCTAAGAATTTCTGTCATAAAATAAGTCCATATAAACTAATAATTTATAAATAAGCTACTCCAAAAATAATTTGAAAAGAAATTTGGCTCAACCATCTTAAAAATAATGAGGCAGCAATGGTTCATTTTAATGAAATTTTATTTTCATTGGCAATAAGAGAAAGAAAGTATAATTGAGAATTAAGGAAGCTACCAAATCAAAGAGGGACTGTTTCATTGCAGCAAGTTGTGTACATGAATTGTTTCTGTCCATGATACTTGTATGCAAAAGTGATTCAGTCCACATTTGAGAATGGATCCCCTTGACAGTTCTGTGTGTCAACACTAAACACTGCTTTTTTGGCTGATTATCAGATGGAGGATCATGATGAAGATTCTCAGGATTTTGCAATTGTACCCGACTGTTTTCTATCAACTCTTAAAGTGGTAAAATTTGATAATTTTTTCGGTGGGGAGCGCGAGTTAAGTTTTGCTAAATTTGTGATGGAGAATGCTAAGGTATTGGAGAGAATTGCTTTCTCATTTCATCCATTGAAAACCTGCTTGGAAGTGGAAAAAGCTAAAGAGAAGCTAAATTTACTGAAGATCAGTTTTAGCACAATTATTATGGAAATTTCTCCCTAATCTAACTTTGCAGCTACTTAAATCTTAACTTGGTTCAACCTCAACAAGTCCCGGAGATATGGATGGTTTTGGTGAAGAAGCTTCAAAGTTCAACCACATAAGCAAAATTCTATTTCTCTGCTTCAAAACCGGAATTTGGGTTTATGATATTCATCCTTTGTGTTTTGTGTTGATTCATTAATCCCAACTCTAACCATAACACCTACTAAAGAAAAATACATCTTTGATTAAATTTAGTTCATTACCAAACTTTAAACAAGTTTTATCTGGAGAGCAACAAATAATGTCGCTCACTTGTTAGTAAGGACATCGTTAATTGTATGTTAGCTTCCAAATTCATGATCATATGATATCTTGTATTATGACTGCAGTTATGAATGAAATGAAGTAATTGTGTTTCTGTTAACAACAAAATTGCATTGTTAATAATTCAAGTATATTTTATTATTGTCATAAATCATAGTATTAAAAAGAATGTAAATTCGTCTTCAGTTATATTACAAGTAGAATCATTATTTTATCAATATCAATTCTAGTTATAACCTGTCATACATAACTATACGAACAAGATATTCAACAAAGGTGAAATAAAAAGATTTATAAATGTACAAAGAAGTACACAACATTAAAGATCATAAACAAAATACTAAGATAAGTATATCTCATCACTATTAGTATTACCACATATATGCAAGTAAAGTTTAATCCTTACAAGTCTAAGTATTCATTCATGTTTGCTCTCATTAGACACGGCGATAAACATTTTCCTCCAAGGATTCTTACATTTTTCCAAAGCTTTTCAATAGGCATAATAGGAAATGCCTTATATCTAGCATCCATTAATTAAGAGAAGAATTTGCTGTTACACCTGAAATAGCCTTCACACTCCTATCTTAGTAGTACCTCTTAGGTTTTGCTAAATATTCAAGAATAGTGTACATGCTAAAAACACCTCAACCATAGTGTTAATGGAAGCTTTAGTTACAAAATCAAGCTTGGGTTACACTTATTGCGATCTATCATACAAAAATAAGTTTTTAGTCACTTCAACTTACTTGAAAAGCATGTATCTAAATATTTCTACGAAACATTTATTAAATTGTAAAAATTGAACTCCTAATAGTGTTTACATCGTTGAATTACCTAATAGTGTCTTATTGGGGTCTATGAGTCGGAAACATATCCCCTGATGTAAAATTTCATACAGTTTTGGATCACAACCAACCGATCTAAATTGTACGGACTAGATCGTTTTAATTGATTTTATTACTGCATTAATTTAAACTGCCTGATCTATAATGGTCGCGATTTAAAACAATTTTTTTTAAGCAATCCAAAGCGTACATCAACCTAAAGGTCTAAACACTTGTCGAATGGACTGTCCGTCAACCCAAACAGTGTGAAAACTGTGTTGAATCGTACAGTAGCAAATCGGAATCCCTATGACTCTATCATAAAACTTCTTAATGAATAGCCCAAAACATTATATACAATAGAAAAGCATAATGTGGAGGGATATTGGCTTCTAGCAATATGTGGAAGCAATCATCCTAGAGAGACTATATTCCCAATAGTAGCTTATAATAAAAGCCTCTTATAGAAATAATTGATAATGCAGAGGTTCTGTATCAAAGGTTTCAAAGTGGAAAAGGATCAAGACTACTAATGCATCACATACATCCAATGTAGAAAAGAGCCAATGCATCACATTGAAACACAAAGATAAACTAAAATAACATAAACCCCTATAATCCTTTATCTTCTCGACAAAAAGAAGTTATGAAACTTGTTTTAAACTGCAACTAGAGAATAAGCTACTTTTAAAAGTACTTGCCGTGACAAAATTAAGTGTCTTATAGTGGCAAAAACAGGACAATATATAAACTAAATTTAGGAACTCTAATTTCAATCCCATGGAAACAACATATATATTAAAGTACATTAGCTAATTCAGAAGCAATACATCCAATATAGATGATCAAGACTAGTCACTGCAGTTGCGTATAAAGATATCTTAGTTTGCCACGAAAAACAAAATTACATTGTCCTGCATGCTCTCAACCTTTAAATTGCCATTCCCGGCGACACATTGGGCAATGTGCTTGTGAGGTTTGAGAATTCACCCATTTCAAGATACAATGCAAATGAAATGCATGATTGCATGCACCCCAAACTGCAAGTAATGGAAAAAAGTGTTAGACTACTAAATAATTAAAGAATCATATTATTTGATCCCTTAGGAATTTAATGAACACAACTCTGGAAACATAGAGGTGGCAGTGATGATTAATTTCAAGCATGGTTTCATTGCTCGGAATATAATTGTCATCTTATTGCTCCCTGGAAAAATTTCTCAATTACGCAGGAATTGATTACCACTCCTTGAGCATAAAGTCTTATAAAAAAATCGTTGTGTATGCCAGTAACAACAGATCTTTGTAGCAGTTTAAACTAATGCATATATATAAGAACCCATATATCATATATGAAAGAACAATAAGAACCCATATATGAAAGCACAATAAGAACCCATAGTTAAAACCAATTGGTTAATTGCATGATAGTGTAATGACACAAAAAGAACAATAAGAACCCATATATGAAAGCACAAACAATCATCAGCTATGCAGTTGAGCTTTACTACTTCTTGAGTAGCATGAAACACACAATATATAAAGATTATTAGATTAAGTTATTAACCAAAGACAATTCTATGCAAATATAATGACAAGTACAAAAGTCCCAAGATAATATCAGCATTAACTTACTTAGTGGACAGTCATCCCCAGGAAGTTTACAATCAGGACAACATCCATCAAAGGCCATCCTACAAATCCCACATGTTTCATCCTGTGCATCCCAAGTCCACGAAGCAACAGCATGCCATCTACATTTCAGATAAGAGAATTAGAAAAATTGCCATCAAGTTACTTACTACTAATAAATACAGATATTAGACAGGCTAAAAACTTGAAATATAAACTATTTTGATTTCACTTGGCGAAGAACGCAAATTTTGATTAAGAACTGCAATGCAAACAGATACACACCAGCCAAACAAACCTTTGTCGTCTCTACATAGAATCAATATCTAGTGAAAATTACTTTCTAAGTTCCACCGATTTCATTTCACTCCACTCTATATTTCCTATATAACGAATAATTTGACGAGTTTAACGACGACACAAAAAAATGTACAAATTTATAATCCAATCATAACTAATCTCATTGTAATACCACTTAGTTACATCAATCACTAAAACATCTTGACAACTATTTTCATATTCATATAAATGATTGGATGCAGTTGTAAAAACATTTTCTTTTCAACCATTAGTAAATAGTATTTAAACTCTAATCTTAATAATCCTTCATATAACAATGTAACAAAAACATACATAGCAGAAAATTTCAACCTATAAACAAAGACAAATTAAGAAGATAACTTACTCTTTAGCAGAAGATAAACAAAAAAGAGAAAGATAGCTAAGTCAAGAAAAACATGATTTTCGTTTATTATGCAAATACCAAATTATTGATATATTATTGACAACAAAAATGAGAATTTGAAAGAATGGAAACTCTGTGAAGCAAAAACACAAACAGGTAAAATGCGAAAAGGATACGCAAGATGTTGACTTTCATTTCTGTGATGAAATTAGGGTTTTGGAATGAGAATTTGGGGGCCAAGATTTCAAAAGGAGAATGCAGTGCAACGTTAGTTAACTTTGATTTGAGTGAGCTGGTGTAACGATGACCGTTGGATTAGATTGACAACAATCTTTGTGAGATATAACGGTCAAAATGAGGTCATACACTCTTATTGCACGATGATGTTTAAAAGAGAGAAGCGTTGGTTAGCAAGTGGCGGTTCTTAAGTCTGCATGCTTAGGTTTCGAGCGTGGTTAGTATTAGTTTAGGTTAAAATTAAGATTTTTAAAAGTTAATTTAGAGTAAAATTAAGATCTTTTAACACAAAATTGATATTTTAAAAACTAATTTAGAATAAAATTGAGATGTTTTATTCAAATGAAATTTTTCAATATAAAATTGAAATTTTTATTTAAAATTAATATTTCACTCGAACTTCTAATATGTTAGTATTTTAAGTATTAGTTTAAATCAAAATTGAAATTTTTTAAAAGTTAATTTAGAGTACAATTACAAAATTTCATTTGAAATTGAAAACTTTCATCGCATAACTGATGTTTTCAAAAATTAATTTATGATAAAACTGAAAAAAAAAATTGTTTAAAACTAAATTTTTTCAATCTAAGCCTAAAATTTTATCCCAACTTTACAATTTTTTTTGGCTCTGCCAATGTCGACACTTCTCAATAGGACAAAAGAGATTATTGTATATGGAGGGTCAGGTTTTCCTTTTATTTGATGAGGGCCTACATGTCCTTCCCATGTGACATGTGGCATGCATGTGCATATTATTATGGGAATATTTGATGCTTATAATATCTCCTACCTTTACTTCAGTCTCAGCCATACATCTGTATATTTCAGATTGGCAAGCAACTCTTGTCTCTACGTCAATTACATACATACAAAACTCCAAATAACACTACTACTTTGCTCCAAACACATCACACTCCTATTCAAATTCAATTAGGAGTGTGAATTAGATCCTCCTCAATCAATGTTTCGTCTCTTAATCAAACAATTAAAATAGATAAATACCACGTCCAGGTTATAGATTTTTAATACTTATCTTGTTATGTTATCTATGAATAATATTGTCCCAACTAAACAAAACACAAATTTACACTTAAAGAAAATATGACAATGTCCACAAATTTTAATTTAACAGATAAAAAATGTCGACTTGTTAAGTTAGATGTTATTATAGTGGTCTAAATTTTACTCTGTTCATTTTGATGTGAGTTTTTAATTACTTGTCACTTTATCTATGTATAAAAATGTTATTGATTAATTCAATTACTATTTCAAATTAGACCAAAACTCATTATAGCGGCATAAATAGTATGAGTAAAATTCATTTTCAAGACGCTCATTCTCAAAGGTTTAACATGTTCCGTAAATGTTTATTAGATATATTCTTTGCGTCACAAACATAAGATCTATACTTCATCGTCATAGTTGTAAGATTCATCTCAACGACTATCTTATCTTCATCGTCGGATATCTCAAAAACAGTTCAAACTGTCCTACCTATATGAGCACAAGTGCTTTCAAGCCAAGATACAATTTATACTTTATTTTTCCTCTATCTTGATCACTTACTCACTTCAACGTCAAAATATTAACCTATTTTTTAGAAACTTTCACCATTACACTTAAACTCTTATACCGCCGTACTCATCTCAACCGTCACTGTTGGAGTGAAAAATTATATATATGAACAAACCAAGTACTCCCCCGTTCTTAATTATAAACACTCTTTCAATAAGAAATTCTAATATTTAAATATAAACCTTTTACTTTTTTCCTACACATATACCTAATTTTTACTATTAACTTGCATTGTAATACCAAAACTCAAATTAAAACACATACAATGACAGTTTAATAAAATTCACACAATAATTATACTACCAACTTTTTTTAATATGTAAAATTAGTAAGAAAGACTTATATATAATAAGGGACTGAGGGAATAGTCAATTACTATTTATTTATTGAGTTAAATATATTTTTGGTTCTTATAAAGTTACAAAATTTTATTTTTAATCCCTATAAAATAAGTGGCATGTTTGTGTCATATAAAATTTTTATCCATGCAATTTTCAAAATTGTTTAATAATCATTAAATTTTTAATAATTTTTTTCATACATGTTTAGGATACTATAAAAAGTTTCTTAACAAAAATTTAGAAAATTTTAAAAGGTAAAGATAAAAGTAAACGAAATTCTCGATTTAGAAATCAAATTTATAAATTCTTTTTTATTTTCGAGAAATTTTTTACAATATTCTGAACATGTCTACAAAAACATCATTCGAAAATACATATTAATTTAACAATAGGTCTAAAACTAGATGCATCATAAGCAAAAAGTGGCAAAATAATTTAAAGGGGGTTATTGAATTGGGATTTTAAGGGATTATTTTGACAAAAAAAAAATCTTAAAGATTTTATAAAATTTCGTGAGATTATATTGATTTTGTGAGATTTTGAGAGACTTTTTTTAAAAGACTTTTGCTTACTTTTTATAAAAGTCTTGATTGAATACCACAAGATTTTTTTATCATAAAAAAGTCTTTTAAAATCTATTGAAATTCCAATTGAATAATTCCCTTAAAAGAACTAAAAGTAAAATATTCAAATGTTTATAGTAATTAAAAATATATTTTACTCTTATTTATTTATTCCCTTTGAAAAACTGAATTGGATAAGAAAAAAAAATGTTATGAAGATGAAAGTGAGTGTTGATGTATTATCGTAAACAAATACTGTAAAATGCATGTGAGTGAGTACTAGTAGGTGGGTAGGACAAGAAAAGGGAGGAGGCACGATGATGAAGACGTGAACGTGACAAAGAAAGTCGTAATTAGATTATTGTTGATTGAGATTAGAGATCCCGTAAGTATAATTAGGAGACACGTCGGTAAATGGTTTGGTTGTGGACTTGTGGTTTTGGTTATAGATGCAACAAACAACTGCCACCTGGTTCATCTCATTTGTCTCGTGCATAATAATAATAAACCAAATTTCAACTATTCAAAAATAAATAAATAAATAAATTACTCTTATGGTCATAAAATAAATGTTTTATTTGTCAAAATTGTTTATTTTAAAATAAATATCACTTAGTGAGTTACTATCTATAACATATAACATTGATTTTTTTATTTTTATATTTCAATGTTTACAACAAAGATATTTTAATAAAAATCACATTCTGTCTCTTTTATTTACTCATTTTTGTGTGAAATGTTGAATTAAAAAATGAAATGTTGAATTAAAAGACAGTAATTAATAAATACAGGTAAAAAAAATATTTTGCTTATCGAAAAAAATAAATAGGTAAAAAATAAATGTGTGCAATAAAGTTTGGCGTTTAGTGGTGCTATGCTCAATCATCATCATCTTGTTCAACTGTAGTACTAATTTGTTTGTTGATTCAAAATTGCAATTATTCATTATTCATTCATCCACTCTTACAATCATTCATCACAAGTAAGTAAGTAATTGATTGATTGAGTGAGAGTGAGTGAGTAATCAGAATCATCGGAAGAAGAATCGATGACAGTACCAATAGCTATGCAGTCGACACCGGGAAGTTCAGGGTACTTGGATATGCATCCTGACCGTAAGATGTCCTTTTTCAAAAACCCTTACATTCTCGGTCTCGCCGCCGTCGCCGGAATTGGTGGTCTTCTCTTCGGCTACGACACGGGTTCTCTCTCTCTCTCTCTCTCTCTCTCTCAACGCTATTTCATTTCATTTTCATTCTTATTAATTATTCATCTCATAATTATAATTATGATTATAATCTCCATCCATCCATTTTGTGTGACATCACATCACAGGAGTGATTTCAGGAGCTCTTTTGTATATCAAAGATGATTTTCCACAAGTCAGAGACAGTAGTTTTCTACAGGTTTATGCTCCTCTATACCAATACATCAAATATACTAGTTCAATTGTTTCAATATAAGCTATAAGTTGTTTTCATAGGTTATCCTCTTGAAGAGCTTATGGACATGTTATAAGCTTTGTCAAATGGTCTCACAAATGCTTAATTACTAGATTACTACTTCAAATTAAAACAACAATCCAAATACATCTTTATTCAACCCACTTATTATACCTACCTTTGACACTTATCATATAACTGCTTATGTATGTAAAAGCTATTTACAAATAAAACAAAATTATTTTTATATAAGCTATAACTTGTTTTTATAAGCTTTTTTGTAGAGTACTGCTTATGGAAATAAGCTATAAACAGTCTATGGATGTGTCATAACTTGTTTTCATAAGCTCACTCAAACAGTCTCATCATAAGTGTTTATGCAAGTAGACAAGGTCAAACAAGTCAATCCTTTTTCTGATGATACTGAATTTTGTGTTTCTTAAACTCAGGAAACAATTGTTAGCATGGCAATTGCTGGTGCAATTGTTGGTGCAGCATTTGGTGGTTGGATTAATGACGCTTACGGAAGAAAGAAGGCCACACTCTTAGCGGATGTTATCTTCCTTCTTGGAGCAATTCTCATGGCTGCAGCCCCTGATCCTTATGTTCTCATAGCAGGCCGTCTTCTCGTTGGTTTGGGTGTTGGAATAGCTTCTGTTACAGCTCCTGTCTATATTGCTGAAGCAGCACCCTCCGAAATTAGAGGTTCATTAGTCAGCACTAATGTCCTCATGATTACGGGTGGACAGTTTATTTCCTATCTTGTTAACCTTGCTTTCACTGAGGTTAGAGTGTTACTCCTCCACAATCTTTTTCTGCTCGGATGGATATGTGTGTTTTTTTATCTGCATGTTTGCTTTTGGGTTTGTTTCACTGACCATGTTACATATTATTAGGGACTATTTTCTTCTATTGTTTTCTGTTTCTACTTCTACTGATAAAATAAACATTAGATTATATCTGGAATTTCTGAATATTTTTGAAACATTGTTTTAAGTGTATCTAGAAATGCATTATCCCTAGTTACATTACATCTTCTATCCATCACAATTATTTAAAAGAAAAATCAATAACCAAAATGTCTTTCGAACTCACCCGCATACAAAGTGAAAATTGAAAATGTTGTCGAAAAGTAAACGGGTCTTTTACTTGAGCAGGTTCCCGGAACATGGCGATGGATGCTTGGTGTTTCAGGTGTGCCTGCACTTATTCAGTTTGTTCTCATGCTCTTCCTCCCTGAATCCCCAAGATGGCTATTTTTAAAGGTACACATTTGCTCTTCTCAACAATTGTGTCCTACTAGTGCATGTGCTTCAGAAGAAACTTGTATATTTTTCCATTTTAAAATTTTATTATCTTGGTCTACAGAATAGGAAAAACGAAGCTGTCGATGTAATTTCTAAGATCTATGACTTGTCTCGCTTGGAGGATGAAATTGATTTCCTAACTGCTCAATCCGAACAAGAGCGCCAAAGAAGGAGTACTATCAAATTCTGGCATGTTTTCAGATCAAAAGAAACCAGATTGGCGTTCCTTGTTGGAGGAGGACTTATGGTAATAAAATAAAATGCTTACAAAGAAACTATTTTTGCATAACATAATTTCATAGTAATTAAATTAAAGGGTATGTGTAAATGTCTTTGTTGTCACTTGTCAATATGCTAACTAGAACATTCTACTTTATTAAACATATGTATATATATGAGTCATTGCAGAATCGTTATTTGGTATTCCACTTATGAGAAATCATATGCTTGTTCTAGGAATGTTGGATTTCTCTAAAACAGAAGTATATACTTGAAAGCACCAAGAATACTTTAGGGACTGGTTTATATTATTAAGAATTTAGCACTGAATTTGCAATGTTTATAGCTTTAAAATTGAAACCAAAATGCTGGAAACATTTGATTTTAATATTAAAAATAAATTATATTGAAGAAACAATTTTCATTTGATACTTAAAGTAATATATGTTATTCCTATGTATGTTTATTACCATGCAGTTGTAAGATCTGGGATGCTTTGTGGGATAAGGTTGGGTTGTTATTAAATAAACACCATCAAATTAAAATTTAGTCTTACATATATTTTCATTTCAGCTTTAAATCGAGCTTCCTCACTGGCCATTAGCTTTCTTGTTTCACCATACTTTGTTTGTTACTGGAAGTTGAATGCATTTTGGAATTTGGTTCTTTGTTTGAATATAAATGACTTCGGTTTAGGCATATAAATTGCATTCTTATAGCATCGAATGGTTGTGCAGGCTTTTCAGCAGTTTGTAGGTATAAACACGGTCATGTACTACAGTCCAACAATTGTTCAAATGGCTGGCTTTCACTCCAATCAATTGGCTCTTCTTCTGTCCCTCATAGTTGCTGGCATGAATGCTGTCGGAACAATTCTTGGCATTTACCTTATTGACAAAACAGGGCGAAAAAAATTAGCCCTTTGTAGTTTGGGCGGAGTACTTCTATCCTTGATAATGTTGTCCCTATCATTTTATAAGCAGTCAACATCTACAAATCAAGTGTATGGATGGCTTGCAGTTATCGGGCTAGGTCTTTATATTGGTTTCTTCTCGCCAGGAATGGGGCCAGTGCCATGGACTATAAACTCAGAGATATATCCTGAAGAATATCGAGGTATATGTGGGGGAATGTCAGCTACCGTCTGTTGGATTTCAAATTTGATCGTGTCAGAGAGCTTTCTTTCACTGGCGGATGTTATTGGCATCGCTTCAAGTTTCATTATTCTTGCTGGTATAACTGTGGTGGCATTTCTCTTTGTACTTCTATATGTTCCAGAGACTCAAGGATTAACATTTGATGAAGTGGAGATAATATGGAGGGAGAGAGCTTGGGGCAAGAATCCAAACACAGAAAATCTTCTTGAGCAGGGAAGTCAATCATAAGTATTGGCATGATTAGACATTTAGATGTGTCTTGTATCTATTATTTAAGTACTTGCTTCATTCCATATACACATCTTGGTACACTATTTATTATATTTATGTATGTATTCGCATGGTGGAGTAAAACCAGTGGTTTCTCATTTGAAATTGAGAAATGATTTTTGACAAACTTATTTCATGTCAAATACTATGTTTCTTTGGTTTTTGTGTGTAATTTGAAATGTGTTCAAGCTAGAGAACATGAATAAATAAGAGATAGAGATGAACAGTATATTTTGTAACAAAAAGATTTTTTGGACAATCTACTGTCTTATTTTTGTTTTTTTTGATACAAGGACAATCTACTGTCTGGTATTGAACATGTAGGAAAGTTAATTGTTCTTCTTTCCTGTATCGTTCAGAATCATCTAATTTTATTGGAAGGTATCCTATGTTAGTGTAAGATTTTATCTATAGGAAAATACATCAAAAACCAGAAACAGTATAATATAGTCCACTGTCTAGTATTGAACATGTAGGAAAATACATCCTATCAAGCTGTTAAATTGAGAGAGTAATACAAACATAAAGAAAACTCATTCTTTCTTTTTTTATGTGATTTTTTTTCAAAAATAGCACCCTTATATTAATTTTCCGTTAACTATTTATTTGGTTTTACGGCCAAACCTCAATCGAAGAAAATCCAGCTATAAATTACAGTAATTTTTAATTATGTAGACAATAATATACTCCTTTTTATAATACTACATATTCAGAAGAAGAAGAGAAAAGAAAATATAAACAAAAAAAGAAAATAAACAAAAAAGAATAGAACACTTGGCTAACTGAATTGAGCGTGAATTAAGAGGAACCAATAAGACTGGTTCAAGAGTGTCCTTGGTCCACTCATAACTGTTCCATATTTCCCTCCCTAAAATTTCGTATGTTAGTTACACTTAATGCTTTTAACCATTGGTTAGTATTACTAATAACTAACTAACTAACTAACTAACTACTTTCCTCATCATCCGAATCAATCGCTAATTACACTATTTAATGTGTATTTGTTTCTAAACTCTAAAGGATACATACATTCACAAAGAGTGTTTGTTACACATTACTATTATTATTATTATTGAAAACAAGCATAAGATTAACATAATCAATCTTATATAATCATTTCATCTATTATTACATATTATATACTCAAGCAAAGAGAAAGAAAAAAGTGTTATTGATCAGAGTGATACAGAGAAGTAGTGTTAACAAAGTTTGAACCATAAATGACAAAAAGTGTTAACAAGAAGACTGGTGTATGTTTTTGTCATTGTGAAATCATATTGGCGTTTGAAATTGCTGCTTCTTTCTCTTCTCCTTCACCAGAAGAATCTGACACTATTCCCGAGGAATTCACTTTATCCGTCACCAAATTTCGCAAAAGGTTCGTTCACCTTTTATGTTTTTCGATGTATGTACTCATAGACATCTGAACAAAGGGGTGTCTGACCGACACTTTACATAAAATAAGACTATATCGATATTTTGAACTTTTATGTTTTTAATGTACTCAGAGACATCTAATCAAAGGTGTGTCTGAGGGACACTTTACATAAATAAGACTATATCGAGATTTTGAATTTTATGCTTACATAAATAAGACTATATTGAGATTTTTCATTCATGTATTTGTGTATGTGTATGCAGATGGAACCTGCAAGACCGGTCGCCTCAAACCCTGCCATTTCTCTCGATATCGAAGAAGTTGTGGAGGTTAGTTAATTAGTTATTTTTAATGATGCCATTGTCATTGCGAAACAAAAGTGAAGGATTTCTCAATTATTATATATTAATAATATGTTTGTTTTTATAAATAAAAATTAAAATAGGTGACAGCAGGACATGATAACAATGGAGAAGTGACAAATGTGAAGAGTAGAGGAGGATGGAGTACTGCATTTATCTTGCTAGGTACTCTAAATTAATCATTAATTAATTGAATTGCTTAATTCATATCACTATCATCAATATTATATATAATGGTAATTGAAATTGTAATTGAATTTAATGAATGCAGCAAATCAAGCACTGGCAACACTAGCATTTTTTGGAGTTGGAGTGAACTTGGTTTTGTTCCTAACAAGAGTCCTTCGTCAAGACAGTGCCGAGGCTGCTAATAATGTCAGCATTTGGACCGGAACGGTTTACGTTTTTTCACTATTGGGAGCATTCCTTAGTGATTCTTATTGGGGCAGATACTTAACATGCACTATCTTTCAGCTCTTCTTTGTTCTGGTATGCTATATAACAGTTTCGTAAGGCTGAACCGAACCGAACCGTTAATGGTTTGTCTCGAACCAAACCAAATTGGTATAAAAGTTTTGTTCGGTTTTATTAGTTTAGTTTTTGGTTTTTCTTTAACAATCATGCATATATGTATACATTATAGTACCTTATACTTGTTGAACAATTAATTAATTAATTAATTAATTAATTAAACATGAACAAATGGAAATTGAAGACATATATGCATTAATTTATGCAGGGTTTGGGGCTATTATCTTTGACATCTTGGCTGATGTTGATCAAACCAGAAGGTTGCGGCCATGAACATTCCGAATGCATGGAACCGAGTGCATGGGGAATTCGCATATTCTACGTGTCGATATACATGGTTGCATTTGGATATGGAGGGCATCAACCTACCTTAGCAACCTTTGGAGCTGATCAGTTTGATGATAAAACTATTAAGAACAATAACTCCAGAGAGGCTTTCTTTAGTTACTTTTACTTTGCACTCAATGTTGGATCACTGTTTTCCAATACAGTTTTAGTCTATTTAGAGGATACCGGTATGTGGACATTGGGTTTCGGCGTCTCCTTGGCCTCTGCTGTTATAGCATTGGTTTCATTCTTAGCCGGATCTCCAAAATATAGATATGCCCAGGCATGTGGGAATCCGGTCATAAGAGTTATCCAGGTATTTGTCGCTGCCACTAGGAAGTGGAAGGCTCAGCCTTCCAAGGGTCAACTTTATGAGGTTGATGGCCATGAATCCGCCATCAAAGGAAGCAGAAAGATTATGCACACCGAAGAGTTCAGGTACACATGTTATTGCATTTGAAAACTAGCAACATGGATTTAATTACTATGTATATTTTCAGTGAAAGTTTTATACATACATCTAATCATACATATGATATTTTATAACATGTCGCTGATAAAGTATGATTAGGTATTTGTATAATGTCGGTATATGGTTTGTTAAACTCTTATAAAAAATGCGATTGTGTGTTGAATTATGGAAACTTGAAACTCACTTTATATCTTTCATATATGCTGATTTGAGCAGGTTCATGGACAAGGCGGCGACACTTACATTGAAAGATGGGAATGAATGTGGCAATCAATGGCGACTTTGCACTATAACTCAAGTTGAGGAAGCCAAATGTGTGGTGAGAATGATACCAGTTTGGTTGTGCACTATTATTTACTCTGTTGTATTCACACAAATGGCTTCTCTTTTTGTCGAACAAGGCGATGTGATGAACAACAAGGTAGGAAATTTTCACTTACCAGCAGCTACAATGTCAGTGTTTGATATATTAAGTGTCCTTGTATGCACCTTACTTTATCGCAATGTGCTCGTTCCCTTGGCCGGAAAATTAAGCGGGAATCCTAAGGGATTAACCGAACTTCAAAGAATGGGAGTTGGCCTAATTATCGGTATGTTAGCAATGGTTGCAGCCGGTGCGACAGAGATTGTAAGGCTTAGACAAGTTCAGCCCGGACAGAAGGCTAGTTCCTTGACGATATTCGTTCAAATTCCACAGTATGTTCTTGTTGGTGCTTCAGAAGTTTTCATGTATGTTGGTCAATTGGAGTTTTTTAATGGACAAGCTCCTGATGGCATAAAAAGCTTTGGAAGCTCACTGTGCATGGCTTCAATTTCTGCTGGAAACTATGTTAGTAGCATGATGGTGAAGTTGGTCATGGTATTTACTGCTACGGGCGGTCAACCGGGATGGATACCGAATGACTTAAATGTAGGGCACATGGACAGGTTTTTCTTCCTCATTGCAGTGTTAACTGCTCTTGACCTTATCATCTATCTGTTTTGTGCTCGGTGGTATAAGGGCTACAACGTTGCTGAGGGTGGTCAGATCGATATCGAAAGCCTAGAGGCAAGTGGACGGTGACGCAATTAATAAAGTTTGATTGATAAACCAAGAGTAGCTTTAGTTTTTATATGTATTTTCTTTTTATCTTTCAAGACATCTGGTTTACCTTGAAAAATTTAACTAGGCAGGGATTTCAATGATTAATTAGAGCCCTTTTGGATTTGCCTTTGCTTCCGTCATAAATCCGCATAGTCAGCATATCGGGGTTGTTAGATTGTGATCAGACATAGCAGAAACCAAGAATATTTTGATTTTTCGCAACTCTGGCGTGATTGCTCTCTTTGTTAGGATAAAGTTTTAGTTTTGAGTAGCTAGGATGTTAAATTTGGAATGTATAGTGTTATGCAATTCCATGCATAACTCAATATTTTAGTGATTGTTAATAAATAGAGACAATCTTTGTTTCTCATTTAATTTAACGAGTTATAACTTTGTAGAGAGCCTAATCGATCGTGAAAGGATAAAAATAACTATTTTTGTTTCAGTAAGAACGTGAGGTAAGGTGAACGCAGGTGATTAATTAATAGTTCCATGTATGGAATGCACATAAAAAAATTAATTAAAATGTATTTTAGAAATGATATATCATTAAATAAAATATAATTTTGCTTATATTTTAGACCATAGAAATTGAAATTTTGTATGCTTATATATATTCGGTACCAGAGTAACAACACTTAACAATGACACATGTTTCACAGTTATTCATCCTAATAAAACTTAAGGAAGTTGATGAGATCAATATACATTTCTTTTTCTTTTATGTAGATAAGAATATACAATGTTGAAACATTTTACTTTATCCAACAGTCTATAATATGTCATCAAAATTGGAACTCCTAAATGTGAAGGCAAATATATATGTATAGAATACTACAGATTCTCCCTACACAAAATGGTATGCAATTTCTTAGCAGTCCATATTACATCAACTAGTCCATGAAGATGGGGAGTAATATCTTCTGCCATAATCTTCAAAAGTGTTCTGCATTCTACAAAAAATTTGTACGGTATTAAACAACCGAATATAAATTTTATCCTCGCAATGCAATCGCGAGTTTATATCTAGGACAAAATTTAAGTGCATTTCTTCCATTCTTATTTTAAACTACACTTTATTTTTGCTGTTATAAACTTTAATAAAATTATGAATTTCAGGAAATCATGGTAGTTATGAAAATGTATCTAAGTTTTATGTAACTGCCTTCTAAATTTTCAAAATTGGCAAGATTTATATCACAAATTAACAAATAAATGGAGAAGGTGGCAAACCTGAAATTTTACTGAAATTAAACAAGGACATGGATGCAAGAGTCTTGAGCTCAAGTTCACCATTTTGAAGGATTCCTTTAAGCTGAGAGATGATAGCTAAGAAGGTAGGAAGATGTAATCCAGCATTGTATTGCTTAGAAAGTGAGGAACTCAACCATGTAACAGTTATTAGACAACTCCTCACCAAATCTACATGTTTGGAATCTAAACATCTAGATATGCTCTTCAAAAATGGACTTTCTCCATCACCAATCAATGATTCTAACAAGTTCATCATTAACTCTTCACGCCTTTCTTCTTCTTCATCTTCATATTCCTGTGATTTTATAATCAAGTTATTATCATCCTAGATACATTCAATTAGTGACTCAGGCAAGAAGCAAAATTTTGTGATATACATTGCAGAGTTGTACTGTACCCTACGAAACACAGACATGACACTGATACATTGACAACGACCATAATTTGAGAAAATTTATTTATTGAATGTAATCACATGTGTCGGTGTGGACACTAACACATGTTCGACACCGGATACGCCTTCGATTAGAAGTGTCGGTGCTACAGATGTTGTGGCCATTTTATTTTCTTTAAGATGTCAAAATTCTGAATTGTTTCTTATACTACAAGAAACAAAATAACCCATACTAATTGAAGTTGTTCTTGGATTAATTGATAATGAAAACTTACCAATGAAATGGATATATCTAACTGTTGATCCTCTTCATCATGGCTAGGTATTTTCAATTCTGAGTTACCATTATTATAACCTGCTTGCTTTAAGATGGTAGTCTTGGTTGGAATCTTTCCAGTGGAAGAAAAATGGCCACACAAGATTAAAAGAGCTTTGCAACACTTCTTTTGAACCTTCTCATCATTTAAGCTTGCATCAAGTGCCTCTGCAATGGCATCCACAGCATTCTCTATGTATATGCTAAACTTTTGAGGCTGCTCAACCTGCAGTGCAAACATGTTCTGGTCGATAACCGAGTAAAATGCAACAAAACATAATAAAGCAAATGTTCATTTTTTTTTCCTAATCTAACTTGTACAATTAAATTTAATACAAAAATTGAAATAAGAGGACATCACTAGACTAGCACTACTTCTGAATTTATTTGAGCATACCAGTATATCACAATGTAATAAGAGAACAGCAATGAGAGGCTTTTCAATTGGTGAAGAAGAATTCTTGAGATGCATGACCACAATATCCAATGTACTAAATACATCTTCACCAACCAAGCCACTTATGAAAGAAGTAAAATCCTTTCTCCTACAAAAATAACAAGTTTTCTATGAAAATTATAATATACATAATATGCAAACTATGTAAATTTAAGATTACCTGACTGCAAGGAATTCAGGTCCGTAATTTACATTAGGCTATATAATAATAAGAGTTCCTATTACGATAAAAGAAACCAAATTTCAATAAACCTCACCTCTTCATTGACAAAATTTCAGTAAGAAATAGTAATGCATTTGTTGTTGGTGTATCCTCCTTGCTGTGAAGAAGCTCAAGAAGAAACTTTCGGTCGACACTTCTTGCTATCTTGTATATGCAACTAGAGTCTGCTTGAATACAATTTAACAAGATCTCTAAAACTAGTGATTTTTCTTCCATATTTCCTAGTTCAAATCTTCTAAAAAGAAATGATAAAACTCCTAAAAAGATTATATGCTTCACATAACTTGATTTTTCTTCTTCTTTCAAGGAAGAGAAAAGACTTCGTAACTTGAAAACAATAGCCTCGTCGCGCTTTTTCAACTTAAGTTCATCTGAATTTTCCACTGTTTGAGAGGCGAAATCAAGGAGGCGGTCGAAATCTTCTGACTTCCAGTTATCGATCAAACGCTTCAAAATAAGGTTGGTAAATGGCATGAATACACATTCTAAAGTGTTTCCTGTTACTGGACATGTTCTGTTTCCGTTTTCAAACCATGCCTTGATGGCTTTTTTTTCAAAGGTTTGACCAGATTCTAAGGTCACTGGTTCCTCAAATATCTTTCTTGTAAGTGGACAAATAAATTCCTGAGGTATGCTTGGAAAATATGACCCTACACCAAAATTTTCATGTCAAATCAAATTCATTATCTATCTGCAAGAAAATCAATATGATCCTGCATGTTATTTTTCCTACCTTCAAGAGTAGAGCTTATCTTATTTGGCAGCACCTTTCTGAGAGAAATTTCATTTTCTTTTTTATCAACTATGTGACTGTTTAAATTAGCTTCTATGGAGAAATATTTTCTAGTAGCATTTCTGGAATTCTTCTCTTTCCACTCTTCTGAAGCTATCCTTGTTGATGTTCCTTTTTGCTGTCAAATATTATTGAAAATGTGAATATTATTGGTTTATTACTTGCAATATTTCAAAAATATACAAAAAGATGAGATTACTTACAGGAATACTTGGAGTTAAATCTTCATCACTTTGATCAATGAATTTAACCGTTTCGGATTCATATATTAGTGTTTTTTTAACAATAGTTGAACCATAAGAGCCTCTCTCACAATTTTCAAAACTATCTTCATCTTTATCTTCATCAACAACATAGACTTGAGGTTTACTATATCCCCCAAAGAAAGAATCATATAGCTTCTTGCTGACCATTGCCTGTGGTGAGAACGGTTCGTTTGAGCTCGCAGACTCAAAAGAATGACTAAATGAACTTCCCTGCTATTGGAGATAAAGTTGGTAAATAATTGGTTAAGAGCTAGTTAGTTAGTTATCATTGTTATTATCTTCACTTTCATATGAATTCATATGTATAACCAATGTTCCTTGTATTCGTTATTTATCAATTCATCAATTTGTTTTTTGGTTAAGTAGCCTAGTGGCTAGAATTTCACCTTTTAAAGTGAATAAGCAGATGTACCAGGGTTTGAACCCCGGTCTCTACATATTACATGCAATGTCCCTACCAATTGAGTTATGCTCACGGGGACAATCAATTATCTAGTTATCAATAAATGAGATATTTTAGTATTACCTGTCGACTCTTAACAGATAACGATGGAATTCCAATAGAAGGAATAGTTGGAGTTTCTACTCCTTCACTAAGCCAATCTTTGTAATATAAAGCAAAAGTTTGAGTTCCTGAATCCAAATTTTCATTATACACTTTTTGAAGAATCTTTAACTTTCTTGTTTTTCTGCTTGGTGTATCAACAACAATTTCACCTTCCTTATTGTTATACCATTTCTTCAAATGAGCAAATTGTGGAGAAAATAGACGCTCCCAAAGTTCAGGCAACAATATCGTCCGCGCCTGAAAAGGTGAATCACAAAAGACTTGCAAAAGATGTTTCGCCGAAACTTTCTTTTTTATTTGTATCATATATACCACACTGAGGTAAAGATGAGCACAAGCTGATAACTTGAAATTTGGTATCCCGCACGTAAGATCGTACTTGAGATCATTCAAACTTAAACCTGCAATAATGCTAAGCTGCATTGTTGCTCTTTTCAGATTTGTTGAAGATTTAGGTTCTTCCTCAGCAGCAGTTTTTTCTATGCACTCAATTGCCTGCTCAAGACTTGTAATCACTTTGATCTCAGGATTATTTTCTTCCTTCTCAAGTTGAATAAAATTCAAAGAGGAGAAACAATTATAGCGCAACGCAGATCGAAAATCTTCATCTTTTAGAAAACTTTCTATGTATCCATTCAGAATGGAAACTAGTGCTTTCACAGCAATTTCATCAATAGCAAGACTAGAATCAGCTTGCAATTGATGGCTATGTTTGTTCCTGCCATCTTCAAAGCTTTTGCTTTTGCTATTAGATATAGTTTGCGAGTTTTCTTCGTGTTTTATATTCTTTCTATTTCCACTCAATTGTCTAAGCATATATGAATCCTTGATCGGCTTTTCCACCAGTTTTTCCCTGATATACTTGTCTTTACCTCTTCTCATATTAGATTTTTTATCTGAATAAACATCTCCAAATTCACTATCACTCTCTGATGAATTATAAGACTTGTTTTTCTCAGATTCATCGTTCTTGAACCGTTCGTGATTTATCTTGTTTCCAACAAAAACATTATTATTATCCCTTGATGTCGTGTTCCTTTTGTCGCTTGTATTGTTAATCTGATATCTTGAAGCTGTTTTAGATTTTGTTTTCTGTGTTTTGATTCTTTCACTTGATGATACACAGAGTCTATCTTCTAAAGAGTGAAGTGGATCACTTGAAGCACCATGGTGGAATGAAGATCTTGACCTTTGCACTCTTTTGCTGCTTCCTTTGAATCCTTCTTCTCGAAGAAGCTCCTCCAAAGATGAAGCCATTTGTATTACCTTCCTTAGAAACTATAACTAAATTGTAACTTTTCCTGCAAGCAAAGATCAAATACTATAAAAATACAGACACCACACACGATACTGATACATAGAGATCGGTAATAATTTGAAGAAATAAAGTGACTAAAAAATATAATGACATTATTGATAGATATAGTTGGAGTTTGTCAAATCTAGTTACAAGTTGGTTAGTATTAGTTGCAAGTTAGTTTGGTTAGGATCGTTATATAATCTGGTATTCTGTTTGAAAATAACTATGTAGCACTGACACTTTAAATTAAAGATGTGTCGAGTGCCAGACACGCACGCGAGAGCTGCTGAGAAGCATGGTATAACTCAATAAAGAGAAATATTGATTATTTGGAATTGGTATATATATAGAATGAGAAAAATTGATTACCTTAATCCTAATATGTTTGAGTATATAAATCAAATAGAAAGGAAAACATACTTTACCTCAACACAAGAAGAATAAAACTTTCTCAAGAAACATATCAAGCTGAATGGAGCTAATTCACCAACAAAAACAAGGTACCTATGCATGCAAATCAAGAACACAAAGGAAAATGGAAATGTTTTGGTGTAGAGAAGAGAAGATAGGAGAAAATGAATAATTGGTGAAAGAAGTCAAAGGACATGATATATGTTATATAATAAACAGAGAAAGAAACAGAAAATAGAGTGAAGAAAAAAACAACAACTGGCAACAAGGGAATGAGGATGAATTCATTTGACAAATGATGTGACACATATGAATGAATGTTTCTAGGACGGTTGACACTGTCTTTCCTTTTATCAATTTTCTTTCTTTCTTTTTGGTTTTTTCTATTTGCAGGCCGCCTATTGCTTTGGAATATATATGTATTCTTAACAAGTGTTCTGGTCGTCGGTCCTGGAGATACTGTTTAGTATTTTCTAATATATATATATATATATATATATATACGGCAACTGTAGAAATTAATTTCTTAAAATAATTAAGAATTATTTAAAAAGTCAATATCTTCCAACAAATATTTTTTCTCACGCACCGATGAGAGAGATCGAATTCATAACCAAATGATAAAGAAACTGAATATTTATCATCATACAGCATGTTATTGGTAATCAAAATCATGCTTTAACATGATGTTAATACTATATCCCAAAATAGTACTTAGCACTAACTATCACCAACCGTCACCTTTTTCATGATGGTCCCACTAAACCAGTTTTATAATCCAATGTGGCAGTTGAACTATTCTTTGCAATGTTTCTAGGTGCCACATGGAAATATATAAAAAATTAAACTCTATGGAAGCCATGTCAAATAATCAGCAAGTTAAATGTTAAACTACACCGAGTAAAATACAAAAATAAATGTTAGAGCCACTCTCATTGTCTCACTTGGTGATATATGATAGGATTAGAATGTATAGTTGGCGCATACAATTTTGT
This sequence comes from Trifolium dubium, assembly GCA_951804385.1. Lineage (NCBI taxonomy): Eukaryota > Viridiplantae > Streptophyta > Magnoliopsida > Fabales > Fabaceae > Trifolium > Trifolium dubium. The sequence goes on from OX638065.1 coordinate 348,824, forward strand.
TTAAATGAATGTTACTACAATTTTGTTTTCAATACAGTGAGGCTTATCATTCTAATCCTATCATAAACTCACTTGGTTAAATGTTAAACTATACTACATATCAAATATATGTGTTTATACAATATTGTTTTCAATATTAGAGTGTTTCACCAAAATTATGTTTAATGTGTATTTTAAATGTAGTTCATATAATAAAATATTGTTAGAAACATTTGATATATTGAACTGTGAATTTGTTATCGATCTATTTGTTTCTGTAATTTGTGTGTAAATTTCATTACCACACACTTTAAAAAAAATTGTTTCATATAATGTAAAATAATTTGTAGGAATGTACATGTAAGTGACTGAGTCATAAATCATGATTGATAATAAAATATATATATCCCTTACTAAAAGGTGTATATCATCGATGTAAGGTGTCGTTTTGTCTTTGTTTTATCATTAGATTAGATGACAATTATTAGTGTTTATCCTAGTACTAGTATCTATTTATAAAAACAGAGACAAAAAACTCATAGTCTGAACAAATATGTTTGAATATACTTCAAGAATTATAGATTCATAACTTTGGGATGCCTTAGATACAACATTTATACTCTTGTGGCCTTTAAAAAAGAAAAAAAATAACTTTCATTTTTAAAGTTGATATTATACGAGTTTAATGGATGCGTAATAATGGTGTGGTAAAAAAATTACATAGGTATTCAATCATGAGTACTTTTGTTCATTTGCATTGGCTCAAATGTCATTTGTCATTAACACAAGCAACGTGTTGTTATGGTACCAATAAGAGAGAAAAGGAAATAAATGCTTACAAAAACTAATGAGTCACATGAGTCATTCTAAGGCTCTCTTTTGATAATTTCAAGTTTCAAACTTATGTCTTATAATTTATAGCTTATAAGCTCTTTTTAAAAAAAGACATGTTTAATAACATTTTTTTCTCATGAGTTTATAGTTTATTTTTACTAGTTTATATCTTATTTTGTTAAGATAATTCAATTAACTTATTGCTTATCATTTTTTCTTTCAATTATAACTTTATCATCTAACTTGAAAAAAAAAAATATTCATTAAACATATCTCTGTTGTGTCATTTCATACCTATATAGTATAAACTAGTTTAATCACTAATTTTACCAAACAGTATAAATTTAATCAGCTATATTATCCACCATAAGCATAAGTTAGCTTATAAGCTATAAATTCATCCGCAACAAAGTTCATTGTAATCGATTAATGGTGTTGTTTTGATTCTTCCCCCCTTTTATGTTGTGGATCTAGCGGAGAATATGACCTTGAAATATTTCGAAAGTCATGGTAATGTAAATAGGAAAAGTAAATTTAGTTTTTTCTCAAATTTCAATGTATTCATATCAAAATATATACAAGGTTAAATTAAAAGAAAGCTACTTATTTAAATTTCATCATTCTTGAAAATAAAATTATAATACCATCATGATTGAACTAAATTTATCATATTATGAGGGAGAAACACAAGCAAGTTAAAGACTCTATACAAATAATAATGGCTCTAATAACGAGGAACACAAGGATTAGAGGATATCTAAATCCAGCTAATTAAATGTGTATTGCTATAGCTAAGGGACTAATACATATTAAAGAATTTAGAACAAATCATAGATAATAGTGTCAGATGATTAAGGAATAAAAAAAGATTAAGTCAAATTTTAAATCAAAACAACTTTCATTAACCATCAAATGCTAAAGCCTAGAATTAGTCATGTTCGTTCATAATTACAGTTACTTACAAATTGCAACAAAAGATGTCAGGCTCTTAGTAATGAAGCCTTTTGTAGACAAACTATTCTTTGTTCCGAGAAGCGCGCTCCTTCCTTTGGCCTCCAAGAATACGAGAAATTTGCAAACCTCTGCTGAACGCTTGATTGAACAGCATTCGTGTTTGAAATTCTGAGACAAAAGGAAACCAAGCCAGAAAAGCAACAGGTGTGAACAAAAGCAAACCCATGATTATCTCATAACCGCGAGCAAGAGTTTTCACTGATCCCCAAAATCCAGCACGGCGTACTATAGGTTTTAATGCTTGTGCAATCTGCAAAAATAAAAGGAAAATATAATTTGTAGTTCCAAATCTTCACGAATATTTAAAATAAAATATGCCAAACCCCTCCGAAATGATGTTCATGGATTATGTAGGAAAGAGAATTTACCTGTAACATTCCCCAACCAGTTGGCATGAAGGCAAGAATGCAAACAACAATGTCTTGCAAAGTCATATGTGGAAGGGCAATTAAAATGACAAGAATCGTGACAAAAGTTACGAATATCATCCCCTTGATTAATCGGAAGACAAGCTGAAAATTTGCACTGAATTTACGCCTCCCAACAGATACGGTCTGACACAACCAGGGAAAAAAATGAAATTTGTTAGACCATAAGAAACTAGGCAGTATTTACATTTCATAGGTAAGAGAAGAGATGAACAAGGGCATCCGTATTTTACTAAATTTAATGACAACCCTATCCAAACAAAAGACCTATGAGTCAGTGAATGCTTCAGAGACAAAAGACCAATATGGAAGCATACATGTAAAATTTATAGCATAGCCCTAAAGTTAGGAGGCAGCAAGCTACTAACCTTCATCACAAATAATATTACAAAGATCACCAACCACGAAATGCCATAGACCTGTAACATTAGGAAAGGTTTCCATTATTCCATTGAACCAACAAAATTTTGGGCAGATAAAAAGGAAGGCAAAGGTAGACAGCATATATAAAGACTTGCCAGAAAACTTTTTTGGCCCTTCTTTGTAATATTCAAGTGATATACAAGACCGTACTGGTAGATAAAAAATCGCAGCGATAGAATTATCTCCATTACAATTCCCCGGATTCCTGAATACTGGAGATGATCTTGTTCCTCTTCCCACCAAGATTCCCAACTTTTTTCAGGCGGTACACCTATACCTCCTCGGTTACTAATCCATTTATTCCAATCAGTCCAATCATCAACAATTTTTTGCCATTCAAACCCAGAGGGATTGAACAAAAAGGGAGCAAACAGCCAGGTTCCCACCATAAACCACATTGATACAGTAATCAATACATATGCAACAGAACTTCTGTATGAATGACTAAATATTTCGTATATAATAAGTAATATCATGAGCTCAATACCCTTGACAAAGTGGCTTCGCGAGTAAAGTCTATAGTTATCAGCAAACTTAGCATGGAAAACCACAAACCCTCTACCGGTGGGTCTATATTTTGCACCTCCATGAAGCAATGTCCTTCCAAAATAGTGAGTCTTGGTCCCTAGGGAAAACGTGAAGAATACTGGAGCAAGTTGTAACTGCATCAATATAAACTCGCTAAGTGCAGTTCGGAAGCCCCTTTCCAAGCCAATTTCCATCAGCATGGGCAAGGCCATTAAAAACCCAATTTGAACAAATGACTGAGAAGCAAGAGCCACTTGAAGAGGCTTATTGTCCCGAATTGCTTTTTGTGCACTCAAACCTTCTTCAAGCCCACTGAGAACAAGATAGAGGCGACCATAGAGAAATATGTATACAGTGAGAACAGTTATCTGCACAAAATTGATGTGGATGAAAGAGATTCAGAAACCGATTATATAAAAACTAATAATATGACCAGAGTCTGTACTCACAGTACATCCACTGGACTTCAAGATCAGGGGGGACGCAGTTAGCTACGGGGTGGTACAATTTCCCATTCCCCCATAAATCCAACTAGCAGTCTTAATAGTTAAAAATACGTAAACTCTATGCAAGTAAAAGTTAACTCTGGGAATACATACAAGAGTGCTGAAATAAAATCCAACTGTAGTAAAATAACAGGACAACATTCTGAAGAAGTCAAAACGGTGCCCAAGCCGGTAAACATCTCGACTTAGTGTCTGCTCTCCATTTCCATTAGCTATCTTTGCTTCAAACATCGAAATTTGGTTGAGACCCACATCTCTTCCCTTCCCAACTTGTATGTACTCATGATGAGTTACACTTCCTTCACGAAGTGTAGAGTTGAAGCCTGAAAACAACAGAATATTTCCAATAAATATACAAGCAAGTACAATTAAAACAAGGAGGAATTGAACTATATTGTACCGGCAAATATATCTTCACTTAGATTGATAACCTTGGAGGCTTTACTAACACCCCCTCTCGTCAGGTGAAAAATTCTATCGAAGACATCAGGATGACCATAGTGGAAACGAACCCTGCATAATCAGAAAAATGGGAAGATTATACTTTCAATTATATTCAAGTACTCAAGCTACCTAGGAGAATGATAACATTCTCCTCTCATAAAACATCTAAAAAAGCATCCCAATTTCTACACACTTTTAACTCACTTTCATTCCTATAAAATTCTTTCCCTTTCTTTTTGGTCAAAAAGTATATTATTTTCTTTTACTTTCTTTTGGTTTCTCTTCTCATCCAAACAAAGCAGAAGCAGTCAAAAGAATTGATTCAATTAAAACAGTAAAGATAAATTGGAGTGCAATTGAGATAAAAAAAAATTACAAGAGAAAAAAATCTCAATCAACCAATTTCTAACAGATTAGCATTGATTCCCAATATATTATGCAGAACTCTCTCTGCAATTCAGTAATTCTAGGACAATTGAAAGACACGGGTCTATTACAAATCCAAATGTTTGTCCATATTATCCTGCACATGGAAAGAACCAGTAGAACTTACCTCAAGGGATTAGCCAACAATCTCTGACCAATTGTCACAAAACTTGTCTCTTGATTTGACATAAACCATGCAAGGGAAGAAACACTAAAACCAAAGCAAAACAATAGTAAGAAACATAGAAAATGTGACTTGTAATAAAAATAAATTGATATAAATCTACCTTCCGGTAAATATATGCTCCCTAAGTCCAAGAATACTTGGGAACCTCACACCGTCATGCTTCTTAAGAAATTCTTGCAACAAATTTCTCATTTTCAAAGCTTCTTCCATGTAGTTATCCTATAAAAGATTTAAACTTAGTTGCATGACATGATGATACTTCAAAATGAAAAGGCTCCACCTATCATCATCATACCTGGTTCATATCTATTGTTTGCAAACCTTCTCCACGTGTGAAAATTATGGCGTGATTTTGATTTTCGGGCTTACCCTCACCTAAAATCGCTGGTCCAGGAAGCTTTATTTTATATATGACCTGATTGAGCAAATAAAATAGGGTATATTACAATAAATAAAAAATGGCATCTTGGCTTGTTCATATCAAGAATTGTGTTTAGTTCTATGGAAATAGCATAAATCATTTCTTTATAATGTTAAAGTGTATTCAATTTTATTCAAAAATAAAATATTAAAACCAAGCAAATTAAAGTTGCATGAATTAACTAAAACAGACATTGTTTCTCCATAGAAAAGTTTATCATTGTTCCTCCAGACATTGTCATTCCGAAGGATCTCTTGCCTTACTAGTAGAAATTGCCCTACTTTCTTCTAAGAAAATTTATTCTCCAATCAAAACAACATTACCAGTAGGTAAAGAAAGCAACATACACATGCCTCAATAGTCAAAATCCAAATACCTGGTCCAGATTCTGCTCAGGCTCTGAAGAACTACTGGATTTCGGCATAGCCTTCACCAAGCAGGAGTAGTAAACCTTGTTGATCTTTTTCTTACTGTTTTTGATAGGTTCCTCTACCTCATCAATATAGGCAACTCTAAGTGAAGGATATCTGCCAAATGAAAATATACAAGGCAATTATAATAGGCATAAGAACAAAATTTAAAATATATAAAACAGGTATAATAAGCACCAAGTCTAAACTACTCAGTCCAATGCTTACCTTGTCATAAGCCTTAATATGTCTTGTGCGCGGAGAGAACCAGATCGCTTATCAATGCCATATTGTTGGCATGATACAACATATGTGAATTTCATATCAGCTACCGCTTGGCACTGTGTCCACAATGACCTTTCTCCCCGTGAGTTATCATCTGAGTTTTCCATGGCTTTGTAGCCTTCCATCAAATCTGGCCATTCATAACAGTTAAGCAAAACTAACCCAAAATAAAAAGATTCAAGTTGTATGTAACATTAAATAGTACATTGACAATCAAGGTAATGACGCTAAAGAAATTTCATCCAAACATTCCTAAGAGAAGGAACAGTCACCTTCATCTTTGGCCATATCAAGAAAAGCCTGAAGCTCCAAAGCTTTTCTATAATACATCATACCCCTTACTGCATCAATAGATATTAATGCAATGATGAGCTACATTATAAACTTTAATGCTAGAATATAACTCTATGAAGTCAATAATAAATTTATGATCACTTGATCATAAGCATGCACTTGTGAGCGTGTGTGTACGAGTGTGGTGGAGAGAGAGAGAGAGAGAGAGGGGTGAAAACCAGTTCTTGTCAAAGTCTGCCCTCTATATGATGCCCATAGACGAAGCTCTTCTTCTAACTCTTCAGATTCATTCGCTTTAAGTTCCTCCTCACTTGAGCACTTCACTCGCTGAAGAAAGTTGTTCCACTCATCTGTGCATCAATAACCAAAATGGAAATAATAGATGCATTACATTTCTCATCTCACAAAGTTTCACATTTATGCAGCAACAAGATTTGGGGTTAATGGTTAACCTGGATATATCTTTTGCAAATAAAACAGTATTGAAACACCATCTTCATTTTGAGAATCCAAATCGTACAATGAGAAGAGAACCTCTTCTGTGTAGTATGGTGTTAAAACCCTACGAACAAAATCCACAATAACTGAAATATTAACAGGAGTAAATAAACGTATTACAAGGAAAAAAAACTAATGGCAACACTCGGTAAATCTACCTATCAAATTAATATTTTTGATAGGTTACTTACCACCATTTCACAGTGAAAATGTGAAATACTAAAAAATAAAAGTTTGCAGTTTTTAGTGATACATTTCCATGGGTAACAACTATTTTTCTTCCTTGACAATCCTCCAAGAAAACATCATATCCTTGAAAACATTTTAGAAATCTAAATGACTAAAGTAAACATTTAAGTCTAGTATGCCTTTCACAACAGTAAAACAGGCCATGAAAAGCCTTCACACAAATTCACCAAACTGAAGAGTTAACATTAATAATGCATGCTGTGAAAGATTGACAACAACTTGCAGTTTTTATTCTGTATCAACAAGAATTTTAGGAAAGGAACTTGCATATTTTGTGTGTGTGTGTGTGTGTGTGTGTGTGTGGGGGGGGGGGGGGGGGGGGGGGGGGGGTTGTGATGACTGATTCATAAATTTCAACAGAATAAGATGGCTTACGAAAATGAAAGCATGTTGCGAACTTTTGGTGCAAGAGGCATGTCCATAAACAGAGAATTTGAGAAGAAAGAAATACGCCTTCTTGCTTCTAAGTTAGAAGGTACATCCATTGCAGATTCTTTTGTTGTCAGCAGCAAGAAAAGTCGTTTAATCTTCCCAAAACAAATAGAAAATAAGTAATTAAAAATGTTTCACTAATCAAGCTTTAAGCAGAATAGTTCATTAGTGACAAACCTTCTCTGTCCAAGCTGCTGTAACTGGTTCAATTGGAAACCTGATAGCACCTTCAGATGCAAATAGCTGGTGCTGTGGCTCAGGATCAAGGGGAAACATCCCCTCATGCCCAACACCACCATGACTTGAATCTATCGTACTATTTAAAAAATATGATACAATCATGATCAGGGGATGGAAGAAGAATATACAATTTATGATGTAGAGACTTAAGATTTACATATGATTCGCAACCTGAACATTTGATCCGGTTCCTCCATCATTATATCTCTTGTCACGACTTCCAGCATATCCTGGAATAGAATTACAACTTGATCCCGATCTTTCTGATTATTTTCCAACTGCATAAATTCCAATAATTGGGTAAGACTTTAAACTCTTCCAAAGAGAAACAAAATGCACTCTCAATAGCATAAAAGAGATCAATATTACCAAATATTTGATTAGCTGAACAAACTGTCCATAGAGGCTAGGAAGAGCACTCATTTTGAATTCCTTTATCAGCGAACCAGCCTCTATATGATTGTCGACCTCACGGAACATGTACTCTATAAATCTGAAATAAAATATGCAAACAATATTAAAAACGAATAAGGTAATGAAGAATCCAGAAGTCAGTTTGAACTTGAAAAGATATATCATTGAATGCAAAAAAGCTATCTTTTTCAGATAGTATTACATCAAGAGGCCCAAAGTCTCTAAACATCTGGACTTATATAGGAACACTAAACTAGACTGACACTCATAAAGTATATATAAACACCTTACAATTCTTTTATAAAGAACTGCATCAAACAGGCTCAAACAACTTACGGTTTCTCTCGTTCCCCGCGAACCAAGTGCATAATAATGCTCTTAAATGAAGCATAGCACTCACGGACAGCACAAGACATGTAGTTGTCAGCATCAATTCTTTTAATCAGCTCTCGATCCTTTCCATTACTATCCTTTGCCATATCTAATGCAATTGGTATCTAAAGTATGTATAGCCACAAACAAAATTACTAAATGATTCAATAGAAACGGTGATAGTGAAGTTGCATAAAGAAGTATAAAGAAAACCTTGCTAGCAAGAAGAAAGGGGGGCCATTGTATAAGATCCAACTGAGTATCAGCCCAATAAGGTACAAGCAAAAGATCCATTTCCCTGAAAAGTATAACAACCTCAGCACCCTACCTTACAAAAGAACACAATTCCAGAGAGAGAGAGAGAGCAAATCATAAACAAGAAACATTATCCCTCACATTACCTATCACTAATTAGATCTTCCTCTCTGAAACTAGTAATTATTTGGTTCCACAGTTGTGCAAACCTTGCAGCTTTCTTTCCTTTGTTAGATGGGATCTGTATGAATCAGTCAAAGTAATGAAATCCAAAGTAAAGATGCTTAAATTTTAGATTACTAATTACTAACTCAAATATTGATAAATGTGAAACAGTTAACCTCAGTAAATCTGCGAGACAGTGTAGCTTTTAATCCCTTTTTCCTTGGTTCGTCTGTTGTTTCCTCGGGAATCAAACTGGCATTGAAGGCACCAGGCAATGATTGAAACCGAGACCTAAGCATTCCTAGTGTCCGTATCTGCAACCATGATTACAAGTGAAGACGAAAAATAACTTAGATAAGAGAAATACATATTTTATTAGGATTTTGATGTAAATGGTCTACCAGTAAATATGAATTATGATAGAATGTTGTTTTGTTGTCTTGGAATTTTGGGTTTGGTCTAACTCAACCCTACAAAATCGGCTTGTAAGGTGAGGGCTGCCCGCGCTTTAGAAACACTACACAGGCCATATCTTTAAGCAATGTGGGACTAAATTCACCCTTTCACAACCAACACAATGAAGGTGTTGGTGCAATGAAGGCAACCCAAATGCTGCACTTAGGCGCCTGGGAACAGACTGCAATGAAGGTGGAATTTCCAACATTTTGTTTGGTTAATTGATCCATGTAACCGACCACAACAAGTGAACAAAGGCTTTTGGTCGTTGTTATGAGAAAGGAATATTGGAAAGATACAAAACAAATTCAAGATCCACCAGGTTGGGCCTAAATATGAAACTTTTGGAAAGATACATAAACCACTCAACAAACATCTTCATTACAACGCTAGAAAAGGACCCTTGATAAACCTTAGGAAACAAATTCAACCACTTTTACATCTTCTCACATATAAGCAACGTACATAAAAATATTTTGTTATAGACGGCAGACCAGAAACAATTGGTTATGTACAGACATCTATTATCAGCAACAGCCCCTTTAAAGTATATCCAAGGAAATACAAACAACGGATAGATAAGAAAAACCCAAGATCCAAAAGTTATCATAGCAGTGGACAATTTGCTTACCTCCCCTAGGCGACGGAATGCACCATAAATCCCACCAAATAAGGTTGAGAATATTGCATACCAAATTTGGGTATCCATAAAGTATACCTACAATAGAGGGAAGATTTAAATGATTATGCCACAGATATTAAAAGTAGGATGTGAATCAGATACATCATAAATACATACCAGAATAATTGGAGCCCAAAGAACAATTACAACACCGATATTGTTCCTAGCTGCAGAGCACACAACCAATGTAAACATATTTTCTGAGAAAATGGAGTTATGTGAGAATCTGAACATTCAAGCTTACTACCATGGGGAAAGAATTCATGCCATTGAAAAGTTGATATTTTTACACTCATTATAGCTTTTGTAGGTCCAACCAGAGGTTTTATCTATAGAAACAATGAAAAAAAAGTTAAAAACAAGTGGGGATAATTGGTTAAGCGAGAAGATTAGAGACAGTGGAGAGCATGAGATTCCAAAACAAGTAGAGCATGCATGAACACGAACACGCATATACATGACTGTGCTGCTTCTGAATATATATATATATATATATATATATATATATATATATATATATATATATATATATATATATATATATATATAAGGTATAGCTTTTGTTGAAGCCAGATGACTCATTGATGCACACAAAAATTAAGAACTCCATTTATTACTACAGATAATGTAACTAAACTCCGGTCAAACTTAACACAATAGTTCATCACAGTGCAAAACTACAGTCAAGCTATGTTGTAACAATGAGATAAATGGTTTTTATATTCATGCCCCAAAAAATAAAATGTTAAATATATTCATAACCACAATTATGAGAAATTATTGAAGGGAATATGAACAAGCACAAACATGTGCAAGAAAAGAAACACTATACTGAATATCAGAATGATTGAAAAGTGAAAATACATCACCTCTATATAATAACTGAAAGCCAACTTCGTAAATAAAAGGAGAACCCAAAACACTGTGTACCTAACATAATAAACAATGATTAATTAATATCAGACACCTCGGAATATTGTACCACCTTCAGGTAAAAGAATATTTTCATCTTCCTGCTCTTACTTGAAAAGGGAAAATGTACTCTCATGCATTCCCCTACCAACATAGAGGCGAGGCTGGCAAATATAAGGCACCATAAACACCAAGTTAGAATCTAAATATCTCAGTTGGTACCACCTAAAATATTTGTAAGAGTAACAGTATAAAAATAATATGGGGAAAAAAAAGGTTGAATTACTGTGTACCTGTGACCACCACATCATTAGCATCACAATCCTATAGTTCGACCTCTCGAGATAACGCCGAATAAATGGGAACATAAAGAATATCGCAGCAAGCATATTTGGTGACAGGTAAACAACAACAGCCAAAATAAACAATGAAGGTGCACTTGAATTGCTGCCAAACCAACTTTTTATGGTTTGAGCAAACCCAGGAGGATTGTCCCAAGTATATGCATAAGTAACTGACAGAACAATCACCCATGCTGCAGCTGAAACAACTTTTAGAATATATCTTAATTTAACATACAGCGACATACTCCGTCTTGCTTTCCAACTTAGGATCACACCAAGAACAGCTGCACAATGAAATAGAAAATCACATATGAACTAACAAAGTATTTTATAAAGGAAAATTCTCAATCCACTCCTGACCCCCCTATAAGCTCAAAACCCCAAAAATACACAACCGGAAGCGTGTTTCCAGTAAAAAATACATATTGACAAACTTATAATTTTCATTTTTAACTCAAGCCACGCCTTAGGAGTAAATATTAAGGAACTGCTTGTGCTAATTACTCTCAGCAAAGGAAATAAAGCATGCTTTTGATTTCCAGAATAACTTTCCACAATGATTTTCAATCTGACATCTACAATACAGCACCTTCAATTTACATTAACTGACAACCAAATTGTTACATAAACTGAACATTTCATTTTAAATAAGTAAGTTATATAGAGAAACAGGATACAGCTGACAAAAATCTATATCTCTAACAAGACGGAACATAATGACTATAGAACAAGACAGTTCACTTCGATCAATAACAAAAGCATTGAGGTGGTTCAAGCTCAATTGTCTCGATTTAATTGGCAAGTCAGAATAGCATAAATGAGATACAAAAAGTGAACCGGATATCATAATAGAACAATAACAACACTGATAAACAGAAAACACCAAATAAGGCTACGGTAAGTATAAAGGAACCTGCTTTGTTTTGATTTAAATATAGTTACATTCGGTAGTGCACTTCATGTGCCTATTTCTCAAAGCCATTGGTAAAATAGAGAGGAAATTTCTATCTCAAATAGGAGGCTAGGATAAAAAATTTAGTTGAAAGATGCTAGCTTAATCCTTTCGAGAATTTAGCTAATGGTCTCCCCAAAAATGTATCTCCTTTATTATTTATTATGCTAGCTTTGTTTTGACTGCTTTTAGAGGACACAAGTTACCATCCAGCTATGACATCTCCATTTCTATTACAAAACCCTTCCTTTACTAGAAAACAATAAGGTTAAATATGTTTTTGGTCCCTCTAAATTCAAAGGAAATTTTTAGAGGGACTAAAAATGAAAGTTGGTATATTTAGAGGGATTAAAAATATATTTAACCCAAAAAAGTAACCTATAAGCATTCCTATTAAAAATACCTTTTGTTTACTATTGAAATCTATTATAATCCAAGAAAAATGTTTCTACTTTGTAACTAAAATTCAAATCTCAGATGCTTGAGAATGGAAAAACTTTGATCTAACACTTCAACCTACTATCTCCATTTGTTTTTTCCACTTGTTTTCATTATCAGTTAGATGTCAACTCTCTATCTGCAAATCAGCCACCTTTGAAACTTATTTAAAAGGATTTACAGTTCTACAATAAAATATTTCCTTTAAATGAGTGGTACATTATTATCACCTATGAGGCACAGACACAGACAATAAACACAACACGAACATTGACACCGATAATAATTTGAGAAATTGACATAATTCAATGTAACCATATGTGACAATGTCATGTCGGACACCGATGCTTGTCTGGCACCGGGACACGCCTAATCCGAACAGTGTTCTTCATATAGCTTAAAACCCTGGAGGCTCTCCTCTCCTCTATTTCATCCACCCAGCTTGAATATGATGGTTTACATTTATCTCTACTTCTCCAGACGAACCCGATATTTAAATTGTGTGACTTGTGGTATATAGTATGGTCTCCAACTTTTTTTACATGTAACCTACGTGAATGTCATCTTCTAGCAGTCAACCAAAGGGACCGTTAAATAGTTAACCGGAAAAAAGTTACTGATTTAGTCATATTCCAGTAGTTACAACTTAAGCTAATGCAACGAATGTGAAAGTGGAACAAAATTGCATATTAAGTTACGATCTTACAGATGAAAACAATTGACTGAATGCATAAAGGATACGGCATGATCTCAAAGTAACTAGGTAAGTTGCAATCTCATAATAGATATCAAAGATATGCACAAATAAAATTGGATATTGCCTACCTTGCCCAAACTTCATTATAGCTGCTGTAATAAATACACTCAACACCTTCTTGAAGACATCCCCACGAAAGATCACAGTTGGATCCCCAGACCCATTCCAAGCAACAATAATCATAGCCTAAAAACATATAGACAACTCTCAAATAGATTTTATTTGACAAAGTATTAAAGGGAAAAAAAATGTCTGCACGGAAGAAGGGCAACAAAATGCAAAAATGATTTGATACCTGTAAACACAGAATGAAAAAACTCCACATGCGATCAAAACTTCTGAAAAGATGCCAAAATGACCTTATCTCAACAAAATTCACTTTCCCAACCCATCCGGCTTTGTTAGGCGGCTTGTCATCCTACGCATTTAGGTCACGATAAGGCTTTCAGACTGACTGGCATATACATGCTTATAAACATTTCACATCAATTATAACTAAGCACAGAAGATTTCCTCCTTGGTTTCAGCCAAAAATCGAAGCATAGAGAAAAAGAATATCTAGGTTTTGTTTTTTTGAAAGAAAAAAGGGAACATCTAAACAAAAATACAATCATTAAAATATAAAGTTCAACTACATGCTACATCATCCTCTAATGTTATCAACAGACTTCTCAAATGTTATGTGTGATTTAAATTGATCCTGCCATACACATTCCATTTACATCAAATATGTATGGCAAAACGAAAGAGAGATAAGTTGACTATTGATACCTTCAAGTATCCCATTGATAAAAAGTTGAGGAACCAAATTAAGCAAATAAGAATCGTTAAAGGACCAAAATTATAGCTTCGCTTAAACCATTGAATGTAAAAAGTAGGGATTTACCCCAAAAGATCAAGTCCTTTATTAAAGAATTGAAGTTGTGTATGTCTACCAATTAATCTAACACCGTAAACAGATATGGCACCCAATTCAGTACAATCTAATCAAATATAGCAAACTCTTTCACGTAGAAACAAAAAGGACAATTATCATATGATTGGCAAAAATGAGAAAATTTCAATCTAAAGACTCAAAAGCAGCTAAGAGATAGTAGAATCCCCACTTCCCATTACAACACAGGAAATTGTTATTCAATCATGCTCAGCAGCATATTAGACAACTGAGTATTTACATAGATTGGGCTGACTTTGTTTGCCGTTGCGGCTTCAAGTTTTTGTTTTGATATGTTGGTTTTGTTGTTTTTTTCCATGCATTTTCATTCTAGTGGAGTATACCTTATTCTCTTTTTTATATCTTCCTTCTTTCCTAATGAACTTTATTTGACACCCAAAAATAAACTAGATAAAAACTAAAATAAAATTTATACAAGTCTAAGGGAGCAGTACGCCCACATCTCGAACTTTGCAGCTATTCACAAAATTTATGATGATCATGATAGAGGTAAACCCCCTCCCCAAAAAAACGCATATAATTTCTCATGTTAATACTTCAGAAGAAAAAAACATTATTGTATTCAAAGTATGTTTAAAAAATGAGATATTATAAACATTGCTTACCTTCGATTTGTCAAAAACCACCCGTTCAGGTGGGAGGCTAAAGAAATCGGCATCAGCACGCATCGGCCAACCCAACCGAAAACAATCAGCAGACCTACAATTATGTTATTAGAATTAACTTCTAGAAAGGCATTGACAACAAATGGGAGACAAATTAAAAACATAAATTATACCAGAAATATTCATTTAAATCGTCGTAGTTCCGCCATTGTGAATGCTTTGACCTTCCCCATTTGCTTTTTTTAGCTTCCTTTTGATCAAAAATTATCAATTTATTTTCATATTCAATTTAATAAGAATTAACTTTTTCTGGATGTGACAGCCACAAACAAGAAACAAAGAAAGGAATATAAAACTATGAAAAGGTGGGAGAAAAACCTCTGCAATAACGTTGTAGATAGGAGTGACCACTTTCCTTAAGAAAGCCTCATCTTCACCTCCATATGCTGGCTTGATATTTTCACCAGTCATTGGACTGACATTACCAGCAAGCATACCATACAATTCAAAAGCCATCTATTATCACGATAAAAAATCTCAATAGGTGTCAATATCCAACCAAAGTAATTTGTTACCATCAAAATATTCATTTGACACAAACATAAAGTTGTTTATATATAGAAAGAGGAGACGAGAGCAGCTGTTAAAACCATTGTGAGAAAATATGCACACACACATTGCCAACCCAATTTCCATGCACAAAATTATGAAATGAAGATTGTGAAACATAGGCATGAGAAATTCATGTTCCAACACAAACAGCTATGAGCAGAAAATTACATTACATGATATAACAAAGATACAAAACAACAATTAAAAGAAACATCATGTCTTTTTAAGTTCCTATGCATCCATATTATGATGTCAGTGATCCACTGAGTAGAGAGATAGTAACACTCTTAATATTGAATCAGCTCAGGTTTAAACATCAAGAAGATACAAAAACAAGCTCTCACTTTACAAACCTTGTTGTTATAAAAGCACATATTTGCATATTTATCTAATACACCACAACCACACTCAATGGTAGATTCTCCTCAAACAAGTTCTCAATCATGTACTCTGTCCTCCTTGTTTCTCACAAATACTCTCCTTATTAAAATGATAATGATCAAAAGTTCTAAAATAGCGCCATTTGTTTTCCTCCTGTTAAAAATGTTTGGGAAGAAGGGGAATAAGAGTTGTAAGGAGAACCGAATGATGGCATAAGGAAAAGAGGCAAAGAAATGATTGCAGAATAAGTGTTAGGTTTTGCGTAGGTGAAGTGTATGTTTGGTTTTGCGGTGACTAAAATTGAGTTTGGTAGAATTATTTTGACAAAAAGTGAGTTGAATTAAATTGATTTATGTTCGGATACGTTCACATATAATTGGTTCTTATCAATTCATGTTGTTTGGATACATTGGATTAAAATTTCTTTTGAATTCATAATTACTAAAATGGGTTTTAATTGTACTATTCAAATCTTTGTTACTAAAGGATGTTTCTGGAAATATAAGGAGATCATTAGGACAGTTAATGGTAAATAGACAAAAAGTTATATTTATGTCAGAGCAATAAAGATCAAAATCAAAATTGAATACACTTGCCGTGTAAGCTCCAAATCTAAGCTTCAGCTTGAATCGATTTTGAAGGCCAGAATTGCTTTGAGAAAAGACAACCAAACAGAATGCAAAATACCAAAACCATGGTGAAGGTCTATGGGTTGGAACTTGGAAACGCCAAACCAAACAGGCACGAAAAAATGTCGGTAAGCAAACTAATGCATGTGCAAACCCACAAATATGAAAGGACCAATTAATTTAAGCAGGTATGTACACGGAAAATGCATGGCAAAAATCCATAAAATCCAAGTATTGGAGATAACAAAGTTGACACCTATACTATATAGACAACATAGATTGGTTTAAGTGACAAAGCATACATACATGGTGATATATATAACAAAGGCATTCTGGCATGAATCTTAGGTTGGCGGCTTCACCCCATATTAGAAGATATAGACCCATATACAGTAGTTTGCGCTGCTGCACTTCTTGCTGTATGGTAGGTAACCTGCAATGTGCATCCACTAGACATGTTACATGCAAAACTCAGAAACACACATTTCTTGACAAAACTCAGATATGGAAGTTAAAAAATTCTACATATAAGGATCCAGACTCAACTTAATTTAATTGCCCATTAATAGATTTAACAATAATACTGGTCATTCACCCCATTAAAAAACAATAATACAGGTCAAACTTCATTGCTACAAAAGAGAGCAGTTCCAAAATAAGTCTTGTTGTCATGAATCATGTAGACTTGACCAAACATCTCCAGTCAGCAAGACATAAGTTATAGTATTTTTCAACATTAGGAAAACAAAAACACTCACCAAAGGCTACTTTTCCGATCCAAATATTTGCACCATTTTTTGTAATTCTTGAACAGTTTCTTCATCACTTCTGTCAGAGCACCCTCGTCCAACTAATCAAACAAATGCAATTACTCATAGTCAGAACTAACCCAAATTTCTGCATGCATATTTGTGTTGATAAAATCTGAAAGAAAAGGATTAGGTGTGTTGGTTTTACTTTCTGTATTCACTATGGTTGAATATGTTTTCACTAATAATGGTAAAATGCCACATTGCTTTCACTGTGTTTCTTGTTCTCGGGAACTTGCAAAAGAAAGAGTAAACACAATGTAGTTTCAACCATTTCCTTCGCAATATCATGGAAAAGTTAAAACAGCGTGAAAAACATGGTGAAACTTAGACCCTTTTTGTACATTCTTCACTCATCTGTTTTTAGACCTTTTTTTACATTTTCTTTGTATAAAAACTAAATAAATAAAAAAGCTTTCTACGGATATTAAAATTGAAAATATGTACCAATACTTGAAATGAAAAACTGACCTTAGGCTGCTGATCAGGCTTTGGAAATTGTCTTATATGAACATTAGCAAGCAATAAGATCAAATGCTCTCTCTGATTTGCAACATTGTGCTTCTGAATTAAGTATAAAAACATATTAAAACTAAGAGGTTAAACAAATTCAATTAATCACTGGTGTAGTTTTTAAAAAAATAATTGAAGATTATTCAAATAAACAAGTAGCCTTGCAGTCCCTAATTTTGTTTACCTGAAATCCAAACATTGACCCAAGCCAATCTAAAATGTCTTCGTCTTTTTTCTTCTTGTAGTCGTTAGGCCACGGAAGGCCCCTAGTGTTACGAAGAGAAAATACAGCAGCTTGGATCTGTAAAGAAGTTATGAATAAGTATTCTCATTGAAAGTCAGGTGGGGCCAGAAGTACAAATGTATATTAAAGATTAAAGATTGTGCCTCGGGAAATCTCATTATCGCTTGATTTGCACTATCAGGATCAAGAGGAAGAGTATTGTAAGGGACTAAGATCTCCGTCTTCTCAGCAACTTTATCTTGTGTCTCCAAAATCTATTACAATGGCAATGTAAATCAATCATATAAACAGTACAACAGCCAGAATAAATCTAACACCAATAATATATGTTCAGACAAAAGGGAACACCAATAATAATAAAAAAAACTTAGGATCCATAGAAAATAACCTCACGATCAACTTCCATAGATTGGGTCATGTTAACGGCCTTCAAAACCTCAAAAAGAACATTAGCAGTCTGATATGCCTTGGTAAGCTGTGCACTGAAAGAAGAGACAAACTATCATTACTCATTATACAATTGCCAGAAAACATAGCAAACTGAAAATGATCAAAGGAACCAACCGGTCAGCTTTATCAGCAGCATTATGTAAAGCTTGGATATACTTCTTGTAGTAATGCTGATAAAAACTCTGCATTTCACGAGCATCACTTTTCTTTACCCTTCCCTTCAAAGTTGGATCGTTTTCCTAGTAATTACGGAAACAATAAAAATACAGAGACTTAGCATGAAACTATTTAAATTACCATAGAAGGTCATAACCATCAAATATTACTAAAGGCAACCCAACTAACTACTCATTCTATAAAGCATCACATCTTATTAGAGGCAACTATCTATATTCCATATACCAGCCAGCAGCAAGTCACATGCACTATATGTTCAATTGTAAAACCCTGCACCCTTAACAGATCACAAGTCAACACACTTGCAAACTTGTTTCAACGGTCTCCAACCCAAATTAGAAAATAGAAAGGATGACTAACAATTGATTTTCAGTTTCGACCTTCAATTAGTACATTTCATTTTCATAGTTGCATACTCAGTCAACAAACACAATGCAAATACAACAACACTCACTTTCACACACAAATATCAATCTCTAAACTAGATTTCACAAATATCAATCTATACAGAACAAGTTACAGTGTTACACGCAAAAACATAATGTTGTCAAATCCCGCTACAAACAATACTATTTTTTTTTTTTGTCAGATAGTCTAGTGGCTAGAATTTCACCCTTAACGCTACAAAAAATACTATAGCACCACCATAACAGGTAATTGTCAACATTTTGTACTAAATAACATATTGCAGAATCATATCAATTAATTAAAATTCAACTACGCTATAAGTCTATAACCCGCTATAGCAACTATTTAACAACACCGGAAGAAAAAAAATTACTCTTTCAAGTCGTTGAAGAAGTGCAGTTTTGAATTGACGAACACCACGACCACTTGAAGTAGGATCCAACCTATGAGCTTTCTCAAATGCATAAAACCGACCTAAAACACAACAAAAATACAAAATCAAAATCACCACCAAACACAGCATAGCATATAACATTGCAAGAATGAAGAATGATATACTTTAACTTACATAAATAAGCAACTCTAGGATGAGTCTTTTCAACTTCATTAGCAACACGAAGAATAGGTGCAATTTCAACTAGAGAAGAAGGAACAACTTCACTATCAAATATTGATTCTCCTAAATTCCCAGCCGTCGGCGCTCGTACAAGGCGGCGTTGCGGTGGTTCCGACGGCCCTGGTCCCCTTGAAGACGACGACATTCTCGGAGAATAAATTAAAGCCTCTCTCTGTATCCTACATTACAATGCATAACAAAATCAATCACAAAAATCAACAACACTATAGCAGTTTATCAGAGAGAGAGAGAGAGAGAGAGAGAGAGAGAGAGGAAAATGAAGAATACAGAGAAAGTGAGAATGTAACAAACCCTAGCAGAGAGAAAAAAGAGAAAGTAGAAAGGTACTCCTAGTGAGTGATGTGAGAACTTCGAAGCTAAGAAAAAGAGAGAAAGTGGTGACTCAGTGAGTGAGTTGGTGAGTTACTGTTGTCGGTTCCGAACACCAGTCACAATTCAAAACCTTTTCTTTTCTTTTCTTTTCTTATTCTTTTCTGTTACTATTTTCTTTTCTTTTTCTTTTTTTTACAATAAATAATTAAAACATTTATTTCTAGTCTAATTTAGTTAAGTATTTTGGCAAGATTTTTTAATTTTATAGAAATTTATGTATGTGTATCTCTATGGAATTTAGTTTTTTCTAAAAGATCTTTTAATTTAATCTCAAAAAAGGGATAAACAATCAAACCACACTAAAATATTATTTCATTATTATAGTATTAATTTCTAAAATATTTTAATAGATTTTTTTCCTTTTATATATTATTGAATGCATATATTTAAAACAAGTAGAAAGTGGATGTTTTTTTTCGAGACTGGGGTATTCACTGCCGAACACAGTGATTAATTATTCGTTATATTTGAGACACTTTAAAAGATGAGATAGCTGATCTAGAGATTTAAAGTTGCTCCGTACTCAAGGTAGAATCGAACCTTCAACCATTAATTAAGGAAGGATCAACTACAACCGTCCAATCACACCTTCTAGATTAAAGTGGATGTTTGATATGCTATAAAAATAAGTAATGACATATAATAATTTTAGTTGTATTCTATTTAATTTTAAAATTTATATTTAAGGGTAAGATATAAGATAAAAATTATAAATTCTTGTCCACCTATAAACTCTAAATTATAATACGCCTTTTTTCTCAAATATTAATTATCTAAAATACTAAAATAAAATAAAAAATATACAACTACAAAAATAAACAACAAAAAAAATTGTAAGATGCAAAACAACAAATTATTAAATACACTGCCAAATTTTATTTTGTAATATTATGTTCATGTACCAAAATGAGGAATCTATACTATATAAATAAATTCTTAAAATACCTCAAAAAAAAAATTCTTAAAAAGACAATAAAATATGGAGCTTGTGAAATATGATTCCTGTTGTGGCCCACACACACGCACACTTTTCATTTAACGCCTCGCCACTCTTACTTCCTACCATGCTTCCCAGCTGTGCTTTTCACTCTTACATTATTACATCAAATTAAATTTGGTTTTACAATATTTATATTTATATTTACATTTATTTATTACATTATTCGAAGAACATTTGATATGTTAAAACCTTTGTTTAATCAATTTTTTGTTTAATTTTATAAAAAAATTGGAGCAAAACAAATTGAGAGTAAAAAAATAAAATACAAACCTTGTTCTATCATTTATTATTCTGTCTAATTTTAATATTTTATAGATTTATATATA
Source organism: Trifolium dubium (assembly GCA_951804385.1). NCBI lineage: Eukaryota > Viridiplantae > Streptophyta > Magnoliopsida > Fabales > Fabaceae > Trifolium > Trifolium dubium. Next base: position 370,287 of record OX638065.1, read on the forward strand.
TAATAACATTAGAAAGATTCCAGTATAATAGTAGTATATAATAGTGTCAAATTTGTTGCATTGCATTGTTTAATAGATACATGATCTAACTTATATTCTTCCCTCGATGAAATATTCTATATCACATGTAACCAAAATTAAATTCTATATCACATGACCTTTCACTATTACGTAGATCTTTCGCCAAAAACAAAATATCTTACGTAGATCATATTGCTTTTCTATGCAGCCAAATTTATGTCTCACAATTGGTTTTTTCTTAGTTTTTTTTTTTGTTCTACTAGTTTAACTAGTTGTTAGAAGCAGTTATGTTTTATAATGATGATTAGCTACTAGAAATTACTTAGTAACATATGAGTATGACTAATATCTTTCACTCTTCAATGCAATGCAACCAAATTCATAATGAAAATTTTATTTTTTCAGTTGAATGATTCTCTCAACATTAACATGGTATGAGAGCATAATGAGTTCTAATGACCATTTCTCTATTATCTTCTCAAGTTTTCTTTCATTTCGATATAAACTTATGAGAGCGGTTGAATGTGATACTTAAGAGCTTTTGTTGACATGTACAATGCTGATATTTTCTAGAAGCACACAATTGGAGCAACATCTCAAGTACTATGATAGATACACTTTATTGGTCCAATATTAAGTGAAATTTCAGAACCAAGTGCATCATGTTTTTTCTTTTTGACAAAGACAAGTACATTGTTATAGGGTAAAAATGCAGTGATTAAGTAGCTTCTAGAAGACACTGATATAGTTGGGAAATAATTAAAATCATTCCATTAGTTGCACTCAAAACAACTATATCATCCTACACAACAAATTTGCCTACAAGTTGAAAAAATAGAATGAAATACAAATCATAAAACAGCTGAGAACTAGCAACATGTCAATAATACTGACTAAATTCCACATTGATATACAAAAAAAGAAGCTCAACTTACTACACATGAGAATGTAAAGTTTCAACAGAGATTTAAACAAGGAAATACTCATTCATCTCGAGTAGCAGGGTCCATTCCAGTAGAAGGGGTGTCGGCAAAATATTCTTGGTGCCTTAAATTCACACCATACTGTTCATAAAAGATAACAAGTGAATTAGATGTAAAGAAATATTAAAATATCAAAACAATCAATGAAAAATTAACAGTATCTTATAAGCTAATCTAGCTTATGTCTGAGGCAATAACATGTTAGACATTGTATTAGACGACAATACAAGAGGATAGGATAAGAAATAACTACAGCAGTTATGTTTTATTGTTAATTGTCAGTTTTGTGCTACTAGCTTAGCTAGCTTGCATACAGCCTCGCCATTAGTACAGACTACAAGATGTGGGATTCGGTGCTTTTTGGAACAAATATTAGAGGCCTGTGATTGTGTGTGTGTGTGTGTGTGTGTGTGTCTATCCAGAAGCAACAAATATACTTAGCATAACAATTGAGTGTGTACGCAAACAAATAATATCAGTAAAAGATTTGCAAGTCTTATGACATGACACTCATAACAAGGAGTTTACTTCAACCCTTTTAAATCTAAACAAATTTTCTTACCTCACGCAGGGCCTTCGATAGATCTTCCATTGTCAAAACCAGGCGCCTATCCTGTCATATTGAAGTGTCAGTACTACACACACACATACAACGGATGTGTATGGACAAAACTAGATTAAAATCTGTCAAAAGACTCAACCTTCTGTTGCCTGTCCCTTTTGTCTTTTGGAATCGATGCTTGCCTTGCTTTGCAGTGCCTACAGTTAACCTCTAGTGAAATCAATATACCAGCATATAGACATGTAAAAGACAGGAGAAACTAAATGACAATTAATAATGCACTTATGACTAAGATCAGAGAGATAGTAATGCCATTGCAAAAGAAAGGGATAGAAACACAAAATTTACAGTGTTGTGTGTACATTGATTAATGGACTTTTACAAAAGAAGGGAATAGAAGCCCAGAGATTAAGTGCAATTATTCAAAATAATTAGATTGGATTTTGTTGTGTCTTATCCTATAAAGTGCTTTAGACACGCATTCGTTAAAGAAAAAAATTCCATTAGTCACTCATTGATTTCATCACCCACATGCATCAACACCTTTTTTGCCAAAACTCAGAATACTTCTTTTGGGAAACTAGAAATAGATTTCTAGGAAGACTATTTCCCATATTTACTACCATGCACATAAATAAAACGTTGCGATGCAGTTATTGATAATAAAATAAATAAAATAAAACAAGAAAAAGATTAAGATTTGTCTAAGAGAAAGGGCAAGAAGAATATACTGGAGAGCATCGCCTGCAACTTCTGCAACAAATTTCTGAGTGGCAACAGCTACTAGTCTAGTCCTGAAATATTGGTACATGAACAAGAAGCACAATAGCTAAGAATCAAACTTGAGTAAAAATAAATCAGTTAACAACAATCAACCAAAAGGAAGAAATATTGAACCCCTGTGAATACAAACTCAAACAAATCCCAAGACAAGAGAGAAAAAGAAAACAAAGGCTAGAATGTCGGAGCATCAGAATTTGCATACATCTTTGTTCTTTAACAAAAATTAAATGGGTTTAAAAATGACAACCTTCATTTCACATATATGGACAGACTACAACATAATCAGATAGATTCCATATGACATAGATATATATAGGATTCCATATAAAGTGTATGAACGATTAACATAAACAAAGACACAAATTAAGGTCTTATGGAAATAACATAACCAAGCCTCATCCCACCAAGTGGGAAGAAGTATTTGTACATGAACAAGAAATACAATAGCTAAGAATCGAGTTGGAGTATAAACTAATCAGTCAACACCAGTCAACTAAAAGGGAAGAAATAGTGTTCCTATATTTGCTTAAAAAAACAAATAACCAATATTTTAGTACAGCATAAAGAAATAAAAAATGATGGTAGAGACCTCAAAACAGAGGTACTTAGATTGGACAGGATCCTACTCCAAGGCATACTTAAGTTCAAAGGATTAGAGTGTTATGGGAGTTGACTATCACTCTTAATGAAGATAGGTTTGATTGGCCATCTCTATCTCTAAAGAAGGATGTTTCTAGGATTGTTTTACAGTGCCGCACCTGTCAGTTTAGCCCTCATCCCTTCACGCTCAGACAGAATAAACCTGAAAGCATGATAAATAATGGGTTTGCTCGCACAAAATTTCACACACCCTCACATCATCACATGATAAAGCAAAAAAATAAAGAACATTTAGTCCCTACTCCCTCATTCTCCCATATTCATCATTAAGTACTATCACATTAACAAAAGAAAAATGTCCCAAAATAAGTGAGTCGTTCTACTCCTAAATTAATACTATGTACAATAATTTAAAGTTCATTATACCCCAATATGCGTTTACGTTAATAGTTACTAACACTCAGCAGTTAATAAGGATAATGCTGTAAAACTGTTGCATTCTTTCATTCATTTACTATTTCGTTTTGAACAATCACAATTTTTCAGAGTCCTTGTAAAATAACCTAAAGTAACACTCAATATAGAACAACGGAAATAAAAAAGCTGAATAAAAGAAAAGGGGTACCGACAATCGAACATCAGGACATTGAAAGCCACTCTTTGCCAAGTAATGCTCAACCAACTCATCAGGTATCTAAATCACACACAGTAAAGTAGTAATTAATTAATTAAAATGGATATATGCATTATTATGGACTAGTAGATGGATATGAAAATAGTGAAAAGAAACAAACTAACAGTGGGAGTATAATCGGTTAAGGAAGATAGGAATTCGGAGAGTGCAGAATCATCGTCTGCGGATCTTCCTTCGCTTGAACTTGTTTGCGGCGGCTGATGATTCTGGTTCATCTTCCAATCACTCATTCACTATCCTGTTCCCATCAACATTCAAAATTATTCATCAAATTGACAAATTCAAATTCATGATAACAATATCAATATCAATAATAATAGATAAATTCAATAATAATAATAATAATAATAATAATAATAGTAGTAATAGACAAATTGAATACAAATTAACAAAGAAACGGTGAAATATGAAAGAATCAAAGAATTTGACAGAAGCAAAAAAGAAAAATTAGAAAAAAGAAACAGTGATTATTTTTTTTTTTTAACGGCAAATATATATTATTAATAAGCCGATCTCCGTACAAGACGAGCAGAGACCTGTAAAAGATGAACTACAAAACAAAGGTGCCGTATATAAGCGGAACACCAGTGAAAAATACCGAAACAAATACCACCTAACAGAGGTTACTTCTAATCCCAACTTAGAAATACACTCCTCGGCTTCTAGACCACCGAAGAAGACATCAACTCAACCAAAAAAGATACCACTAGACACTAACTCCGACCTCGAAGCAAAATTGATCGGCCCATCAGAATCAAAAAGGCAGCTCCGATGAGTCAAAAATTGATGGGGCAACGATAGAATAAAAACCTAGGCAGGAAAGTCTCAGCTCGTAGTCCACCTCCAAATAGTCAATACCGATGCAGAGAAGTCAACCAGATACAAAAAAAATCTGCAAATCTCAACAGATTTGGATACCTTCAGAGGCTCAAAAATGAGTCCTGCAAATCTCAAGAGATTTGAAAGTGGTCAGAAAATCAAGTATAGAAAACCAATCACACACCGTATTAACCATATACCAACATCACCAAATCCAAACACCACAAATACCTCACCAACACAAACACCCGTCAATACCTTGCACCACCACCACAACTCCTTCTCAACACCAACAACCATCACCAAAACCATAGTTGGGGAAAACGAAATACCTGTCGCCGAAGCAAACAAACCACCACCAAACCAACACCTCACCACCGCAACAACCCTCAAAGCCTTGAACCACTTCCACAACACCTTCTCGAACACCAACAATCACCACCAAAAACAAAGACGGTGCAAACGAATAACCACCAACCCGTCGCCGAAGCAAACAGAACCACCACCAAAATGTCGCCGTAGCAACAACACATCCATCACCCTGAACCAACAACCACCACGGCACCACCGGAGCCACCAACCACCGCTGAAACAGAGCCAACCACACCAGAAAAATGAAACAAACCAAAGAAGCAGCAAAAAGAAAACAAAACGACCGGAAAAAGACCGCCGGAACCAGATCCGCATAAAAAACGATCGGAAGACAAAGCAGAAAACACCACCACCACCCACCATGGCAATAAAACAACGAGGAACCAAAGGAAAAAAGAATAGCTGGCCGGACAAAACAGAAACGCGATGGTACGGAGCGGAAGAGCTCAACGCACCACCGTTCATGATGGTTACATTGTGATGGTGGAGTTTGGATTTTAGGAAGGGAGCGGCGGCTGATGTCTAGGTTAAGAGATCAACAGTGATTATTTATTTAGTTTGAAAAAGTAGTGAAAGAAACGTACCGGAGACGGAAAGAAGAGATGCGTCGCCGGAGGAGATGGAGTCGCGCGGGGAATGAATGGTTTGTTTGTGACTCACTCACTCACTCACTGATTTGGTTTGTCTCTCTCTCTCTCGGGTCAGAGTTCATATGGGCTACAAAAACGGGTTAACCCGGCCCGGCCCAATATTCCATTCATTCGCTTATAGCATCATTTAATAAAGTACAAGATAAATATGTGTCTAGTTCATTGAACGAGTAATATATATAGTTTTTAAATAAGGTTAGATAATGAATCTAAAATATAATTTTAATTTATAAATAAGTTCATATGGAGTAATCTAATCTAAAAGTTGACAAGCTTTTTTTTTCTTTCATACTTTTATTTTTAAAGCAATTTTTACATAGCCCAAAAATCGTTTTAGCACAATATTTATTTATAATAATTTTATTTATAATAATTTATTTATAATAATTTTATACTCTTTCTTTCCCTACTATTCAATAGTAACTTGGATGAATATTAATTTTAACATAACATAATCTTCTCTTTGTGTCAAGAGCAATCACACAAGTAAGTTATACATTATATCTTCATCCAAAATCTTAAGCATTGAGTTTTATAAGACCTCTCTCTTATATGTTGATCAACATCAACTCTTATTCCGTCAAAAAGAAACCTCAACTCTTATATTCAACTTGACATATCACAACATCTCTTTCACAAATGTGAGACTCTCGACGTCCATGATCCAACACTATAAATCTCTCTCGCTCTCCCCTATCAATTCAAATCAGGTTATGATACTATTGGTCATTGTTAAAAGTATAATTCATGTTCTACGCATTCTGAGACTGATCTGAGAAAGATCAAGTCTGTGTTAGTTTTTCTGTATAAGTTTTCTGTTTTAGTTTCAGTTTTGCTTGTTGGCTAAGTAACTATAATTAGCCTTGTTAGTTAGTTAGTTAGGGGTTTGTTAAAGTTTGTTTGTCTTAGGTAGTTATTCAATTGTGTATATAACTACCTCCTACCCCTTGAGGATGAATAAGGATCAATAAGCTTTTTTCATAATCACTTTTCCAAAATAGCTTTTCTCTCAAAACTCTCTTCTTTCTCTCCCAAACATCTATCATCACGCTTCTTGCTCCAACAAGTGGTATAACAGAGCCTTGGTTAGAAATCACCATAGATTAAAACCTTGAATCATTGCACAACGATGGCAAGTTCTAGCGCAAATGGAGGAACTACATCAAGTCATTTCCCAGCAAACCTCCCTGTTTTCAAAGGTGAAAACTTTGATAGATGGCTGGCACAAATGAAGGTGATCTTCAGGTTTCAAGATGTTGTTGAAATCGTGAATGAAGGTCTTGCAGCACTTCCTGCAAATCCAACAGACGCAGAGAAGCTGGTTCACAAAGAACACTCCAAGAAAGATGGCAAAGCTCTGTTCTTGATCCATCAATGTGTTGACCCAAACATATTTGAGAAGATCATTGAACAAGAAACAGCAAAAGGTGCAATGGATACATTAAAGAAGATCTATGGAGGTGATGAGAAATTGAAGAGAGTAAAGTTGCAGACATTGAGAAAGGAATTTGAGATGCTACACATGGAGGAAGGTGAATCTGTTGCAGATTACTTCTCAAGATTGGTTCAGTTAACCAATAAAATGAAGACTTGTGGTGAAGCTCTGGATGATCTCAAGAAGGTAGAGAAGGTATTGAGATCATTAACAGACAAGTATGACTACAAGATCAGTAGCATAGAAGAATCAAGAGACTTGCAAGAAATGAAGCTGGAAGAGTTACAAGCTTCATTAGAAGCTCATGAGATGAGGCTGAAACAGATAAGTTCAGAAAGAGAGAAAGGTCCTGAACAAGCATTGCAAGCAAAGATTCAAAAGAAGGGATACAAAGGGAAAGAAAAATGGAAAAAGAAGAAGTCAGATCAATCTGAGAGTATTCTAAAACACATGTTACAGAATCAAGCAAGAATGGCGGTCAAGGAAAGAAGCCTTACAAGAAGAAGGACAAAATGGACATTCAATGCTACAATTGTCAAAAGCTTGGTCATTATGCAAGGGAATGCAGAAGTGACAAGAAAGACAAGGAAGAAGCACATTTTGCTAATGATGATGATGACTCAGATGATTCACTGTTAATGGCTGTCACTGACACTGAAGTGGACAAGTCTAACTTGTGGTATTTGGACACAGGTTGCAGTAATCACATGACTGGCAACAAGAAGTGGTTCTTGAAGCTTGATAGCTCAGTAAGGAGGAAGATCAAGTTTGCAGACAACAGTCGTGTAATATCTGAAGGTATGGGGACTGTTCTTGTGAAAAGAAAGGATGGTCATGAATCAGTCATCAATGATGTGCTGTATGTTCCTACAATGACAAGTAACTTGATCAGTCTTGGTCAATTACTTGAGAAGAATTACTCTATGGCTATGGTGAATAGAGAATTGAAGGTCTATGATGCTAATGGAAGACTAATCCTAAAAGCTCCACTAACCAATAGCAGAACTTTCAAAATTGAGATCAATGTGATTGATCATCAATGTTTTGCTGCAACATTTGATGACAATTGGTTATGGCACCAGAGATATGGTCATTTGAATTTTAGAAGTCTCAGCTTGCTAAAGTCAATGAACATGGTGAAAGGCTTACCTCAGATCAAAGCACCAAGTGAAGTGTGTGAAGAGTGTTGCTCAGCAAAGCAAGCTAGGAATTCATTCAAAAAGGACTTGCAAATGAAGTCAAAGGAAAAGCTGGAAAGAATTTGCTCATATGTGTGTGGACCATTTGGAGTAAAAACAATTGGAGGTAATGGTTACTTTCTAACTTTCATAGATGAATTCACAAGACACTTGTGGTTGTATTTGATTGAGAAGAAGAGTGAAGTATTCACAGTGTTCAAGAAGTTTAAGTCACTTGTAGAGAAACAAAGTGGACTGAGTATTAAGAAACTGAGAACAGATGGTGGTGGTGAATACACTTCATTAGAATTTGAAAAATTCTGTGAAGATGAAGGCATTGAGCATGAGATCACTGCTCCATACACACCTCAGCACAATGGTGTAGCTGAAAGAAAGAACAGAAGCATATTGAATATGGCTAGAAGCATGCTTAAATGTAAGAACATGCCTCATAAGTTTTGGGGAGAAGCAGTTTCTACTGCAGTTCATATTATCAATAGAAGTCCAACAAAGAAGTTACACAATGTAACTCCACATGAAGCATGGACTGGTCAGAAGCCTAGTGTTAGTCATTTCAAAGTGTTTGGCTCACTGTGCTTCAAACATGTTCCTGAGCAATTAAGGAAGAAACTTGATGATAGGAGTCAGCCAATGATCCTATTGGGCTATCACTCTACTGGAGCATATAGATTGTATGCACCAAATGAGAACAAAGTGGTCATCAGCAGAGATGTGAAGTTTGATGAAACTAAAGGGTGGAATTGGGAGCATGAGACCAGTTCAAACATTGAGCTCATTCTGGAGGAACCAAGTGAAGTGGAGAATCCAATCACTGTGGAGCAGAATGAACCTGAACAAATCAACAATCAACAGCTGAGAAAGTCAACTAGGGAGAAAACACAATCAGTTAGGCTAACTGGTTATGAAGTGTTTCCTGATCAAGCCATAACAGAAGGTGGTGAATTGATCAATGAAGCTATGATAGCTGAGCTGGAACCTGTGACTTTGGAACAAGCTTTGAATGATGTTAACTGGGTGAATGCAATGAAAGAAGAACTGAAGTCTATAGAGAAGAATGATACTTGGCAATTGATGCACAAGTCAGTTAACAAGAGACCAATTGATGTGAAATGGGTCTATAAGCTGAAGATGAGATCAAATGGTGAAATTGCAAAGTACAAAGCAAGGCTAGTAGCAAAAGGTTTTCTGCAGAAACCTGGTCTTGATTTTAATGAAGTATTTGCACCAGTTGCAAGGTTAGAAACCATTAGACTAGTTGTTGCAATAGCATCTTACAAAAGTTTGGCTATGCATCAATTAGATGTGAAATCTGCATTCTTGAATGGTCCATTAGAAGAGGAAGTCTATGTCAAGCAGCCACCAGGATTTGAAATCAAGGGTGAGGAGTATAAAGTGTATAAGCTGAACAAAGCACTTTATGGATTAAAACAGGCTCCAAGGGCATGGAACAAGAGAATTGATAACTTCCTACTCAAGTCAGAGTTCACTAAATGCACATCAGAACATGGAGTGTATGTGAAAGGTACAAATGAAGATTTAATCATTCTGTGCTTGTATGTTGATGATCTGTTGATCACTGGATCAAATGAGAAGTGCTTACAGAAGTTCAAAATTGACATTATGAAGGAGTTTGAAATGTCAGATTTAGGAGAACTATCTTACTTCTTAGGCTTAGAATTTGTGAAAACAAGCAAAGGTATATTTCTGCATCAACAGAGGTACACCAAGAACGTTCTGAGAAGGTTCAACATGAGCAATTGCAATCCTGCAATCACTCCTATGGAGACTAGTGTAAAGCTAAGCAAGTGTACAGATGAGGAATTAGTAGATTCAACACTGTATAAGCAGATTATAGGTTCATTAAGGTACTTATGCAACACAAGGATTGACATTTGTCATAGTGTTGGTCTGCTGAGCAGGTTCATGACTGAACCTAGAGTTAGTCACTTAACTGCAGCAAAGAGAGTGCTCAGATATGTGAAAGGAACTGATAGCTATGGTATTCTACTACCAAACCAGAGAAATAGCAAGGTTAAGCTGCAAGCTTATGGCTATTGTGATTCAGATTGGAGTGGTGATGCAGATGATAGGAAGAGCACTGCTGGCTACCTATTCATGCTGGGAAATTCACCAATCTCATGGTGTTCTAAGAAGCAAGGGATTGTTGCTTTATCATCATGTGAAGCTGAGTATGTTGCAGCTTCATTTGCAGCTTGTCAAGCCAATTGGATTGAGATGTTGCTCTCTGAATTGAAGGCAGTTGAAGGAACAAAGATGAGGTTGCTTGTGGACAACAAATCAGCAATTGATTTGGCTAACAATCCTGTTAGTCATGGCAGAAGCAAGCACATTGAAAGGAGGTTTCATTACTTAAGAGACCAAGTGAACAAGGATAAGCTTGATTTGGAATATTGCAAAACTGAGGTTCAACTTGCAGATATTCTGACTAAACCTTTGACAAGAGCAAGGTTTGGTGTATTGAAAGGACTTATAGGAATGGAAGTGCTAGAGAACATGATTTAGGTGGTGTGTTAAAAGTATAATTCATGTTCTACGCATTCTGAGACTGATCTGAGAAAGATCAAGTCTGTGTTAGTTTTTCTGTATAAGTTTTCTGTTTTAGTTTCAGTTTTGCTTGTTGGCTAAGTAACTATAATTAGCCTTGTTAGTTAGTTAGTTAGGGGTTTGTTAAAGTTTGTTTGTCTTAGGTAGTTATTCAATTGTGTATATAACTACCTCCTACCCCTTGAGGATGAATAAGGATCAATAAGCTTTTTTCATAATTACTTTTCCAAAATAGCTTTTCTCTCAAAACTCTCTTCTTTCTCTCCCAAACATCTATCATCATGCTTCTTGCTCCAACAGTCATGAGAAAAATCCTTACTAAATTAGATAAACACACGGATTAAAAAGAATTAGACAAGTGAGTTGAACACCACATTTTCACAAAAAATCTTTAAGTCGTTAAGTTTATGAGTTTCTTCACCTATATGTATATGTCGTTCATCCTCAACTTTTTCATCTATTGTAAAACTTTAACTCAATTAATATATCGCAATATATCTACAAGTGTGAAACTCTCCTCCGACTAACCACAACACGTTGTTACGTTTTCATATCAATTTGCTATATATATACAATTTGATTATATTGCTTTAAAATTATATTTTTGTAATGAATAAATTCTTAATTAATTTTAGTATACCATGAATAACTTTTTGGATGAGATGACAAGATTTATGAAAGAGACATAAAAAAGAGAAATAAAAGGCAAGGCGAGAAAAGTGTATGTTATAGACTAATTCAAATAAAATTCAATACAATGCATGTTGTTACGGCACCCATATATATCTCTATGATCTATTTTTTGTTTCATTTTTGCATCTTTTATTTTTATCCTTTTGTTTTGAATTTGATTAGTTTCATAACCATGCATTGGTCCGTTTCAAACGGAAAGTCAATAAGAAACGTTATTTTTGCTATTTCTTACCTCTTCCTTTTTTTTTTTTAATTATTCTTTTTATTTATTTATTGTATATTTGCTAATTACATTTTTGTTTCATTTTACCAATTACTCTTTATATAGTGATAATGTTAAAATAATACATATCATAAATCAATTGAAACTTCTTTGTGCCACTCTCTTTCTCTCTTCTAATTTTAAGGCCAAGAATCATATTTCACCCATCGAATTTCTAACTTAGTAAGGACATAAATGTCTTTTGAAAAAAATGCTTATAAAACTATAATCCATTAGTTTAAGTTTCTTCACCATTCATTCATTCTTGACCCTTATTTATTCTTTAACTTCTTCTTTATGTTAATAACATTTTCATAATACATATAGATAGATCAATTCTCAATTCTCAGTTACTATTTGGTAAATTTATTTTTTCCCACTACTATTATATTATTCATTTCGGTTCATTCAAAAACAATAATTGTTTCTTTAACATTGCTTCTTCTTTATATTTCTCCTGTATATGCATTATCTCTTTTTATCACCAATAATTAATCATTAATTAGTGTACAAAAATAAATATCAAAACATCATTTAAAAGAAAAATAATGAAATTGAAAAATATTGTGTATATAACAAATTGTATTTTCATTCACATCTCTTCATTATTCATCATCAATGCAAACAATTAGTTTTTGTTTTCATATACTTATATTGGTTTCTAAAATATCAAATTTGTTGTGATGATGATATGATATGATAGGAGAAAACTTGAAAAGGTAGAAGATTTTAATTAATGGCATCAACATGTTTTGTCAACAAGAATGAATTTCCTATGAAAGTGGTAGCTCCCATCTCTCATTCATATCCTGAACCACTTGCAAAATATGATGATGTTGTGGCAAATCCCAAACTCTTCATGCTTACCTTGGAGAAGCTTCATGCTTCTATGGGTACCAAGTTCATGTAAACTCTCTGTCTCTTTTCACTTCTTATTTTGTTTTGTGAATTTTACAATAATATAACTTCAAACGAAAGACGTGTATAATGTTTGCGACTTGTCAATGTCTTATGTCAGACAGACACTGATACAACACTAACATATCATGATTATATTCAATAATTTTTATTTTAATTATTGTTGCTTATTATAGCATCGTGTCTGGTGTTCGTGTATATGTATAACTAAAATTTTATTTCAGGATTCCCATTATTGGAGGAAAAGAATTAGATTTGTGTCGACTCTTCATTGAAGTGACTTCTCGTGGAGGCATTGAGAAGGTAAGATTTCAATTTTATGAATGTATTTGATCTATAATATTATAGACCAAATACATCAGTTTTTTAATGACTATAAAACTACATTTATTTCGTATAATAAAGAATGAAGATAGTAATGTATAAGTATCTCGGTCAGCGTTCACTTAAGCTCGAGGCATGTCCTAACGAGTTCCTTGGACCCAACTCAACTACACTATTTTCATAAATAAGTTTTTTAAACCATATTAATCATCCCTATAAATTTGTACAAAGATCTAAAAGAATTATATTTATCATTTTTTGAGATTGAATAATATCTTTAATCTTTATGGTAATTTGTGTTGCAGCTTATGAATGAGAGAAGATGGAAAGAAATAACTGCAGCTTTCAATTTTCCATCAACAGCAACAAATGCTTCATTTGTGCTAAGAAAATACTATTCTTCATTACTTTATCACTATGAACAAATCTACTATTTTAGAGCAAATAGATGGACACCAGCATCTTCTGGTTTGTGAATTTATATGAAATTGTTTATTTGAATTTGAATTTATATGAAATGATCATGCTCTAATGTACAAAATTGAAATTGCATTTTATCAGATGTTTTACAGAATCAATCAACCATGTCAATTCCTGCTTCAATAACACAATTTTTGCAACCTTCTCCAGCAACACAACCAATTGACTTTCAAAAGTCAGGGGTTAATGCTTCTAAATTGCCTCAAGGTCACTTCTCCAACTCAAAATAATATATATTTTTTCACACCACAAATAAAGAACAAAAAAAAAAATGGAGTATATCTAAAGTTAAAAGTTCCACATTAAATAATGTGAGATGACTTAAAGATGTGTTTATAAGTGGGGTCTATGAAGTACGTATACGTTCTTTCTTTGCTCTTTATTTAGATTAGGCATGTTTCGATGTCGGATATGTGTTGGTGTCCGACACGATAGCGACACATCACTAATGATTACATTGAATTTTATTATTTTCTCAATTTTTTATCGGCGTCGACATATCAATATGTGTTTGGTGTCAATATTCGTGCTTCTTAGGTGGGTACAATTTTCACCTTACAAGCTGGTTTGTCAAGTAGGTTGAGTTAGAGTTAGAGACTCGACCTAAATTTTAAGATGATATCAGAATCTCTCAACTCAACAAAAATTTTTAAGATGGTATTAGAATTTCTCTAGATCTACTATGCCATGTGCTATAAAGTTTCCATTATTGGATCCTCACCATTTATATATAAATAGTTACTAAACCAAAGCATGAACATATAAATAATGGTGTTTGTTCTGCAGTGTCTTTTTCAGGATCTTCATTTGTTGGAGTTATTGATGGAAAGTTTGAAAATGGATATTTAGTTTCAGTTTCAGTAGGTTCAGAGACACTCAAAGGTGTACTATATGAGTCTCCACAAAACATTACAATTAATAATAATAACAATATTGTCTCTTCTGCATTGGGTGTCCAACGCCGCCGTCGTCGTCGGAAGAAGTCAGAAATAAAAAGGAGAGATCCTGCTCATCCAAAACCCAACAGAAGTGGTTACAATTTCTTCTTTGCTGAGCAACATGCAAGACTAAAGCTACTAAACCAAACCATGGACAAAGATATTAGTAGAATGATTGGTGAACTATGGAACAACTTAAAAGAGTCTGAAAAAATAGTAAGTTACTTTTTTAAATCTTATTACTTGTTTGAATGTACTGTGTAACACCGATATTTCATATCGAAGATGTTAAAAAGATGTACGAGTGTGTGTTGAAATGTACGATTTTAGCACTCTTCACTATTAATAGTTCAGTCCAGTTCAATTTTTTTCCGTGAACCGAACCATAAACAGTCCTAGTGGATCGGTGTAAGACATGACACTTACACATGTGGTTACAAATCACTTTTATTTTCTTAAATTATTTCTGACTTTTACATGTTAATCTTAGTGTCAAGTGTTTGAGTCCTTCAGTTCCTATATACATGTTATTAATGATAAGTTTCAATGACATTAAGGTTTATCAAGAGATGGCCATTAAGGATAAAGAGAGGTACAAAGCTGAAATGGAGGATTATCGCGATAAATTGAAGACAGACATTGTAATCGATGGCGCGATGTCGCAGCAACAACAATTTCCAGAAGCAAATTCATCTTTGGTGGATGTTGACATGAAAATGCATGATTCTTCATTTCAAACTCCTGAGGAGAGTAGTTCTAGTGCAAGTGACTATGTTGCAGATGATATCAACATGGAAGCTAATTCCTCTGATGGAGTAAAAGTTGATTCTAAAGCTTTTGTACATTCAGACAAACCAAGTAAGGAAGGAGTTATGGAACTTCTTAGCCATTGTGAGGAAAAAACAAATGTTGGAGGATTTCAACAGAATCAAAAAATGAATGAGGGTCAAAACATGTTAGCTTTACTTTAGTGTAGCTAGAGAACATAAATTTTTGTGTTTAATTACATGACAAAGTTGATGTAGGGTATTTATTTTGAAGGCTTAGATTGTTATTTTTAAGATTAATGCAGGAGTTTAATTTTATTAACATTTATAATGTTTTTTTTTTTTTAAGACTAGACAATGGTGGTAATCTTCCAATAAATGAAATAGACATTTTCTAATGGGTCTTGCCTTTAATTTGTGCAATTTAGTAAACTCATAAATATATTTGTGGAGAACTTAAGTTTGAACCCCAATTGAAATCCTTCTTAGTTGGACTTTATTCATTTTACGATTGAATTTTAAATTTTTAAGATTTCTTTCTCTTGAAAGCTAGAGGATAATAAAAATTCATTTGAAGCTTTCCATTTCACTCTTTCTTGAATTTTAATTTAACTAGTATCAAGACCCGTGAGATGCACGGTGTAACATCCCGTTTTTTTTTAAAAAAAAAAATATACTATTCGTAAATTTAAAAGAGGAGACACTATATTTTTTTTTTCTGAACCGCTAATAAAACAACCAATTAATTAACTTCTTGTGAACCTTTCATCAATATAGTTATGACAATTATAAAAACCTCAACTTCCCACCGTTGAATGACAAACCAAATTGTAATTAAAAATTCCAGCAATTATCAAAATCAAAAGCCAATTATGGTCTCAAGGAATAATGAAAATAATCCAACATAATGAACTCCAACAGAAGGAATTTATCTAAATTGAAATCTATAACAAAAGGGAAATCCTAAAGCTGATCAATCTAAATCCTATACTAAGTCAGACTCAAACTTCTAAGAGCTTCACGGTCGACAAAACCATCATCTCTGTCTAGAATCATCACATCTAGTCCCCACCAAATGAATCATCTCGGGGTAATGAATTAAGGTCATCATCTGGTACAAAAGTAAGGGTCATCTCCATATCTCAAATATAATACAATAAGCATGATTATATAGACATATAATTGTAAAACAAGTGTAGAAATAAGACAAATAATCACTTCACCAATACCACTAGAACATATGCCAAAAACACCGATAAAAATCTATACAATCCAACACTTATCAACATGTACCACCAAAAATTTAGATCTATCGAACAATTCAACAAGTCCTAGTTGTTAGTCTACATGCCAACTAATGCAACCTACATGATCCGGATATCACTAAAACACCACTCCGTCAAGTGGATCCTCAATACACCACCTCGTCAAGTGGATCCTCAATACACCACCCCGTCGAGTGGATCCTCAATACACCACTCCGAAGAATGGATCACCAATACATCACTACAAAAGTGGATCACCGAAACACCACTCCGACGAGAGGATCAACAATGTATGAATGAATGAATGAATAAATGCATCTCTCTCAGTTAATTCCACAGAACTAAGAGACATCATTACACCAATAATGATCACTTTTACCAATCATAACACAATCTAATCGGTATCACCCATGAGTATAATCAACTTCGAAAGCCATATAGTAACTCACAATAACAACAACAACATCCATCAACAGTACACCAAGCAAAACACGTTGCAAATAGGAAATTAAAACACATGGAGTGATGCCCTTACCTTAACCTCGGCAATTATTAGCTCTCAACGCAGCGGTCTTCGCTTCACTATCTCTAAATTAACCTTCACAATTAAATATTCACTTACTTAGTTTCAAATCTTACATGTTCTTACTTTTTACTCAATATTTTCAACA
The DNA here is from genome assembly GCA_951804385.1 of Trifolium dubium. NCBI lineage: Eukaryota > Viridiplantae > Streptophyta > Magnoliopsida > Fabales > Fabaceae > Trifolium > Trifolium dubium. The sequence continues at coordinate 387,288 of OX638065.1, forward strand.
AAGGTTGTTATTGTTATTTTAATTATCTATTTGTTTATCTTATTTCTTAACTTCACTGGTGTTCAAACGAAACCATACAATCTTCAGTGTTTCTAAGAATTAATATCAATTTTCAAAGCATCCTATAACTAAAACCATCGACCGACTTGATTTTGGCTAAGTAACAGAATACATGTTTTGAAGGTTTGTCTTCAAACTAACTACTAGTACAATAACCCACTTTTATTGAAAAGTACCCACTTTAGAATCTAAATTATTAAAACGTATATCACTTGAGAAGAATTGCAAAGTCATTTGAATAATGTAATTTTACTCGTTTAACCTAAAATCAGTGACCGGAATACCCATGTGCTCATGCTAAATTCTCACCATCAATACTCTAATTCAATTTCAAGGCAATTAACACTAGTTAGTCTATAAAATCCTTTACTACCAATTTCAGAATTGTTTTACAAATCTACTCTGTGTTCTAACAATAATTTGATACTAAGAACTAATGAATAGAAAGGGGTACAAATATTCTTACTTGTAGTGATGAATTTAGATGCCGACTCCTGTAAGTTAATCCCTCGGTTGCCCCTTTTTCTTCCTAATTGCTCATTCAATGTCTTAGTCTGAAGCTTTGTTCTTTTGTTTTCCTTTTTCTAAAACGTGAAATCAGAATGGGAAAATTGGTTTCTAGTACCTCTCTATTAACCTCTTTCCTAATAATATGGACTAGTGGGGTAGGAACGTGGAACTACTACTATTCTAAAATAGGGGAAAAATTATTATAATTTTAATTTAACCTTAATAGCCTTATGTTATTATTATTTATTCATCCTCACCTATAAATAATTTTTCCTCTAATGTAAAAAGTATATTGGACTATAAGGGCTATATTCATCATACAATTTATGAAGAAATAGCAACAAATGACAATCTCTAAGCAAACACATTCAATAAATTATTTAAAAAAAAATTAAAATACTCAGGTCTTACATTCTACCCACCTTAAATAGTTTCGTCCTCGAAACTGACACTTGAAAAGAGCTCTGGGTACTGCTCCCTCATCTTATCTTCTACCTCCCAAGTAGCATCTCCTGTGGCTTTATTCCAAATGACCTTCACCAAAGGAATTTTCTTGTTTTTTAACTGTTTGATTTTTCGGTCATCGATCCTTGCAGGTGGCACTTCAAACGATAAATTATCATGCAATTCCATAGTATCAGGTTCAATTACATGGGATGGGTCTGATATGTACTTTCTCAGCTGCGAAACATGAAATACATCGTGAATTTTTGATAGTACCGGTGGTAGTGCAATTTGATAAGCTACTGGCCCCACTCGAGCGATAATCTGATATGGTCCAATAAATTTTGGGGTCAACTTTCGGGACCTTATGGCTCTACCGACACTTGTAGTAGGTACCACTCTAAGAAAAACATGATCACCCTCTTCAAACTCTAATGGTCTACGACGTTTATCAGCATAACTTTTCTGACGGTCTTGCGAAATCTTCATCCTTTCCCTTATCTTGCGAACCTTCTCCGTAGTCTTTTGCACCATCTCCGGCCCAACAATCATATTCTCTCCATTTTGGTACCAGCACAATGGTGTTTGACATTTGCGTCCATACAGGACTTCATATGGTGCCATCCCAATACTTGCATGAAAACTATTGTTGTAGGTAAACTCAACCAAGGGTAATATATCATCCCAACTTCCTCGGTCGTCTAAAACACAAGCCCTCAAGAGATCTTCCAATGATTGATTTGTCCTTTCAGTCTGTCCGTCAGTTTGTGGGTGGTGAGAGGAACTAAAACACAACTTGGTTCCTAAGGCTTTGTGTACTGCTTCCCAAAGATGAGAAGCGAATTTCGGGTCTCGATCTGAAACGATGCTCGAAGGAACACCGTGAAGCCTTACAATTTCAGCAATATAGATTTCTGTATACTTAGGTATTTTGTAAGTAGTCTTCACTGGTAGAAAATGAGCAGCCTTAGTCAACCGATCCACAATCACCCAAATTGAGTCATTCTTTCTCTGAGTCTTCGGCAGTCCTGTGATGAAATCCATAGAAATACTAGTCCACTTCCATTCTGGTACATCTAATGGTTGGAGCTTTCCTGCTGGTCGTTGGTGTTCTATCTTTGCTTTCTGACAAGTCAAACAAGATGCAACATATTCCGCCACTTGTTTCTTCATTCCAGGCCACCAGAAATTTTGTTTCAAATCTTGATACATTTTTGTCATTCCTGGGTGAATACTCCACTTACTCTTATGAGCTTCATCTAGAATCTTCTTTCTTATTTCGGCTACATTGGGCACACATATACGTTCATTACATCGCAAAATATTATCTGGTCCCACTTTAAAATCAGGTGCTTTCCCTTGTACCATCAATTCTCTTCTCTCTTGTATGAGTTCATCATCCTGATGATATGCAATCTCTTTCATCAACTCATTTGCAATCTTAATCATACTCATCTTCAGTGCTCCATGTGAAAAATCTACATCTAAATGCAAATCTCGAAATTCCTCCCATAGTTCTTGTTGTCAAACCATTAATGTTGCCGAAGCGGCAAGAGCATTCTGCCTACTTAGTGCATCTGCTACCACATTCGCCTTCCCAGGGTGATACTGTAGACTGAAATCATAGTCCTTGAGAGTATCCATCCATCTTCTTTGTCTCATATTAAGCTCCTTTTGATCAAACAAATATTTCAAGCTCTTATGGTCACTAAAGACTCTGAAGGTGCCTCCGTACAAATGGTGTCTCCAAATTTTTAATGCAAACACTATTGCAGCAAGCTCCAAATCGTGAGTAGGGTAATTTCTCTCATGAGTCTTTAACTGTCGCGATGCATAAGCTACTACTTTGTGGTCTTGCATCAGCACACACCCTAACCCATGATAAGAAGCATCACAATACACCTCATAAGGTTCATCTGGTTGAGGTAAGATCAATATAGGTGAAGTTGTCAAGCGTTTCTTCAGTAATTGGAAACTTGCTTCACATTGCTCTGTCCACGCAAACGGATAATCTTTACGAGTAAGTTGTGTCAACGGAGCAACTATTTTAGAGAAACCTTCAATAAACCTCCGATAGTAACCAGCTAAACCAACAAAGCTTCGAATATCTGAAATGGTCTTTGGTCGCCTCCATTCAACCACTGCCTTAACCTTTGCTGGGTCCACCGCAATTCCCTCCTTTGAGATCACGTGTCCCAAAAAGTTCACCTTTTCTAGCCAAAACTCACACTTTGATGGATTAGCATACAATTGTTTCTCTCGCAGAACTGATAGTACTTGTCGCAAATGCTCTTCGTGTTCCTCATGACTTTTGGAGTAAATCAATATGTCGTCAATAAATACTACGACAAACTTATCCAGGAAGGGATGAAATATTCGATTCATATATTCCATGAATACAGCTGGTGCATTGGTCACTCCAAACGACATCACTAGATACTCATAGTGTCCGTAGCGTGTTCGAAATGCGGTCTTTGGGATATCATCTGTCTTAACTCGAATCTGGTGATACCCCGACTTCAAATCAATCTTAGAAAATATTGTAGCTCCTTGAAGTTGATCCATTAAGTCATCAATACGGGGCAGCGGATACCGATTCTTGATAGTCGCCTTATTGAGTTGTCTATAGTCTACACAGAGGCGAGAGCTACCATCCTTTTTCTTTACTAGCAAAACTGGAGCTCCCCATGGAGAAACACTTTGTCGAATAAAATTCTTTGACATTAGCTCATCTACCTGTCTCTTAAGTTCAACTAGTTCTGACGGTGACATTCGATAAGGTGAAGTTGTGATTGGGCTCGTTCCAGAGTGTAGGTCAATCGCAAATTCAGTCTCCCTCATTGGCGGTAGTCCAGGAACATCAGCTGGGAACACATCCAAAAATTCATTAACTATGGGAATTCCCTCTATTCTAGTCTCTAGTGTAACTTCTGAACTGGCAAATGCGGTACACTCCTGATTTCTATCTTTTAGGGAAACTTTGACTTCATATGCATTCAAGAATTTAGCTAAACCCGGGTCTGGAAAAATTACTAGCTTACGGGCACAATCCAGTAAAATGTAATGATATGACAGCCAATCCATTCCAAGGATAACAGAAGGATGTTTGTGGGGTAGACATATCAAGTTAGCCAAAAATTTCCTACCTAGTACAACTACAGAACAAAACATACATGCAGTATTAGCTGTCACAACCTTGTCAGCAGCAGTAGAAACCATCAAATCAAAAGGTAAAGAAGTAGCATGTAATTTCAACCGATTCACATAATCCATAGAAATAAAAGAATGTGTCGCTCCAGTATCAAAAAGCACAGGTAAAGTAGTACCTGCAATCTCACACTCTCCCTGAAAAGATTCATTCGGGCGTGAGTCTTCTTCACCATCCATCATATATACCCGTCCTGGAGCTGTCGGACGTGCATCTTTAGCAGAATTGTTTGTAGCTTCAGCTCTTGAAGCCTTGCAATCCTTAGAGTAATGTCCTGGTTTTTGACAATTGTAACATACCCTCTCCCTTGCAGTGCACTGAGGAGCAAAATGGTTTGGATCCCCACAGCGGTAACAATGTGGCTTTGTAATCGAACGATCTCTCTCACTCCCTGCAGCAGGAGTTGCAGAACTGTGTCCTCCCCTTGTGGAACCTTGAGGGCGCTGATACGGCGTTTTTCCCTGGCCTCCCCGTCCGTGATTCTGATGGTTTGAACGGATTGGTCCCCCAGAGTTACTGTTGTTTCCACGGTTCAGTCTTCTGTTCTTCATAGCCTCTATCTCTCTGCACTTTTCAACCAAGGAATGGAACTGTTGAATTCCCAAAGGCATGATTGAGTCTTGAATTTCATCTCTTAAACCTTCTTGAAACCGATGGCACATGTAGCTATCATCCACACCATCACGGAAAAACTTGAAGTACCTGGATAATGACTCAAATTTTGCTGCATATTCTCCAATTGACATATTTCCTTGACGCAACCTTATAAAATCATCCCCCAATTTGGTTCTAACACTTTGCGGAAAATACCTCTCCATAAACTTGTGTTGGAATACCTCCCAAGTGATCACTTCTTGAGCAGCCTCTGCTATACGTTTTGCACTCTTCCACCAATATTCAGCATCACCGCGTAATTGATAAGCGGCATACGTTACTTTTGACTCCTCTGGACAACGGACAACTTCAAAAATTCTTTCCATCCCTTGCATCCATAAATCAGCCTTCTCTGGATCTATTTCCCCTTTGAACTCAGGTGGATTGTGGCGACGAAAATCTGTTAGTAATCTAGACCCTGCTGCTGATTCTTCCCTCTGTTGCTTCTGTAAGTCTCGTTCAGCCTTAGCAGCAGTTTGAGCAGCCACTGCAGCAGCCATATCAGCCATGGCTTGAGCCATCTGAGTCATTGGATTTTCAGGATGTTCCGCCATTGTTTCCTGCATGCACAAACTAGTAAGTATTCTCTTTTGAAAAATACTCATAGGATGCTAAGACATGATATATCATAAACTACCCGACACTGATCAGCTTAAGACACAACCAGCAGGCCGGATAGGACCGAACTGCTCTGATACCAACTGTAACATCCCGTTTTTTTTTAAAAAAAAAAATATACTATTCGTAAATTTAAAAGAGGAGACACTATATTTTTTTTTTCTGAACCGCTAATAAAACAACCAATTAATTAACTTCTTGTGAACCTTTCATCAATATAGTTATGACAATTATAAAAACCTCAACTTCCCACCGTTGAATGACAAACCAAATTGTAATTAAAAATTCCAGCAATTATCAAAATCAAAAGCCAATTATGGTCTCAAGGAATAATGAAAATAATCCAACATAATGAACTCCAACAGAAGGAATTTATCTAAATTGAAATCTATAACAAAAGGGAAATCCTAAAGCTGATCAATCTAAATCCTATACTAAGTCAGACTCAAACTTCTAAGAGCTTCACGGTCGACAAAACCATCATCTCTGTCTAGAATCATCACATCTAGTCCCCACCAAATGAATCATCTCGGGGTAATGAATTAAGGTCATCATCTGGTACAAAAGTAAGGGTCATCTCCATATCTCAAATATAATACAATAAGCATGATTATATAGACATATAATTGTAAAACAAGTGTAGAAATAAGACAAATAATCACTTCACCAATACCACTAGAACATATGCCAAAAACACCGATAAAAATCTATACAATCCAACACTTATCAACATGTACCACCAAAAATTTAGATCTATCGAACAATTCAACAAGTCCTAGTTGTTAGTCTACATGCCAACTAATGCAACCTACATGATCCGGATATCACTAAAACACCACTCCGTCAAGTGGATCCTCAATACACCACCTCGTCAAGTGGATCCTCAATACACCACCCCGTCGAGTGGATCCTCAATACACCACTCCGAAGAATGGATCACCAATACATCACTACAAAAGTGGATCACCGAAACACCACTCCGACGAGAGGATCAACAATGTATGAATGAATGAATGAATAAATGCATCTCTCTCAGTTAATTCCACAGAACTAAGAGACATCATTACACCAATAATGATCACTTTTACCAATCATAACACAATCTAATCGGTATCACCCATGAGTATAATCAACTTCGAAAGCCATATAGTAACTCACAATAACAACAACAACATCCATCAACAGTACACCAAGCAAAACACGTTGCAAATAGGAAATTAAAACACATGGAGTGATGCCCTTACCTTAACCTCGGCAATTATTAGCTCTCAACGCAGCGGTCTTCGCTTCACTATCTCTAAATTAACCTTCACAATTAAATATTCACTTACTTAGTTTCAAATCTTACATGTTCTTACTTTTTACTCAATATTTTCAACAAAGGTTGTTATTGTTATTTTAATTATCTATTTGTTTATCTTATTTCTTAACTTCACTGGTGTTCAAACGAAACCATACAATCTTCAGTGTTTCTAAGAATTAATATCAATTTTCAAAGCATCCTATAACTAAAACCATCGACCGACTTGATTTTGGCTAAGTAACAGAATACATGTTTTGAAGGTTTGTCTTCAAACTAACTACTAGTACAATAACCCACTTTTATTGAAAAGTACCCACTTTAGAATCTAAATTATTAAAACGTATATCACTTGAGAAGAATTGCAAAGTCATTTGAATAATGTAATTTTACTCGTTTAACCTAAAATCAGTGACCGGAATACCCATGTGCTCATGCTAAATTCTCACCATCAATACTCTAATTCAATTTCAAGGCAATTAACACTAGTTAGTCTATAAAATCCTTTACTACCAATTTCAGAATTGTTTTACAAATCTACTCTGTGTTCTAACAATAATTTGATACTAAGAACTAATGAATAGAAAGGGGTACAAATATTCTTACTTGTAGTGATGAATTTAGATGCCGACTCCTGTAAGTTAATCCCTCGGTTGCCCCTTTTTCTTCCTAATTGCTCATTCAATGTCTTAGTCTGAAGCTTTGTTCTTTTGTTTTCCTTTTTCTAAAACGTGAAATCAGAATGGGAAAATTGGTTTCTAGTACCTCTCTATTAACCTCTTTCCTAATAATATGGACTAGTGGGGTAGGAACGTGGAACTACTACTATTCTAAAATAGGGGAAAAATTATTATAATTTTAATTTAACCTTAATAGCCCCGCCATCTTATGTTATTATTATTTATTCATCCTCACCTATAATAATTTTTCCTCTAATGTAAAAAGTATATTGGACTATAAGGGCTATATTCATCATACAATTTATGAAGAAATAGCAACAAATGACAATCTCTAAGCAAACACATTCAATAAATTATTTAAAAAAAAATTAAAATACTCAGGTCTTACACACGGGTAAAAACGCGTCTCTAAAAACCTACGGGTAAAAACACGTCTATATGAAAAATAATGTACTTTATTCGTCCTAAATTATAAAGAAAACAAATCACACTTGTTAAGAAAAGCAAAAAAATTAGAATTTAAAAATATGATTTAGTGTAATTTTTCTTGAAAAAAGTTGAATAAAAAGATTTAAAAATATTTTTTATTAATATTGGTTGGTGTTGATAGATAAATTGAGATAGAGAAATTTTAATTTGTATTTTTTTTGTAGAATAAATTTGTATTTAATTTATGAGAATACGTAAATTTAATGTTTGAGAATGATAAATGTTTGATTTTTTTTCTCAACAGTATGCATACCTAGAGACAATAAGATTTTAAAATGATTTTTTTTTTTGGCTACATTAAAAATGATTTATATGAATGTACTTAATTATATGAATAATATGTGGTTTGCTTATGTTAAATTAACAAACTCTACGACATGCTAAAAATTTACCACGCAGGAACCTTTCAAACTCTCAATTGTTGCATTTGAGGTAAGTTGAAGAAAATCATCCCCAAGAGAAACCCTTGAATTATCTTGCAGCACACATATTTTAGGTGAAGGAGAATTATTTAGATAAAAATGCATCAAAAACATTACATTTTAATATTAAATTTTTATAAATATCATATAAAAATTGAAAAAAAAATTATAACATAAAAAATGGATATATTCAATTAGTCACATTGAATATTCATGTCATTTAAAATATTTGTAATAGTAACTAAAACTTTTTGTAATATTTGTTTTTTTTTGAAGAAACCAAAGAATATTAAATTAAATCAAGCACAAGGAGTGCTTGTAGGATAAAAGTTCGTACAAAAGAGTCACATGAAGATACAAAATCAAGATACAGAAAAAACCCATATTAACTTTGTAATAAGTGTTAGTATGTTATAAAATAAAATGTTGTATCGTTGAATAATGGATTCAAAATTTCACAAATAAATAATTTAGGTTCTTGTACCCTTAATTTAAAAATATATCTATTAAGTGACTTGAATTAAATCTCTTATTAATGAACGGAAGAAAAGAAATTCCTTAATCAATTTTTGAGTTGTATAAAGAAATTCCTTGAATTAAATCTTATTTTTGAGTTTTTGAGTTTCTAAAAAATTTAAAAAAATCTAAGTTTCTTTTCTATTAGAACTTGCACGAAAATAGGAAATTTATAACACAAAAAAGATAAAGTCAGAAAGTGTCTTATATTAACAATTGGTTTCAGATTCCTCAGGCTAGCTATGTTTGGATTGATGGTAAGGAATAGAATGGAATGGAATGGAATGGGATGGAGTTCATTCCATCTAATACCACTCATTAGTCCAATTTTTCATTCCTCCCAATTTGGGGTGTATGGGATGAAATGGAACATAATAATTACTTAATTACGGTATTATCCCTTATTTTATACTCCCTCCGTACCAAAATATATGTCGTTTTGAGAAAAAAAATTGTACCACAATATATGTCGTTTTACATTACCAATGAAACATTTAACGCTCTTTTTCCTTTTATACCCTTAATTAATTATTTCTCTTTCTTCTTTCAATTCTATAATTTATCTCTCACATACCATTAATGAGGGATAATCTTGTAAATTAACCCATAATTTACCTTTTCCATACAACAATGATTACATTTCTTAATTTGTGTGATTTGGTCAAAATGACATATATTTTGGTACGGAGGTAGTATTACTTAAAATCGTCCTCATTCTTTTGTCGTTCAACACCGTTTCTTCTTCTCTTGTTCTCATCTTCTGAGCATTGTTTCTTCTTCTCCTATTATGCTTTTCTTATCTTGCAGCTCTACATCGTACTACGTTTTGCGTTTTGCTCCAAGAATGTTTTGTTGAGATTTATTTGGTTGGTTGTTTTGGAGATTGTAGTGCCCTGTTTGTTTTTGTTTTTGAGCCTGTCACTTTTGCTAATGTTTGGGAGGCGTCTGGTGCTTGTGTTATTCGTGTTGATTTTGTGAGTCTTAGACTATTTCCAATGGTATCAACATCATTTCCTCATTCAACATCACTTTTTACACTCCACATCATCATTCAACACACATTCAACCCTTAATCTCTCCAATGGTTTTTTTTTTCATTCAACACTATACCCCACCACTTTCTCTACCGCACCACTTTTTATTTCATATTCTTATTTAAATTTGAATTTTTGTTTTTATAATTAAATAAAATTACCGATTAAAATTAAATTAAAATAATAAACACTTAACAAAATTTATTTAATTTTTTTTTATTAACTTAAAATGCAATATATCAAAATTAGGATTCATTTTACTAAAAAAAACACTTAAACTTCAAAATTAACACTAATAATATGATTAAAGTAGTAAAAAATTCGATTTTTTTTCTGTGTCCAAATCAAATGATCCAAGTCTCTATTTATAGAGAAAAAAAAATTACGAATTTTGGTGAAAAAATAAAAAAATAAAAAATTAATTTGCAATGAAATAATTGAGTTAAAAGATAAGAATAAAATGAAAACTGCGTCAGCCAATAATAGAACGACACGCGTCCCACTATTACCTGCCGCGCTTTCTCTCTCCGCGTGATTCTGCGCAGACGCGCCCTGTTCATCCAATTAAATGCTGCCGCGTGTCCCCCTTGCGTCAGAATAAACATGTTTAATCTGTTCAACTCTGTACACGTTTAACAAACCACTTTTGTTGCATTTTCTGTTTTTTCTGACTTTTGCTGACAGTAAACAGCCTCATTAAACATCCATTGTGGATGGTCTTATGTTGAGAGGTTTGTTATTTAGATGGGATTTTGGTTTATTCTTGTGTGTAGTTTCTTGAGTTTTTTTTTGTTAAAACTTGTTTAATTTCTTGTATAATTGTGAAAAACTTATAAATGAAGCATGTTAATTGAATTGAGTAGAAAATTTAATATATTAATGTTTTATAAATAAAGGGTAAAATTAGAATAAAAATTATTATTAATTCCATTCCATCCACTTTTCAAACAATGGAGTGGTAAATTAGTTCCGCTCCGTCGTAAAATATCCAAACAGCGGAATGTAATAAATATTTCATTCCGCTTCATTCCGTTCCGTACCGCTCCGTTACTTTTGAGTTATCCAAACAGAGCCTTAGTTATATATAACCATGGAGAGGTATTTAAGAAGAGTGATTGAATTTTGTTTAGCATTTTCATTTCCTGTTTCTATCGATATTTGTTGATAATTTTAGGCATTGGCAATGTAGTTCCTTCGAATTCTAGCTATTGTGTAAAACTGTTATTATCTATTCAATACAACTATAGACCAAGTCTTGTATATATAGCTATTTATTTTAAGCAAACAAAATTAACTCATTTCAATAACAATAAAAAGTTCAATACAATGAGGAATATAATCGTAAGTCATGCGACTAGCCCCAGACATGGTCGCCCTAGTTAAGGTGTGAGCCGCTGTGTTTGCTTGTCGCCGAGTGAACTTAACCTCAAAGTTCGGAGTACAATGAACAATAGATTGAATAGATGATAAAATACAACTAAATTCAAAAATTCCACGCCTATGAGCATGAATTACATGTGGGTCATACATTGTTAACTTTGATAAACAATCGAAGTTGACAATCTCCTATATACATGGGTCGACGTTAGCAACTATGACCCATATAAATTTTTCCGCGCCTCCACTCCCCATAATTTTTTCCGCGCGCTCCCCATTGCTCCCCACACCCCCTGCGCGCCCCCCCCACTTTTTCCATGAGTCATAGTTGCTAACGTTGACCCACATGGTCGTAGTTAACATATATATATAAAATCAAATATATAAACTAAAAAATATTTTTGAAGTATAATCGAGTCAAATTATATTTAGTTCAAGTTCAACTTTTTTAATTAATGAACTTAGTTTTTAGTTCAAATTCGGCTTATTTAATTTATTAACTAAGTTCAACAAATCAATATTCGAGTCTAATCTCGAACTTTCTTCGGGTTGGTTCGATTGATGTTAAAAATCTCAAGTTTAAAAATAAAATATTTAATTTTTGAATAAAAAAAATCTTAATTTTAGCCTAAACTAACTCTTAAAAAATTAAATTTTACTCTAAAATAACCCTTAAAAATCTAAATTTTATCCTAAAATAACCCTTAAAAATACAAAAAAATAAATAAAATTAACTCCAATTTGTTTGGGCTCTGAAAGACCCTTTAACTACATACAAATACACGTTGATCGAAAAGAGAAATTGAAAGAAGAAGGTGGAAGGGCAACACACACTGCAACATCTTCCCTTAGGGTTTGTGTTCAATACTCCCTCCTTATTCATCTTCTTCTACACACGACACAGACATTGCACACTTGGTATGTGTTCATCTTCTTCTAGATGATAATGAATTTGCATTATTATCTTTGTAACATGACACACACATGCACACTTGGGTTTTCTTGAAAATTGTACCAAATTAGTTTGTTTTATTTAACAATTTTATCAGCATTGATTGGTGGAAAAAAAATTCAGCATTGATTAACACTATTTTTAGTCATGGATAAAAAATATTACTGTAGTTTTATTTTTAACAATTTTATTTATCAACATTGAAATTGAAATAGAAATTGGTGAGACCGACCTACCCTACCCATATGCCATGTGTCTAGAGATTTTTTCTTTGTCTCACTTAGCTAGCCCTCACTCACAAAAACCCTAATAATGCGTCTCTTTAACTGCCTCGTTTTTGCCCTCTGCTTTCACCGGCGATGGATCGTAATCGTTCGATGCGTTGCCATCTGCGTTCACTCCGCCGTCGTTTGGCGACCACCACCTATGCTGATTTTTATACCACCGATGTGGATTACGGCCACGATGTTGGCAGCGTGTTGCTTCTTTCTTCCTTCGTCCCTTTCTATTCTTCATTTTTTATTCCATAGTTTTATTTTTGAATTTTAGGTTTTTTCTAGTTGGTTGGTGAAGGGAATTTGAATTGCTTATGATTAATCCTTCTGTTTTTATTACAAGTTTTGGGTAGTTTAGTTGTTTGTTTGTTTTGGTACAAGGCGTTGATAACTATTTAAATCTACTGATGGTGTATGTATGCTGTTATCTATTGCAGTGTAGGGAGTTGCAGGTGTGATTTTTTGGTGCAGGAAGTTGGAAGCAGCCCTAGTTTACCCACCTAGTATGTGAGCTTATGATTTTTTTGCTGCAACATTGGACCTGTTGATTTTTGCTCTTGTTTGTGTGTCCTTTTGTTATTTCACCATTGTGTTGATTGTGGCTTTTCTGTTATACTTTTAATCATATTTTCATTGTAGATTTAGTTAGTAGTCGCTTAAATAATGTGCATATTCAATTGATTTATGGATATTTTATTTTAATTCAGTTTCTTTTGTTCTATCTTGTATTTTGGTTAGGAAACATAAATATCATGGTTCGTCCTACGTACATCTAAGTGGTGGGATCATGCCAAACGAGTTGATAATGACCACAAAAAATGGCAGTGTAATTACTGCAACCGCGTGTTTTCTAGTGGTAGCTCTAATATTGAGGGTCACTTAACTAGCATAGGCTATGCGCGTTGCATCCCTTATGCTAACATCCAAGGTAGTAAGCGATAATATATTTATAAGTTTAAACATATTTCATGTTTATTTAACAATTTTGATTTGATTTTTGCAGCAAATGTTCGTGCAGATATACCAAGTTCATCTAATCTACTCGTTATTCATGAAGGAGAAGGACATAATCCAGCACCAATTCCTTTACAAAATGAACCAAGTTATCAATTCAGTTTGACTGATCTACTGAATGAATCACCAAATTTCAATGCAGTAGATTATCTACTCAATTTGGATGAATCAGGATTCAATTTCAATGCACAAGTGGATCTTGGTAAATACTAAACATTGAGTTAGTTTTGGTGATTTTAGTCGGAATCATGAGTTAGTTTTGTTAAATATTATTTCAGGTGTTTAAGATTTGTTACTGCAACTATTTTGTTCGTTCTTATTGAAAATTGATTATAATCACATGTTATGGTTTCACTGTTCTCTTTATTTGCTGCAATTATTTGGTTTATCATCATCTTTGCTCTACTAATCGTCCTATCTGAAAATATATATGTATTTTCTATTATTTTTATTGTTAGATCTGAAAATTATTGGTTACTTAGTAGCTTCAAAATCACGGTTAATTTTACAAGATTACTTTGGATGATTCATTTAACTATGATTTGCCGCATTTACAATGGTTAATTGAGCCAAATCATGGTTGATTGTTACACTGAAAAATATTCGATACTTAGTGAGTAGCTTCAAAATCACGGTGGTTAATTTTAATTTTTAAATGATGGATAGGATATAAGTTTCTCAAAATGTTTTTGTACATACATATATAGATTTTGTAGTTACTTTTGTTCATAGTTTTAAATCGCAATTTTGGTTTTTGCAGCAAATGCATCTAATCAACTTGTCATTCATGAAGAGCTTATGCCAGATGCTGATCCTATACCAAATGCATCTAATCAACTCGTCATTCATGAAGGACTTATTCCAGAAGCTGATCTTAAACCAAATGCATCTAATCAACTCAGTTTCCTTGATGATCTATTGAATGAATCACCAGATTTCCGTGCAGCAGATAATCTACTCTGTTTGGATGAATCACTTCCCAATGCATCAGATTTTAACGCATCGGATGACTCAGGATTCAATTTTAATGCACAAGTGGATGCTGGTAAATACTTAACATTAGTTTTGGTGATTTTATTCGGAATCATGAGTTAGTTTTGTTAAATATTATTTCATGTGTTTAAGATTTGTTACTGCAACTATTTTGTTCGTTCTTGTTGAAAATTGATTCTAATCACATGTTATGGTTTCACTGTTCTATTTATTTGCTGCAATTATTTGGTTTATCATCATCTTTGCTTTCTTAATCGTCCTATCTGAAAATATATATGTATTTTCTATTATTTTTATTGTTATATCTGAAAATTATTGGTTACTTAGTAGCTTCAAAATCACGGTTAATCTTACATGACTACTTTGGATGATTCATTTAACTATGATTTGCCGCATTTACAATGGTTAATTGAGCCAAATCATGGTTGATTGTTACACTGAAAAATATTCGATACTCAGTGAGTAGCTTCAAAATCACGGTGGTTAATTTTAATTTTTAAATGATGGATAGGATATAAGTTTCTCAAAATGTTTCTGTACATATATATATTTTGGAGTTACTTACGTTCATGGTTTTAAATCGCAATAACCTTAACTGCTACTGCATCTGAAACTGCAATTTAAAACCATGCTTACATTGATTATTCTAATTGTTATATTTAGAGTTTGACAATCTGAAATTGGCTTCTATTCATTGAACTTGTTCAAGATCTGCCTATGACTTTGGGGAGGCAAATGGTAGGCCTGGAGATGGATCATTTCAACAAAGTTGTTGGTTTGTTGGATCAAACTTATGATCAAATTGAAAGAGCTGAACATAACTTGGAGTTGCAAAAAGTTGAGTTCAAAAAAAACGTTACCAACACATCAAGAAAATTACAAGATTTCCAGGCGGGCCCTGATGCTCCATTGTACTATGCCAATGATATAGCTGCAGTGATCAACAAGCTCAATGGGCACTATAATGAAGTCCTTCCACCAATTGATCTACTACAAGGTGCAGTGCCAATCGAACAACAAGGTATATTATATTTGTTTTATTTCAAATTTGATTATGCCCTAAATTGGCTTCTATGTTTCAACTGTAAAATTGTTAAATGATTTGAAATTACTACACTGTATTTAGAACCCAATTACATGAACCTCATTCCAAAAGTTTCCTATAAGTTTCTCAACCTGTTGGTATATGTTTCCAATATTGGTATATGATTTACAAGTGTTATTTTTATTATTGAACAGATGGATCATTTGAGATGACTTTGGGGACGAAAGTTGCAGACTTTGAGATGAATCATTTCAACACAGTTGTTGGTTTGTTGGATGAAACTTATGATCAAATTGAAAGAGCTGAACATAACTTGGAGTTGCAAAAAGTTGAGTTCAAAAAAAACGTTACCAACACATCAAGAAGATTGCAAGATTTACAAGAGAACCCTGATGCTACCTTATATGGCAATGATATAGCTGCAGTGATCAACAAGCTCAATGAGTACTATAAGTGATTGGATTTGTATGATGTTTGGTTTAGCGGCGACAAAAACTGAGTTTGATAAAATTGATTTTGGGAGAAATTGAGTTGAACATAATTGATATTTGTTTGGATATATTCAAGTAGAATTGATTCTTGTCAATTGAAGTGATTTGGATAGTTTGAATCAAAATTGCTTTTGAAAGTGTAATTACTAATTTGGGTTTTAATTGTATTTAGAAGTTTTATTTTTTTATTTTAGTTAAGTATTTAAATTTTAAGTGTTAAGTTGGGTTTGTTCGTAGAATCATTCTTTTCATTTTTTAGCGATTTTGAATATATATTATTCGATATATTTTACCAATTTGAATTAATGTCTTTTTTAATCAAAAAAACTCCAACATAATTTATCGACTATCCATAGAAACCAAACCATTAAACCGTCATATGTGGAAATCACAAATTGAAACAAATGAAAATGAGTTGTAAAATTTAAACATTTAATTTAACCGATTGAAAATTTTCGACTTAAATTCAACTACTAATATGATATTTCCATCATAAAAAACGATAACTAATCTCCGTCGAAAATTTATAAACCCAAGACATGAGTAACTGCTGACCAAATGTTTTAAGAGATTCATAAAGTTATTATTAGGCTTAAACATCATTTTAGTCTTTGTATGTACGCGAAATTTTGGTTTTAATTCTTGTATCGAATTTTATTCAAAATAAGTTCTTGAATCAACCAAATTTTTTGATTTTAGTCCCTAAAACGAAAATCCACAGGAAAATTCGCAAGTTTCCTGCAGATTTTCTTACGAATTTTCCTGCAGATTTTCGCTTTAAGGACTAAAATAAAAAAAATTGGTTGATTCAGAAATTTACTTTTGAATAAAATTTCATACAAGAATTAAAACCAAAATTTTACTTAAAATGATGTTTAAGCCTTGTTATTATTCCAAAATATTTCAAAGGATTTCATATTATTTTAAGCACTATCTTATATCTTATCCCAATCTGTGTTCAATTTGTCTTCATCCTTCATCCAATTCAAAATTCGTCCACCTCCTCGTGCATCAACCCTAACCCTAATTTCCCAATTAAACCAACTAATTTCATTTTTTTCCTTCCATTTTTTCTTCTCTATCAAATTCTTTCATAAACTAAATCAATCAACAATTTCATCCATGAATCAACGCATATAATGATCACCGCTTCAAATCGACTGCATGGGTTTACAGAATGCCGGTGCTTCGTAGCGGACGCCGTCGTGCTCCGGTAAGCCGTAAAAACTCCAAACCGGCGGTCAATTACGTGAAGACTCGGGCCGCTGTTGCAGCGGCGAAGAAAACAGAGCAGAAGGAACCGATTATCGAGATATTTGAGCCTGATAACAACCTAAGGGAAGAAGAGGAAGGAGAATTTGAAGGGGTGATGGGTGATGAAAGTGGTGGTTTGAGTGCTAATAAAGGCGTTCCTCAAGAAGATGAGGGCAATACTACACCTTTTCCTGATAGGGTATGAATAAAAATAGCTTCTTTGATTTTTCATAGCATGCAAATAATTTAGATTATGTTTTAAGTAGAAAATTTATTATTTATAGTAATTTGATTGCAGAAATGATTGTATAAATTGATTGATAAATATGTTGGGAAAATTTAGATTATGTTAAATAAGAGAGCTTTATGGGAAAATAATCATTTTCATATTATACTATAAACTGTTTTACAAACTTTATATATGTTGCTAGATTCTGTTATTTTATTCTTTTTGTATCAAATTTACTTATAAGTTATAAGCAGCTAATAATGTTTGGTTAACTTACTAATAAGCTTTTTTGAACTTATATAAAAACATGCTATGATACAACTTCAATTGTGTTCTGAATTCGTTTTGGTAGTAATAATGTGAGTTAACTTGGTTTGTGTAAAAAAGAAGGATTTTTGTTTATGTGGTAGTTAATTAAGCTTTTTCTAAATTAAGCTGTTTGATTAAATGTGGCCATACCGCCATAGTGTCTCTGTTCATTGATTATTTTATTATTGAATGTAACCAACCATGGTTAATGCAGTTGTGCTTATTCATTTCTGTATTTTTTTTTTCCCTTTCCTTGAAATTGTTTTGACCCAAAGGTTCAAGTAGGAGGTTCGCCTGTGTTTAAAGTGGAGAGGAAACTTGGCAAAGGTGGATTTGGACAGGTTTTTGTTGGTCGTCGAGTTACCGGTGGTAATGACCGCCTTAATGGACCCGGCGCCACTGAGGTATGCATTGCTGAGGATTGTTCCTTTTAAGTGGTTAAGGAGTCTTTGTTGGCTTTAAAAGTTGATTGTTATCTTTCATATTTCAGGTGGCTTTGAAATTTGAACATAGAAACAGTAAAGGCTGTAACTATGGACCTCCTTATGAGTGGCAAGTGTACAAGTAGGTATATTGTAAATTGGTTTGGATTTATATGCAAGTTTTGTGAAAAAAATAAATATGACTGAGATTTGATTTTTATATTTTGTTTTGAAGCACCCTTGGTGGAAGTCATGGAATACCTAAAGTACATTATAAAGGAAGGCAAGGAGAATATTATGTGATGGTATGTATGATCTACAAAACAATCATTGTATTATCTCATTCTCAGCTTAGCCAATTAACTATTTTTTAATTATTCTCATTATATTATATATATGCAGGTTATGGACATGCTTGGTCCAAGCTTGTGGGATGTATGGAATTCCTCAGGCCAGACGTGAGTATAAGTTACCTTTGTCATTGTATCTGTTACTTTATTGATTTTGTGTTTTTTTAATCTTTCTTTGCTAAGGTTTACATTGGAGTAAGGTGTGACTCAGTTTTTAGTTTCATTTTCTTCCATATGTATAGGGAACTAAATATCCCAACACAACAAAAACAAGATTAGTCGTATTTGGTGTAGATGTTTTGTGGTTTGACTATCAACATGATTTATGTAGAACAATTAGTGGGATAAGGCTCGGTTGTTTTTGTGGTACTAAGCTCTTTATGATGTCAGTCTTTTGGTCTTACTTGAGCTTCACAGAGATTCTGATTCCTATTTTTTATGTATATCAGTACTTAGGTAAATACTGATAATATTTTAACTTTGACCTGCTTAGTGCATTAATTATGTATTTTCCTTCATGAATGTCATATCTGTGCCGGCCTTCAACTTCTGGCTGTCTCCTCTTTCTTATTTTTCGATTTTATTTTTCGACAGCGAACCAATGACTATTTTGTTCCTTGTTTTTTCTTTAACATTCTGTTAATGATTTTTTTTTTATGGAGTTTATTTCTTGTCTTTGGAATATGTAGGATGTCTGCAGAAATGGTTGCATGTATTGCTGTTGAGTCATTGTCAATCTTGGACAAGATGCACTCAAGGGGGTATGTTATAGATCAATTGATCAAATTTGTATTTTGCCTATAGTTTATGTTGTTTAGTTGTGTTTCCTGGTTTCTAAATATTGCTGTTGTGCATTATAGATATGTGCATGGAGATGTAAAACCAGAGAACTTTTTACTAGGTCAGCCAGGCACAGCACAAGAGAAGAAATTGTTTCTTGTTGACCTTGGATTAGGTGAGTAGTTTGAATTTGAAGGATGAGTTGTTTCCTTCTTTCTGGCCCTTTTCTTTGTAATCTTATAAGGATTTGTTTTTCAGCTACGAAGTGGAGAGACAGCTCCACTGGACAGCATGTTGAATATGATCAACGCCCTGATATGTTCAGGTTTCTCTTTTTACCATCTTCTACTTTCTTTAAACCTTTTCTCTTAAATTCTACTGGCATCTTTTTTCCTTTTACACCCCTTTTAATAGTGAGAATGGTGTTCTTAGATGATTATCAAACTTCTTGAGGCTTATTGTTTTTTATTTTTGTAGAGGAACTGTTCGGTATGCAAGTGTTCATGCTCATTTGGGAAGAACTGCTAGTAGAAGGGATGATCTTGAATCTCTTGCATATACACTCATTTTCCTTCATAAAGGCCGGTTACCATGGCAGGGTTATCAGGTGTTTATATTAATTTTTCTTATCAAATATTTACTTTGGCATTCAGATCTCTTTACGTATTTAGGTTTAATCTGTTTTTAATTTCTTTGTTAGGGAGATAACAAGTCCTATCTTGTTTGCAAAAAGAAGATGGGAACATCTCCTGAGATGCTATGCTGCTTCTGCCCTATTCCTTTCAGACATTTTCTTGAGTTTGTAGTCAACATGAAATTCGATGAAGAACCTAACTATTCCAAGCTAATATCCTTATTTGATGGTGTGCTTGGACCAAATCCTGCATTGCGGCCAATTAATACTGAAGGTGCTCAAAAGGTAATGATGGTGTTATTTTGGAGATATTTAATGTTGGCTCTATTTTATTATCATGCTTTTAAACTTTTGGTTTGTGTCGTTGTATTTATTACGATCCTTTGTTTCCCAATCAAAATTTATCAGGTTGGGCAAAAGAGAGGCAGATTGAATATTGAGGAAGAAGATGATTCCCAACCCAAAAAGAAGGTTCGTTTGGGGGTTCCTGCTACCCAATGGATATCAATTTACAATGCAAGAATGCCAATGAAACAAAGGTAGAGCTGCAATCACTCTTCACAGTTGTTTCCTTTATTTGATCTATTACAAATGGATATATAAATATATATATATATATATATATATATATATATATATATATATATATATATAATCAACCCTCATCTCCCATTAAGTGGATTCGGCTACATCGATCTCAAGATGCCAAAATTTACTATTTTGTATGCATTAACTATTAAGTTTAAAGATAAATTGTTTACCTCTGAATTTATCATAATGATGTCCAAACACATCTCTAAACTGCCTCAGATGATGTTTTACTATCTTTTCTATAATGGGTGTCAAAGTATGTCCAACATGTTAAGAAGTAGAAGCCTCTGTGTCTTGATGTGATAATTGATATACTAGTTAATATATGGGAAAATATTAATAAGTAATATAAATTTAACCATTTGATATGCCAGAAAGTACATAGCTTGCTGTTCTTAGTAAATTTTTATATTCCTTCCTTGTGTATGTTTCTGACTTGTTATCTTCACAAATAAATGAGTTACGCCTTGAAGGCAAAATTATCTCCTGCTTGGGTGTTTTGTTATCATCATGATGTTGTGGTTATACTGAAAAGTGGCTGTACTATTAGGTATCATTACAATGTCGCGGATGGAAGATTAGCGCAGCATGTAGAGCGAGGGATTGCAGACGGCCTTCTTATTAGTTGTGTGGCTTCTTGTTCCAATCTCTGGGCACTTATTATGGATGCTGGAACTGGTTTTACAAATCAAGTTTACAAGTTGTCACCTTTTTTCTTACACAAGGTTAAATTACATGATGTACATAAGTGCATGTCAAACATTTCGTAAGTTGTTTTCAATTGATGAAACTTACCCATGCAATTATGTTTCTTTTTAGGAATGGATCATGGAGCAATGGGAGAAGAACTATTACATTACTTCTATAGCTGGGGTTACTAATGGGAGCTCTCTTGTGGTGATGTCAAAAGGTTCATTTGCTTTAAATTATTTTTACAAATGATGAATGAGATTTTTCCTTGTAAATGATGCTTAAAATAATTCTTATTTAAATTCTGATTTGAATTCTGATTTCTACAGGCACACAGTATACACAACAATCATACAAAGTGAGTGAGTCTTTCCCCTTCAAATGGATAAATAAGAAGTGGAGAGAAGGATTTCACGTGACTTCAATGGCAACTGCTGGAAGTCGTTGGGGTGTTGTTATGTCGCGGAATGCCGGTTTCAGTGATCAGGTGGGTTTGCTGTTTATTTTGTACTGTAAAGCTTTTCTGGTTTCTTGGAGTATTTATTATCCTGCCTTTGTTCAGAATGCATTTTCATCATCCACCTTTTACATGTAGGTTGTTGAACTTGATTTTCTCTATCCTAGCGAAGGAATCCATAGACGATGGGATAATGGTTACAGGATCACAGCAACTGCTGCTACATGGGATCAATCTGCTCTTATATTAAGCAAACCTAGACGTAGGCCTGCTGATGAAACTCAGGAAACTCTTCGGACATCTCAATTTCCAAGCACACATGTTAAGGTTAGGATTGATGAAGCAATATTCAATACTTGATTTTTTTTAACTACCTACAAAAACTGATTTTTCTGATATTGATTATGTTTTTGTTTCAGGAAAAATGGTCAAAAAACCTTTACCTTGCTTGTTTGTGCTATGGACGTACAGTATGCTGATTCCCATACAAATGAGGGAGGCTATTTTGTAGACTACAAAATTATATATTTTGTATTTTGGCCTAAATTAATGTATAAGTTTGTGTGTAAGGCTAGTAGTAGTTGTGCAAGCAGAGAATTGTCTTGTATGTTGTTTACTATATTATATAGTGTTTGCTCTCTGCACCCCTTCTTCTATGGTTGGTGGATGTGGAAGTTAGTAAATGTATACTACTTGTATGTATAATGGTATTTGCCTCCAAGTAAATGTAGCTCTAATTTTTCAACTGTTTCGGTTACAGTGTATTAATATGAAATAAAAAAGAATATTGATTTGTATGGATACAGGAGTTCATTACTTTGTCCAACATAACTGCATTGCATTTTCCCTTGCATGCATAGATCTTCTGGTGTAATTGGATATGGTTTTCTTGCAAGCTATGTACAACGTAGGAATTCGAAAGCTTAATAAGAAATCAATTAATTATTGATTATGGTGCTGTTGAAATGGGTTAGCCTTAGCCCATGTGTGCTAGTTTTCTAAGTGACTGTGCGCATACTAAAAAGAAAGAGTAACTCTAACCATTTTAATGTTCAAAACTAAAAGGGTAATGACAGGATGAAGGAAATAAAAGAATATAGTTTTTACTTTTGAATAGCAAAAATTATACAATAATTTGGAGAAAAAAGAAGTAGAAAGAGTGCTATTACAATACCCACAATTTGGGTTTAATTACAAGGGATACTCGACTCACACCAAAAAAACAAAAACAAAACCCACAAGGAACCTCGATCAAAAGGAAAGAAGTTCCCTACAAATATAATTAAAGGGTTCGAAAACCATTCGTTATAAAGACACGGAACATCTCTTTTTTTGTTAAGAACCATTGCCATGATTGAGACTTTACCAAATCAACCACTTCTTCAACTCTTTGAACCTTTGAAGAGAAACTGTAGTCATCCCTAACCTTCCAAATAACCCACATAAGAGTGTGCCAGATAAGAAACAAACCTTTCGAATACTTCTGATTACGATTATAGAAGCAAAATGATTGAAGCAAAACAAAAGGATCTTTTGGAAGGATTAAATTGTACCAATCCAAGTTTAAAATTCTATACCAAACTGCACTCGCAAAAGTACAAGTAAAAAATAAGTGGTCCTCCGGCTCACGCACCAACGGAAACCATACACAATGGCGTTCAGCCCCCTCTCCAAAAATCCGCCGTATACTCAAAAGTTTCCAAGCTTGGATAAATAGACCAAGAGAGAATAAAAATTACAGTTCAATATACATCCAAGCTTGGATATATGACAAAATCAAGATTTAAAAAATCTAGCAGCAAGTCATGAATCCTTGAAACTAAAATCTTGATGAAGTGAGCTCAAAAGCCTTAATGCTTGGAAGTTGTAATGTCCTCCCATGCTCAAAAGCTTCTCAGATAACAGAGCCATCTCAGGCCACATATATTATCAACTACATTCACACCATCAAACATTTAACGGCGTGGTATTTTTTTTGACAAACACCAGAGGCCATTTGTGAAGGGAATGGCTGCCACGACAGTATATGGAGGATTTTCCACTTTCCACCGTAGCAACATTGCTCCCAACAAAGTTGAGAGGAGAGCCTGTCATATCCTCTGCTGTTAACAAAAGTACCTCAGCTACTTCCAATATATCAAGCAAGCAATGAAATCAAAGGAAAAGGCAATGCAAATTTTGTATATCCACTCGACATTGGGCACACTATTTTTTTTCTTGAAGTCCAAGTAAAAATTAAAACATTCAATGGTAGGGTCTGCACTCAGCAATTTTGTAGTATATCAATCTATGTTATTAACAAATCAATGTTTTCGTGCTCAATTACAATGTCAAATAAGTCTACAAGGAAATTTTAATCAATCATGTACCTAGATCAACGATGATGCTAACAATCCACTAAACAAGCAAACAATCATATAAGTTTGATTGGAAATCATCATCTCCATATCCTAATCACTAAACCCTAAAAACCTAAACAATAAGGCATAGGATATAGAAACCTCTAACTCCAATGCACAAGAATGAGAAAACCTTTATTGCAACAATTGCCTAAATAATAATCTAAACAATTTCAAAGTTGAAACTAAGCCTTTAATCATCAGGGTCCAGCACAAGTGATTGTTGCGACCGTGGACAAATGTTGTAAACTCTAAGGTATCGAGTTTGATTCCAACTGATAACAAAAGTTAAGCTTTAACTTCTACTTGTCTAGGTCTACCATCTTGATTATTAATCAACAATCCAAGCCCTTCTTCCACCTTCCCAACATCAACATTTTGATACAAAGGATTTGATGTCAATATTTTCACCCCAGAAACCCTATCGATCTCCAAAACCTCAGGCAAACCACCGCCACATCCTTTCGACATACCAACATCGATTCGAATAGCCTTGTTTTCGCAAACACCATTAATCCCTCCCCTCTGAATCGTATGCCCCATAATCATCCTCTTAACACCCGGAATCGTAGACAAAACATGCTCAAGACTCGAACAATCACAATTCCCCTCAGAAAATTTCCTAAGCCAAACAACCGCATTCCTCCCACGACAATAAGCGGGCGAAAACTGATTACCATAATTACCATTAACCCAATCAACAACCTCACTATTAATCTTCTCCAACCCATAATCAACATGTTCTTGTAACAAACCACCATGAACAAAAAGTGAATCACCAACAACCAAAACAGTAACATTTTGTGTAAAGAACCTTCTAGAAATTGGACCACTTGGCCTTAATGCAGCAACCCTAGCCTTAAACCCATCATGAAACTCTTTCCTCGCCCCGCGAAACGCCACGTGTACACCATCCAAAGGATCCAACGGTGGTTCCAAATCTTTACACCAACTCTTCATTTTGTTACCTTCACGAAACCATTCCAACCAAACCCTAAATTCTTCAACACCAGATTTCGTCGCAAAACGGAAATCACCTTCCACATTCATGATCTCATGGTTTCCATTCATGGTGATGAATCTTCCGCCGTTAATCGCTGCTTCGCGTTTCAGCTTCTCTAAGAAGTAGAGGATTTTGATTTCGTCGCCGCCGCGGTCGAGGACATCGCCGACTTGAACAACGGTGGTTGAGCCTCCGATGTATTTGTCTCCGGCGTCGATTAAGCCGGCGAGGCGGAGAGCTTGTTTTGATTTGATGAGGTCGCCGTGGAGATCGCCGATGGCAATAAGACGTTGCGGAGAGGGGAGGCGGGTGGGGAGTGGAGACGGCGGAGATGACGGCGGAGGAGGGAGGAAGAGTCCGCCGCTGACTGAAAAGTCAACGAAAGTATCGACGAATGAAGATAGAAAATTGGGAACATGTTTGCAGAATGAGTTTTGATTTTGGATTTCCATTTTGCTTCAAAATAAAATGAAATGAAAAGCGCTTCCAATTTGTATGAAACTCTCTAACAAAGTAATTTGATTTTGATTTTGGTCTTATATACGAAAAATAAAGTTCAGAAAAAACAAAAACAACACAAAAAGAAATTAAATAATTTTTTTAATTAGTTAATTTTCTTTCTTCGACCTATAATTACATTTTAACACTTGCATTAGTTCTGCTTTAGACTTAATTAGTACTTTTGCTCCTAACGTGGGATGCTTATGCTATGACTTATGATGTCTGCGGTTTATCTTAGTCTCGTGTGTAGTGTTTTTTCTGTTCTTTTAACAAATGACACCGAGTTGAACAAAAGTCTTGACTCCAGAGAGATTTTAAACTAAAACAAAGTATTAATTTGATCACAGCTCTAACAACAGAATGAATCAAGCAACGCATCTCACTCTATCAAAATCTAATATGTCAATAAAACAAACTATTAATCTTTTGAAATGAGAACATGTAACCTCTTTTTCTCATTTGTGTCCTCTTCCTCTCCCATCCATAATAAATTGTAGAAGGTCTTAACTTTTTATCCCCTGAATTAAACATATTCATCCTCCAAAATAAGTTGGGACATCGAGGGATCATCCACATTGGGTTCAAGAACATCGATACAAGAGTCGGACACCACACTCTTACCCAAAACCTTAAGGCATTGAGTTTATGGGTCTTTCTACTTATAAAGTGTTCAACCTCCACTTTTCTAAGCAATGTGGGACTTAACTCACACTTTACCACAACAATCTCCCCCTCAAGTGTGAGTCCTTCAATTCATTATGCTCCCCCTCAAGCGGAAGCTTTTCCAACCATATATACTTGTACCGTCGTTGTGCCACTGCACCAACCGGAACCCGCCGCCTGACCACCTTTGTCAGGAAGACTTTCGACACAAGGAGCCCGATCTAAACCATCGGCTCTAATACCAGAGTTGGGTCATCGAGGGGGCAGCCGGGGGATCATCCACATTGGGTCTAGAACATCGATATAAGTGTCGGACACCACACTCTTACTCAAAACCTTAAGGCAATGAGTTTATGGGTCTTTCTACTTATAAAGTGTTCAACCTCCACTTTTCTAAGCAATGTGGGACTTAACTCACACTTACCACAATAATCTCCCCCTCAAGTGTGAGTCCTTCAATTCTTTTATGCTCCCCCTCAAGCGGAAGCTTTTTCCAACAATCCAATTACTTGTACCGCCGTTGTGCCACTTGCACACGGAACCCGCCGCCTGACCACCTTTGTCAGGAAGACTTTCGACACAAGGAGCCCGATCTAAACCATCAGCTCTAATACTAGAGTTGGGTCATCGAGGGGGCAGCCGGGGGATCATCCACATTGGGTCTAGAACATCGATATAAGTGTCGGACACCACACTCTTACTCAAAACCTTAAGGAAATAAGTTTATGGGTCTTTCTACTTATAAAGTGTTCAACCTCCACTTTTTTAAGCAATGTGAGACTTAACTCACACTTGCCACAACAAAATTTGATGGTTGATTACTAGTAAAGTCCTTTGCCTCAAAGCCAAAAGCTATATACTTTAGGACCATATCTAAAACTGCACTATAGCTAGATTTGTAACATTGTCTGCAACTACTGTTGAGGCAAAATCCCAATTTATTATTTTAAAGATAACAAACCTCTTAATTATATTTTAATGTATAATTTTGGTCATTGTGTTATCTAACAAGTGCTTTTGAGTGATATTAAAAAGATAGGAATTATTATGCAAAGCAAAATATTTGATATCAGCTCTGAGAATGATACAAGAAAGACAGACATCATTCTCTCATCATTCTCTGATTCCAGCGTGATTGTTCTTTCAAAGTCAAAACACTTATTTATTTTAAGTGATAAATGAACAAGACAAAGGAGGACTTTTCATGAGGATTTATGCACAAGATCTCTACAGCAACATTTCCTTTATGGCAAGAATCTTGATCAAACATCTTATGGGACTTTCTATTCTAAGCCATCACATGAAGCATGTGCCAAAGAATGTTCTTTGATCTCAAGATATAATAAATTATCATTTGAATTTATTATGGAAGAAAAGAACATAGACCAATAAGGAGAAGACAACAACTCTTTCACTATGAGTTGTTATGTACTTACAAAGGATTATTTAATGACCTTTCTCCAAGAAGTAGTAGTCCTTTCTCCAACAAAGGCTACACTCTACTATTCATCAAGGTTGTACTTGCAAAAGTACTTTTCTACAAAGCCTTGATCAGTTACAGCTGGTTACTTGAAGATAAAGCTGTCCCCACACCATTCTCCCACTATTCTATGAAGATATCACAAGAGAATGCACACTGTTCTGTGAGAATGTTCTTTCATCATTCTCCCTGAAGCATTGTTCTCATATAACAGCAGAATTCAAAGGCAACGGTCACACTTGCTCATCAAGCAATGATAGTACAATGCCAGCTCATCAAGACGCTCCTCTTGGAGAACATTCTCTGAACATTCTCCAGCTCACTTTTCATATGTGAGTAACGGCTAGTTTAATGTTCTCTGATTTTCTCACACATTCTCCAAGATTCCAAAGGCTCTTCAACAACTATAAATAGCATGGAATACAGCAGGAGCAAGGCAAGAGTTTTGAAGCAATATCAATCATCAATTACTTGTCTTTCACGCACAAGAATCACAAACTCTTCTTTTGATCTCTTTCACTCCAAAGCTTCATAATTGCACACTTGGATCAGCAATTCATTTGAGTGATTTTCAGAGAGATTTTTATAGTTACTTAGAAAGCTTTATAAACCTGGTTTGGTTTGTTGTTAAGCTTTAGATCCAAACAACTCTTTGTAATAAGAAAAGAACTTGCTCATCAATACGTTACTATTGGTTGAGTAACTACCTTAGAAGGAAAGGTAGAGATCACCTTGGGTATAAGGTGGAAGATAAGCTTGTATAGCTTGACAGAAGATTTTGGTCTTGGGCTTAAGATCAAAAGAGAATAGTGGAAACCCTCACTTGGTGTGGGAAACTGGACTAGCCCAATTAAGGGTGAACCAGTATAAACTCTTTGTGTTATACTCCTTCTCTTTATCCTTATTTTCCTGCAAAACAGACACACTTACACACACCATAATATTCTGAACGAATATTACAAGAACGTTCTCTGCAATCTAACATAGGCTGATCAGAGAACATTCTCTTAACATTCTCTGCTATCTGTTTTGGTTTAATTCATTCATTTAAGTTTTGATTTATCATATAACTTATACTACTAACAAATTGAGTTTAATTTTAAAGGGTCACAATTCAAACCCCCCCCTTTCTTGTGAAAAACTTTGCTACTTCAATTGGCATCAGAGCACGGTCTCTAAGACTGAGCATCTAACAAGTGCTAGAGGAAAAGATTCAGGAAGGAAGTAATGGCTAAAGGCGCAAAGTTCATAGCTGAAGGAGGATCATCAAATAGACCACCTCTATTTGAAGGAGAAGACTATTATTATTGGAAAGACAAAATGGAGTTATTTCTTAGATCACAAGACAACTACATGTGGTCAGTTATTGAACATGGAGAATTTCAACCAACCATCACTGATAAAGATGTTACAAAGCCAAAGAGTCAAGATCAATGGACTACTCAAGAATCAGAAAGAGTGCTTCTAAACAACAGAGCTAAGTTATTCTTGAAAAGTGCTTTATCTAGAGAAGAATGTGATAGAATTATGGAATGCAAGACTGCAAAGGAAATGTGGGAAACACTACAAACGCATCATGAAGGAACTAGTCACGTCAAAGAAACAAGGATTGACATTGGAGTAAGAAAGTTTGAGCTCTTTGAAATGAAAGAAGATGAAACAGTGGATCAAATGTATGGAAGGTTCACAATCATCATAAATGAACTCAACTCTCTAGGAAAAACATATACTACACATGAGAGAGTAAGAAAGATCCTAAGATGCTTACCAAAGAGTTGGAGACATATTGTCACAGCTATTACAGAAGCAAGGAATCTAACTGAAATGAAGATAGAAAATTTGGTTGGATCATTAAGAGCTCATGAATCAATTCTTATGGAAGATAAACCAATCAAAAAGAAAATGATTGCCTTGGATACTCAAGAGACAGAATGTTCTCAGAATGATGAAGATGAAAGTGATTTTCTACAAGAAGATAATGTGGAAGAGCTAGCACTTATCACCAGAAGAATCCAAAGGCTGCTGCAGAGAAAGAATCAACTCAAAGGAAAATTACCAGCTAGAAGAAATGGAATCAAACCTGAAATAGACCTAAGCAAAGTGAAATGCTATGGTTGTGATCAATTTGGACACTACAAAAATGAATGTCCAAAAGCAAAGAAACCATCCTTCAATAAGAAATCATTGATTACTACATGGGATGAGACAGATGAAGATGAAGAAGAACAAGAAGCCAACATGTGCTTCATGACAAAATCAAACTTTGAGGAATGTCATCTAGCAGTCAACAAAAAGCCATGGTACTTGGACAGTGGATGCTCAAGACATATGACTGGAGATAAACAAAACTTCTTGTCACTTGTTGAAAAGGATGGTGGCACAGTCACTTTTGGAAACAATGAAAAAGCTAATATAAAAGGTAAAGGCATCATTGGTAAGATTAATTCTGGCAAGATTGAAAATGTGCAATATGTTGTTGGACTTAAACATAACTTATTGAGCATAAGTCAATTATGTGACAATGGTTATGAAGTTATTTTTAAACCCCACACATGTGAAATTAAAAAATCTTCTTCAAATGAAATCTTGTTTACTGGTTCAAGAAAAGGAAATATGTATGTTTTCTACTTAGATGAACTTCCTGTTGAATCATGTTTTATCTCTCTTGAAAATGACAAATGGATTTGGCACAAAAGGACTGGTCATGTAAGCATGAAAACAATTTCAAAACTTTCCAAACTTGACCTAGTAAGAGGTTTACCAAAGATCAATTTTGATATAGATAAAGTATGTGAATCTTGTACAAGAGGAAAACAAGTTAAAAGTAGTTTCAAACCAAAAGATTTTGTATCAACAAAGAAGCCTCTTGAATTACTTCACATAGATTTATTTGGACCTATCAAAACTACTAGTCTTGGTGGCAAAAATTATGGTTTTGTCATTGTTGATGATTTTTCAAGATTTACATGGGTGTTATTTTTAAAACATAACGATGAATCCTTTGAGGCATTTAAAGCCTTTTGCTTAAGGGTTCAAAATGAAAAAGACTCCAAAATTATTTCAGTAAGAAGTGATCATGGAGGAGAATTTGAAAATTCTTTATTTGAATCATACTTTGATGAAAATGGCATATTTCACAATTTCTCTTGTCCAAGAACTCCTCAACAAAATGGTGTTGTTGAAAGAAAAAATAGAACATTACAAGAAATGGCTAGGACAATGTTGAATGAATCAAATGTGGAGAAATACTTTTGGGCTGAAGCTGTCAACACTGCCTGTTACATTTTGAATAGAGTAACCATCAGAAAAATTCTCAACAAAACACCTTATGAACTTTGGAAAGAGAGGATACCAAATGTTTCATACTTTCATATCTTTGGTTGCTATTGTTACATCTTAAACATCAAAGATAACTTGGGAAAATTTGACTCAAAGTCAGACAAGGGAATATTCTTGGGTTATTCTCTCACATCTAAAGCCTACAGAATCTACAACCTTAGAACCCAAACTGTAGAAGAAAGTATGCATGTCAAATTTGATGAGTTTGAAGAAATAAATCCAAATATAATCACTGAAGAAAAGGAAGAAGAAGAAAGTGAGAAAAATTCACAAGCTCATAACCATCAAGAACCTTCAATAAACAATAATGAAGAACCACCCCTCAATGTTGATCAAGAGTCATTACCTAGTGTTCCTAAAACATGGAGATTAGTGAACAATCATCCTCAAGATCAAATTATTGGAAACACTGAAGATGGTGTAAGAACTAGAAGAGCTCTTCAAAATTTGGAGAATGATCTCGCAATGATCTCTCAAATTGAACCTAGATCTATAGATGATGCTATCTCTGATGAATCATGGGTTGAAGCTATGAAAGAAGAATTGCTACAATTTGAGAAGAATATAGTATGGGATTTAGTACCACATCCTCAAGATCATTCAATCATTGGAACAAGATGGGTGTTCAGAAACAAGCTTGATGAAGATGGCAAGGTAATCAGAAATAAGGCTAGACTTGTAGCACAAGGTTACAATCAATAAGAAGGTATTGACTATGATGAAACCTTTGCTCCAGTTGCCAGGTTAGAAGCAATAAGAATTTTACTTGCATATGCATCACATAAATGCTTTAAACTTTTTCAAATGGATGTGAAAAGTGTTTTTTTAAATGACTTTCTAAATGAGGAAGTTTATGTACATCAACCTCCTGGTTTTATTGATGAACATAAACCTAATCATGTTTATAAACTTTCCAAAGCTCTTTATGGACTTAAACAAGCTCCAAGAGCATGGTATGATATATTGAGTACCTTTTTACTTGAAAATGGTTTTTCTAGAGGAAAAATAGATACTACTCTTTTTATAAAAACAAACAAGGAAGAATTGCTTATTGTTCAAGTATATGTTGATGATATTATTTTTGGAGCTACTAATGAAAAAATGTGTGAAGCTTTTTCTAACCTTATGCAAAGTGAATTCGAAATGAGCATGATGGGAGAACTTAGATTTTTCCTTGGCTTGCAAATCAAGCAACAAAGTGATGGCATTTTTATTAGTCAAGAAAAATACATCAAGGATTTACTCAAGAAATACAAGATGAATGAAGCCAAAATCATGTCAACTCCTATGCATCCATCAACAAGTCTAGACAAGGATGAAAATGGTAAAAATGTATCTGAAAAGGAGTATAGAGGAATGATTGGATCTCTTTTATACTTAACTGCAAGCAGACCTGACATAGTATTCTCAGTGGGCATTTGTGCAAGATTTCAAAGTGCTCCCAAAGAATCTCATTTAACTGCAGTCAAAAGAATCTTCAGATATTTGGTGGGAACACCTGATGTAGGCATATGGTACAAAAAGGGTACTCATTTTGATCTAAAAGCCTACTGTGATGCTGATTATGCTGGTGACAAATTAGAAAGAAAAAGCACAAGTGGTGCTTGTCAACTTCTTGGTGAAGCTCTAGTCAGTTGGTCATGCAGAAAACAGAATACCATAGCACTCTCAACAACTGAAGTAGAATATGTGTCTGCAGCAAATTGTTGTTCTCAAGTGATATGGATCAGAAACCAACTTGAAGACTTCTCATTAAGGTACACAAACATTCAAATTCTTTGTGATAATACTAGTGCTATTAATTTGTCAAAAAATCCCATTCAGCATTCTAGGTCAAAACACATTGAAATCAAGCATCATTTTATACGTGATCATGTTAGTAAAAAAGAAGTTGAATTAGTTTTTGTGGATACTGAAAATCAACTTGCTGATATTTTTACTAAACCATTGGTTGAGGATCGTTTCAATTTTATCAAAGAAAATTTGAAAATCATCAAAAATCCCAATTCCTTGTGAAACACATTTTTAGGAGAATGAAATGAGAACATTCTCTAAAAATTTTATGACTTTGGTTTTCAGTCATTTTAATTTCATCCATATGCATTTTATATGTTTTCATATTATTATTTGGTAGTACATGTTCTTGGAGAATGAAAACTATTAAGTCCCCTTGTTGTACTTAGGCTATCTCCCTACAAACCTTTTTTAATAGTTAAAGGTACCATCATTACCATCATAAATAGTATCCTACCATATCCTTACTATCTCACATCATAGGCTTATCTCTCTCTTTTTACTCAAAACCACTCACTACCTTTTCTCTTTCAAAACTCAACCGTCCCTCTCTCTCCACTAAACCAAAATCAGTTTTCTCTTCTTCTTCTCCAAACCTCCATTTTCTCAAACAAATGGCAAGAACTAAGGTACCGGTCATGCTAAGAAACCGAACACCATCTCCAACTCCCTCACCCACTCGCTCTCCATCTCCTCCATCACCACCATCACCTCCACCGTCAAAAGCTCACTTTGATTCGTCTCACAGTGACGAAATGGGTTATGAAGATTTGTCAAAAGCTTTGATAGTTTTTGTTCCTCCATCTGAAGAAAGCTTCTCTGATCATTCTTTAAATGATCTCCAAAACAAATCTCCTCCTCCAAAGTCTCCATCTCCGCTGCAAGAACCTTTTTCCCCAAATGTTACCGTTGCACAAAAATCCCTCTCTCCAACTGCTACTGTAGCATCTGAGCATAACCTTTCGCCATCCAAATCTCCTAAACCCTCTACACAAACTGATGAACAAGTTCCTAAACCCACTTCATCTCCATCCAACTCATCACCTTCCCTAAACTTCTCTGACCCACCTTCTCCAACACCTAACACTGTTGAAAAAGATCAACAAACTCCCTCTGTTGAGCCTAACACAAAATCACCCGCTTATGTAAGGAAAATTAGAAGAACTAAGTCTTTTGATGCATGCACCGTTAGGAGGTCTGCACGAATTTTGTCTGGTTTTGGAACTAAGAGAAACGTGTTATTGACAACACTGTCTTTACCATTTCTGATTCTGATGAGGAAGAGAAGAATGAGGAAACACGTGAAGCTTCTCCACCCATCATTACCTTGAAAAGAGCTGCTTCATCCTCCAAACCTAAAGCAACCCCTTCTCCTGCCAAAACTGAATATGTCAAAGAAAGAGAAAGAAAAGAAAAAATAGTTGTTAAGAAGAAGCCAAGGCAAAGGAATGTGCCTCTAATTCACTCTGAGCAAAAGGAGAAGTTTAATGATTATTGGAAAATCAAGTCAATCAGTGCTGGCAAGTATTTTGATTTTGATGAGCTGAAAAAGAATGGCATTGACTTGACCAAGTTCACTGACAAGCTGGATTGGACCTCCTTTTTCAAGATCAAAGAGTCCATATTTCCTTTGTTGATTCAAGCCTTCTACTTCAATGCCAAAGTGAGTCCTGACAAAGATGTTTTAGTCTCAAATCTCAAAGGAACTGAGATTGAGTTAACTCCAGAAAAGATTGGAAAGCTTTTGGGAATTCCCTGTGATGGTTCCACTCTCTATGGGGGAGATCGGTTTTCTGCTCTCAATCTTGACAAGGATGAGCTCATTGTTAAAATGTTCACCAAGGAAGGTGCTATGATGGTTACACCAACCTCTTCCAAGCTGCAACATGATTTTAAAATGCTTCACAACCTCTGCCTCCACAACATCTTTCCAAAGAGTGGAAGCAAAGATAAAGTCACAGACAATGATATGTTGGTTATGTATCATCTGTTTAAAGGTAAAAGGCTCTCTCTTCCCCATATCATTCTGCAACATATGATGCATATAGCTTTATCTGGCACTAGGAAAGTTGCTTTACCCTATGGTATGTTTTTGACAAAAGTCTTTGAAGAGTTTAAGGTTGATCTGTCTGGTTACACTTGTGAAAATGCTTGCTCTACCTTTGGTGTCAAAAATCTTAGTCATATGAAGAATGAATTAGAAGAAAAAGTGGTGAAAATTACTGGTGTTAAGAGGAAAAGAGAAGCAACACCTGAGGAGAATGCTGCTGGAGAACATCAAGAGAATGTTCTCCCAGAAGAGAATGTTGCTGGAGAACGTCAGGAGAACTTCTCCCAGAGAATGAAGCTGCAGGAGAACAACCAGAGAATGTTCTCCCTGCTAAGGACAATGCTTCTACTCTTTTTGGAGTTTCAAGTGACACTCTCCCTTCTTATTGGGATACTTCACTCCATTTTGGATCACCTTTTACCAATCATCCTCCAAGGTCTGGAAAACAACTTCAAGGATTTTTTCCTACCTCTTCAATGAACTCTACCTTGTTCTCACCTGTCATGAACTCTTCTCAAGGAAGTTTGGAAAACATGTTCAATGCTGATTTTGTGCAGAATTTGCTTAGCCCTGATAATCACTTTCAAGGAGGTAACTCATCTCAATCTTTACCATCCATTCCATCCTCTTTTGGAACTTTGAGTACCTTTCTTTCACCGGGTAGCACTGCTTCTGCTGAAGCATGGGATAGGTTCTTAGGATACTCTCCTAAGTTGATTGGTGGTCCTTCATACACTAGGCCAACCAAACAACAAAAGCTTGAGAAAGAAAATGCTAAGCTGAGAAAAGGCCAAGCCAAGATTATGCTTGCTTTAGAGATTCAAAATAACATGATGCAACATATGATGAACCAGCAAATGATCATGAAAAAATGGGCTGAAACTGAAGTTTGTCCAAAATTTGGAATTGCACCACCCTTTGCTGATCCAATGCCAGTGTTTGATAACTTTCCATCCCCTAGTACCTCATCTTCATCATCTGCTTCTACTGAGTTCTAATCCTTTTTACCAAAACCCCCTCTTTTTGATTTCTGACAAAGGGGGAGAATAGTTTGGGAAAACAAGGGGGAGTAGAAAAGAAGTCTTTTTATCAATCATCTTTCAGTTTTTAATCAATCAAGTTTCAAGTTTCAAGTTTTCAAGCTTTTCAAGTCTGCAAGAACATTCCCTGATCATTCTCTGGAATTGATCTTTTTGAAATAGATATTATAGGAAGTTCTTTTGAACAATACTTGTTGTGAACTTCTAGTAGTATGTATTCTTGTTTTTATGCCATGAATCCTTTTGTATTAATCCATGTACTCTGATCTGTGTTTATTTCTCACTTGGTGAGCTTTTGGATTAATTAATATGTATGATTCATTTTGCATCATATCAAGTTTTTTAAATTTTATTTGATTTATGAATGCTTGAATTGAGGGGGAGCTTGAAAAATTAAGGCACTAATATTTTCATATTACTTGAGATTTGATTAAACCAAAATTAATCATTTAAAACATAATTCAAGAAGTTTGTCATCATCAAAAAGGGGGAGATTGTTGAGGCAAAATCCCAATTTATTGTTTTAAAGATAACAAACCTCTTAATTATATTTTAATGTATAATTTTGGTCATTGTGTTATCTAACAAGTGCTTTTGAGTGATATTAAAAAGATAGGAATTATTATGCAAAGCAAAATATTTGATATCAGCTCTGAGAATGATACAAGAAAGACAGACATCATTCTCTCATCATTCTCTGATTCCAGCGTGATTGTTCTTTCAAAGTCAAAACACTTATTTATTTTAAGTGATAAATGAACAAGACAAAGGAGGACTTTTCATGAGGATTTATGCACAAGATCTCTACAGCAACATTTCCTTTATGGCAAGAATCTTGATCAAACATCTTATGGGACTTTCTATTCTAAGCCATCACATGAAGCATGTGCCAAAGAATGTTCTTTGATCTCAAGATATAATAAATTATCATTTGAATTTATTATGGAAGAAAAGAACATAGACCAATAAGGAGAAGACAACAACTCTTTCACTATGAGTTGTTATGTACTTACAAAGGATTATTTAATGACCTTTCTCCAAGAAGTAGTAGTCCTTTCTCCAACAAAGGCTACACTCTACTATTCATCAAGGTTGTACTTGCAAAAGTACTTTTCTACAAAGCCTTGATCAGTTACAGCTGGTTACTTGAAGATAAAGCTGTCCCCACACCATTCTCCCACTATTCTATGAAGATATCACAAGAGAATGCACACTGTTCTGTGAGAATGTTCTTTCATCATTCTCCCTGAAGCATTGTTCTCATATAACAGCAGAATTCAAAGGCAACGGTCACACTTGCTCATCAAGCAATGATAGTACAATGCCAGCTCATCAAGACGCTCCTCTTGGAGAACATTCTCTGAACATTCTCCAGCTCACTTTTCATATGTGAGTAACGGCTAGTTTAATGTTCTCTGATTTTCTCACACATTCTCCAAGATTCCAAAGGCTCTTCAACAACTATAAATAGCATGGAATACAGCAGGAGCAAGGCAAGAGTTTTGAAGCAATATCAATCATCAATTACTTGTCTTTCACGCACAAGAATCACAAACTCTTCTTTTGATCTCTTTCACTCCAAAGCTTCATAATTGCACACTTGGATCAGCAATTCATTTGAGTGATTTTCAGAGAGATTTTTATAGTTACTTAGAAAGCTTTATAAACCTGGTTTGGTTTGTTGTTAAGCTTTAGATCCAAACAACTCTTTGTAATAAGAAAAGAACTTGCTCATCAATACGTTACTATTGGTTGAGTAACTACCTTAGAAGGAAAGGTAGAGATCACCTTGGGTATAAGGTGGAAGATAAGCTTGTATAGCTTGACAGAAGATTTTGG
The DNA here is from genome assembly GCA_951804385.1 of Trifolium dubium. Taxonomy (NCBI): domain Eukaryota; kingdom Viridiplantae; phylum Streptophyta; class Magnoliopsida; order Fabales; family Fabaceae; genus Trifolium; species Trifolium dubium. The sequence continues at coordinate 425,194 of OX638065.1, forward strand.
TCTTGGGCTTAAGATCAAAAGAGAATAGTGGAAACCCTCACTTGGTGTGGGAAACTGGACTAGCCCAATTAAGGGTGAACCAGTATAAACTCTTTGTGTTATACTCCTTCTCTTTATCCTTATTTTCCTGCAAAACAGACACACTTACACACACCATAATATTCTGAAAGAATATTACAAGAACGTTCTCTGCAATCTAACATAGGCTGATCAGAGAACATTCTCTTAACATTCTCTGCTATCTGTTTTGGTTTAATTCATTCATTTAAGTTTTGATTTATCATATAACTTATACTACTAACAAATTGAGTTTAATTTTAAAGGGTCACAATTCAAACCCCCCCCCCCCCCTTTCTTGTGAAAAACTTTGCTACTTCAACTACCACTTCCATCTTTCTTTGAAGTAACAAAGTAAATATTAAAAATTTAAAACATACTTATATGCCAATAGGGAAGGAAGGGGTGAAGATAATTAGGGACTTAAATGAATCAATGAAAGCAGGACTAACAAAATATTTGAAGGATGTAAACGGAGAAAAGTGAGGTTAAAGTTTGAACAAAGTAAAATGACTTCAATTAGCAAAAACTCGGGACAAAAATGTGGAATGCAAAGGTCGAAGCCGATTTCCTAAACTTTAAAATACGCAGCAAAAAAAACTGCTTTTTCTCTCTCATAAAGTGGAGAGCTTGTTCCTACTCTCTGATATTCTAGAGAGCTTGCTTTTGTGAGTTTTTTTGCTTTCTGCTACTAGAATTCTGAGCTTGGAGATACGGGTTCTACAACATGGCTGAAGAGGAGCTTGCAAACTTATCCTTGAATGGCGATGGAGTGGAGGGATTCGACTTTACTTTTGACGAGGAGACAGATACGATGGTAGATCTGCGATGGTGCTTGATTGGTCGCTTCCTTAGTGATCGAGTCATACATGTTAACTCCATGACGGTGAGGATGGCAAACCTTTGGCAGCCGGTGAAGGGGGTCACCATCAAGGAAACCAATCCGGGTTTATTCCTATTTTGCTTCAACCATCCGCTGGATATGGAGGAGGTTCTGAAAAACGGTCCGTGGACATTCGATAACAATACTCTCGTCCTGGAGAGAGTCCAGATCGGCACACAACTAGAGAGCATTTCGCTGAATCATGTTAACTTTTGGATCCAAATCCATGGTCTGCCTATGGGCCTTATGAAGGAGACGGTGGGAGAAACATTGGGAAATTACATTGGTGAGATGCTGGAGTATGACAAGAACAACAACACTAGCATATGGAGACAATACATGCGACTAAGAGTGAAGCTTGATGTACGCCAACCGCTGAAAAAAGAAACAAGAGTCAAGGATCGCCATGGAAACTGGTGCACAGTGAAATTCAAGTATGAGAAGCTCGACACATTCTGTTTCATATGTGGTATTATGGGTCACGCAGAGAACCGTTGCCCTGTTCGGTTTGAACGGGAGAATGATGATGGTATAAGGGGGTGGAGTAATGAAATCAGAGCTGAACCAAGGAGAGGGGCGGGGAGACAGAGCTCGCGGTGGCTGAGGGAGGAAGGAGGGGGAGGAGGTCAGTATGGGAGCGGAGGTCGGAGTGAGGATGGAGGAAGTAAGGCGACGGCGGCAGCCCCTAGTCCGGCCAACAGTGCACCCCAGGCGGTGGGCCCCAGTAGCATTCAATTGCAAAACCATAACCCCCCTACACCAGTGAACCGTTCCCATAACAGTCAAATGAATACCTTTACTAGCCTTAATAGCCCGGTCCCACACCAATTATTCCCTTCTCAAAACCTGCCAGCACATGATCCCAAACACAAGTCACAAACCCTAAATACTCCTACTAATATTCAAATACCCATCCTTTCATTGATGACTGACGTAGACACAATTATTGGCCCTCCTTTAAACCTTAAAAAGCTGTCCCCCATCGGTTTCAGTGCAAGCATTAATTCCCAATCATTACCCCATGATAACCCTCCCCTCACTTACCCCACCAACCAATTATCCAATTCTTTTGTTTTTTCCCACTCGGTCAACACAACAAATCAGTCAACTATTCCAATTAAACCTGATCCACGTCACCATATAAAAAACCGCTCATCATCCCTGAACCGGTCTAGACATAAACTGAACCAACACCCAACCACAAAAATTCCTAATGAACCAGACCAGACCATACTAAACCAGACCGAATCAAATGAACCAGATTCCCAGGCAGAAAAAAAACGACGTAGAGAAGAAAAGGAGGAAGGCAAGAACGACAACGTAGAATTGGCCAAGCATTTTTTAACGGCAGGTCCTGGCAGCCAGGACTGCCGGGACCAATGATTATCCTCAGTTGGAATTGCAGGGGATTGAGCAAACCTAATGCAATTCCTAATCTCAAGGGGCTTGCTCGGAGTCACAAACCAGACATTCTTTTTCTCTCAGAAACGTTGTCGCATGGCAGAACGTTAGAACACATTAGAGTCACTTTGGGTTATGATTCCTGTTTATCTATTGATGTGGCCGGAAGAAGTGGAGGGCTGGCTGTTCTTTGGAAGAGGTCGTGCAAGTGCCGAGTGACAAACTATAGTAGGAATTTTATTAATTTGCTTATTGAGGACGAGGAGAAGGGTGAATGGAGATTGACTTGTTACTATGGTTTTCCGGAGCGTGATCGAAGGCGTGAGGCATGGCAACTGTTACATGATTTGAAGGCTATGTCGAACCTTCCATGGTGTATCATTGGAGATTTTAATGATCTCCTATCCCAAGAAGATAAGCGGGGTTTAAACCCGCATCCTAATGGGTTGTGTGAGGGTTTCCGACAAACTGTTACTGAATGCGAATTATCTGACATAAAACTTGAAGGTTATCCGTTCACTTGGGTGAAGAGTAGAGGCGCACCCCACATGATTGAAGAACGTCTTGATCGAGCTATGGCAAATCCGGAGTGGTTGCAAGTGTTCCCACATGTAAGGCTTACTAATTTACTTGCCTCACATTATGACCACTATCCAATTCTACTCCAAACTGATCCTTCACCGGCAACAAAACATCAATACCACTTTAAATTTGAAAATCATTGGCTTTATGAAGAAGATGTAGATGATGTTGTTGGAGACGGATGGGGTGTTGGAGAATGGCTGGCCATAGAGGATAGGGTGGAAAGATGTGCTAGCAAGCTGAGTAAGTGGGGGCGGAGGAAGAGGGGGCGGTTCAAGGAGGAGCTGTTAGAGTGCCAACGGTTGATGGAGGAATATAGGGGGAGTACTAGTGAGGTAGGTCATGCACATTACAAAAAGGCGTCCGATCGACATTCAACTATTCTTATCCAAGAGGAGGTATTTTGGAAGCAAAGGGCGAAGATGCATTGGCTTCAAGAGGGAGATATGAGCACAAAATTTTTTCACATGTCGGCTACGGCAAGAAAAGGGAGAAAATGTATTAAAAAACTCGGTGATGATGGTGGCAATGTGGTCACGGATCAGGCGGGCTTATGTGAGATGGCACAAAAATATTTTGAAGAGGTATTTAGCTCGGGTGGGGGGACGCATGCTCATGTCCTTAGCTTAATCCAACAAAAAGTCACACTTGATGATAACATTTGCCTTACCAAACAGATTGAGAAAGAGGAAATCCGTCAAGCACTCTTTCAAATGCATTCGGACAAGGCTCCGGGACCGGATGGATTTAACCCCACTTTTTATAAACATTATTGGGAAATGTGTGGTGAAGATATTTGGCGGGCAGCGGTTAATTGGCTTGATCGTGGTTTTTTCCCATCCACTCTCAATGATACAAATATTTGTCTTATCCCTAAATGTGATAACCCGTCTTCCCTCAAAGACTTGAGACCAATTTCTTTGTGCAATGTTCTATACAAGATGATTTCAAAGGTTCTTGCCAACCGCCTTAAGGTATTTCTTGACAAAATAATATCTCCGGAGCAATCGGCGTTTGTCGAAGGGCGGTCTATCATTGATAATGCTCTTGTTGCTATAGAAACTATTCATGCGATGAAAAGGAAAACTAGGGGGAGAAATGGTGATTTGGCTTTAAAAATTGATATTAGTAAGGCATATGACCGTGTGGATTGGGGTTTTTTGAGGGGCATGTTGGAACGATTGGGGTTTAATGAGGTGTGGATCAAATGGATGATGATGTGCGTAAGCACGGTAAATTACTCGGTTCTTATGAATTTTGATAGAGTTGGGCCGATTTTGCCGGGTAGAGGATTACGGCAAGGAGATCCTCTATCTCCTTATCTCTTTATTCTAGTAGCAGAAGATTTAACAGCTCTAATAAAGCAAGCAGTAGAAACTGGTGATATCCATGGAGTGAGAATTTGCCGAGGGGCACCGGTGGTGTCTCACCTTCTTTTTGCTGACGATTGTTTTCTTTTCTGCAGGGCATCCGTTACAGAGGTTACTAACTTACTTAATATTTTGCATGTTTATGAGGCTGCCACAGGTCAACAAGTTAACTTATCCAAATCTGAAGTTTTTATTAGCCGTAATCTCAGTATAGCGGCGCAGGCTGACCTTGCATCTATCCTTGGTGTCAAACATGCTCTCGGTACCGGCACTTACTTGGGACTACCTTCTATGGTGGGTAGGAACAAGAAAGCTATTTTCTCTTTTTTGAAGGATCGTGTGTGGCGACGTTTGAACTCATGGCAGGGTCGCTCCTTATCCAAAGCAGGTAAAGAGGTGATGATAAAATCTGTGTTGCAGGCTATCCCGTCCTATGTTATGAGTGTTTACTTGATTCCTCCTTCGGTCATTGAGGAAATTGAGCGCATGATAAATGGCTTTTGGTGGGGGGGAGGAGATAATAATAAAGGTATCCGTTGGATGGCGTGGGATAAAATGACTAGCCCAAAGAGCTTAGGGGGGATGGGGTTTCGCGATTTTGGTGCCTTTAACAAAGCCATGATCGCAAAACAAGGGTGGAGAATTCTACAACATCCGGAGGCTTTAGTCTCAAGAGTTCTAAAGGCTAGATATTTTCCTAAATCATCGTTCCTCGATGCTAGTCTTGGCAATAGTCCAAGCTTTTCTTGGAGGAGTTTGTGGAACTCTAGAGAGGTGTTGGTAAAAGGATGTAGGTGGGCTATTGGTGATGGAAGTAATGTGTGGATTATGAACGATGCTTGGCTACGAGGGGAAGGAGGACGGTGGGTGAGCTCACCCCAAAGAAGGGAGGTTTACTCCCTCCGTGTGAAACATTTAATGATGGAGGGTGAGAAGAAATGGGATAGGGGAAAGATTGAGAGTATGTTTACTAATGAGGAAGCGGCAAAAATCCTATCTACTCCTCTTTTTGATTCTAATAATATGGATAGATTAGTATGGGAGGGAGATAAAGATGGGTGTTATTCGGTCCGGATGGGTTACCGTCTTCTAATGAGAGAGCGTTGGGAAAAAATTCATGACTTAAGGGGTTTATTATGGGCCAATTTGTGGAAGATTAATGCACCTCCGAAGAGTCGTCACCTTTTATGGAGATTGTGCAAGGAGTGTATTCCCACACGCACACGTTTAGCTCATCGCCGGGTCAATTGTCCTATTTCTTGTCCTATGTGTATTGCCGAATTAGAAGACGATTTCCATGCTTTTTTCACTTGTACTCATGCTTTAGCTTGTTGGACAGCTGCTGGACTATCCAATGTTGTTGTTAACAGATTGCCATATTTTAATAATGTCACAGATTTAATTCTTAACATTTGCAGTCAAGAAGATGCGGACACTGCCGGTAGAGTTGCGCTCTTGCTATGGACTATTTGGCAAGGTCGTAATGATGCAATATGGAATAACCACTTCCCACTTCCTGCTACAATCGGCCAGCAATCAACCGCGACTTGGAATGCATGGAACCAAGCCCAGCAACAGCTACAGCAGCGCGCAGCAGCACGGTCACAGCAGCAGCAGCCCTCTGCAGAACAGGTCGGATGGTCTCGGCCTCCTTATGGCTGGTATAAATGCAACGTCGATGCGGCATTCCCGAACGAGAGCAGAAGCACAATGGTAGCAGCATGTGTTCGAGACCATAGGGGGGAGTTTCTGTGTGCAACAACTTCGTATTATGGTGCATCCATGTCAATTTTAGAAGGTGAAGCGTTGGCCTTACTTGATGGCATTTGTTTTGTTAGATTGCAAGGGCTTAATAATGTAATTTTTGAGAGTGATTCTAAAACACTTGTTCATTGTATTGGGGACCAAAATTACAATATTGGTACCTCTGAATTTAGTACTCTCATTGCTCGGGTTAGACATGAGCTAGCTAATTCACATAACTTTGAGGTAAAGTATGTTAGGAGACAAGCAAACATGGTCGCCCACACTTTAGCTAAGGCGGCTATCTCTTGGTCTTGTCACCGCTCTTTCAATTATGTACCTCCATGTATCGCAACTTTGATTAATAATGAAAAGCGTTAAGCTTATTGATTTCAAAAAAAAAAAAAAATACGCAGCAAATTGTAACTAATAATCACTACTACACCACTACATCAGCAGCAACCAAATATTGTAAGTTTAAACAATGAGCATATATTAAACTGAACCTAGAAAATTTTCATCATGGTTTGGTGGAGTGAGTGTATTAGATTTTAATGCGACACTCTTCGACAATAGGCGGTATATCTGTATGAAGACGATGTACGATTGGTTTATTTATTTCAAGACGTTCTACCAATACTTTAATTTGGCCTGGAAAGTTATTGTTGTAGTAGTAGCATCAGAAGCATCTCCTCCTTTTTCTTTAGTTTTAAAGGTAATGTAATACTCCGAAGGATCACGATGTATAACCCCACAAGAAACATCATATCAAAAGGTACACTTGACAAGGTCATCAAACTCAAAACTTGCACCACAAGTATCCTCCTCCTAACAATTAAGAAGAAGGAACGACCGAATGAACAATTAATTTAATCAAATAATAATTAATAATGAATAATAATAGGCTTAAATGCACTTTTGATCCCCCTATTTTAAAAAACTTGAACTTTTAATCCCCCTTCTTTAAAAGCCAACTTTTTGGTCCCCCTTCTTTGCTTTTTTCAAGATTTTAGTCCCCCACCTCATTTTATTGAAAATTTTGCTGATGTGTCAGATTCATTAATGACGTGGCAGTATACATGTATACAAAAATTAATCCACCTCATTAATCTATATTTTTTATTCAAATAATTTATTCTAAAAATATTATACTAATTTAATTAATTAAATTAAAACAGTAAAAATAAATTACTAATAAAAAAAAAGAAGAGGAAATTGCTTCAGAAACGATGGAAGCACTCAAATCCCAAATCAAAAACGATAAATATTCTTCTTCTTCTCATCAATCGATCTCATCTCCTCCGTCGATCTCATGCCCTCCATCGATCTCATCCTTCTCCATCTCCTTCATTGATCTCTTCCTTCTCCGTCTCCTTCATCGTCCTTCATCTTCTTCCTTGTCAAGGTCAAAAAAAGTTGTTTTAATGGAATTGAGTCACCGTTGATTCACAATTGATGTGCTATGTATAAGGTATTCAATGTTTATTCTTTTCTATATATTTGGATTCAAGAAAAATTCAACTTTAGAAAAAAGAAAAAACTTGTATCCTTTTACAGTAGTTACAGGACAAGAAGGTTGCTTAGAGTTGCTTAGAGTTGTAAATGTGCTTTAGGCTTGGTTATAAATTGTAATGCATTAATTACGTTGAATTAGTTGGTGCTGAAATTAGTTCACATCATGACTCATTTGTAATAGTTTAATTACATTGGTAATAGATGATCTTGATTTGTATATGTTTCACAACGTTTACAATTTGCAATGGATGTATTTGTAAATGTGGATGCAAAACGTGGATGTGATTTGAGTCAAATAAATGTATGTGTTAAACTTGTGAATGTAAATGTAGTTTGCCAAATACCATAAATTTCTTTGAACACATAATGTGAATGTGATTTACCAAATACCATAAGTATGTCATATGAAATGTTACCATAATACCAAAATACATCAAAACGTCAATCTTCGAAAATACCAAAATATTCAAAACATTGTCAAATGTTCCAAAATACTAATGCTAATCAAAATATTATGCTTGTTCCTCATCTCTTATCCTCTTTTTTTCCTTCTTCTTTGGATTGACATCATGATCATCTTTAGCCTTCTTTTTATCCTTCTTCTTGTCCTTCTTTTTGTCCTTTTCATGAGGATATTGTTGGTCCAATTTTTGCTTCTGCATTATGCAACCAGAATTTTTCATGCACATAAGCAAAAAATTTCATGAGCAGAAATTTTCATGCACATAAACAGAATATTTCATGAGCAGAATTTTCAATACCTTGTTTCCACCCTTGGGGATGACTCTCTCAGCTGCTCTTTTGCCTTTACATGACCTTTTGTTGTGCCCAAATACCCCACATTTTGTGCATCGAACTGTCGGTAAGGTTCTAGGCACAACATGTGGATTCTTTGGTTCATCATTACTCTTGTTCCTATTTTTCTTGGGACGACCAATAGCTCTTCTCATGTAAGGAGGATTAATTGGTTCAGGTTCAAGCAGTGGCCATAATTGGGGACCATTTGTTGGCAAAATAATATGAGAATATGTTGCCATCATATCTTTCCAAGCATTCTCATTCAAGCCTTTCATTCTTTTCATTGCCCTTTCCCATGCCGGTATAGTTGTGGCCCTAGCAGCCATCCATAAAACTTGTTTTAGCTCTAAACCCGGGTATTTCTTTTTCCAATTACCATATAAATGCTTGACACACAACCTTTGCTCAACATGCTCACTGATGGTTTGAATTGCAGGCACTAATCCCTGTAGTAATGTAAAAAAAGTCACCAATAACTGTAATCTTAAAGATAGAAATAAATGTAATGAAATGATTAATGTTAATAAATGTTATACCTTTTGCTGATCAGAAATGAATGCATAACTTCTCTCTTGTATAGTTTGAAGATCCTCCATTAGTAAATCTAGAAACCAACACCATGACTCCTTTGTTTCTGCCTCTACCACTGCATAAGCTATTGGAAAAATCTTATTGTTTCCATCCTTGCCAACTGCTGCCATTAATTGACCTCCAAAGTCCCCTTTTAAGAAGCAAGCATCTAATCCAATTAGAGGTCTACATGTGTATGCAAAACCAGCCTTACATCCCTCTAAACATACATAAATTCTCTCAAAAATTGGCCCTGTGTTGGAATCAACACACTTAATGATGACTGTGCTATTTGGATTTGATTTAATTAATTCAGTTGCATAGCTCCTTAAATGTGAGAATTGCTCACGACCAGCTCCTTGAATCATCTCCATTGCCCTTCTCTTTGCTCTATATGCCTGATCTTTTGACAATTTGACACCCCATTTATCAATTGCTTCAGCCACTAGACCCATAGGCTTCATATCAGGAGTATACCTCAAAGTGTGCATAAACTTCTTAGCAAGCCATTCAGTTTTGGCTTGTTTATTACGTGGTCCTGTATAACAACTATGATTATCTTTAAAGCTTACAAGTTGCCAAAATTGATTCCCAATCCTTTTACTGAATCTTAGATGGAAAGGGCAACCCTCTACACACTTCACAACTATTCTTTTACTATCATTTTGCTTTAGCCAAATGTTCTTTTGCTCATTCATTGCATAATCCTTAGTTGCATCTTTTACTTGTTCTTTGTTGTTGAACGTCATACCTACCTCTAACTTTGTACTAGGCTTAAATGTTGGGTACTAGTTATAGTACCCGTGCAATGCACGGGGAGACAATATTTCTACAAATATTTTGTTTTATAGTAATATTATTAGCTCTTCCATAAATCCAAATATTAATTATTAATATGTGACAGAAAAAAATTAGTTATCAACAATGTGTCAATATAAAACAAAATAGCAAATAGAACATTGTTATAATGTTTATTGATAAGACCATCTCCAATGGTAGTTCTTATTAGGTACTCAATGAGTACTTATTAAGTACTACCATTGTAACATCATACATTTGAGTACCTATTAGGTACCACTTCTTAAATAAGAATTTTCTCTCTCTTAGTTCTTAATGGGTCCCACGTATTTTTATATATTATTTTTAACGGGTCCCACTTCTTATATGATATAATAGTAATAATTTATTATTAAATTAAATGATGTAGAGTTATTGGTGGGACCCGTTAAGAACTTTTTAAAGAGATGTTGGGTTGGAGGGATTGAGTGCTTATTAAGTACTATTATTAAAAAATTATAAATAAATGATGTGTAATGGTGGGACCCTTTAAGTACTCAATAATGGGTTCTCCATTGGAGATGGTCTAAGCTCCCTAAATATTTGAAGTACCAAAAGCACGGTTCTGGTAAGCCCCCCGTATTTTTGGACACAAATTTAGAAATTATCCTAAAGATGCGTGAGTAAAATAAAATTATAGAGCAATGCAGAAAATACAACGAATCTATCAACAAAAAGGCTTAGTAGAAATAAAAGCATCAAAATAAATCTCATTGAAGACTAATTCACTAAATCAATGCATTAGTAAAAAGCAAAACTATAGAACAGTGTTTTGAAGCTATTGAATAAGCATGACTATATTGGAAGAAAATATTAGCACATGATTCTAATCCTTATTTAAGGATAATATATTTATTACAATAATCAAAATTACAAACTTTATTACAATATATTTCTTACTCCATGAATATATTCATCCCGTAAAAGCAACTTATGAAGTCGATCGAACCTTTGAGCATCAATTACATTATCCACCCTCTTTGATAATGATGATTGACAACAAAGTTGCAAGAGAAGCTAGCATTGTAAACACCAACATGTATAACCTTGTTTCATTGAACCCATGGTCAAATTCAATTAACAATGAAGCCAAAAGTGGACTATGCTCTTTATATATGAACCATCTCTTTAAAAAATCTGGACAAAAATGCTAAAAGAATTAGGAATGCAAAGATAATGATATCGGAACAAATGGATAAAAAAACAATGAATAAAAACAAAAGGCAAAAAAATAAGAGAGAAGAGTATGATCTAATATCATATCATACTAAACAAATATTCAAATTTGTGGCAGCTTGCATTAACAATGAAAAAAGCATGTTAGCAACTCTATAATTGCCCATTGACTATCCAAACAACAATGAAAATCATTAGCATGTTACAGTATGATCTAATATCATACTAAATCAAACAAATGAAGAAGTCTTGAATTTTTACCTGAAAGCATGTTTCAAATTGCAGCAAGTTGTAAATAAAGATGTTATAATTTGAATCATTAAGCATTGAACTGGTAACCATAATAATTACTTAAATATATGATTCACTAATATATAATTGGAAATTACCTATGATAGGTTCAGATTAAATGGAGTTACATCTTGATCAATTCTTCCTTTGTCCCCAATGCCTAATTCCTTACAAAACAGAAAAACATCAATCATGGAAATTAGTTCACCTTTGACCATTATTATTTATCAGTTACTGAGTATATATCTTGTACACCACTTCCTGTAGAGATTTTAACCAAAATTTTAATTGACAAACTACAAAAAAAAATAAAGGATTCATAGTTTCAATTGCATTGTGGAGACAACCATTAGAAAGTAAATGACCTCGTAGTGTTTCAGTAGCCAAAATTAGCTTAATTGTCATTCTACATAACAATGGTTTATTGCAACAAATAATTGTTATATCAACACGAAGTGTACACAGTTAGGCATTTTTCATGAGATTATATCTTACCAAAAGATCTCCAATCACTTGAAGACTCTGATAAATGGAAAAGTGATCCTGATTTGTACCGTGATTTGTATTGACGCCGTTTTCTTCCATCCTGATTTTTCATTAGATTGAACCTGCATTTTTTCTTTAACAAAATCATTGAGTTTCATCTATAGTGGGTTAGGAAAGAAGCATGAAAATAGTAGATAGAATCATAACCATTTGAAAAATGCAAAAGCTTCATACTTGGTTGGTACGTGAACAATTAATTACTACATTGAGAAGAGGTAAACCAATGTGGAAAATCTTATCGCATATAATTAAGGATTAATACATTTTCATATTTAACATCAAAGCATAGGCATCACAAGACATAGACCATAAAATTTGCACCGAAACTAAAGACTCATATAAGTATTTAACAAAACAACAACACAAAGTAAGAACTGAAAAGAGGGATTAAAGAGGGAAACCGCATTTTCTCTTCATCTGATTCTGGCGGTGTGTTGTTGGAGGTTCATTCCAATGTCGGTCGCTTGATTTTTTATTTGAGAATGGAGAAAACTGAAAGAGAAGGAGGAGAATAGGATTGCAGAAGGAGAACGAAGAGAAGAGGATAGAGATGAAAAAAAAATTGTGAGAAAGAATCTGGAAAAGAGAGAGCGAGTGAATGAATATGTGGGATAGAGATTTGAATTTGATAGTTCCAATTTTGTGTTGCTATCGTACAGAAAATCTGATCAGGAGGAGTGATAAAAGCCATTTTAGATGCTGCTCCAAATTTGTCTTTTTCCCTCAAGAAGAAGACTGGGTTAGGTTTTTCAATTTCTTTGTTCCTGAACAATAGGCTTTTATAGCAAAGGAGAACATGGGCTCCAGATTATGGGCCAGACCTAAAACTTGTTTTGTCTTTTTGCTATTCTAACCCTGTTTTGAATCAAAAAAAAAAGAGGGAAAATTAGAAATTTTGAAAAAACATCATTGTCAAGTAATTTTTTTAATTGAATAATGGTGACATGTTATTGTTAAGAAATTTTCTAATTTGATAATATGACATGTTCTTGTTTGTTAGTGAGGTTAAACTAAATTTGGCTAAAAATTTTGAATTTTGTTTGATGATTTGGCAAAATGGTGGTTAGGAGATGACATGTGTGAAAATTTGCCTTAAGCTTGGTTTGCATTTGTATATTATTAAGATAAGATTAAGATTAAGATTAAGATTAAGATTAAGATTAAGATAAGATTAAGATTAAGATAAGATTAAGATTAAGATTAAGATTAAGATTAAGATTAAGATTAAGATAAGATAAGATTTCTCCATCATATCTTCATCATCACTCCCTGGTGGAGTATGCAAGTCATCAGAATCACAACTTTCATCATCAAAAACAGCAACAGATGATGAATTTTCTTTTTCAAGATTGGTACACCTAAACGTTTCTTCTGGCAATATTGTCGTCCAATCAATCTCAGGTTCAAAATCATTGTCTGCAACCCAATTCTCATCATCATCCTCATCACCCTCACTAGCAACATAATCAGAATCATCTTCACTTGAATCTTCATGATGTCCAATACTTGGTTCAATATTCTTTTCAACCCTCACATCTTCAACCTCTACTTCATTTTCATCTGCTTCAGCTTCAATACTCACATCTTCAATCTCAACTTGCTTTAGCTTAAGGTTCTTATCTGATGGCCTATACAAACCAAAATCACTATTATACCAAAATTAATCCACCACCAATACTTAAATAATACAGTAGCAATAAAGTAACAATTGGGGACCACATCAACATAGTAATGAACACGGTCAACATAGAATCAAACCCTAATATTGTAAACATTTTTTGTCAAAATAAGTCTACAACAAGTATTAAAATAATAGCAACAAAGTACCCATGGGACCACAAAAACAACTAAAATAGAGAATACAACTATTACTATTCAAAAACAATAACTTTACAAGCAAAAGGTTAATCACGAGTTCAGAAATAATAACTATATTCAAAAACAATAAACTAACAAGCAAAACCATAATGAAAAATACCTCACACAATTTTTCACAATTTCCATTTCCATTTTCGGAGTGCGTGAAAGAGAAAAGAAGGGAAAAACGATGGAGCACTGCGCAAACAAGAGAGAGGAGAGAACAAGAGATTGTTTACGTTTTCTAATTTAGGAATTTAGGGTTCTATGATTTCCTCTTTTTTTGATTCATTAGTAATTTATTTTTACTTTTTAATTTAATTAATTGAATTAGTTTAATTTTTTTTTTGAAAATATATTATTTGAATAAAAATATAGAATAATGAGGTGGATTAATTTTATTTTATTTTTGATGCAAGGTGGATTAATTTTTGTATACATGTATACTGCCACGTCATTAATGAATCTGACACATCAGCAAAATTTTCAATAAAATGAGGTGGGGGACTAAAATCTTGAAAAAAGCAAAGAAGGGGGACCAAAAAGTTGGCTTTTAAAAAAGGGGGATTAAAAGTTCAAGTTTTTTAAAATAGGGGGATCAAAAGTGCATTTAAGCCATAATAATAATAATAAGTATCTTACGTAGTACCTTGTGATTGTAATGGTTCAAGGCAATCTTAGAGAGCTGTTCGAGAAAAGGACTAATAGTTTCGTCTATGATAAGGGGAACGAAAGGACAACTGCCGACTATCCTCAATTTTCGTGGAGGGGGGATAGCATCGTAAGGCTGCATGCATGCAGCATGAATCAAATAATCAAAATTAATTAAGATGAAATTGATAATCGAAAATTGAAAACAAAATTGATTATGCATGCATATTACACATAGGTTGCGAGATTTCTCTAGATAAACTTCATCTTCATGAATTATTTTATAAAAATCAATCCACAAATCTTCGTTGAATGCGGAAACGACGGAATCATAGGTTGAAAGTTGGATGTCTCATAAAGAGATTCAAAGGGTTTCAATTTGATATCATCAAAAAGAGATTCAAAGGGTTTCAATTCGGGTTCCTGTTCCAATTTCAGCTTTTTCGGTTCCGATTCCGATTCCGGCCATGTGACTCCAGTATCAGATTTCATTGTCGACATTCTATACAACACGTAATGAAGGAAGGAAGAAACCTAAACCCTATATAAGCGCTTATTACTTAGCTTATTTATTAAGCAACTTTGTTTAGATATAACTATATAAGTAGCTATATTTTATAAAAGATAATTACTTTGTTTGTTTTTATTTTTGTTTGTTTACTACTCCATCATAAATAAAGTATATTTTTAAAATTTGAAGGTAATGGTTGGACTTGGGAGTAGGCCAGACCGACCTACTACAGTGGTCTACTACCTTGAGTTATATAGTCTCAGATCAACTCAGACTATTTTTTTCTTAAATAAAGTATGTCAAGACTTTTATACACGCCTATTTAGTTAAAAATGTCAAGTTACATGCTATAATAAAAGACTTTTAAATCTATTAAGCCGGTCTATTTAAATAACTATTAATAATATTTTTATTAATTTATCATTTAATATTAAATATTGAACTTTAATTTGAACAAAATTATAATTCTTAAAACTTTATAATAAATTATTTTTTTGTATATATGAATGTATTGTTATAAATATAAACTAGAATTGAAACATGTATATATAGCAAAATTCTCTAAGTTTGATGTGAAATACCAAAAGAGAGTTTAATCACATTGGTCAATTAATTTAGTCTATTTATATAGCAATATAATTATTTATTTAAATATATTCTTATGAAATATGCTTTTAAACATACTAATAGGCGAGACCGGACTATTCATAGATCAGACTTCATGCCTAAAACTCAAACCTATAACAGGTCACATGTCAGGCTCAGACCTTTGAATTTTTGACAAATTAGATTCAGCTTTTGACAACGTCTAGCTCGACCTGACCTATTTCCACCTCTATTTGAAACTCTTACACTTTAGTTTTTTAGTTTTAAAAATAGCTTTTTATTATTGGATTAAAAATGGTTTTTTTACATTAATTATTTTCTATAAAAATCTATATGATAAAAATAATTTTTTTTCTTAAAAATATCTCAAACAAACGGGTCCAAAATTATCCATTTGATCACAGTTGAATTTCTCTATGATATTTGCATCCATTTGATCATCGTGTTTTCAAAAATACAACAAAGACTTTAATTATTTCAACTGCTGAAAAAGGTTAAATGTTACTCCTGTTAATGTTTCAAGACGAAGAACTTGAATTTAGTTGCAAAATTTCATAGTTGATGGTCGAACCCGTTGATTTATTTGGATCACCACCATTCCTTCTCTTTATAATCTCTTACTTATATAAACTTGTTATTTAGCTTATTTATTAAGCAACTATTAACATTAAAAATAACTTTTTATTTTTCGGTTAAATGATTTTTTTACATAATGATTTAAAATTAACTTAACCTTTTAACATTGAAATCTACAGGAAAATCTGCAGATTTTTTCCTTTAAGTTTTTCTGCGAATTTTAACTTTAAATACTTAAAATCAAAATAATTTTAACATATATGAACGAATTCTTAAAAAAAAATATGGAAAGTAAAATAAAAAACGTACATACAGACATGCATGAAAATGTCATTTAAACCTAAGTTATAATAATAATCCTCAACAACATACACAAAAAGAAAAAAGATAGAAACCAATTCTCTTAACAGTAGGGTCATAATTCTCACTATTCAAAAACTCATTGACATCTGCCAAACCTTTCCCATAAACAGCCCATCTAGGATTCTTAGGCTGCACAAGCTCACCAAATACAAAAAAAATTATAAGCTAAGTTCAAAACTATAAAACAAGGTTGATATCAAATGATACAATATGATAAAGGTTGAAAATGACTTGTTTTAGGGTTAATTTACTAAGCTAATTTTATGCTCGCTCGTAGCATGAAGTTTTTTCTTAGAAAATTTGGATGAAGCGAATTTGCCAAACTTTCTTAAAAAAAGCTTCATGCTAGTAATGTGATGAATTAGAACTTGCCTTTTTATGCAAAGTATTCACGCTTCGAAATTACCAATACTATGCAAACAACATTTATTTTCAAATCTATTTTGTAATGAATTGAATATTTATTGTTGTACAAAGATAATTAAGCAAAACTTAACAAGCAAAATCAATTTAATACTTAGTATTATTGAAAACCATAATAATTTCTTGCTGAGAAGATACATTTTGATCATCACTAGCAACTTCTAGTATTTCTGCTTCCCATCTTATTCTATCTGTTATTTCTTTCACTTTTAGAATTACATCTCTATAATCTCTAATAATTACTGTTCCTTCAGGACGAAGAATCCTATGCATCTCAAGAACAATATCAGTAATGTCACACCTGCAAGAAAAACCCATATTGTTATTGTATTGTATCATCATCATCAAATATATAACTTAATTGCTTTTGTTTTAAGAAATACGAGGCTTAAATGCATTTTTTACCCTCTTATATTATATTAGAATTTGAATCGACCTAACTTAGCCTTACAAAACTACTTATTAATGTTTCTTCATACTTTATTACATTCGATCTAAAATACAACTATATGGAGAAGATAACATCTTTTTTATTGAAAAGATATAGAGAACTTGTTAGCAAGTTGACATCAAGAATACAAAACTTTTAGAAACCAAAGAAATGTAGAGATCATCATTTTTTATAATAATCATGCTTAATTCACATGTTATAAGCTTACTTGTCCATATACATACTAAATATGCCACAAGCATGTATCAAGTCATATGTCCTTGGATAAGTTGAAAAAGGCTCACACCTGCAAAAAAACAAAGTTGTTTCCTTCATTAATATGAGAAATTAGAGGACTCAATAGAAAATAAAAGATACTTATGATTGACAAAAAAACAGACTAGAATCTCTAATTAAAATCTAGTAATTTTTTTGATGTAAAACTGGTTTTCATTAATCTTAAATAAATAGAACCTTAAATTTTTGTGTCAGTCTTTACAACATGTCAAGAATCCTGCCATTGTCATTTTTGAATGGCAAAACATATTCTAATGACATGATTTAATACAATATTATAGGCTAAGTACATGTGCAAGTTCTAATGACATAAAAGAAATTAAGAGCACTAATTCCAACAACTACATGCATATTTGATATAAATCTTGAGCTAAGCATAGAATAAGAAGAAATACTTAATAATCAAGTTTGATTTTAAATAAAAACTCACTGCAAAGTAATAAATGCAGCACATGTAAGTGATTCTTTGAAACTAAGTAGACAAAATTTACTTCAAAAATGCTAAATTATTTGCTCACAACAGAATCCTTTAATGCTAAACACATGCCACAAGTCAGAAGAATCATAAGAAAAGAGTTGAAAATCAAATACTAAAAAATCAGCAAGGTTTCTTAGTAATCAAACCATTGTGATTGATAGTGTAAAAACTTTTTACACTATTCGTGTATATGAATATTGGCCAATTTAGTTTCACATAAGCACTTGTGAGACTGTTTTGAAGAGCTTATCATGCATATAAACAACTTAAGACATGTCCATAAGCTGTGTTAAGCTTATTTTCATAAACTCTCCCGAATAACTTATGAAATAGGTTACACATAAGCTCCAAATTTAGCTGTGTATAAATAAACAAGAATTTTTCTTAGAAATTAAAAAGGAGAAAGTAAAGATTAAAAGATGAAAAGTTGTAAATAAATACCAATCCATGTAAGTTCCTATAAGTCCTCTTTCATAGATAACACCAAGATTATTGCTTTTGGCATCAAATGGAACAACATTCATAACCCAAATTGGATATTTCACCATTGCAGCTGCAAATCCACCAAATCCAGCATTCATATCCATAACATTTCTATATCTACCAGAAGAGAATGATTTGAGCATAGCTTCATAATAAGACACTCTCTTTTTCCATGTCCTAGAATCAAGTGTGAAATCATCAATATCATTCTCATTTCTCAACCTTGGGGGTGAAGCATTCAATCTCATAGGCCATTTTTTAAGAACACTGCCACCGGAGATTTCATCGGTATCTTTCACTTCTGGAAGAGGAAAAATGCATGCAGTCATTTTTGTATACCTGTTGAAATAGTTCATAGTATAACCTTTGAAGTTGGAGTATAAAACATAGGAAAATATTGATCTAGAAAATAAACATGACTATTGGAAAACTATGTTAACAGAAAATCTCAGCATACTCTAAAAAGTGATTTTTGAATTCAATAATTAGATGTGATTTTTTTTTTTAAGAAATCGATTATGAAGAAAAGTAGAACCTATTTTGTATTTGTTTTATCAAAATGAAAATCACCTTTTAAAACAAAAAATCATCATTTATCAAAAATAACTTTGAAATGAAATTACTCAAATTAGCTTCTCATTTCAAACAATTTTTAGATTCTTATTTTTTCTAAAAGCTGTAATAATCGTATGAAAGCGGATTAACTTTTCTTAGTTAAGAAAAAAAGTTATAACAAACACACCCTTAAATAGATAACATGAATGCTTATTATGTAAGTGCTCATAGCATGAATGCTTATTATGTAAGTCTTTATGTATAAGTTATTTTTATAAGCTATAGTTTGTTTTTTTTGTACATCGGAAAAATTTATAATAGTTTACAAAACTATGCTAAAAATATAGACATTTCAAAAGCTCTCGAAAAAAGTCTCACAAATGCTTACGTCAGTATATAAACTCAAATTAGTCGATTCAAACAAAGTTTAAACTTAAATAGATAACATAAACAATAGCAAAAAAACAGGTTTAAGATTTACATCTAGATCTAGTGTTCCATCAAGCATATATAAATTAAAAATAAAAAACTTACCATGCAGAATCAGGATCAGATGAATTACAAAACTTTGGAGAACTCAAAGTATTAAATTTTTGCATGCATTTGATATGATTTATTGGTTTTTGCCAAATAGCAATTTGTCCACCCTCTGCAACTTTTTCCCAACACAGTTGCATTGCAAGTTCTTCTAAACTATTCTGTTCTTTTTCCAACACTGTTGACTCTGTTTCCCATGCTTTATAGTTTACCCTCCAATTTATAGGTGGTCCAGATAGTACCCAAAATCCACCAGGATGCAATATCCTATCAATCTCTTTTAGGTATAGTCCATCTTTGACAAATTAAATTAAACAATATATTAGATAGTAGCAGAGCATCATAAATTGAATTTGAATCATTGCTTCTCAATCATATCGAATGAAATTGAAGCGGCACTTCAGGTCAAAGACGTGTCTGGTGTCTGATACTAGTACATACCAACACATATGGTTACGTTTAATTATTTCGTGTTCTCAGATTATTATTGATGTTAATGTTAGTATCATTGTTGTGTGTGGTGTTTGTTTCTGTATTAGTGCTTGAAAACAAGGAAACATCAACATTGAAAGAAAGACCCTTTTGTAGGATATATATAAAAGTTAAGTGTTATCAAAGTAACAAAAACATTCAAGGTGTGTCTGGTGTCTAACATCAACACTCAAAATTTAAAGATGTATCTGGTGTCTAACATTGACGCATGTGTTTACATTTAAAAAAATTCTCAAAATATTACATAGCTAGGAAAAAGGAACATATATATATATATATATATATATATATATATATAGAGAGAGAGAGAGAGAGAGAGAGAGAGAGAGAGATTAAGTGTGATCAAAGTAACAAGATTGAAATGTTACCATTAGCAGTCCAAGGGACAAGGCATCTAGAGCAATGAGCGAAATCAAATGATTTTGAAGGGAATGTTAGCCTATGAGTGCTGAATACTCCAAGCATAGCTGGAAGTCCTCTTTCAAGTGCAAACAACACTTGAGCTTCATGTTCATCACTTGGTGCAATTGACATTGTTAAGATATCATAGTCCATTAGAGATGCTCCAAAGCTTGCAACCTTCAATTATACAAATTCATTCATCATATGTAGTTATCAAAAAAACCAACAACATAATTAAAAAGAAATGTCAAAAATTAGAAGCATCTCTATGACTATGATTGAGCCTGCAACCATAGTTCTAAATTGTAGTTGCAGTCACAATTGTGATTACACTATGAATCTTGATATTGCAGCAAAATGCAACCGGTGCGGCCACAATTGCACATTTCTAGTTGTGATGCCGGTGTAGAGACAACTAAAGTTAGTATTTAAAAATCAGACTTTAGGTTCAATTAGGTCGATCGATCGGTTCAACGATTGTAAAATCGGATGAGAAATAGGATAAAACCCACTTCAATCTTTTTCAACTTTACTAACATACAAATAGGATAAAACCAATCTGTAACTTGATCAATTCTCTTGGTTCAGTTCAACTAGTTGAACCAACCTGTTCGGTCCGGTTTTTAAAACATTGTACAAAACATTTTTTATTGTGACCACTAATGACCGCACTTCAAAACTATAGGTGCATCGGTCACATACTCACGTACCATTAGACTGTGATTCTCAGCAATATCAAAAATCGCAATTGGACAAGGTTTAAAAACATAGTAACATAGTGTTAGTCGATATTTTCCCAGTAAACACATAGTAATCAAAATAAACCTATAATTAATCTTACCCCACATCCAACATCAAGAACAGTTCTAATACTCCCAGATTCCAACTTCACAGGAAGAAGCTTCTTTAAATTATCAACATAACCATTAACACCATCAGGAAAAGAAGTGCCGCCACCAGGAAACACAAAACGGTCACCAACCAATCTAATCCAATTTTGTGACTTTTTATATTCCACAAGCTTTGCAAATGGAACATTATTAAACCATGCATTGTCTTTACTCTTAGGCCAAGAAAATGGTTTTTGATACCCTTTTGGTTTAGGGATAAGACATGTTAATTTTTCATTGTTTTTCGGACAATGACGTTCTTTGCGGAAATAGTTTTTTTTGGGGAATTTTTTCTGTCTTTTTGGATCTTCACATGGACAATAGTTTGTGAAATTTGTAGGACAAAATTGAAAGTGAGAAATTTTTGTTGTTGGAGATTTTGAGATTTGTTGATGAAGGGTAAGTGGTGAAGTGAAAAATGAGGAAGAGATTATGTATAAGAAAATGAAGAGAGTTGTAATGAAGATGATGTTGAGATATTTTGAGAAGAGCATGTTGATAATGAAACAGTGTCAATCTCTTTGTGTTTTTGTTCTGTTCTGCTCTGTTTGTGAGAGTGAGTGAACTAGTGAAGTGAAGATTGTTACCGAGAAACGGTAAGATATTACTACCTCCGATTTTAAATATAAGAGAATTTTTGTTTTTAAATTCATGAAATGATCGATGTATTTAGTTTATAATATAGGCTAGATATATCAATCATTCCATGAACCTAAAATGTAAAAAATCGACCGAAAAAAGTAATAATTCACATACATAAAACGGAGAAAGAAGAGTTCTAACTCCGGTTACAAAGAGATAAGACTTTTGGACTTTAGTAATGATTTGTTCAGTTACTTATAAATTTTGATGAGAAAGAGAGAAGAAAATCATTGGTTGGATTTAGGGAATATAAAATCTGTGGTTGCCATTTGATTATGTGATGTCAGATAACAATTGGGGTAATTAATCTCTTGTACCGAAAAAACAATTACTAGCAATCTTAATTTTTTAATAACAAAAATGAAAATATTACCCTAAAAAAATTTAAAATATATGTTAAAATAATTTTAATTCTGTCGTCATGAACTTAGCTCAATTGGTAAAAGGACATTGCACATTTGTGCAGGGACCGAGGTTCGAACCTGGTATGCCTACTTATTCATTTTTAATGGATGAATTTCTAGTCGCTAGACTACCTGACCAAAAAAAATAAAAATTTAAATCTGTGTATCCGAAGAAACTTGATTAATAAAAATTTTAGTCAAAAAATTTGATTAATACTGTAATCATGTAATCAGGTAGAAGATAAATAAAATTTGATTAATAATTATTTTAGTCAAACTTTGAATTAGAGTTTCCAACACAAATTTATGAAATAGTAATTATTTATTTAATGATCATCTGGTCATAAGTGTATATCAGTATATGATATTCCCTCCTTATAAGAAATATAAGGCTCCGTTTGGTCAGGCTTATTTTTTACTTTTTTTTCTTCTCCTTAAAAATAGTAAAGAAGGAAAAAATTGTGTTTGACTCTGCTTCTCTTTATTATTTTACTTCTTTACTTCATTTCTCTAATACTCTTAAGGGTAAATATGGTTAAATTCAATTTTATAATTCTCTATTTCATTTTAAAAAAATAGAAAAGTAGAAGTTAAGCCGGACCAAACGGGGTCTAAGTCACTTCGAGTTTGTACTAAAATATAAGTCACTTTACAACAATTATTTATTTAATTTTTTTTCAAGATTTTTTTTCTTAGTTTTATAAAATTAAATATAAATTGCATTTAAACTCTCTCTCTCTCTCTCTCTCTCTCTCTCTCTCTCATTTTCTCAATAAACAAAAACAAATAAATTTTGTTTTTATATATTTCCATGCAACTTATTTCAAGAAAAGAAGTTAATTACTATGCACCATCAATGTAAAATCATTTTACACATACTTCAAATTATCATGTTTTACTTTTTCGTAATAAGCGTATTGTTTTTTTATTATAATTTGGGCCGGAGGGAATATAGTATAATAGGTGACCCAATTTTATTTTTTTACACTTTTTAATAAAATGATTAGTTTTGTGGATTTTAATAATAAATTGAGTTTGTTTATTAAAATACCTTATTAATAGTATTAGCAGTTCCGTCATATAATAGTATTAATAGTTAGTGGAGTAATTTAGTGAGTTGCAATTCAATAAATAATGGTAATTTATAAGAAAAAGTAATAAAAACTGTTTTCGATATTCTAAAGAGAAAAATAATTTAAGACAAATAAAAACTCAAATGGAACACTAACTACAAAGATGAAGAAAATAGTGACTCAATCCACTGATATGTATCATTTAATTGATAAGAACATTACGATATACATGAATCAGAGTTTAAATATAAAATTCTCCAAACTTACTAATTTTAAAGGATGAAAGCATATGTATAGACAAGTGTAAAGAAGGTCTAGAAAGTATCAAGATAAATCGTGTCGGAGGCTTAAAAGTAACAAATATGAGGTAGAGAATGAATTAGTGCATTATGGTGGTATAGGAATGGTTTTATCCGATGGAGAGACTTTAGCAACATATCAAGGAAGGTGTTGGGAACTTTTTGGTTTGACGACCTTCTTTTTATGATGGTAGGTAGTGTTGAACCATTGTTATTTTGACATGATCCTTGGTTGAAGATGATCTTTTGAGTGAGAGATTTTAATTTGTTTTAAGATAAATATATTGTTTTGGATAGAACTCAAATTTATCTGTGAAGCATAAATGAGAGTATGTTTTGACTCGATCTTAAGTTTACATTTCCGGTTGAATTTGATTGGGCGGGTAATGGTATGATATTTTAAACATTTGCGAGAATAAGTTCACATTTTTCACATTTGCGAGCTAGGTACTAACAACTGATTTTTGCTTTTTAGGCCCCTCTAAATGCTCCAAGACCCCCCAAAAAACCAAAAATACCCTCAATTTAGTGAAACAAAATTTTTGGTTTGCATAATCCTAAAAACCACTTTTTTCGGATCGTATCCCCCAAAATCATCCAGCAAAATATTAAATCTATTATTTCAGTTTTTTTCTAGATCCGACGGCAAACACTGCGAACTGCAACTTGGTAGAGAGCGAAGTCGAAAACTGCGAACAACGGCGAACACTGCGAACTCGATCCATAAGAATAATAAATAAGCAGCAATAAATAAGAATAATGCATATTTGCTTACTACTAACCCAGTTTGGAAGTTATCTTTCAAAACAATTCGGAATATATCTACCAATCCAGTTTCAGAAGTTATCTTCCAATATTTATGTACACAGAATTTCTTAAAAAAATCAAAAACTAATCGGTTTAAAAGCTATCATTATCTGTTTTATACCTTCAAATGAGTGTTTGATCTTCCAAATGAGCGAATAAATGATGATTTGAAGCTTAAAAACGCGAAACCCTTAAAAAAAATCGCATGTTACTTTTGAGAGGTTGAGTGTTTAAGTTTTATATGATGGTACAAGTCTGCAGCAACCTAACTTTTAAAAATACATTTCGGAAGATATCTCCAGAAAAGTGTGGTTTTTCAGATCGTAACTACCAAAATTTGTGTTTCCAATCGTATCTATCAAAATGCCTCCCGCCAATTTAACCTTCACATAATTTACAATTTCAGTTTATAAGATTCAAAAATTGTGATATTTCGAATTATATCTTCCGAAATTTTTTGGCCTTGATGTATTTCGGAAGATAAAATCCGAAGAGCAATTTAGGTAATTTGGGGGGCATGGGAGTAATTGAGGGGGCGGATAAAGCAATAATCCTAACAACTACAAGATGAGCGAGCAGATCCATAAGTGGAATTCGGCCCTTGATCAGACGAAAATTAAACCTTCCACCCCAACATTTAATCCCTCACCCCTACAAATTATCAAATATTCCAATTTTATCCTTTTTGTAAAAAAAAAAAATTATACTTCATTGAAGTTCACCCCCACCAGTTTTTTACCCACGGATTTTAGACATATAGTGACAGATTTTACACTTTTATTGACACATTTGTCTGTCACTATAAGCCAAAATTCTTTCAAAATTAAGTGATATACCGGAATTTGTGAATTAATGTTCCGGTAACAATATACAAACCGGAATAATTTGAAAAACAATTCCGGTACCTGTCAAAATAACAACCTTGTATACATTTTAGACTTTTAGTGACACTTTTGTCTGTCACTATAAATCAAAGTTCTTTAAACTCAAGTGATAATAAACCGGACTTTCAAAACTGTGTTCCGGTATGAAGTTCTAAACAGGAATACTTTGATAAAATGTTCCGGTATCAGTCTGAAGTAGTTGTTTGTACACCTATAACACTTTTAGTGACAGACAAAAGTGTCACTAAAAGTCTAAAATGTGTACATGGAGGTTATTTTGACAGGTACCAGAATTGTTTTTGAAATTATTCCAGTTTGTATATCTTTACCGGAACATTAATTCACAAATTCCGGTATATCACTTAATTTTGAAAGAATTTGACTTATAGTGACAGACAAATCTGTCACTAAAAGTGTAAAATCTGTCACTATGTGTCAAAAATCTGTGGGTAAAATGTGGTGGGGGTGAACTCCAATGAAGTGTAATTTTGGAATATTTGATAATTTGTAGGGGTGATGGATTAAGTGATGGGGTGGAAGGTTTAATTTTCTGATCAGACATGGTATTTTCTCATGGGCCTTAGCCCAATCCAAAACAGAAACATGAAAAAATAGAGTTTGTGGAAAATGTGTGGAATTAAAATGTGTTCAGTCCGTAGTAGCAGCTAACTCAAAGGTAGGCAGCTAGCTACCAGCCAAAGCTAAAAAAGAGATTGACCGAATCACAACACACCAACTTATTAGTAGTAGTATTTACTCCCTCCGTCCCAAAATGTAAGCAAATTTGACTTTTTAGGTACATTTAACTATTGATGTATCTAGCTCATATTATGGAACGAAGGGAGTATGAATTATGATTATGATTTTCATATAAATAAATAAATAAATTGACGGCCTAAACAAACTCAACACAAAAATGCTTATTATTCTCTTTGTTTCGTATCATCAACAACAACAACTCACTTTCTCTTCATTGACTTCTCTCTCACACTATTCCTTCCCATAATAAATAAATAATCACTTATTTATACTACTACTAATTAAATAAAAACCCTTTCTTTCTTTTTCATCAATCAAATTAATACTAATTCAAAACCTTTCAATCTCCGTCGTCGTCGTCGTCATCTACATACATACATACAATATTCATCATCACATTACTTGTCTCTCTCTGTTACTTCTCTTTGCCGCAACTCTCAATTACTACTAGTATTTTATTCTTAATTTCTGTTTTATACTCATTAATTATTTCATTAATTACTTGCTGCAAAATTGAGAACAAGAACAACAATGGTGGATTTTAAGAAATATTGGACGAAGAACACATTAATAGGTCTTGGTTTAGGTCAATTTCTTTCTCTTCTTATTACTGCCACTGGTTTCGCTTCTTCTGACTTAGATAAAAAAGGTACGTACCTTCTGATTATGATTATGATTATGAGATTAAATTCAAGTGTGTTTTTGTTTTGTTTTGTTTTAAATTATTATAATTAAAGTTGTATTGCTAGTTGTTTATCATTAATTAATTTTAATCTTAATTGTTGATTATGTTATAGGAATTAATGCTCCAACATCACAGTCTTTTCTAAATTATGTCTTTTTGATGATTGTCTATGGAACTATTCTACTCTACAGAAGGAAACCTCTCAAGGTGCTTATTTCTTATATATATATATATATATATATATATAATCTCTTTTGCTTACTTATTCTTGCTTTCGAGCTTGTTTATCGCATAATTGCTTATGTATAAGCTATTTCTGTATTATAAGACAAAATTAAGTCAAAATGTTTTTATATAAGTTATAAATTGTTTTCATAAACTATACTGGAGAGTTGATGGAAATAAGCTGAAAAAAAAGAAGTTAAGAAGTTGTTTCCATAAGCTCTACCAAACAGTCTTAAAAGTGCTTATGCTGGTAGGTAAGCTCAAATAAGTCGATATAAATTGACCATGTTTTTATGTAAACAAACTTTAAGCTGTTTTAATAAGCCACCATGGAGAGCTTATGAAAATAAGTTGAAAACAATTTATAAGTTGTTTGCATAAACTCTCCCAAACAGTCTAACAAGTGATGATGTAAGTAGATAAGCTTAAACAGTCTTAACTGGATTTTATTATTTGTAAAAGTGGTCAATGTTTTATTTTTTGACAAACAAAAGAGGCCAATGTTTAAATGCGCTAATCTTAACAATATTTATGGGAAGTGGATCAACAAACCATTAAAACACGGGGCATTTCATGAGAATAGTGTGTTGGAGTTCTGTCGTTCAAAATGATCAATTATTGCGCTATTTCTGCCCTGTTTTTACTCTCACAGTCAATCATTTAAAGACAATTTCTTTAACTTCATATTGGTTCTAACACAGGCAAAATGGTATTATTATATACTTCTTGGATTGGTTGATGTGGAAGCAAATTTTCTTGGTAAGTAGTATCTTCTAATGGCGGCAAAATAGAATCATGTGTAGAAAACTTTGGTCTAATAATTGATACATTTATGTTCACAAGTTTGAATTATATTCCAGATTATGGGAGCTTCCCAATTGAAAAAAGTATTTACTTGCTAGTTATACAGGTTTATAAGGGTTTATGGAAAAGTTGATGATGGAGTGTTAAAAAAGTTGAAGTGCATAAATCAACTAATGATAGAAGCTATTAATTTATGACACTCATCATAATCATTTCAAGATCATTTCAAATTGTTAAAAAGTTTATCTAAACTAGCTTTATGTAGACTTTTTGGTCCTACCTTCAATGACTAACAGAAACAATTTTCACCCCATGAACAGTTGTGAAGGCATATCAATACACCTCACTCACAAGTGTGATGCTACTCGACTGCTGGTCCATTCCATGCGTCATGCTTCTTACATGGATTTTCTTGAAAACAAAATATAGATTCAAAAAGATAACCGGTGTAATTATTTGCGTCGCTGGTCTTGTTCTGGTTGTGTTTTCGGATGTTCATGCAGCTGACCGTGCAGGTAGGTGGCTTTATATCTTATGACAATACTTGAAAACTCATCACACTCACACACACACACACACATGCACACCCACGCGTTCGTGCACGAGCGTTCTCCGTATCTCTATTCTTGGAAATCACGCAACAAGTAAAATTTGATCCTATCTTTCGTTCCATTTATGGCGGTTGTCTGATAAATGTCAAATTTACATATCATAGGTGGAAGTAACCCTCGTAAAGGAGACATTCTTGTTATTGCTGGTGCTACCTTGTATGCATTCAGTAATGTCAGTGAGGTAAGCTGATTGTACTTGTGCTTTAATGCATTTTTCAACACTCTTGCAATCAACAATGCAGCAACAAAATAAATACATATATACTCGCTAATTATTATTGAAAATGTTTATTACTATACAAAGATTGCTACCTTTTTTATTCTTCTTTTTCTGTATTTTCTTATAAATATATGTTCTACTTCAAATTTAGCCTGCGTGTTTTTAAATGCGGCTCATGTTGCTTAAACTTATTGCCAAGTGTTAAAGGAGCCATCTTTTTATGTAACAGGGCACTTAGTTCAACCATGCTCATTATTGTGTTCAGAGTGAACTTGTTAATTATTTTAATTGTTAATGGCAAATTCTTGAGGTGCACTCATACTTTACATGCATGTACGGCACTTCATATTATTGTTTCATTGTGTATAATCCCTTACGTGTTGTTGTTATTTTGTTTCCATTGCAGGAGTTTTTAGTGAAAAATGCCGATAGAGAAGAACTAATGGCAATGTTAGGTCTCTTTGGTGGCATCTTCAGTGCCATTCAAATGTATCCTTGAGAGATGATTATATAATGAGGACTATTGGCACTTTTTGTTGCGATTTTTTTCTTCTTATTTTACATGTCTATTTTCTTACAAAGTGTTTTATTTCTTCATACTTGCTTTTAGTTCTATTAAATTTGCACAGGAGATCCAATTTGGCAGAACTTGGCACTCAAACATTTCTTCCTTCATGGGGAGAAGAGCAATTACCAATTTCCATTGCATAAAATCATTACATTATTACTTTTCTTTTTCCTATTGTTGCCTTAATGATTATTACAGAACTGTACTTGAGCGGAACGAACTTAAATCTATTCATTGGTCGGCTGGGGCAGTAAGCTCTCTTCATCACTCTCTCTCTCTCTCTCTCTCTCTCTCTCTCTATATATATATATATATATATATATATATATATAACTGAGTCATTTACAAAATTTCTCTTTAACTGAGATGCCTGCAACATAATACAAGGCTGTCAATTCAACATTTATGAATTATAAGATTTATGATTGTATACAAAGCATGCAAAGAAGTTAGAAAGTTTAGAGAGTAATTATCAAATAGCTATAGTGGAACTAGTTTAGAGGATTCCGTTTGTCTTTATTTTTATTTTTTCTTACCTAATGCTTTTTTATGTGAGATCTTATTTCTGTCTTTATATTCATGATATCAAGTTGCATCTTTTGCCACAATATTTCATTTAGTGTGATATATCATATATGAACTGTAAACATTATTATTTATGTTAATTTCTTCCAATGTTGGTTACAGGCATTTCCTTTTTTTGGATTTTCAGTAGCTATGTTTTTGTTCTACTCTCTAGTCCCTGTTCTGCTTCAGGTACAGATTAAAATATAACGATTCTAAAGATTTATTTTGGTTTAGTAGTGTTGTCAATTGTGGAGCGAAGAAAATAGTGGTTCATGCTACAATCCTGTAGCGCTGCTATAGCCGTTATTAAACAACACTTTGTACTAAATACCATACTAGGAAATAATATTGATTTGCTTAAATTACGCTACTCTAGTGCACTATAGAGTATAGCCGCCACTATTTGACAACACTAGTTTAGCATAGGTAGAAAAAAGACAGTTTTATAAATATCCAGCTTTTTCCCGGGAACTAATATTTTTAAATGCAATATATGTCACAGCTCAATGGTTCTACCATGCTAAATCTGTCTCTTCTGACCTCAGACATGTGGTCTGTCTTAATTCGCATTTTCGCTTACCATGAGAAGGTCTGACAGTAACCTTACCTCCTTTTTTATTTCTCCCACCAAAAATTTCCTACTGATTATCAGTCACTATTTTAGTTTGCTAACATCTCTAGACCTAATTATGCTTTTCAGGTTGATTGGATGTACTATTTGGCGTTTGGTGTTGTTGTCACCGGCATTATTATCTACTCTATGTATGTATTGTTTTACTTTCATATCATAAACTCTTCTAATTTCGGTTAAAAAAAAATTCTTCACGATTTTCCAAAATTAATGATTTCAAAACTGATTTAGCTAATTTTTCGATGTTATTACATGAGTTAATCTCTGCAATGAATATCCATGATCATTAACTACACCTTTAAACTAAAAGCATAGGCTTAGCATTCTGAATCGTGTTGGAGATTTATGTTTATTTAGATGTATGCCCATGGAATTCGAGCTATATAGCATCAGAGGTTTTCTCTCTGATCATGTAGCTTAAGTCAACGTATTCCAGATTTAGTGGTTTTCCTCTTCCACTCGGCTTGAGATCTAGAGATGTGGCGTGCGCGCGCGCGCGTGTGTGTGAGATATCGTTTAATATCTATAATAAGATAATTACTTATGCCAACATTGTTTCATCATATTGCAGAAGTTATGGAGAAGAGGATCAGCACCCTCCTAATGCTGTTGAAGAACCTGGCACAATCAGACGGGATGAGGAAGCGAGTTCAGCAAGCTATAGCAAAGAACCTGTGGCTGGAAGCTCAAAAAGCTAAGTATCTTAAAGAAAGTGTAGACCTAGAGTTCCATTCAAAGGAAAAACCATGAGGAAGACTCATTTGTTTTCGATGCTCCTCCATGAGTGCAATGCAAGAAGCATTCATTTTGCTTATATATTCTTTGTCAGCACACTCTCTATAGTTGAAATTTATGTTGGTCTCATCATTTAGGGAATAAGAATGACCAAATAGAAAATGAGATCCAAATTATTTAGTGAGACTCATGGATTTCACTGAATAATAGAGTGTGTTGTTAGATTATGTTTATTTAGTTTTTTTTTTTTTGACTCAAGATTATGTTTATTTAGTTAGATGTTGATCTTGTTAGTTTGCATGTTTTATCATTTGAAAGCCGGTTATTTTTATATTTTAATTTTTTTTAGAAGGAATTTTGAGAAACTATTTTGTCAAATTAGAAATAAGCGGTCAACTTTTTTGTCATTTCTTTTGCTAATTATCTACTAAATGAGAAGAAAAAAAAAATGATCATTGATTCTCAAATGACAAAAATTTCTCAATGAGTATCACATCACACTTGTTGTGAGTAAAATATTCCATGAGTTGGATTTTCACTCAAATATCTAATGACTACTCGATTAAATTTCTTGTCTATGAATCCTTATTATCCCAAAGTGATTGGGAAGAAAAGTAAATAAAATGTACTCCCTTCTGTCCTTTTAAAACATATATTTTATCTCTCTAGATTTATTGAATGCTACCTCCGTTCTAAAATATGTGACCTATATATTTTGATCATTGTAAGTATATTAATGCACAATTTTGATCGCTAAAATATCTTTAATTATTTATTAGTAAAAATTATAAAAAAATAATATTTTAAAAATATTCATCTAAATGAATCAAAAAAATCTTATATTAATACTTACATTTATATATTATTAAAATATGATCAAGGACATGGTTATTTTTTTGGAACACACTTTACATTCATGTCATCTCTTTTTTTTTTTTTTTGATGGCCCATTATTCATGTCATCTATATGAAGTGTCTGTCGATTTTACCAAGGTCTAATCTGCGCTAATAAATCATACTTTTCATCTACAGAACTTAGAACTCATAATCTTATAATAGCTTGAAAATAAAAGGCAATGGGTAATTAAACACAGTTTCACATGTTTACAACACAATGTTTCTTCTTATTTTGAATCTCAGTCGTTAATTCGTAATTAAACTGTTGAAATAATACATTGATAAAAACAACTATAAATAATTTCATATGTTGATTTCAGATCGAACGATTAAGCATTGAGTGTAATCTAGATCCTTCATTGAAGGCCTGCTTGATCGGCAAAATATAAAACTAGAATGAACAACACATGATAGAACAACACAATACAAACTAGAATTGTCCAACAATGATATCTTTGCTGGAATTATTCTCGAAGATCAGGTTCGATTATGTTAGTTTAGGCGTTTACGAATGGACCTGTTTGGATTGACTTATTTGAATTTATTTATTGACATAAGTTTTGTTAGACTATTTGGGAGAACTTATGAAAATAGCTTTCGACAATTTTCTTAAAAAAAATTAGCTTTTTTTATCATTTGCTATTAAAAGAGCTTATGTAAACTTATACATTGTGCTATAATACGTTGCAAATAAGTTGTTTATCCAAATAGATGCTCATTCATTTAGGTACTTGAAATTGTAGGACTATATCAATCTAGTACTCCACATTGTGAATATTTTGAAAATGATCCATAAAATTGTAGAATATTAATCAGATTTGTTCCTCTATTAGTACTTGTGGAGAATACTACACTAGGTTGGTAATATCGAGATATATTTGAAACTTGGTGAATAATGTCGGTATGTATATGATAATAGATAATAGATTTAGACAGAGAGATGAACTTGATTAATATTTTGCAGAGTAAATAGTCAATGTTTAGACATTGAATATGTGGGGTGATGTCACTATAGTCCCTGAATGCATCAAAATGACAAAAACATACGTGTGTCTTTTATTAGTCAGTTTGGTCCTTGTATGTGTCTTTTGTTGGTTAGTTTGGTACTCATACTTGTATTTCGATACTCAGGTTAGTCCATGAAGTCACTCAGGGGTATTTATGAAATTTTGATACATTAGGAACTATAATAACATCGCCTCACATATTTAGAGACCAAAATGATGGTTTACTCTATTTTGCATATCATTTTGAAATATTAATAATGCAGATGACTAGGTTGATACGGTTCTACAATTTCAAAGACCAACTTGAATTTTTACTCGTCATTCATTCACTAGCTTATTATTTGATATTCCACCCCTAATTATAACTTGATATATGCTGATATGTTGTATCAATTGTAAATTGCTTCAATTGGCATTGCTAGGTATCTCCGAAAGCATGTGGTCACACACAAGGGAGGAAAGTGGTGTCGAGAGAAGAGGCAGTTTTGCGGATTAAAGCTGCGGTTGATGCCAGAAATGAGAGTGGATCTGATATTGTGATTGTCGCTCGAACTGATGCACGCCAAGCTCTGTCTCTTGATGAGGCACTCTACAGGTCAAGGGCATTTGCTGATGCTGGAGCTGATGTTGTTTTTATAGATGCACTTGCATCCAAACAAGAGATGGAAGCTTTTTGTCAAGTTTCTCCTCTTGTTCCAAAAATGGTGTGTTTCTATTAAGTCCAACTGATAATATTTTAAAAAAGAAAGGGAAATGATATGATATGCCGTGCTAATATGTAATATGCATGATTGTGTAGGCCAATATGCCTTTTAGTCATGATGGAAAATTCCTATGATAACTCCTTATTATTGTTGGTCCACTTGCAATTTATTATTATTCCTAATTAAAAGGGTTTCAGTTATGCCTTTTAACCTTGATGAAAATTCCTATGATAACTCCTTATTATTGTTGGTCCACTTCCAATTTACCTAGTCATCATTCTTAATTAAAAGGGGTTTCGGTTATTTATTAATTTTGTGTTCATTTTTTCTACAAAATACAGGGATATTACAGCCGGGTTGAAGTACCTACACACCATGGGGGTACGATATGGGAACCTAAATCCTCGTAACATTCTTATTTTTAGAAACTCTTGGGATAATGGCTTGCGAGCCAAATTATCCAATTTTTCATGCTTTTCATCCAGACATTATGCTCGGTCCACTCATAGCGGCTTCGGAACTTTGAAAAAATTATTCAAATTATTCAAAGTGTTCTCAAATTTTCCAAAAAATTATTTAATTTTGAAAAATAAAAAATTATTTTGTAGAGGTGAAGTCAAATAATAAAAAGGATAAAAATGAAAAAAGAGTATTTAATTTGTAGGGATAAAGGGAAATGTTTTCCTACAAGAGACAAGATTTATCGGCCCAACCCAAACAAAATTCTAGCAACAACCAAACAAAATAAGACTTGCCTTCTTTCAGTTCTCTCTCTCTGGTGATGGTGATTTTACTAGTTTAAAGTTTAACCCTAGGAAGGAATCCATTTGACTCCCCCATCCCCATTGTACACACAAACGGAACTCTTCTTTCACCCTACTTTTTCTTTCTTTCACCGATTCAAGTCTTCTTTAACCCTAATCAGACCTCACATTCTCTTCCTCACTCCTCTCTAAACCCTACACTCTCTTCACTCTTTCTTCCTCTGTAAACCCTAATCAGACCGAATGGAAGACGACAACGACAATGTTCAGTTAGGTTCACCTATTTGTTCCGGTAGCTATGGTTCAGAGATATTTGAAGTCAGGTGGGACTCTATAGATGTAGCCGTCAACATCGAGAGAACGGCCCATCGACTTTTCGACAGTTCAAGTATTGTACGTTACCATATTTGTAAGAAAGACGACACTTATCACACTCACTCTTGTGTATGACAAAGCAAACTGTAGTAGTTTATTTGACCTTATCAATGCCCTTCAAAACGACTCTTATAGGCGGCATGACAATAATACATGTAATAAATTTTTGATCTGGGCCCGAAAACACGTGACTTTTTTTGTCAAAATAGTCCTTCAAAATGCTAATTGAATACACCCCCCTAAATTAGATTTTTGATTCTTAACTTATTTGTTGATTTCGTTTTGATCTCTTAATTAATTATTGTTATATTTTGGTCATTAACTATGCTTCGTCTGTCAAATAAATTTTTTATGCGAAAAATTTATTAAATATCTTTTAACATTCATCACTCTTCATCACCAACTTAAAAATTCAGTGTCTGCTTCATCACTAAATTTAGAAAATTCATCTTCTTCACCGCCAAATCTAAACAAACCTGTTAATATTGCTATAATTAATTAAGAGATCAAAATAAAATCAATAAATAAAATTAAGGTAGCAAAATTCCAATTTATTTAACCATAATTTTACTTATAGGATTTTGTTAGAGGATGAATCACACCTAAGTCTACTCTATCTGAGGTCCATACAGTCAACCGTCCATATGCATAAATGAAAAACTAGAAATCCTCAATAGATTCACAAAACATACATTCATTCATTCACTCGTGTCTCTATAGAATAACTCAAGTGACAAGAGTTAAGGGACATAAGTTGGATAAGGGAAGGTCCAGAGATCAAATCCGATAGCATTTATGTACAAAAAATAACATTCATTCATTCATTCGTTCTGCTAAATAAAAATGGCGAAACGAGAAGAAGAACAACCAGCAACAGTACTTCGTCGAATCATCAATTCCCCAGGCTGCCATCAAGGTCCAGCTTGTTTCGACGCACTCAGCGCTAAGTTAATTGAATCCGCAGGTTTCTCTTACTGCATTACTAGCGGCTTCTCAATTTCAGCCACCAGATTAGGTCTTCCAGATGCCGGTTTCATTTCATATGGCGAAATCATCGATCAAGGTCGTCTCGTTACTGAATCTGTTAATATTCCTGTTATTGGTGATGCTGATAATGGTTATGGTAATGCCATGAATGTTAAGAGAACTGTTAAGGGTTTTATTGCTGCTGGTTTTGCTGGAATCATTCTTGAAGATCAGGTATTTCATTAAGGATAATGTGGTGGTTAATTACATTTAGAAAATGTGGTTAATTCAATTCACTGTCAAAAAATTGTGGTTAATTCAACTAAATGATTGGACACAATTTCTAGTGATATAAATTAACAATATAATCAATTGAATTAATTAACCACAATTTTGCATGCATGTGATTAATCGAGTATTTTAAGTTCCTTGATTAAGATTATTGTTCCTTTAAAGCAGTGGTAGATCTTAGGCCCGGCATGCCTGGACATTTTCCCGGGGTCCGGCAAAAAATGCTGGCATTTTTAGTGTTAGTTTAGGCCTAAATTGAGAGTTTTAGGAGTTAATTCAGGGAAAATTGTGGTTTTTTATTCAAAAATAGATTTTTAGTGCAAAACTGAGATTTTTAGGAGTTAATTCAGGACAAAATTGAGATTTTTTGTTCAAAACCGAAAATTTTCAGTGCAAACTGAAATTTTTGTTTAAAATTGAGATTTTACCTGGGCTTTATATATTTTATGGCTCCGCCACTGCTTTAAAGTACTCACTTTGGAGGAGGCAAATTTATTGATCATTAACGTGTAATGTGTTGTTAATACATATATTATGGAAATTAGATGGCGCCGAAGGCATGTGGACACACGCGTGGGAGGAAAGTGGTGTCAAGAGAGGAGGCGGTTATGAGGATCAAAGCTGCGGTTGATGCTAGAAATGAGAGTGGATCTGATATTGTGATTGTGGCTCGCAGCGATGCACGTCAAGGTGTGTCTCTTGAAGAGGCGCTTTGGAGGACAAATGCATATGCTGAAGCTGGAGCTGATGTACTTTTTATAGATGCACTTGGTTCTGTTGAAGAAATGAAGGCTTTTTGCCAAGTTGCTCCTCATGTTCCTAAACTGGTGCGTTTGTGTGTGTGTGTGTTGCGTAATCATGTTGTGTAATATCAATGTTTGAAATTGTAGGATTGTATTAACTTTTTTTTTTTTTGACAAATAGGATTATTAACTTAATCTTTTATACAATCAATAGTCTAAAATGATTGTTGAAATTGTAAAATATTAATCAGGTTAGCTGGTATTTGCGAGGACTATAATGACATTAAGTTGGTAATGTTGATGATGCATTTGAAACTAAGTGAACATTGCCAAAGATGCATATGATAATAGATCCTGACATAAAGACGATCTTGATCATCGATTTTTTTGCAATTTCAGATATCATTTAGAATAATGATAAATGTAGAAAAACAATGTTGAAATATCCTACAATTTCAAGACTAAATATGAATATTTACTCTTAAATAAATATACAAGTTGCTTGACATGTTGTGTTGTACTCTGTGTTTGTGAGTTTTTGCAGGCAAATATGCTTGAAGGAGGAGGAAAAACACCGATACTTAATCCTCAGGAACTCGATCAAGTTGGTTATAAACTTGCTGTTTATCCACTTTCTTTGATGGGTGTTTCTATACGTGCAATGCAGGTCAAAATTCGCATACCTTTCTATTCCTGCCCTTTAATTTTCCCTTTGATAATAGTATGAGACATGCTAAGAGATAGTAATATAAAACTACCACCGTGAATTGATGTTTTAGAAGAGTTATATCGTTACTTTTCTTGAGAAATAGTACCTTTCTAAGATCAACGCTTGCCAGTGTTGTGTTGAATTCTTAATTCTTTTCTATGCATGTAGCACTTACCCTTTAGATTAAAGACGTGCCTGGTATTCATTATTCAATAGATACCAACACAACATTTACACATGTAGTTACATTCAACTACGTCTATTATCATAAAAGTTGCAAGAAAGATTATGAATTAGTTTAGTGTAGTCGAGTGAAAATTAGTGGTTATTTTTGAAGTAATTTTCCAAATTGCCAAAAACGCATTGTTGATTGACTTGATTCTGAAATCCCTTTTCAACTTCTCTTTTTAATATTTTTAGTTAAGTGTAACTCGGATTTTACGATTAACAGATTCCTGTGACTGAATTTGCAGGGTGCGCTGAGCGCCATCAAGGGAGGTGGTATTCCTCCACCCGAAATCATGCCATCTTTTGAAGAAATTAAGGAAATTGTTGGTTTCAACGCTTATTATAAAGAGGAGGAGCGTTATGCTACAAGTACCGATCACCAGCTTTAAGCCTTTTTGTGAAGAGACAACAAATATCGATTAAATAATAACCCTTTTACAGAGGGCATTGTAGTTTTCTCTTCGCAGAGTTGTATTCTATGTAATCTAGAGCTGGACATGCTTTTATGTTCTCAACTTTTTGTATCTGGTTCAGCATATGAATCCAAATATCTGACCAGTGTTTTATCAAAATAAATAAAATTCATCTAATTAATCTTGCATAGTCTTGACAAAATTAGACAACTATTTTGAATTTATAGAAATTTATTAGTATTTTTTTGAGGACATGAACTCTATATAAAAGTATATAGTTCATACAAAACTAAATCAAAACAAGCTTAACTAACTGCATCACAACCTTATAAATTATAAGTTTATTTATTTTAAGTGTGACAGAATTTAATTAAACATAAATTTCAATAAGTGATCTAAAACCAAATATTGGAAATATTTTGTAGCATGTAAACCCTGCTTCACCGAAGATTTTCTTCCAGTTTTTTTCATCCCTTTCTTTTGCATTAAAACTAGCCATCATAATTATGTCAAAGAAGAGCTTCACTTCTGTCATTTCATGTTCATCTTGCTTTTCATTTATCACAATATCTATGATGATGATTTTTCCTTCTTTGCCATTACTTGAAACAGCTTCTTTACAATTTTTAAGTATCTTCACACAGTCTTCATCATTCCAATCATGCAAAATCCACTGCAAGAGTGTGATGAAAAAAAAGATTAAAAGGATTTAACAATACAATATGTTTAACCAACACCCTTTTTTTCGTACACTTGCGACACATAGTTAATCACGTATAAAAATCTAGTTAATTCAGTTACGTAGATGATTAATTCAATTTATGGCTAAAATTATGGTTAATTTAACGACATAATTAAACACAATTTCCAATGTGAATTGCGTTAACTATCTACTCAACTGAGTTAACTACATTTTTGCACATGACTAATCAGATGCCGCACGAGTGTATGAAAAGGGGGTGTCAAATATCATGTATCATCATTAGTAAAACAATAATATTGACAGATAGTTGAATTGAAGTAACTTAAGTATGTCATAGAATTCAACATAAATTTCCTTTTGCATACCTTTAGTAAAACTGCATCAGTTTGAGGAATAGAATGGAACATGTTTCCACCTATAAAACTCAAATTGCCATTTTCTGATAAACCATCTACCACTTGTGGAAGGTCTAATACTATGCATTTTAACATAGGAAATGTCTCACAAATAATTTTAGCTGTGTTTCCAGTTCCACCTCCAACATCTACCAGAGAGGCCAAACCATCGAAAACTGATTTACAATCTTTTAGTGCCAACCTCACAACACGAGAATCGCTTTCCATAGCATCATTGAAATACTTCAAATGTAATGGATTTTGATGAATAAAACTCCAATAATCATCATTGCCTAATTCAGTGTCATAAATTGTGAGTTTCTCTCCAGAAGTCCATTTACTCAAATGATTATATAAATCAACAAGAGTTGGATTCGTTAACAAACGAACCATCGAAGTTAAACAATGATCGGTTCCTTTGACAAGGAGCTCGGATGCTGGAGAAAGATCATATGCTTCTTTCTCGTTCGCATTCACAAATATAAAAAAGTTATTGTGTGTCAATAAGCGCATTAGGCTCCGAACACAAGCGGTTTTTTGTTCTGGAATTTGAAGTGCCGCGACAAGCTGAGGAAGCGTAATGGGCTGGCCATGATTGTGGATGATATCTGGTATGTTGAGTTCAACTGCCCACTTGATGGACATAGGTTTTAAGAAGCTAAGAATGTGATCATACAAGTGAGCTTGAGCTTGAAAGAGCTCACTTGCTTTGGACACAATTTTAGAACCCATAAGTTCTTACAAATTGAATTGAGCTATGATTAATGAATGTGTAAGATGAGTTTTCCATGCTTTATATATACATTGGTTCCAACCAAAGGAAGGAGTCTTGTTAGTCTAGAATTTAATCGCGAGATAAATAATAAAGTTTGACTAAAAATTGTTTCTTTCAGGAATTGAACTCTGATTTTTCTGAATAATTCGTCTTAAATGGAGTTCATTAGCCACTTGAACTCAATCACTTGATTTGTTTCAACTTATTTTTTTAATATATAATATATGAATTTGTATTTGTTTTTGTTTTTGTTAGATAATACTCTCTTCGTCCTTGTTTATTGAAAAAAATGTCCATCAATTGAAGTTCCTTTTTAAAGAACTATTTAGTAATATTTTCACACAAAATATACATATTTTTTGAGTAATATACTTATTAATTATACTAATCAATTTTCTGAAACATAAGTGAAATTTACAATAAAAACTTATAATTACCTGAGTTCGAAGGAGTATGTTATATATTTTTTTGTATGATAATTTAGTGACTGTAATTAAATTTTATAAAATGAATAAGTGAATGTATAAAAATTCAAATTCAGTATATAATATACAATGTCTTTATCAACTGAGCTATACAAACCGATTTACAAAATACTACTAAAAGACTAAAATACTAAAAGACTAATACAAAATACTACTAAAAGACTAATACAAAATACTACTATAAGACATTTATTTTAGTCTTTTAGTATTTATACTGTTCTATTTATTGATTTGTATTGTTCTTTACATTCCATTGGAATCATAACCGCCTTCGATGTTTCTTTTCTTACGTAAGCTTGTTTAATCCTTTATAAATTTGTCTCACTTGAAAGATGGTTGTGGAGTTTGTATCTTTGCATTTGTACCTCTCTCTTAAACTAAATTTATTTTGTTTTGTTTTTCTACTAAAAAGAAAAAAAAAGATCCATTTGATGCTATCTTTCCATTGCAAATTTAATGGTAGTCATAGTTACGTAGGGGTATTTTTGTTGATTTCTGCTTATATTTGAGGGTTTTTTATTTTATATTTTTTGCTTATAAATAAATCATAGCGTACTGAACAGTATTCTTTTGTTCATCTATTGGTGCTTATTTCATCTATATATTTTCCTAATTCGATTAAATTCCAATCATGAAAGTAACATGTGCCCATACAAACCATTGATAAATATGGGACCAAACTAACTAGTACATGGAATAAAATGGTTAATGAAAAATAAATAATTTTGATTTTTTTTGTCTTTTTTTCACTATCTAATTCCTAGGGGAATGATTCTTAGTAGTTCAAAGCACCAATTATCACTGAATCAACTAACGTTTGATGATTTTTGTGTGTTATTGTTACATAAAACACATTTCATATACTGATGGTCACAATCTATTGAAGACACACTACCATTTTAATCTAACACATTATATAATTTCAGTTCTCGATTCAAATATTTATAGTTGTTATAGCATAATCTTATGAACTTTATAATATGTTTTATTATCTTATGTGATGTTGAAATTTTATCTTTTAACAAGAAGAATTGTTTCATTTATCGAATAAAAAGAATTAAATTCATTTTGATTTATAGTGTTATTTTTGTAGGTAATATATCTGAAGTTATAGATGCCCGATTGATATGATATTTGATTTGTTGAAAAGCTTGGTGAATTATATATCTACACTTTGTTTGTTTGACTCAAGAACCAGTTCAAATGATTTCTTGGTGTAAAATGGAAAAGAAATTGATAGTGTAATTAAAATTAGTGATATTGAAAGAGCAATAAAAAGTTTTTATTGAGGATATTTGTGTGGCTAAATAACACATGAAATGTATTATTAGAATTTTTTTGTGTGCGACTAAAGCCACGCCCATTTGTCTAAATGATGAAATCAATTTATAACCATCCAAGCATTTCCCACATTAAGTTCAACCACCCCACTATTTTATTTTGCAAATCATTTATATTAGATTAAGTGGCTGAAAAAATATTATAAAAATATAGCTAAATTTGAGTTTAATAAAAAAATGTTAATTACCAAAAATGTTTTTATTAATTTGATTCTACTCCTTTATTATAAAAAAATAAAAAATTCTAATCCTTTTAATAATACCTCTAAATTATTGGATAAAAAATAACTTTTTTAGAGAGTTGGGTTTTGAAAGATTTTGGACAGCTATGTCTATATTTTGATAATCTCTAAACCATCATGTACAAACATAATAAACTGTTTAAATGTTTTTTTACTGAACATCTTTACATAAAACTTAATTTAGTTTACATTTTCATATTTAATTATTTTTATATTTGTTTTATATGTTTCTAGTTTAACCACACAAAAGAAATGGATCTTAAAAAGTTAATACATTCCTTTCAAAGGTTTAAATCAGTTGGAAAAAAAATTGTCTCCACACCAACTGAAAATTTCAAGGGACCTTTTCAGTTAAATTAATATCAATACTCTATATCTATTTTAAAGTTATCACCTTGAAATACAATAAATTTCATATTACAAGTTTCCTACATTTCTGTGCACTAAAAATTGAAGTCTATTCCAAAGAACTTGTTTCATAGCTTGTCAACTGGTTCTATCCCCAGGAGATAGAAGCAATGTTTCATCACAACAAGGGTTGCTTCACATAACAAGAGCCTACTGGTTTCCTCGGCCGAACCAACAACCTGGAAATGACATTCAAATTAATAGGATATGGAAGGGCATTCAAATTTCATGCATGAGAAAAATAAATAGCTTTGGATACCTGACAACTAGAGTAGAATTTCTTTGTGAAGATTTCCGCCAAATTGTATAGGTATTCACACAATACATTTGGTAACAAATTTGAGCAGGACTCCACAAAAAACTGAAAGATATAAAACAATCGTGTAAGAACATATATTTTTTGGATTGTACGTAAAATAATACACACACAATCGTATAGTTGCCTAATGTCTATGGTTTTTCTCATGGACTTCACAGATTAACAAAGTATAGCATGTAGGTATAAATCTCAAGAAAAAAATGTTTCACATTACCTCCGTAAATTGCAGTAAATGAAGAGCCAATGTACGCTCGTCTTCATGATCCAACACGATAGTCCCAGTCTGTCATGAGTTGATAAACAAGATATGAAGCATATAAAATTTTCATCAATTGTTTTTTTGCCGGCATATTGTTATGCAAGTATAGATAAACATAAATGTAGTACCGAGTCATACTACAATCATAATAGATTACTGCTTAATTGATTCATATAAAGTCAATCATGATCTACTCTTGTTCTTGTATAAAACCCAAGTACAATACCATTTATGTTTAACATTGTGTCAAAAAAATAAAAAATTAAGCATATGATACAAAAAGTGAAAATTACTTTTTTCAACAAATCTATCATGGAAATTAGAAAAATTACCTTTTTTAGTTCTTCTATGTCTTTACCAGATTTACTGATAATGGAACAGATCCTAGCATGTGCATACATCAAATAAACAGCAGTATTCCCCTGTTGGACAAGAAACTTAGAAAGGTGAGATATTTATAACTATACATTAGTTGCTTTCATGGGATGAAGAACCAGCTCAACATTTGTCAATTGTCAAAAGATATTGTTTTAGCATCACAATGGCTATAAAATCTACAAGCTTTTATATTGTAATTTGACAAGCATTTGAA
Source organism: Trifolium dubium (assembly GCA_951804385.1). Taxonomy (NCBI): domain Eukaryota; kingdom Viridiplantae; phylum Streptophyta; class Magnoliopsida; order Fabales; family Fabaceae; genus Trifolium; species Trifolium dubium. The sequence continues at coordinate 469,043 of OX638065.1, forward strand.
AACAATATATGTACCTTGTCATTAAGCATCTGATTAATGTTGAACACGTAATTTGTTATCCTATTGCTCTTCAAGTCGGCATACCTGCAAAGACATCAAAATCATGAACATGACAGGAAACAAGTTTGCAGACAACAGAAATGTTGTAAACTTAATTGCCGGTTAAAAAAATCTGGTTTAACTACATGGAAATTAGAACACATGTTCTAAACATCAGAGTAAAAATAAGTATATATCAACAAGACTCAAAACATTACAAGTTGATGTAATGCAAAACACGAACTTTTAAAGTACATGAAATTGTAAGACAATACATCTGGTTCCAATTTAACACGATAAAGTATGCATACAATTAAGCTAACTACATAAGCAATGTTGAGAAAACATTACTGTGATAAAGAACTTACTTAACAGCTCCATATCCAATTGCCTCTGACGCTTTCTCAATCTCTTCCTCTGACCACTCTATAGGATTACCTAGATGACATAGGACTTAAAAGGTTAACTGTCTAATGCACAATATCACTCTTTAGTATGCATACAATACAATCTAAAACAAACAGAAACTTTGCTTCCTTGATTATGTAACTGGTATTTACCACGTTTATTATCTTTAGTATTGGCAATACGTTCAAGAAGGGCAATTTTACTCTGCTTTTTAGCTTCATTGAGTAAATCAACCAATCGAACAGTATCACCGCAGGAACTCCGAAATCGTTTTCTATCCTCGCCAAGAACAAGACCGAAACCTATATGAGTGCATATTGGATATTCATTTTCGTCTTTTGGAAGCCACTCTGCACGCCTGAAGGCCTGATAGATAAATCAAAAGGGATGTCAGTCAGACTTTTAAACTCATTGGAATATTATTATCACTAGTAGTAACAATATATCAGTTAATTGTGACATACCTTAAAAAGCATGTCAAAATGTTGCGACTGGCCAACATCTGTAACATATATATTCCAATCAACCTTTTCGATATTCAGACGATACCTACAAGGGTCAAGTGGTAAAGGTAACTAAACCAGTTTATTTTTCACATTAGATCTATTTCCTGTTCCATACTTTGATAAAAACACAAGTGTAACTATTGGAATATCCTTCGGCCTTGACCAAACCTACTCTCATACTCTTCTTATTAGCACTTCAATATGTCTTACTTCAATACCTAAACCGCTAAAGTTGATACCACATGGTCTGTGACATTCAAGATAAACTAATTTGACTAATTGATGATGGAATTCGAATATTCATGCGAGTCACATCATAGGTTTTGATAAAATATCCAAAATACTAAAACTAAAAGCTAACCTAAGTGAATGACCAAAAAAAAACTAACCAAAGTGCTGCTAGATCGGTTGAAAAGTAGTTGTAGCCTCCGTCTCTTTTCACGACAATTAGTGGTATGTCTACACCCTCAACAAATATCACACGAGCACCGTCACTGTCTTCAATCAGCCCTAATTCATCCAGTTTCTCCAAAGTTGGAGGGATTAATTCATTATAGAAGCTCTCTGGCTGTTGCCAAATACATCAATCACCAATCAGTACAAAGTAAAACACGTCACTGTTAATAAAATAAAAAACTGTATTGACTGCAACATAAATTCTAGATATTTGATCAATTTATTGCGACACTATATGCATTATCCAACTTAATTCTACTTGCTACACAGTAACCAAATTTATTGTTGCTACAATTGCTATATACAAGCATACATTCAATAAAAGCCACAACAACAGACAGAATATCTACAAAACAAAACCTATATAAGGAACACACAGAATTCTAAGAGGCACAACACAATACAAAATTAAGAGATAAGAAATTCCTCATGGAAGATACAAAAGAAACTAGAAACCTTACCATTTCCTCTAAATGAATTCCAAGACGTTGATAGACCTTGTTAAACTCAGTCCTGCTAATATTGCAAATTTGCTCCCATGCCTTGCGATACTTGGGATCCCCTCCCTGAAATCAAAATTATATGAAAAACGAATAACCAATTCCCCGTGACCTCACAAATAGGGGGCAGAAAGAAAAAAAAAATAAAGTAAAATTTACCTGGAGCTTGACCACTGACCGCTGTGCAATTAACTTAAATCCAGGATCGGTGTCAAACTTATATTTTGATTGCTTATAGAATGCCTAAAAATGCACCAACTCCAATAATTTCAGAATAACTATAAAATAGTTTTGCATCGAAGCTAAATAACAATGAAAACATAAATATCTTATCCCTAAAGACCAATAAACATGCAAATAGTTAACTACAAAATGGTATGAACTTCATTTCCAAATGTTATCTTACCTGTAGATCTCCAATATCAGATTCATTAACATCGTCTGGGTTCGGAAATTTCTCAAAGAGGTATGCAATCAGCATCCCGAACTGCAAAACCAATGCATGGATTTTAAGCCATATGCTCCAATACCAATAATGTGATTCTTCAAAAAACAATGATCTATAGCTCAAAGCAAATACGTCATAAAAAAATAACTAAGATATTTTTTATGGGTGGGTAGATATCGGAGTTGTAAAAGGTTACACGACTTCATTTGAATTGAAGGAGTGAAAATCATGTTCTTCGTCACAAAAGCAGTTAAAAAACCTACTTACATAAGCCATTGGTCCCAAACATAACCAGATGAAAACCATAGCCCAAAGACAAAAGGTTATGAATGGAAGAAAAAAAACTAGCTTGGACAGTGTATATTAGCAATGAACTGGTCACAACAAATAGCTTAAAAATCCAACCTCGGTTTAAACAACAACTATATTAAAACACAGAGCATTGAAGAATGAATTTGAGTCCAATCAGTTACTTGAGGAGCAAGTTACTGATCAAATCAATGATGGTACACAGACAGTAGCTATTCTTTCTTCAATACAGAGCACAAAATAGCATAGTTTACTTTAGAGATTAAATCTACCTGAGTGCCCCAGTCACCGAGATGATTTCGGCGGATCAAACATTCAGGCTGGCAAAACTCAAGCATTCGTGCCAATGTGTCCCCAATAATTGTTGACCTCAGATGACCAACATGCATTTCTTTTGCTATATTAGGTGAGGAAAAGTCAACCAAAACCCTCTTGATTGGAAGTCGAGGTGCCCATGAATCAATACCGTCAATAAGTATTTTTTGTACGCTCTGCAGAGGAATTTTTTTCTGTTAAATGCATAATCCAAACATGAAACAACACACGCTAGGAGCACACTACAATTCAGACACTGGCCTACAAATTTTGGGGACATACATACTATTTCTAATTTAAAACTACCGATATAAATGCAATCAATCACCTTTGCTATCCACTTCTTTGATAAGACAATATTCACAAATCCAGGACCAGCAACAGAGCATGATTCTATAATTTCTGATGGAGGAAGATTTTTCATAATGCCCTACACACAAACAAAGACACACATTCAAGTTAGACAAAAATAACAAGGCTAAATTAAAGTTTTAGTCCCTTAACTATTTTGTTGGTTTCATTTTGGTCTCATAAATCATAAGTAATTATTGTTACGTTTAGGTCTCTTAACTATGTTTCCGTTAGTCAAGTTAGTCCTGTCCGTCAACTTTTAACACCAAAATTATAAGGTGGACCAAAATACTAATTTAGCCAAATAACAAACAAAATGTAATTCCAAATCCAAAATCAGTAATTAATAAAAAGGATTTCAAAAGAATCACACAAAGGACGGGATAAACTAAGGAAATTATCTCTGATTAATTATATACCTCTCCAAGTGAACGTGGACTTTTGAACTCTTCTTGCTTCCCTTTAATCTTAGCAAAAAGGCTCATTGCATTATTACTGCACCCATAATTAATTCAAAATGAAAAAGAAAAAAAATATTAGATTTAAGTAACAAATAAGCTTCTTTTGGCAATGTAACAAAGCAACTAAAACCCTAAGTGGCTAATTGGATAAACAACTTAATTAAGCACTCATGCATAACTTATTTTTATTGCAGAATTGGAACATATAATGGCAAAACCAAATTGTTCTCATATAAGTCATAAGTTGTTATCATAAACTATTTTGTAGAGCTTATAGAAGTCATAGTTTATTTCCATATAACCTCTCTCAAATAGTCTCGCAAGTGCTTATGTGTTAGGTCAGTACTACTATGAAGCACGGACACTGACACCCAGTGGCGGAGCTAGAAACTTTATAAAGCCTGGGCAAAATATTAAATTTAAAACAAAAAATTTAGTTTTGAAAATAAAATTTTAGTTTTGTCTTAAATTAATCCTTAAAAATTTCAATTTTACTCTAAACTAACTTTAAAAAGACCAAAAGTTTTGTTTTGCAATGAAAAATCTTAATTTTAAACAAAAATTTCAATTTTGCCATAAATTAATCTCTAAAAATATCAGTTTTACCGTAAATTAACCCCTAAAATACCAAAAAATTCCGACCGAGCCCGGGCTGCAGCCCTAGCAGCCCGTATGGTAAAACCGTCCATGCTGACACCAGACACGACACGGAACACTGACACGGATAATTTTTTTGAAAAAGTGATATAATTCAATGTAATTGTAAGTGTAAGTGTCGTGTTAGACACGCCTAATTTAAGGATTGTCGAAGCGTCATAGGTACTCCCTGCAGTCTCAAATATAAGCAAAATTTGGACCAGATACATTAACTTTCTTTGACCAAATTTTACTTATATTTGAGGTCAAAGTAGTACTACGTAGTGTATATAAAGTCAATCATAAGTTGTTTCCATAACCTGACTAAAATAGTCTTACCATTGATAATCAGCATGTTTAACACCATCTTTTGCAATGCATGCATCAATCAAAGGCAGAATTTCAGGTTCAGTAGGCACAGTTTGTTTGAGGGCTTCAGCAAACAATTTTCCCAGTTGCTTTCTGACACTAGCAGGACAATCTAGTTCCTATATATACAAACAAAAACACAAACACATTCATTACAGAAATAATAATAATAAAAATAGTAATAAAAGAAAAACAATGCAAAATCTGGGAATTGTGAAGAATGGAAGAACTTACGATGAACATGGTGGAATTGTAGGCTTAACAGAATGAAAGTGAAAGTGTGAAAACAAAGAAGAGTAGAAATCGGAGAGAAAGAGGTTGAAGAGAAGAGGCGACGGCGGAACGTACGGTACTATATATTTTGCGGCTTCTCAACAGACACTACGTGAATCATATCATATATAGTAGTATGTATATTGTTAAGTCATGATTTACGCTTCAAAAAAAATAAAAAGTCATGATTTAATTTACATAAATATCTTTAAAATATTTCTTTTAATTTTTTTTAAATCGATTTGTTTTATTCTTCTTTTTGTTTTCTTTTTTAGGTATAAGGATTTGCTTTATTTCTATTATGTTTACATATCTCTCAAAAAAAAATATATATCATATTTTTTATAATAAAAAATAACTTGAACTAACACAAAAGATTATGTATAATATTTGCAACTTCATAAATAAAAACAAAAACTTACTGGCAATTATTTCCCGAGAAAATTTAGCTCTGGTTATTATTTATATTACTTTTTTTATCTTTTTAATTTATTTTTTAATTTTGAAGGTCATGTTTTTGTATGAACCTAATTGTCAATGCGTTTTTTTTTTTTTTTTTAATTTTGTTCACAAGAGTCTCTAATCTTATGAATAAGAGGGTGTAACACAAGAGCGAAAAGAAGTGGTCTCAATGGATCTCATTGTTGCACTCCAGTGGTAGACATAATATGTCCATCTCCAAGGTACAACTTTGCTGCATGACCATATAAAAATTCAACCCACAAGGAAATAGATGGACATCTCACCCTGACCTCATGTAGTAGTGCCGACCTGTCAACCATGTTGAAAGCATTGGAGAAATCTACTGTAAGCATAGTCAATGAACCATCTCCATGTCGCTGGCTCATTACTCTATTAGCACTGTGCAAAATAGCCTCCGCACCACCTGATATTCCCACCCCAAATTGAAAGTCATTAAAATATTTAACCATATCTTTACTGACCCCTTTCATGGCAACCTTTGATACCAAATGCCTCCAAATAGTACCTATAGCAATGGGATGAATCCCTCCATCAGGTTTTAATAACAGTATCAAGGGTGCAGAAGCGACAAACTCAGATAACCTCATGGGACATCGACCGCCTAGCCATAAGTTAACCACTAGAGTGATAGCATCTAAAAGATCTCTTGCCGCTGCTGAACCTTCTCCACAGTGAGCGTCTAATAAGTGTTGGGCACGCAAATGATCTCTACCACATGAAGTCCCTTTAGGGAACAATTTAATACAATTGAAACAGTGTCAACTCCAACCACAAGTGGAGCTTCAGAAACATAGTGGTCGACATACAGGGAGACGACCTATATGGGTGTTTATCTTCCAAAACTTTCATTGTGCTTTCTTTATAGGGTGCCACTCCAAATGACCCCAACACCTTCACCGCCGCTGTAAAGTGCCCATCGGCTACCTTACGGAGCCATTGCTTGATGTTAGTGTTCAATTGTTTGTTGCCCTCCTCAATATTATCACTCCCAGACCCTTGACCCTCATGGCTATAATTTCTCAACATGCTATCAACCAGCTTGGCGAGACCATCTGATTCTCTCCAAGTAGCCAGACAATCTAAAATGTGATGTTATTGCAAGAACTTTCGATTCCTAGAACGACGATCACTCCTAGTCTGAGGCTTGACCACCTGTAAAGTATACCGAGGATCAGCGACCACTTTATAAAGAGTCTTTTTCAATGCTTGAGAGAATGCTAGGCGACAACTAGGAGGTATACTTTTCACAGTGAAAATTGGAGTTTGAAGGACTCTCTCTAACAACATGGCGTCCAAAACCAAGCCTTCATTTGCACCAAGACTATCAAGATCCGTTGAAGATGGTTTTAAAATACCTATAATGTGACTCACAACCTTTCCTGACTCAAAATTAACATGAACCGATCCATCGAAATGATGACATTGCCACTTCAAAGCATGAATACGCATACAAGAACCGCATAACCATTGTTCGAACACCTTCTATGGTTCATTCTACTCTCTTTGGTTTCTATTATAACTTTATTATTACCATGACACATGTAGCCCATAGCCATTTTCTATGAATCATTTACTTTTAACCACTTTTTTAGATTTATTGTTAGTCTCTCTTAATTTTATTTTGGTGGTCAAATCCCATTTGTAATACCTTAATTCACGGTTTCGTTTGTGATGTTTTAATCTGCAATTCATGTTTGTTAATTTTTAATGTGGTTTCCTTTTGACATACTTTTAATCTGCGGTTCCGTTTGTGATACTTCATTCTACAATTTCTGTTTGAAATACTTTAATCTGTCGGGTGCTATTTGTGATCCTTTAATATGCATGTTTTGTTTGAAATACTATATCAACAAGTATTTTTACAAGATTTGATATGGATTAATTGCTTCGGTCGTTGCTCTATTACTTCTTTCGATCACTATTTCTGAAGGTTTTGTTTGAAATACTATATCCGCGGGGTTTTATATATAAAGATAAAGGTAGTAATTTATTTTACAGTTAATTTTGTAACAAACTTAAAACTTAGTAAATTTTAACTTGAGGGATAGTAGTAGTATTTTGTTGAAAGAATATTTATCTATGATTATATTTGTTTGTTTGTATCTTATAATTAAGGCCGGAGATAATATAATACATAAAAAACTTAAAAATGTAATAATTAGTAAAATAGTGATTTTTTTAATATTTTAAACAAAATAACAAATATCATTAAAATTTATATACATGTGAAATTTCGAATTTATACTCAGATGAAAATAATAGCATTTATTACTTTCTTTTTACTTGAATTATGATTTATAAACCATTTTTATTTATTTTTTTAATTAGACAAGTATGTATGTATGTTTTGTTGTTGAAATTAGACAACTAATTTAATCTAAACGAGGATTTAGGACTACATTAGCTAGATTAAGTATTGATTAGATTAATAGCTCGAGCTTAAAACGGAGCAACTGAAACTGTGGAAGCTAGCACCATGACGTGTTCCTCCGCTTCAGCAGTTACCACCACAACAACCTACTACGCCGCCACCATTGCCGCCGCTGCCGGCGGTGGCAGTGGTTGCTGCAATCCTCATCTCCGCCATGCACGTCTATCATTTTCTTCCCCTTTCCAATTTCAATTCCAATCAAAATCTCATTCCATTTTCCCATTCAAATCAAAAAACTCGAAATCACTACGCACAAGCATAATCTCATGTTCATCAAATACCGATAAAGCGAAGCTTCTTCGTCAAATCCTTGATTCACCAGGTGTTCATCAAGGTCCGGCATGTTTCGATGCACTCAGTGCGAATCTAGTTCAATCTGCTGGTTTTCCTTTGTGTTTCACTAGCGGTTTTTCAATTTCTGCTTCTCGATTAGGTTTACCTGATACTGGCTTTTTATCTTATGGTGAAATGATTGATCAAGGTCAACTCATTACTCAATCTGTTAATATTCCTGTTATTGGTGATGCTGATAATGGTTATGGTAATGCTATGAATGTTAAGAGAACTGTTAAGGGTTATATCACTGCTGGTTTTGCTGGAATTATTCTCGAAGATCAGGTTCGATTATGTTAGTTTAGGCGTTTACGAATGGACCTGTTTGGATTGACTTATTTGAATTTATTTATTGACATAAGTTTTGTTAGACTATTTGGGAGAACTTATGAAAATAGCTTTCGACAATTTTCTTAAAAAAAATTAGCTTTTTTTATCATTTGCTATTAAAAGAGCTTATGTAAACTTATACATTGTGCTATAATACGTTGCAAATAAGTTGTTTATCCAAATAGATGCTCATTCATTTAGGTACTTGAAATTGTAGGACTATATCAATCTAGTACTCCACATTGTGAATATTTTGAAAATGATCCATAAAATTGTAGAATATTAATCAGATTTGTTCCTCTATTAGTACTTGTGGAGAATACTACACTAGGTTGGTAATATCGAGATATATTTGAAACTTGGTGAATAATGTCGGTATGTATATGATAATAGATAATAGATTTAGACAGAGAGATGAACTTGATTAATATTTTGCAGAGTAAATAGTCAATGTTTAGACATTGAATATGTGGGGTGATGTCACTATAGTCCCTGAATGCATCAAAATGACAAAAACATACGTGTGTCTTTTATTAGTCAGTTTGGTCCTTGTATGTGTCTTTTGTTGGTTAGTTTGGTACTCATACTTGTATTTCGATACTCAGGTTAGTCCATGAAGTCACTCAGGGGTATTTATGAAATTTTGATACATTAGGAACTATAATAACATCGCCTCACATATTTAGAGACCAAAATGATGGTTTACTCTATTTTGCATATCATTTTGAAATATTAATAATGCAGATGACTAGGTTGATACGGTTCTACAATTTCAAAGACCAACTTGAATTTTTACTCGTCATTCATTCACTAGCTTATTATTTGATATTCCACCCCTAATTATAACTTGATATATGCTGATATGTTGTATCAATTGTAAATTGCTTCAATTGGCATTGCTAGGTATCTCCGAAAGCATGTGGTCACACACAAGGGAGGAAAGTGGTGTCGAGAGAAGAGGCAGTTTTGCGGATTAAAGCTGCGGTTGATGCCAGAAATGAGAGTGGATCTGATATTGTGATTGTCGCTCGAACTGATGCACGCCAAGCTCTGTCTCTTGATGAGGCACTCTACAGGTCAAGGGCATTTGCTGATGCTGGAGCTGATGTTGTTTTTATAGATGCACTTGCATCCAAACAAGAGATGGAAGCTTTTTGTCAAGTTTCTCCTCTTGTTCCAAAAATGGTGTGTTTCTATTAAGTCCAACTGATAATATTTTAAAAAAGAAAGGGAAATGATATGATATGCCGTGCTAATATGTAATATGCATGATTGTGTAGGCCAATATGCTTGAAGGAGGAGGCAAAACACCAATACTCACACCTCTTGAACTTGAAGATATCGGTTATAAAATTGTTGCCTATCCCCTTTCCTTGATTGGGGTTTCTATACGAGCAATGCAGGTGACTTGTCCTACCTTTCTTTATATGTGTTGATGAATAGCTCATGATTGAGATGAGACATGCCAAGAGGCATTTCTCTGTATACTAGTTGCCTGAGTAATGTTTGCTTTGTTTTTACATGTTCCCAAGCATAGGTTAAACTAACCAAAACACGTCTCAATAATACATTTAGCAAAATAATATCAAAGAATTGGTTAATTTTCAGCAAAGTTTCTATTGTTATTATACTATCTCACAATAATAAACATCTGCTACAAGATACGCACACACACAACCCAATGAGTAGCATAGGAAACAAGATATAGCATTCAACCATTGGTAGTGCACTTTTTCTGGAATGAAATCTTTATTAACAGGACTAGAATAGATGCACTTAGTCTTCTTGAACAAACCTTTAATTTGGTGGGTAATATTGACGAAGCTACTGCAAAGCTAAGAACTTAGAAATGGAGGCCAAAGTAATAGTGTTATAAACTTATAATATTGAACTCATTTATTTAATTTTTTTTGTACCTTTTTCTAATATTTTTTTGAAGTATTTAGATTTTTATCATTTTAAATAATATCTATGACTGCATGTGTAGGATGCACTGACTGCTATTAAAGGAGGCCGTATTCCTCCTCCTGGAAGCATGCCATCTTTTGATGAAATTAAGGATATTTTAGGTTTCAACGCGTATTATGAAGAAGAGAAGCGTTATTCTACACGTACCGATCAACTGCTTTCAAAGAGAGGTTGGAGATAAATCTTAAAAGCAAATAAGTAAACGATGGCAGTAGGCTTCATAGAGTTAAATGCACTATGCATGATCTTTTCGTGTCAATTCATTATCTCTGAAAACAAATTATTGCCTAAAGGTTGAGTTTGGTACTTTCCTACCATAAATACTCGTTACTTGTTAGAATTGGTGGGGGGGAGGGGTAGGCTGATAATGAATCATGTGGAGGCAACCTTTTCAATTTTCTCCAGAAAGGTCTGTTTTTGTGAACTAATCATCTCTCTAGGATATGTTTAACACTGGAAATCGTTAAATAGTCGCATAGTACTTTATTGACTTTAAAAAAGTCATCTAACTAATCATAGATTGTTAGTCATGGTAAGTTGAAACAGATATCTTTTGTTAAGGGAATTTATCTGTTTTACTCCTAAATGAAAAACAAAGACAGAAGAAAATATCTCACTCTAACGCTAATATTTACATTATAAATGTACATTGTGCATCCTATTCTTGCATTCTTAAGGTAATTACTAATTAGTTATTTATCAGAGAGCAGTAGCCTATACAGTATACAACAGAGAGAGCAAGTTGATACAGAGCAGACAAGTGAAACTATCAAAGATCCCATTGTGGAAGTTATAACACCTGATGTGTACAATAAATATGGTGCAGATAGTTCAAGGGGCCCTTTTTCTGGAATCTGGTCCCGGACTCTGAGAATTAAAATTACTGGCAGAGATGGAATCGAGAAACTTGATCTTCGGATTCCTGTAAGTGATCACACTCCAACTGAAGATAATTAAAATGAATAGAATAATTTTTATTGCATGATTTCTTTTTATTCAGGCCCAATTTCTTTCATTTGTCAAAAATTCATATGTACTTCATTATTGTTCACTTTATTTTCTAGCCTCTTATGCATGCAATGTGGTATACATTGATCTCACTGTTATCTTATGTGGTTATGCACTTATGCATATTTTCTACAGAATAGTGTAAACCTTTTTACACTATCAACTAATCACAAACTATCATTTGCATGACTTTTAAGTTAGATATGATGAAAGTCACTATTTTAATGATCGAGCGATTATGAATTATGATTTCCTGTTCCTTTTTCTCACAATACCTTTCCTGTACCCAGGCTGGATTTCTGGACGGAATCACAAACATCGTTCCTGGTACTTTTCCTATTTATAAATGCTTCTACTATAATGTATAAATAGATGTCTATTGAATAAATAAATATCTATTTGTAAGTTGAAAGACTTCTTTTCATAATTCGTGTTGGTTAATTTTGTTACAACTCTATGCAGCTTTGGGTGGGGTAAACCTCAAAAAACTATTGGATGATGCAACAGAGGAAATTGGGGGAAAACTGTTAGATTTTTATGACAGAATGGGTGACAGGATTCAAGTATTTCTTGAGTGATTCCACATTGCTTCAGTTTCTCAACTCCAATGGTAATTTGCTCGTACCGTAAGTACTCTACTTCTATTTAAGATAAAGAAGCAATTCATTATGATAACAAGATAGTGCATATAGAGAGATTGTTGAAGAAAATGTCCTCCTAAAAAATGTAAACAAGAGATTAAAAAATTCAATTAAGCAAATAAACCCCACTCCATTAACATATCTGTAAGGGGGTAAAAGAGAACGTGAATATTATACCTAATAGTAGCAAAACCTTTTATCGTGTCTCAGAGAAACTGAGAGCTCTCCTTAAAGATATAAGAATTATGCTCCATTATTATGGCACCAAACAATACCTTAGACTGCATATTGCTGCCAATATTTGGCTTCTTTGTTAAAATTTTATTCATGGCTCCTCCACCTAACTTTCCATAACGGGCCAAATATTTCATTTTCTTTTCTGTTTGGGGGTGATATTCTGGGGTAAGGTCCTCTCCAATTTTCATTAGAAAGTGTTCATTATTATAGTTTTAAAGTAAATGAAGGATATAAGTGCGCACATTTTTAGATATAGTGACATTAATTAGACATTTATACATCAAAACTATATAGTAGAGATGTAAGAAATGGAGAGGATCTTTATGCAGCTCCTAGCACAGTCTAGACATTGTCAGCCTTGAGGTGCTGGTATTTATTTTAGATTTATATGAATGAATATCTTCAATGATCTCTCCTTGGGCGAAATATATGATACGTCGCAACTCGCCTTGATAAAGATCAGTTGTATGATAAATTGCTCGAGTAAGTTGGCGTTCGTAACCGCAACTCTGAACAAGTAACTACCATAACACCATACCCAAGTTTAAAGGGAGTTATGAGCTATCTATGCCTTGCAATAATGCGATGATGAAAATTACTATAATATCTTGTCATCAACATTTGGATTAATTAGTAAACTTTGTTTCTTACAATTGTTCGCGATGCTGTCGCAGGTAATTGATAGTTCACATTGATGAAAGTGATCGGTTGAAGTTAAGGATTAAAGCCTAATTGCAATTTACGGCGCAACAGCGTGGTTGCAAGTCATGGTTGTTTTGGCCATGTCATCAGGAACTACAATCATAAATGGGAAATTTCATCAAACAATATTTGATATCAATGGGAATTTCACCTCAATCTCTCTCAACGTAAATTTCTTTTGAGTACATTTTCTCTCAACTTAATTTGATAGCCATAGTAATTCTTCTCACTCAATTACAATTATTTATAACAATAATTATTTTGTTTATAAAAAAAAAACAATAATTATTTTGATTTAGAAATGCATAATATAACACAAATGAATGCCTTCAAATTTTAAAGTCAGAGTATTGACAAAGAATATATCTAAATATAAATTATTTTACTTTCAACTCAATTTTTATTAGAAACAATTTTAGAGATTTATCCACTTAAACTCAATTTTTCTCACCGTAGAATCAAAGACAACCTAACAAATCCTTGGCGAGAGAGATGTATTCCACTTTAGTGAGTGCTACTAAGTACTAACTTCTTAGTCTAAATATTTAAAGAGCAAATTTTCTTTTGGACCAATAAGAATTTGGCATTTGCAATCATTCTGACAATTTTTTTTTTTGATAAAAAAGCATGCTGACCACTTCGACCTACATCACTTTAACGAAACTTTATACGTAAAAATAAATGACTTTTAAAATACAATCACAAATTTGGAGCTAAACTAGTTTTAAAAGAAAGTGATCATTTGTCAACAAAAAAAAAAGTGATCAAAAGAAAAAGTTTGTAAAAGGAAGCCTTGGACACAAGATTTTTGTGTAGACACGAAAAGCATAAGATAATATCCGCCACCAAAAGCATGTAACACAGCACGATCTAAAGTAGTTTATTCGTCACAATTTATAAATTGAGTTGGTAAAATATACTTGAAAGTGTAATGTTGCTAGAGAATAAATCTCATATGAAATTCATCAAAAAAAAATCCCATCTGAATTAATTTTTTTACTCATGCATATTATATTTCTAAATTAACTAGTAAGGAAAATTATTAAACAAATATAGATCACGGGGAGTAAGTAAAATCATTAAACAAATATAGATCACGCGGTAGTTGTCTCGAAGTAGACATGAAATACATGATTTTTTTTTTGGTAATAAAAGGGGCCTAAATCCAACTAATAAAAATTACCGAGCAATTGAACGAGGGAAGAAACATCCCTACAATCATCAGTAAGAACCTGAAATACATGTGAATTTAATGTATCAATTTTTGGTGATGTGGGATTTACATGGAAGGTAAAGTGTTGATGAATTTAATGTATAAAAGTTTAAGGACTATTATAATTTGTCAAAAAAAACAAAATAACTATTATGGTCAATACTACATCTGACCCTTTTTATAAAAAATAATTCACTTTTTAGAGCTAAATACATCCGTTATTTAATAAATTTAAAAATAAATAGCCTCTTATAAAAAGGAACAAATGTAGCATTTGCCAACGATCAACACCATCTACCTAAAGCTAGAATAATTAAACAACTTCAAAGAATAATTAAAAGCATGTATTGTGCTAACTTATTTTGTGTCTATTGATTGACAATGTTTCTTTTTTGCTAGACTTGATTATACAATTCAAGTTTCAACTGTCACTTGTATAATCTAACTGACACACATCCAAGTGAAGATCAGTTTCATGGCCAATGCAAAGAATTGAAGATTGTGAGAATACTCTATGAAACTACCAAAGTGTCAAATGTCCTAATTATGATGTTTCCTACCCAAAAATTAACATTGAATATCTAATTGAATACTTACCACTGGCATCATGTTGCATAATTAAATTTGAGACAAAAGTAAAAAAGCAAAATGAAAAAGAATATATTAATATCAAACCACTTGTTGGTGTTCAAAAAATTGAGGAACGGGCATAGGAAGCAATAACCCAAGTAAGGTTATTCAATCCTGTCACTGGTACACAACACTAATGCTGGAAGCACCTATAGAAGGGTGACCCCGAAAATGAAAAGAATGGTAATAGCACATTTATAAGAAGAATAAACATACACCACACGGGTCACTTTGCAGAAAATTTCAACATCAATGATACACTACCCATATGTCGATATCTTTACCGAAAATTCAAATGTCGATGTGGACTACTAGTAGGCACCCGTACCAAAATGGCTTCTCTCAACTTGTAGCAAAACAATTAACAATACTTCACCTTTCCATCTATGATTTTAATGTTCAATTTCATCGGTAGCCACCATAAGGTTGTTGAGCATAACCACCCGGACCCATCATGTTGTTATTATAGTTACCTGGCATGTTGGAACCAGGAGGCATTCCAGTAGGGGGTTGCATCTGGTATCCTTGCCCCACACCCATGGATGGATTCATGCCTCCGACATAACCACCCACACCCATGGGTGGATTCATGCCTCCACCATAACCTCCCATACCCATGCCACCGGGAGGAGCATTGCCCATGCCCATGCCCATACCCATACCCACGCCCATTCCAGAACCCATCATCAAGTTTGGATTAGGTCTGAGAGCACCTGCACCAGCACGACCTATGCCTGAACCTGATCCCATAGCTTTACCCATATTTACAGTTGATGTTACAGGTGTGTTAGTGGGCTTCTCCATTCTCTTTTCCTTCCTATTAATGGATTCAAAATCAATCCCAATATCCGATAACGGATTAGTTTTGGCTGCATTTAAAAAACATATTAGTTAATAGTTAGTCCATATAAGATCAAAGTATTCTAACTGAAGTATGTTGAAGAAACTGAAATATCACAAACAGCGAGAATTGACAAGGTATAATTATGCACTCACGTCCAGATATGTTTAAATTAACCAATCCCCTGCTTAGTGTATCTGCCCAAACTGTTGATTTTGTCTCAAACTTATCCTTGGATGGTTGAGAAACTAAAGAATTTGACGTCGTTGAAGCAGCATACGGTGAAGCATTGGGAGCAGGTACTTGATGGGTATATGATGAGCTAAAGGGAGCTGCACTCCCTTGTTGTCCAAAGAAGCTCTGGCTATTGAACTGAGATGCTTGAGCAGTTGGAGAAGGAGAAGCAGGAGATCCTCCGTGATGGGGAAAGTTTGTGATTTGTGGCGGTTGTGCTGTTGGAGCTTGGGGAGTCATTTGTGAAGGAAAACCTGTTGAGGATCCCTGTGGCAAGTAGTTTCCACTGTTCATAGACCCATTATATCCATTTTGTGATTGAGAATACATGTTTGGAGCTCCTGGACCTGGTGTAAGAGAAGTATCCAGGGAGTATAATCCACCGTAGGTATGACCACTTGATTGTGCAGTAGATTGACCAACTTGAGAAGCAAAAGGTGGCTGCATAGAATGGCCAGGAGAGGATGTAAATCCTTGCATGCCAGGTTGACCAGATTGAGAAGGAAATGGTTGCTGTGCATATGGACTGGTAGTAGCTGAAAAACCTTGCTGGGTAAATTGACCAGTGGGAAGGGTTTGTGCAGGTTGACTGGGTGGAGCTGAGAAACCTTGCTGAGTAAGTTGACCAGTTGGTTCAGAAAATGGTCCAGATGAAGTTGAAAAGGAAGGTGAAGATTGGCCAAAACCAGGAGCTGAACTGTTTTGCTGTGATGTCATTTCGGGTATTGGTGCAGGAGGAAGAATGTCAGCTAAAATATCAGTTTCCAGCTGAGATAATGAATCTTGGGACAAAAACTGGGAGTTAGCAGAGAATGACTGAGTGTCATTGGTAGCAGATGCAGAGTATGGTACAATAGAAAATGAGTCCCCAAACCCAAAGTTAGACAATGTGTCCGCATTGAAACCCTCTGATTGAGATGGTTCAATATTCTGATATGAAGGTGGAGCAGTTTCAGCAGAAATATCAGCCTTGAATGGTGAATCACCAAATGGGTCTTCAAATGACTGCAAAAGTTGAACAACATATATATTATTTTGAGTGAAAACTAACAAAAAGATACAGATATGTCCTACAAATTATTCAAAGCTATGTACTGAAATAAATATTCCCTTTCTACAATTAGAAACTAATTTTCAGAATACTACCCATTCAGTTTTATCAACAAACAGGTTTATTATTAAGTAATATGATACATCTTTTGACAGAAACTCTGTCACGGCCACCCACAAATTACTTACAGTTATGCATGCTAAATCAAAACGGATGGAGAGAAGCCATAAACATGATAACCAGAAGAATTCAATCTCATATACATATCCATTCTCTGTTTGGTACTGTACTACTGTCTCAGAATATAGAAAGAAAATAGTACTTTAACTAAAACATACATAATCTAACAGACACCCACCTGATCGAAATTATTGGACCCAGTTGATGGTGCTGCAAAGGAAGCTGTTGAGCCAGTGTTTGCTTCGGGAGTTGCAGTTGCTGATGCAGCTGGCACAAGAGGCAATGCATTTGAAGAGAATGAGTCTGATAGAGAACCGAGCAAGTCAATTTCGCCAAAATTAGAGGTGGTTGGGGCTGCTGGCAAGAAACATAAAGATGTTAGAAGAGTACTTTACACATGTGACCAACACAACAAAATAACAAACAACTTCACAGACCTGATGTAGGACCACGCGGGTCAAAGAAATCATCAGTAGGCTCAGTTTCCTGGGTTCCCGAAGCAACAATACTGGGAGCAGCAGTTACTTCAGTTGGATTATTGTTCACAGAAGAAGGTCCAGTAGGAACAGAGGTTAGGCTAGGATTATCACTTGCATGAGGGGACGAGCCTCTTGGAGCAGATTCTGCCGATGTTTCTACATCCCTGCAATTAAGATAATATTTGTAACAAGTTCAATTGTGAACAAATTCTGCCAGCCCAAGTCTCCGTGGTATTAAAGTTCATACCTTTCACCCTGCACAGGGCTCCGAGCTTCACCGACAGCTTCTTCATAACTAGGAGGAGCACCTACATTTTGCTCAGAAAGCTTCCGCTGAAATCTGCTCATTGGTATTGCACATTATCAATCATAATAGTGTCTAGAAACAATATGTATACATGAGAGAGTATCTCTGACAAATTTACCTTGCTTCCAGTGATTGGTCTTCAACTTTAGCATTGCTACCTCTGAGAAAACATTGCATAAAAGATCAAGTTAGAAGAATGGATGATTTCTATCAGAGCAACTATATCACATCAAGCCCCGTGTTCATGTACTGGTGTCCTTTGACCCAGTATCAGTTCCACAAATAAAGGCTTATTTCACAGCACACTTTCCTTTTATATAAAGCATTTCAGCAGGAAAATGATGCACCTAAAGCCATAATCCTAGTCTGACAACTTGAAGGTCAGGGACAAATGAAAATATATATCACAAGACCCAACACCCTAAATGGGCACAGATGTAAACCTTAAACCTAATTTTGTTAATCATGCTAGAAGTTTAAGCATGTGCAATTCTAATGCTGTACTCCCTCTATACCATTTATATTGTAGCTTATTTTCATTGACAATTGTTGGAAATGCAGTCAGAAGTAAACTACTTATTTACATAAACTAACTATCAGCTAAAAAGTTTCAAATATATTCAAACAGAAATTTGCTAAGGTCTGTCTGTATTTGATGATTAAAGTTAGCAACTGAGCAGTCAGAAGTAAACTACTTATTTACATAAACTAACTATCAACTAAAAAGTTTCAAATATATTAAAACAGAAATTTGCTAAGGTCTGTCATTTTATGATTAAAGTTAGCAACTGAGCAGTACAAATTTTTTTTAAATTCAAAGCAACAAATCTAAGCAGGACGAATGAGATACTGATTAAAGAGCAAAAAATCTAAGGTTTGGGCTGTCCATCCCATATATCCAAATGTCAAACTGAAAAAGCTTGATGATGTAGACTTCGATAAGTTTTTGTAAAAAATGAAAGCTATCAGAGTTAACTAACAAACAACCTATAACTCATCGGCTTTAAGCAATAACAGAAAGTATAGATGATAATGCAAGGATCCAGAAATAAGTGAACTTCTAGAATTCTAACTGTTAAACAAAAGGTCATGTTTGGTGTTCCTAAATGCTTAACCATAGAAACACCAGAAGTTTACATTATCCAGATAAATGAAGATTATTGAGGTAGTGTGTAGTTTAAGTTGCCAATTCAGAAAAGAGAAAGAATAAAAGGACTAAGACTCGGTTCAGTGAAGAGTCGGGAGTATTATAAAACCATGAGATCTTCTTATCCCAGCTTATTAAAGAAATTATCTTTCAGATTTGGTGGATAAAACTTAAAAGAATAATTTATCAATTATTATATAGGCTTTACCGAGACGAGTGTTGGCCATCATCATCGAAATCACGCTCTCTATCAGAACTCCTGCTTCTTGTATCATATTGGTAGTCAACACTTCGACTTCTTCCCCTGTCATCATCTCTGTAACCTTCCCTGCTATAACGGTCCTCATAATCTCTACCATAACGATCTCCATCACGACTGTACCGATCATCATCTCTAGAGCCCATTTCTCTTTCTCTTCCATAACCATAGCCATTTCTATCTTCCTCCCTGCTCGCATAACGATCATCTTCATATCGATCACCATAGCTCCCAATACTGGATTGTGAACCAGGTCTATACATTCCACCTGGTGTATTGTTGCGAAACCTGGTAAGTTGTTTAAGAAAATTAATATCTCATTGTGATTTGGGATTGAGTTTAATGGATATACACTGTCAATGTTAAACAGTTTTACATTGACATCCAATGAGTTTCAAAATGAACTTACAAGGGTGGGGTGATGTGGCAAAATATAGGATTGTCATTGGATGTCAGTTTAAAACTGTTTTACACTGACAGTACATATCATTTAAATCCTTTTAGATTTTTAATCCAGAAACAGAGAAGAAAGATTATGAATCTTCCAAAACTGAGGGAAATTAAAAAAGGAAATAAATAATAACATATACTGATGCTTTCTAAATAAGAACATATACTGGAAAATAACAATGTAGAAGATATCAGTAGAATTGTTGAGAGCAGACGTACTTTTCCCTATTAACAGCAGCCTTCTGCCTAACCTCTATAATTCTTTCTTTATCATTCACAAGGGCAACGAGATTCTGAGATTTTTTCCTGACATTGTTTCCTTGATCTCTTCCACTGGAATCAATATATTGAAAATCGGACAAAGTCTGTTCATATGAAGATTACATTCTTATCAGGTTGCATTATAATATAATTGAGTCATTCATCAAAACTAGGGACCTGCATGGCAATTGACTAACAGCATATAAATATTAGGTAAAAATTGAGTAAATGAAAATTACCGATATTTGATAAGCATGTTCTCTGATCTCATCTATAATTCTCTCAGAACCGTGAGCCACCAAGTACTCCAGTACTGTCAAAGCCTGTTAATGAACAGTGAGCAGTTAATATAGAAACAAAAGAAAAGAGCTATTGTTTAATATTGCAAGATCAATCAGTAAATGATGCAGAAGAAATAAAAATAAACAGAATTCGTTATGTGCAGCCATGCAATAACCCTTCATTATTTCAAAGAATATAAACATATATTGCGACAAATTCATAAATGGGGTGCTTTTTGGAGAACATTGAAATGTTAATGAAATAGAAACATGGCACTAAGACAGGAAAAGGTGAAGATGATTAGCAGCACCTGGGAGTAACTACATAAAATATTCCAATTAATACCTTGTAGACATGTCGCCAATTCTTTCCGGTGTCGTTAATTCGTTTCCAGACTACTGCCATGATCATCATGTATTCATGACTGCAGGTCCACTAAAAAAATGAGTCTGTGCAGTGAAACGCAAAATATCTAGCATAAAATTGAGAGGCTTAAGCTTACGGGTTTCTGGTTGACTGAGCAATGTCTGCAAGAAGTGTTCCATGAGGACCCCATGGTTCATTACTGGTTGCATCAAGAACCTGGTATTGGAGATAGAAAACAACAAATCAAATTTAGATTTTAAAATCATACTTCACATAAATCCTTACATGAACTACCCCAATTTGATTGGCTTGGCACAGCCATAGACATAGTTGCATACCAAACTTTCAAAACAAGAAAAACTTTACCTTCTGTTCAATGCCAGGAACTTTCAGCACTTTCTTATTTACTTCTCTTTTACTACAAGAACACGACAAAGAATAAGACGTTACATTAGTAAATAGGATTATGGTCTAAAATAGTAATAAATAAACACCCGAAGCACCGGATATCAAATGATACATTACGTTATTAAATAATTAATGCTAACACTTACAGGTCCCTAACAGTTTGACCTATAACCTTCTTCATTGTACCAGCTGGTGTTCAGTACAAGCTACGCCCCAGCACCAAAAGGCTCAAACTGCTATCTACAAAATAATTTTTTTGCCACATATCCAATTCAATAAAAGCTCATACTTTCGCAATAACGCAACGGTTACTTTAATTCTAAAAAATATATTCTCAAACATCATTCTCCGATTGTCATTTACCGAATATAGCAATTCACAGTAAGATCAATAAAATGCCAATTAATCACATCACAAACTTAATACATATATCAAATAACAGATTCAGAATCAGCAATCAATAACGCAACGGTATATAACAACAAAAAATCGCATCAAAAATGTAAAAATTGAAAATTCAATCCTTGTCCGAATTCAATTATACAAAAAACTACATCAAAAAAATTAATCAACATAACAGATTCAAAAAAAAAAATTGTTAGATCAAATGAAAATCTAAACACGAAATCACATCGCAAACACAAAAATTCAAAACTAATAAACGAAAAAAAAAAGTGCAAAATTAACATTCAACATCGATGAGCATTGAAATGAATGAGAAAACGAAATCATTGAAAGAAAAGATCGAATTAAGCCTAAATCAAATCCTCACAGCTAAAAATTCAAATTCAAATCAATAATAATACAAAAAAAAAATCATAATCATAATCATAAAAAAGAAAAAGCATTGTAAAGCAGAAAACAGTGATTAATTATTACAAGAAAAGAAAAAGCGATCAAGATCGAAAAAAACAGAGAGAAATGAAATGATAGATCTGAAAAATGGATCGAACCTGATGAGATCCAAACGGAAGAAAATTTGGTTTCGTCGGTAGAAATAGAGAAATCGGAAAGTTTGTAGAGAGAGAAAGAAGAGAGAGAGAGAGAGAGAGAGCTTAAAATTGCATACACCTCTCTTCTGTTATGAGTTGTTGTTATGTAATGTCTCAAAACTCAAAAGATTAATTAATAATAATAATATTAATTAAAAATTTTAAATTGCGTTGTAAAATGAAAATAAAATAAATAAATAAAATGAAACATAGTCTCTATAATTTCGGAGTTAAGCAAAAAAGGACGAGAAAGACAACGCAACTTACACGCACGGAAGAATAATTTAGATACTTTCTGGTCCATGTAAATTAAATTTTTATTCGGAGTGTTCGATCATTTAAATGGATTTCAATTTATTTTTGATAGTTATAGTTATGAGCTAGTGATGTTGTATTTTTTTGGTACAGACGAAATGATAAAATTATTATAAATATATACACTTAAGTGAAAGAGTTGAAGTTCGAACTTTGATTATGGTGTCTCACTTAACAATTTTCATAATTTTTTTGTTAGTTAAACAAGTGTTTATGGGTCATTTAGTTTACCAAATAATAAATTTTTATACTTATAAGTATGAGTAAGTAAGACCATCTCCAATGGTGAGTGCTTATCATATAGTACTTGATAAGAACTAGTACTTATTAAGTACTACCATTGGAGTACATGTAAAAATGGTACCTATTAAGTACCTATGCTTAAATAAGCACTCTCTCTTTCATAGTACTTAATGGGTCCTACACACTTTAATATATTATTTTATTTTCCACCACACTTTAATATATTAAATTAAATGATATATAGTTATTAGTGGGACCCCTTAAAAACTTTTTAAAGAGGTATTGGGTTGGAGGAAGTAAGTGCTTATTAGGTACTATTATTAAAAAATTATAAATAAATGATGTGTACAAGTGTGGCTCTATAAGTACTAAAAAATGGGGTTCTCCATTGGAGATGGTCTAATTGTTATATTCTTAGTAGTTTTTATTCTTCTCTTCTTGACAATTAAATGTGTACGAGTTTAGTTATTAGAGGATTTAACAAAAACAATTGGGACAAAGATTTTTGCATTTGAGTCTAGATGATTTTTTTTAAAGAAAACTAAATTTAAATATTTTGGTAAGTACTTTTTATGTCTAAAGAATTTTTTTGTTTTGGATTGATGTATCATCCTTTTCACTTTGAAATTTGTTCAGAAGAAAAAAATTAGTTAAACTAAAATATTTCGTTGTCGATTCAAGGATTAATAGCCTCAAAGTAAATTAAATATATAGTTTAAGTCGTACGTAGAGATACTTTAAAACATTTAATGTAGTCTAAAATTCTAGGTGTAAGTTAGAAGAAAAAAATTCTTTTTTCTGTGTAAGTATACCATGTATTACTTTTACTTTTGCTTCATGTATGTTTTAGTTTTTGTTAAATTTGTTTATATTTAAATTTAAATTGGTCTGTGTAAATCTCTCAAGAACTACTATAACTTAGCTGGTAAAAATATTGAAATATGCAAAGGACGAGGTCAAATTCAAAAGTTCTATTAATTTATTTTAAGAAATTAAATTCTAGTTACACAACATAAAAAACAAAAATTGGTATGTGTACGTACAATATGTAATTTTAATCACTCTAATATGAGTGAGACAAAGGACTAGAAAAATATTACATGTATTATTACAAATTATTTTGCAATGATTAAAACAAAACAACAAAGACGAAAAACAAGATGTTATATATTTGAAATATTAAAAATAATTTTTTTTTAAATGATCAATGTTAATTTTTAATTTGTTAAACAGAATAATATTTTTGCATGGACAAAAAGCAAATAATTTATCATGAGAGAAGATCCTTATCACTTGAGTAAAAAAATTGTATATTTCCATTCCATATACCAAATCCATATTTGAGTATATTTCTTATTGTATTTTATTGTTGTTGATCGAGTACTTTAGTAATTAGAATTTTATGTCTAATAATATCCGTACTGAGTTAAACTCGCATAGTCCATATCAAAAAAAAACTCGCATAGTCTTTTTTCAATTTATTCTAATTAATATAACTTCCGTCTTTAAATATAAGACTCTATTGGACTAAATTGTACTATTCATTTATCATGTTTTGACCGTATTTTTTTAATAATATATGTAAATATTAGCATATAAAATCTTGTTTAATTTATTTTGATGAGTATTTTCAAAATATTAAATTTTTACAATTTTTACTACTAAATAATTAAAAATATTAATGATCAAAATTATATATTAACGTGCGGTGGTCAAAAACATAGTGACGGAAATAGTACTAATAAATTAGAGCTAAGTTATATGCTTATTGGTTATACTTTTATTATTGTATCAGCCACTAACAATTTTAGCTTATTTTAATTTTCTACTTGCTTTTGAAAAGCATTTTTGGTAAATTAATAATAACAATGATGTGAGTGCATCCATTCGCGGAAGGTGTCTATTTATAAATTTGTTCAAAGTCACTGTTTGACAGAAATGTGCAATCTAATTCTATAATCTTCGGTGGCTGGCGGAACAGAACAGTGTCATACGTATGCATGTGTGTCTTGTTTTGTTTTTTGTTAATGGTTTTTGTCAAATTTGTGGGACGCATTCAAATTAGGTAAACTTTGGTGATCCAATAAAATGAGGATAAGGGGTTGATATTTTCCTTTCAATGTTGAAATTTGAAAAAGATTTAGGTAACTACTTTTTATTGGTATTTTTTTTCCAATTAATTTATTAGTGATCTCAATTTTACTCTTTAAGACGATTTAGCGGAGAAGTTCATATTTAAACTCTAGTTTATGAATGAGTTTTGCTTGCAATGACATTTTTCATTGGTTGTTATAAGGTCAATTTACTATATATTTTTTATTTGTAAGAAACTATGAATTGAACTTGGGTCGTGTAAGGATAATTCATATCGTAGTTAGTTGCGTAAACATTTGATATGTTAGTGTGAGAGTTCGAATATACAACTATCTATTTTTCTACATGTATTTGTAAATTTTTCATTACTAAGGTGTTTGACTAAAAATATAGAGTTGAACTCGATATCTTGAGATTTAGGGAGAGAAAAATATTTATTTTTGCTTCATATAATTATAGTGGAAGAAATAAACATGTTACGTAAATACAATTCAGTTGATAGTTACAGAGACATTTGAAGTGTTGTGGTGTGAATTATAATACTATTTTACTTACTTATATTTAAGGTTTGTGATTTTTATCATTAAACTATTTGACTCAAAAATAAATAATTGATACTAAACTTTTGAGTTGAGTTAAGCTCAATGTTACATTCATGGCCAAAATACCACATATATTGGTCTATATAAATATAAATATATGTTGCACAAATCTAATAAGAGTGCTTCAATCTAACTTTATATTCACTTTATATTAATACTAACTTTAATGTCATAGTGTTTACTACAAATACACTCTTATATATCATTGTTATCTTTATCAAAAATTTTAACTTTCATCTTTATTTAATTTAAGTGGGTTAGTTTAGTTTCTTCAAAAAAAACTTTTATCTTTATTTATGAAACATGTCTTCTACGGATTCACCGTCGTTGTTTTTTTGACAAAACATAGTATAAAACAATTTTGGTAAAACCATTATCAATAGTTTGATAGTGTCAAAAACAATTTTGATATATAAAACAACTATTCTTAATAGAACCATTATCAACAAAATAGTGTCAAAAACGATTTTGATATTAAAACAACTATTATCAATCGTTTTCATCGTATTTGAGCTGGCGCACATGATTTAATGATGCACCACAGCTATAGTTGGATACTAATTGGAATTCGACGGTTGAGTCAAAATTTCATTCTAGACTAGAAAATCAAATGTAAGGATTCTCAACCCTTAGTGAAAATTCAACTTTTAAAAGATTAAAGCAAAAATTAAAAATCTCCTATAGATAAAAAAAACATTCTCAATTGTCACCCATACTTTAAGCATAGAATTTTGTTGCAAAAGTATGATGGATAATGAGAGAAGTATGAGAAATTATGTATATTAGAATAAGAATAATTATACAAGTGTACAAAAAAAAATTATACAAATGATTTTTTTTCCGACACAACTTATATAAGTGAGTTGAATATCATATTTTTATTCAAAATTTTAAATACGGAGCTTATGGGTTATACTTATATCCTTGTTTATTCAAAGAGACCTAATTGTATTTATTAAGTCGCTTCGAAAAAATAAAAGTATTGTTAATCTCTATAAATATAAAAATATGGTTGACATTTATCCAAGGTCCACTCTTTTATTTTGGTGAAAGATAAATTGCTCCCGTCGGAGATTGATCCTTGAACCTACTCCAACTCAATTCATATGTCTTTCAGCTCTTACCACTTGAGCTATCGGAACCACTGCTTTTTCTTTTACGACAAGTACATGTTTATGGTTATTTTTTTATTTTTTTTATAATATTATTAACTTATTTATTTTTAAGTAGTTTAACGATTAATCTTTCATATTTTAAAATTAATAAATAAAAAATATAGATTTGAATTTCAATCTTTATATATTACGGTGTTTTTACCAAATGAATTATAATTTTGAAGACACATACGGACCTATTGCTACTCCATAAGATATAGTGAGACAATAACGTAATACACATATTTTTTGTCCTCTTCTTTTTCTAAAGTTGACATGGTCCTAATGTTTTACTACCTATAATATAAGACAATTTCTATTACCTCATAATGTGTTGTACAAGTTTCCAAAAATATTATGGAGTGGACTTGTGGAAGGTTATTAGTATGAAAGTAAAATATGGTTTCCAAAAGTAAAAAAAGAGTGTGTTTTTTTTGATAAAAAATTATAATAAACTTATTAAAAGCATATCAGATAAACGTATTAAAAGTGTGTATTTTGCCAAAATCATGGTAGCACATCCTGATTCTGTCAAATTTATCGTCAATTCAAACATGTATTACTAGTGTACATCCGGAGCGAATCTTCACGCTGTTAGACAACTAAACAACTCAACCAGCTTGTATCTTTGTTCCTGTTTACATTGAAAACTTAAGGACACTATGAGCCTTGAAACATCAACAAATGGCTATCAAAAATTACATTTCAGGACAAATCTCATTAAAAGATGGTTACTTGCCTTATAGCATTAGAAAAGCTAGCTTAACATCACATACACACAAATATCATTAGAAAAGTAAACTAACACCAAGGTAATCTAAGCCCCTTTATGAACCATAGGGTAAGAAGCAACAGTCGAAATCTCCTTCTGCCATATTCATCAAGGAGCTGCAAAATAGTTGAAAGGAGTCATGGTATGCTCAATAGTGAGGTAACTACATTAGGAGGAACACTTCAAAAAGGGTAGGAGGGGGTTGAGAGAGAGAGAGAGTTTCTATAGAAAAAACTTACGCGCAATAAACCGTATAATCCACCCAACAACTGGGATATGATAAAGGAACACTTTCACAGACGACCAAAAACC
Organism: Trifolium dubium; assembly: GCA_951804385.1. Taxonomy (NCBI): domain Eukaryota; kingdom Viridiplantae; phylum Streptophyta; class Magnoliopsida; order Fabales; family Fabaceae; genus Trifolium; species Trifolium dubium. The sequence goes on from OX638065.1 coordinate 496,839, forward strand.
GCTGCAATCAAAATTCAAAACCATGAATGATACGTGTATAATGATAAACTTTGTAGTACAGTAGAGTTCAAGAAGGAAGCCAACAACTAACCTGAAGAGGAAAACACAACCATATATTTCAAGTATTATACCAACTATTGGCCACCTCACAAAAATGAAAAAGAGGCCTAGAAGAAATGATGCAGTACCCTGCAAAAGAGGTAAAAAAAATGCTATTTAACTCCATATAGAATGCTTCATTATCTATCCAAAAAAACTCAGATTTTTTTTATCAAACTAGAGTACGATAGGAATGAATTAACTATTAAGGATATGATGTTGTAGGAGAAGAACAAAGAATATAACTCTTCCCGATTAGAGTAGAACATCTGTTTCTTAAAGCTCCATCAGTCCATCACAAAATAGAAAAATGAAGTCCGAACTCCGAAGCATATAATGATGCAGCTGAGAACTCTTGAAGAAAAATATATTAGGTATATTTTATGGTTCATTAGAAGTCAGCAAAAACAATTCTTCAATTCATTGGTGCTAGTACTTCAAGTAAAATTGATTGATGGGAATTATTGGTTTCAGAAGACAATTGATATCAAGAAATAACCTATAACAGGCAAGTGGACAAGTAGGAACTATTTTGCGAAACAAGTAGGAACTATTTTGCGTGACAATTAGGAACTAAGTGGACAAGAAATAACCTCCAATATTTTTGTCCAAACTATAAATGAAACAATCAAACCATAAAATAGTACGTTGTAAACAAAATTGTCAACAGCCTCTCAATCGACGAGTCATCAGAAAAACAAAATCTAAGGGATACATCCAAAATATATTTGTGTTATTTCATATATTAAGTATTAACACTACCACGTCCATTTTCCTTGGAGTGCTGGAAATTTGTCAACTAGATTTTGAATATGATCACAGATATTTCTCACTGAGCACGACAATGGTATTTTCCAAAATAAGAGTGGTCTGAAATAGTAGTGTTATTATTTGTCCAGCGACTAATCAAACACAAATACGAAGGCAGAAAAAACTGAAGATGCTTCTTATCAAGTATATACAAGTATATATGTGTCTACCCATTTCAATTGCTTACCAAACTATCATCTATTAAACTCTATGCTGGTCTGATAATATAAAGTAATCTATCCAGTTTAGCAAATCAAGAGAGGAAGTTTCAATTGAAAGAATGTGAGAATTATTATTTAATTAATATAGACATGTTTTTTATTGACTTAATCTTAGTTAGAACAACAGTTAACTTAGACACCCTTAATGTAAAGTAAAGGGAAACCGGAGCTGCCGTCCCACCACAGCGGAGTTCGACGAAGAGTTGAATTCAGCTGAAAAAGGCGTGTCTAGTGTCCGGCATGTGTCGGCGTCTACACATGTAGTTTTAAGTTCAATCACTTTTATTTTCTTAAATTGTTACCGATGTCTATGAGTCAGTGCGGTGTCCAGTGTTTGTGTTTAATAGGTGTAGCACATAAAACAATTTTGTAATGTCTCACTGACATCCTACTAGTAGAGATGGATTATGCATAACATTAGCATGGGAAAGAAAATGTTTTATTAATCGGAATAAAATTTGCATTCACTATACCTTATAGTTTGCTCTACTAGTGAAAAGTGACCACATGGAACGCCAACCAAGCAAAATTGCTACCCCTGCCAACCAAAATATCTGATCCCAGAAAACCAGATACCAAAATTAAATCAATAATACCAGTCCCTATTCTAATGACAAAGATAAGAAAAATTAGATTCTAAAAGCAAGCCTCACGTTTCCTAGAGCAAGCAAACCGCGGTCAAAGAAAAGAATAATGCCTAGAAATGTGAAGAAGATGCCAAAACCAATTAGCCCTATGCCAATCTCTGCATGTTTTTCAAAATTTCCAAGGTCAAACAAATGCATGATATTTGTCAAAAAAATAATTGTGTTATTTTGACAGCAAATAAAATGGTTAATGTGGTTAATTACGTTCGGTGAATGGTTAATGAATATATAATAAGATGTTGCTACTTGCTTATCATCCACTTAACACAATTAACCACGATTTTGAACATCATTAACCACAATTTTCAACTGTATACTTGAACAACACAAACTGTGGTTAATTAACATCAAACATATTTGAACACCAAAAAATCATGTATTTTTTAACACAATTTGGATAGTCAATGTGTATATATGTATACTTGAACACCTGAAAATTATGGTTAATTGTAGCTTATAAGCTTAATGAGTTGCAATACCATATATTAATTAAAGTCTACTAAACGTAATTAACCACCTATTTGAATTATGTTAACCATCCAAATTGATGTCAAATTTGTGTAAAAAAATATCATTTCTAAAATTAAATAAATTCATGATACATGTTGAAACAATTAGAACAAAAAAACAAAAAAGGAATAAATATGATAAATTGACCAATGCAGTGACAGTGAAGTTCATTCACAGTAAAATTGAGCATGAATTGAAGTGAATTTCTTACTCTTCATCTCATCAATATCATAAGCCATATTGAATACTAGTCAAATAGCTGCAAGCAAAGCAATACAATCAGCTTAAGGAACCTTCAATGAGACTGCACAAAATAAAAAATCATCAATTCAATTCAATTCAATTCAATTATTAGACATGAAAATGAAATTTCTATTAACCCTAAACCTAATCCCAAATCAATTTGAAGAGAAAATTATAAGCAATAATAACTTGAATTGACTTCTGGATCATTTCATTTCCAATAATGCATTATTTGACTTTGTTGGATTCATTTATTTAATAAAATTTCTGAATTTGAATTTTGATGAATGAGAAAAAATGAATTTTGATGAACACAAGAAAAAAAGAAAATGAAAATTCACCTGGGAGCTGAAGTGGGTTAGTGAAGAAGAAGAAGAAGAAGAATGAAGAGGCTTCAGAGAAAACGGTGATAATGGGCTAGTGGGCCTTGAACTTTTTACTCTGACTAATATTTGGGCCCGTGGCCCATGAGCTTAATCCACATAAAAATAAGGTGATTGTTCTAATAAATTAAGAGATAAATACAATTAGCTTAATTAGATCTTCTAGATTTGGTCCCCGTAGAACAGTTCAAGTGGTAAGAGCTGGGGGACATGGGGTGAGTAGGGGGAGGACCTGGGTTCAAATCTAGGTGGGAGTATTTATAATTCCGATGTATAAAAAAAAAAGATCTTCTAGATTTGAATTCAACCCTATAAATACAACAATGTTAATTTTTCTTGAGGATAAATTTTACCACTCTATCCGGTTCTACCCATCTTAGAGGATTAATCACTACAATTGTATACAGAGGATATCTGGTTCGCACACAAAAAATATCTTCATGTAACTTATAGAATATTTCTAATATTCATTTTATAAGAAACCTATATATTTTGAGTTTCATAGACTCTTAAAAAAATATTTTTTATGCAACATCATACTTATATAATTCAAACCTATTTTGCATACATTGTAAAAAAATTATAAAATTCTTCAACAAATCACATTTCTATTTTGTTTCTGTCATTTCTATTCAATCTTGTTCAACAATACCTTATAAGATACTTCAACAATTATATGCTACCGGACCATTTTACCACATTATAGTTTCTCCAAATTGACAAAAAAAAAACTAAAATATTACATTACATCTTCATTAAAATTCTCTTAATTTTGATACCCGACACATGGTTCTACATTAATTACAACTAAAAGCAGAATAATTATCAAACGGTAGTTGATTTAGTGATGATTGACGCTGAATTTAGTAGGGATGATCACTTCTCCTAAAAACCAGAGAGTAAAAGAAAAAGAATAAAAAAAGAATTTTTAAAGACGGCCGTAATTATAGTTACATTATTATGGATTGCAATTTAAAACTATGATCTATCTAAAATTATGATATAATCTAAGACACTTAACTTATGATCTATCTAAGACACTTATTTGCAAAACATTATATACTCAACATCGTATTTTTTATAGTTTCCACTAACATTCAAAACTTCAAATCCTTTCTTTTGGATAAAAAAAAACTCCCAATCCTTGTGCACGGGTAACCTTCCTTGCGTCATGTACCTGTTTTTTGAGACATCATAGAATATTTTTCTCATAATATTATTTTAGGTCAACATCGATTGGCATTTTTTATTTCACGTGTTCATGTTTTATTTCCTTAATTTTATTTTTAAAGAAGTGGAAGAAAGAAAGATAAGGACAAAAAAAAATGCTTGCACCTTCTCGAGTTTTTGCATTACTTTTATTATTATATATTTATAGGTTAAGGATTGAGAATATACTTTTGGAACTAGCTAGCTAGTATAATATAATGCTTTTCTGCCTTAATTATAAGATAAAGCTACTTTCATTAGTCTCATACCGGACACGAAAATGTTAATGATGGATAGAGCCAAAATAGTGTTAATAATATAGAACACAAACATGGTATATATACAGAAAATATAGTAAAATTATGCATGTTCGGTGTCTTTTCAAATAGGTCATTTATGTTTGCATTCTTAATTTGTCTTTTTAACAAGTTTTTTAAGTGCATGTGTGATTTTTTAATATTGAGATAATACACATAAATATGTTAGATTCTTTTACATTCGTTCTGCCTTTATTTCTTCTTCTATAAATTTAAATTCCAAATCTTAAATAGAATCAGAGTATCTTTTTTTTTTTTTTGCAACATTGACTTCATTCAAGAACACAGTTTCGAATTTATGAATCTAAAATAATGAGTAATTTATCTCTAATGTAACACGTAATGAATGAATAAATTAGTGTCGTTTGTTTCCTATTGTGGAACAAAAGTTATTGTTTACACAATCCATAAAGCTATTTTCTTGTCTACCCCCACAAGATTTGGGGGTATTTATCCCCAATCACTTAAAAAAAATTTAACCGATATAAATTTTTATAAAATACACCGTTGGATTAAAAGTTTATATCATATAGATCATTTGTGTAAAATTTCAGAGAAATCTAAAATCATTTGATATGTTATTGAGACGCGTCAAAATTAACAGTTTCTGTGATTTCTTAAACACCGTTAATCTTTATGTGTCTCAATAACATATCAAATGATTTTAGATTTGTCTGAAATTTTACACAAATGATCTATATGATATAAACTTTCAATCCAACGGTGTATTTTATAAAAAATTATATCGCTTAAAACTTTTTATAATAGTTTGGGGTATATACCCCCAAATCTTGTGGGGGTACACAAGTTGTCACCAACCATAAATATAACTTAAAAGGAAACAATGCAAATATAATGTAACAGTAATGATCAGCTTAGAAAAAAAATTACTTAAAAGACCAATATAAAATAAGGGTTAAACTTAAATGACAACAACCATAATCTTGTTAAAAATATGTAGAGATATCAAAACTTTTGTTTCTAGTCTTACAAACAATTGTTAATAGTTAGATTGTGGGGATTGAGAAAGAATTTTTTTATTAATCATTATCACTAATAATCATTTTACAATTATTTCTGACATAATTTGAACTCAACACCTTGAATTTACAATGCTAAATTTTTATCATTGAACTAATTAACACCACAAGTGGTGTGGGAAAGGAGAAATTGTCAGTACGCACGGGTTGAATTCTAAACCTACTCCTAAAACTTCTACATCGTGTCAGTGTCCGTTTGATCCAATTTTATTTTACCTTAACTTTTTTTTAAGTCATAAATAGGGTCAAACACATATTTTATAAAGCTCTTATTAAAAAAGACTTAATATTAATGAAAAAAATATAATGATTTGTCTCGACAAAAAAATAAATCAAAAGACACTATGTAAAAAGAAAAGATAAGTACAAAGTAAAAACTTCATCAAAATATTTTAGTTTAAAATACAAAAAAAAAAGATTATTACTTTTAAATATGGAAAAGTAAAATACCAAACAACTTTTATTTTATTTGTAAACTTAAAACAACTTTTATTCTTAAAAAAAGTTGAACCAACCATTTCAACATTCAAATCCATAACACTTAACATTCTCTTAAATACATATGTAAGATATTTCAAAAAATTAATCTCTACAATTAAACAAAAAATACTTTAATTTGATTTAAAAAGAATAACCTAAGTATGGAAGTTTGATTTTATATTAGCCGAATAAAAAGTCTATAAGATGCATTAACTTTTCAACTTTAATGCAGCAATGGTCATTACCCACCCATGTGAAGCATATAGCTTTTAATGTTCTTAGTGAGATTAAAATCGCTATTATTCATTTAACAATTGAACAAAGTTTGTGTTACATTCACATTGAGATGCTAATTAAGTTCTTCACACTGGCTTGTGACTTTAATGAGGTCTGATTTTGTGTTCTGTCGCTTGAAAGGGTGTCAAGTGGGCCAATTTCAAACGTGTAAGGGACATTGTGACTATTGTCTCTTTTGTCAAAAAAATAAAATACATTAATTCATTTCAAACTTTATGCTAGCTAGCTCATCCTTCTTTGTCTTGGTTAAAGGAAAATGTGACATTGGAAATTGTGCAGTCAATTTTTCAAAATTTTAAAAAATACTACCTCTGTCTTAATATATAAGACCTTTTATGACTAAGTGACACTATTCATGTATCTTGTTTTGACCGTATTTTTTTCATAATTTATAGATGTAAATATTAGCATATAAGATCTTGTTTGATTCGTCTTGATGAGTATTTTCAAGATATCAAATTTTTATAATTTTTACTAATGCACTATTAAAGATATTATTGATCAAAATTGTGCATTGGTGAACGTGCACTGGTCAAAATGAGTCTTATAATTTGGGACGGAGGTGGTAATATTTTTATTTTAAAATTTTCTTTTTTTAGATTTCTTAACCAATGTCCCGGGGGCACCGATAGCATGACCCTTGTTACTCCTTTCGTTTCTAAATAAGTGTCATAATTGATCAGTTTACGTATGTCAATACATATTTTTTTATCACAAATATCTTTAATTATATATTATAAAAAATTCTAAAAATATATTTTTGAAAATATGTATCGAGATAAATTGAACAATATCATATATACTAATATTTATTTTTATATAATAATCAAAATACATGATCAAAGTATATTATATAAATAATACGCACGTAACTTAAATGGCATTTATTTAAGAACGGCGGGGGTATTACTATATGCTCATGAACATTCATACATGATATACAACTTTTTGTGTGTTTGATTTGTTAAATGATAAGAGTTTGGTTAGAATAATTTAAGTTGTATGAAGTTTTTATAGTGTAATTGATTTTGAAATTATTTTTGAGATTAGACTAATACAAGAATATATATTATTGGACTAATAAAAGAATATATGTTGTTAAATTATTTAAAATACTAAAATAATATTTTAATAGTCTTTGTTCATCTTGAGCAAATTTTATTAATAATATATTTTTCGTTAAAAAAAAACTAAAATAAAATTCTATGCACCAAACATCATACTGCCTAAAAGTTGTTCAGTACTTTAGAAATTTCATTTCACACACTAATAAAAAATTAAAATTATGGTAAACCAAAAACAAATTAAAATTAGTTTTGCCAAAAAAAAATAGTGATGAAAAATATAAAATCCCTCTCTAATTCTTTCATCACAAAATTTAGCTATAAATATTATGTTAAGAGTCACACATTGGAATGAAATATAAAGGCGTGACATAAATTTATAAGTGAGAACAATCTTTACATTTCAAACCTATTTTACATTAAATATATTAAAATTCATTAAACCACCTTCTATTGGTTTGAATTGTTGATTTAATCAGTTTAACAAAAAAAAGGGTTTAGTTTCTATTTATTCTCGTGAACATAGTAATTTAATTTGTCGCTAGGATATAATATGCAGGAGGTGAAGATTGAATTTGAAATTTACTATTTTTTTGGGCTATCATGATATATATAAGAAATTTTCATAGTAGTTAATAATAATTAATCTTCTTCCAAGAATATATGGGACACATAAGATAGATTTATCCAACTTAAATTTTTCTATACACGGTAGGGATGGCTGTTAAGAATAGCTTAATTTCAACCATTTAGATATGAGAAGTTAGTTAAAGGTAGTTAGATGTTACTAACTACCTAGGATTAGTGAAAAAGTAGTTATGAGCTTTGGTTATAAATACCTAGCACTACTTCACATTGTAATGAGTTGTTCACATTGTATGATTAGTTGATTTGTGAATAAAATTTCTTTCTTGCAATTTCTATAGTTTTTACTCTTTCTTCTCTTCCTTTTAGTTAGTTAAAGTTGTTACTTCCTTCACAAGAAACTTTTTTCTTTTCATTTTGTTCTTGCGTTTGTTCTCAGAGATCAATCTGAGAACGTTCTCTGTGTGTGTGCGCTTAATTCTTGTGGCCCAAATTCCGCTGCGCCAACAAAACACACCTAAACTTGTGGGGTCCGCTTGAACCCGAATCAACGGGTAAAACCTGAGTTGACTGGGTTTGGGTTCGGGTGACATGCGATATTTAAGGTTCGGGTTTGGTAGTGTCAAACCCACACCCGAAACTCAAAACCACACCCGTTATATATATTAAATTATATAATTATCTTTCTTACATTAGTATATTGTAGACTCTTTTAACGTTGTAGACTATTTTTCATCCTTATTTTAATGTTGAAAACAATGTTAGCATGTTGTAGACCGTATTTCGTTGAATTTTCTGTATTTTTTTTACTTTTGTTAATGTAAGTTCGGGTTTGGATTTTGGTGTTATTTTGCCACCCGAAAGCACTTTTAGGTTCGGGTTTGAGTTCACCCGATATTTCATATTAGGGTTTGAGTAGTGCCAAACCCGCATCCGACCCTACCCATTGCCATCCTTATACATGGGAGCCACTCTTAATGCCAACTTTGTTTAAAATTTTAAAACTCTTATCACTTTAACTAATTTATTATTGGTTATCATTTATTTATCTTAAAAGATAAAATTCTAGATTATTTAATTAAAGAGAACATAAAGCACCAATTTAATATGATTAAACAACTTAAATAACTGTAAGATATATATTTGCCTATAGTAATTGACTAGCTATAGCACACACTGGACTTGAATTTGAAAACTTTTCATGCATCGTGGGCGGCATATACTCACAATGCAACTTGGTATTGAACCCATTGAACATAACCGATTAACTTCAAATATATGCATGTAATTAGTACCAATAATTATCATTATTTCTAGATATCATATAGATATATCCATCTTTAACTATATATATATACTATGTTACAACATTATAATGATCCATTCGTGGCCTAATTAAAAATTAATTTGGCAACTTCATGACTTTCAAAATGTTGAATGAAACTTATAATTAGATTCTTCTAGAATTTAAAGTGATGATTAAGTAGTGATATGAGTAGTGTCATTAGAGGCAGCTTGACTAGACCATATAATGGCATGTTGAATAGTAGTAGTTGAATGAACTTGAACGTATAAAAAGGCAAATATTTGAATTAAAATTTTAATTACTTTATCTTTGGAGAATTTTAGTAGTCAATGACAATTTGAATAAAGACATAAAAATGGAAAATTTAATTATATACTGTTATTTGTTGAATTAGTTTCGAAAATACTTTGAATTATGATTATATACTGTTTGAATTTGTGTTTCGTTCCACACTCAAGTATGTCACACAGTGTTCAGTTATTGTCCTTTGGATGCAACATAATAGTAGGACCTCAGTCGAAGCTAAGGGGTTAAAGACATGTAGTGTCTGCCCGATCTTCTAGGATCAATGTTCCGTTCCACCTTCACGGATTTGTCTTTATAAAGGCGTCTCATTAAATTGAAATGTGTGTAAGTATTGCATATAAACTACTCTTAGTCTTGAATCTCAAGTAATGCGGAACTTTTTAGATGTACCCGAGCAATTTGAATATTGTAGGAATAGGTGGAAATCTTAGATATCGAACCTTATGTTTTCCATAAAAGATTCTTAATAATTGCATTGCTTAGCTAAGTGTTGTAGCAAATAATATTTTTAGGTACTTCAGGAAAGAATAAAAAAATTGTGGATATTGCACCATTTTAGGATTATGATTCTTGAATACTCGTAAAGGGACAAATATATAAAGTAGACATTATTACACATTACTATTAGAATTTAAAAGGAGACAATATACAAATTTGATGATACTCCTGTTAATTCGATGATACTTCTGGTACGAATTTTCTGTATATGTATGAGTCAGGAATTAAACCTCTGATCACATATTTAACCACATATTAAGTGGGCCAATACCCTAACTACTTGGACCAATTCATTGTTGGTTATATATATTTGATCTATATCTATATTATTAATCATATACATTAATTAATAAATTATCATGGTTATTTTTGTTAATGAAAGAGCTATTTCTTTTTTTAAAAAAAACTATTATTCAAGAAAAAATTATTTCATTATAAAAAACAATGTTTTAACTTTTATAACCTATTATGCTAATTTTTTATATTTATTCTTAAATATATTCAACATTTACTATTATAATAAAAAAAAATTGCCAAAATTTTGGTTGAACAATATTTAGTAATTATAATTTTTGAAATAATTTTTATTAAACAAGATTAGAGTGCAAATGTATCATATGATAGACATGACATCCCAACTATGTTGACACTCCACAACCACCATCTATCATTTGCAACACTCTAAAAATTAACATTAAATAAATAGATAAAAAGATACTTGAGGGACTAGACCAAAACCCAAGGAAACACTACAATGAACAACATCTGCCTCATTAAAAACCTTATCAGAAAACCCCAAACGGGTAAAACCTGGTGAAGGAGAAAAGAGTGCATAGCAAAAACAAGAGAAAAGAACACCAGTGTCAGAATACACAAAGAGGACAATACCAAAAATGATCTTAACAAAATCGACAAAAAGAAAGATCATTTTTGTTACGCGCAAAATCCTCAAAGATGAAATTTGGGATGGAGTCCTACCACAACACACCTATGACTTGAAATCCATGATTAGCCAATTTATCTACACAACTATTTTCTTCACAAAAAATATGAGAAACTCGAAAACGAAATCCTCTAATTAAATGATTGAACTATAAATGTTAAATTGTTTTTAGTAAATAATAATTCATTTAACTATTAATTAACTTAAATGTTTTTTGTATTAGTATATATTTTGAATTTACTATATATTCTAGGAATATTTAGGTCAGTTATAACTCGCGGAAGTTCACTAGAGACAATGCATGTTGTAAGACTTAGACAGCACTGTCGATAATATTTATTATTTCTTTACCATATCAACATTTATATATGAAAAAAAATATCAAACATTTTTTTATAGAATATAAGTCAACTTCTTATCGATTGATGCTTTGGCTTAAAGAAAAAATTTGACTTAGACCAAAATTTAAATTCCTTTTGACATAGTTTTTTTTTACACGAACTCACTCGATTGCAAAATTGAGTTTGGTTATTGAAAGATCACAAAAAGTTTCATGCATGCATGTATATGGCCATTCTAGTAGGAATGAAAGCAACCAATAGCATTTATAATTGTATTCTTCTTTAGAATGATCTTCATTATACCGTGGTTCTACTTTTTTAGTCAAAAAAAGAATTTTTTTTTTTACTTTTTCTAGCTAAAGCAAATATATTAATTATGACTACAAAAGGATACACCATTACCAACGTAATACAAAAGGCATGGTACCAAATCTTCATTAGTTTTAGGATGATAGTTCAACTAGTTACTAATTAGTTGAGCTAAAAGTTAAAGAGTTAGTGGAGGTTTAAAGTTTGAATTCTAGCAAATGAGAAGAAAATTGATAATATAATAACTATACACTAACAACTAACATTTGCCTATCAATTTTTTTTTCATTAGTTTATCTTAATTGAAGCTGTATTTGGTAGAAAGATCACAATCCGATTTCTCATAACTATGTTTGAAAGAAGATTGAAACAATTTGATGACATATATTCGCTCCAAATTCCAGACTATTGAGGCCCACTTCTCTTAGAAAACAGAGAGTGAAAATCAAAATAAAAGTTAAAATACAAAAGGATGGTAAGATATGAGATTTTGGGTGCTTCTTTCAAATGGAGAAATTGATACAAATAGTAACTGCCTGTGTGAAATTGTAAGAATTCAAAAACAGTGTGTTGTATTTGTTGGATAAAAACCTCCGAAGGATAAGTTTGAGATATTCACATATAAATTGTCTAAAATATTAAATATTGTACAAAATAAAAATAAAAATTGTCAAAATTTTTATTAATTTATTCTATATTATTCTTTTATAAATCAAACAAAATTTATATTATCTCAGGTCTTTATTATAAGAAGAAATTTATTTTTAAAATTCATAGAATCTTTTTAATATCTAAATTATATTATGAATTATATACATCAAATATTTCATTAAAATAAAAAATCAATTTTTTTATAAACTATAGTGTGCATTTGATTCGCAAAGTAGTAAATACTGGACAGAACAGTACAAGACAGAACAAGATAGTACAAGATAAAATAAGAGAGTACAAGACAAAACAAAATTTAATCGGCGAGAGATAGCTAGGGAGATCATTTTTTTATATTTGAAAATAGAAAGGATATTTTTGTATTTTTTATAGTTGTATTATAGATAAAAAGGGCACAAGTTATGGTGCATAAGCCATCCTTATGCACCGTGCATAAATACCACATATTACTTAGTGTACCCCTCAAATTTCTAGTACACCTCCAACTAGATTGCTTAGTGCAGCCTCCAAATTTCTAGCGCACCCCTCAATTTGGGAGGTGTGTTAGAAATTTGGGAGGTGCACTAAGCAATATGGTTGGGGGGTGCACTAGTAATTTGGAGGTGTACTAAGTAATTTTCATTATTTATGCACGGTGCATAAGGAAAAAACTTATGTACCATAACCACTCCCGATAAAAAGTTGTGTTGTAGTTTAGTAAAAGACAAAAACTATTGATTTTGTCATGTCCCTTATTACTTATTTTGTTCAATCTTTTAACAGCTTTTAAATTAGGAAAATGATATAGACTACAAAAAAGTTGTTCAATTCAATTCTTTGTTTTTTAGCAGATCAAATACACCTATAAAAAATACCGTTAATCTTTTAGATGTGCGTAGTAACGTATCTGAGGCTGAAAAGTTAAGTAAGGACCACTTTGAAATAAATGTCCACAGCTTACATAAATGAACGGTGTCACGCTTGCCAGAGTACAAGTATGAACTTGGGAGGTAAAGAGTCACATATACTTCCACACCAAACCTTTAATCATTAATATTATCATAACAATAAGTATGAGAAGTGGAAAGTGCCAAATGGCAACAACAGAAAGAGCCACGTCATTCATGCTGACCGAAAAATGTTCTGACTATAACATAATTCCTCCGAAAATATTTCCTTTTTAAATACATTAAAAATTTGATGTATCTAGTTTATATTATTGACTAGATACATTAAGTTCTCAATCTATCTAAAAAGGAAATTGTTTCTTATAAATCTGTATTTTTTTTTATCAGATTCATATTATGGTCAGATTCATATATAGTCAAATATATCAAAAATTAAATTTACTTATAATATAATGGCCGGAAGAAGTACTCTTTTTTTTATTGAAATCCTCTACCTTAGGTGAAAAATATGGGTCTCAATTGGTGCATTTAATAGTCATGATTACATGCATCCAGCTTAATTTTGAAAGATCAAAACTGGATTAACATCTGAACAAATTGATTATGATCAGATGACCAAAAATAGCCGACCGCAACTGCATCCAAGTTATCTTTTATTTTCTCTTTCGTCTTTTTTTTTCTCTACAATTTATTCATATTTTTACTCTCTCTCTCTCTCTCTCTCTCTCTCTCTCTTACTTGTGGATAACAAATAAACTATCCACTATTAGTATTGATGAATTCGGGAGAGCATTGAGAGAAATAAAATAACAGATAAATGCTCCAATATTACAAAATAGAGACGCACCATATTTCAATCCTAAACTTTAGGTATGTGAGTCAGGGACCACAAGAGAGTGATACATCTCTCACTCTCCCACCAAACCGAATTAGAGACTATAAAATAGTGAGACTTAACCATTCACATTTAGAACAACAACAATCTCCACCACTATTTGTCAACAAAAAAAAAATTCTTCGCCATTAAAACAATTTCTCAATTCATATTAAACATGAGTCGTATTAATTTGATTTTTTTTATACAAAAGGGGCCTAAGCCCAAATCATATAAATATTTTATATCCATTCATAATTGATGCAAGACTTAACCAAACCCAACATTAATCTCTTGTATCAGATTAAACTTTATTTATTTATTTATCTTATAATTGAACTCTAGACTATTAACCTCCTTTTACTATAAACCAAATGGTTAATACAAAAAAAAAAAACATTTGAAATGTGAAAATAAGAAAGTAAAATTATGTTATGATAAATGAGAGTAGTAACCGTCCGTGTTGAAAGATCATTATCAATTTTAAAATTTTATGCTTCCCAATTCCCATTATTCTTCAATCACAATCTCTTGTGTTGACTTGACTACCACCAATATAACACTAAGCATGCGTCAAAGTTCAAACAACAACATTTGACACTCGTTCCATTATTTGCATATTTGCTTTGTAAATAATTTTCCAAAAGTTTGAGGGCCTCTAAATAAATTGTCGGCGCTATTTTTCTTCTCAATCTTGATTATTCGTATTGTACGATAGATTCTTTATAATTTGCAATCATACCATACCTAGCCTAAAGACGAGTATGTTAAGTAAAGGTCACCTTCCTACAAATAGGATAGGGGAAAGCACCCATTAAAGTTGAGTTGAGACTGTGAAATTTCAGTACATTGAATCATTTGAACGTCGAATTTGAACATTTTAGTCATTTTCAAAATTATAAAGGAGTACTTTAGGGATGTCAAATTGCATACAGTAACGAATTATTTGTGGGGATTATCTGTATGGGATCTGAAGTTGTGGATTTTTTTTCCGTGAAGATGGGGATGGAGAGAGAAATTCTCCCGTGGATAATTCGGGACGAGGAACGGTGAAGGTCCCTCCGCCACTGCGGATTTCCCGCCCCCGACCATATTATTTAAATTATGTATATAATGTATATTTATATAACTTTATATTTTTTTTTTATAAAAATACTAATAATTAATACATTATAAAGATTATAAAGATTAAGATTATATATGGTGACAACAAATTAATTTGAATAGTTATTTATTTTTACAAAAAGAAAATTTTGAATTGTTTTTGCATTTTTTTGTTATTGATGCAAAATGTATTTTTATTTCTAAGAAATGAAAGATAGAAAATATGTATATTTTTTAGAAAAAAAAAAAGAAAAAACAAGATATATTAGTGTTGTACTTTTGATTAAAAAGTATAACAATTTTGTTAACTTTTCATGTCTGTGGAACTCCGTGGATACTGTGGAGATCCGTAGGGATGGGGTCTGTTAAAAATAATATAAAATAATATAAAATTATTGATGTAGTCTTTCATAACTGCTTAATCTTTTGGAATAATCGGTTAATCGACAATTTTTTATGTTATTTCATATTTAAAATAAATTTTAAACCATTAATTTTTTTTTGGACTGCAAACTAAGTATTCATTTTATTAAACACTACAATTTTTTTTTTTGGTACAACACTACAAATTTTAATCAACTAAATTATTATCTATCAAAAATTAAAGCTTATAAATTATTAGCTATTTTTTATTAAACGTACATAAGTTTATTTCCACCCCTACTAATACAATATGTAAATATTCATTAGATTAATATTTTTTTTATACATAGATGAGATGACAAAACTGTCATAAATTGAAACGCAAAATGAAATATGATGACTAAAGATCAAACTCTGGTTATGAACGTCCGACCTAATAATTTCAACATTTTCTATCAGTTGATATAGGATTTGAGGACTATCCATTGGATTAATTAACTACCACAGATTTTTATTATAAAAATACAACATATTTACTTTGAAATTTTCAATTTAAAATATTGCCCTTCCATCAAATTTAGCCTGAATGATCACCGTCCATCTCATGCAATATTTGACCGGTAGATTCAATCAGTCTTTTTCACGTTTAGATGTACAACTACTACTCCTATTTTTGGTTATCTAATTAATATCAAACATAAACACAATCTTAAACAGAAGCTTGATGTGATGTAAATCATATTTGCAAAGTAGATTTTGTAACTACGTACATATATGTAAATATTGATGGCAAAAGGATAGCTGCGTAATTTGTTATTCGATTACCGTTTAAATTATATGATATATATATAAAATTGGATACATAAATAAAGTGAAAAAATAAATAATATTTTTAAAAAGGAAAATTCTAGCTAGTACTATCATTTATGAATTTGTCTAAGTGCAATTTATACATATTAAAGAAACTGTAAGTATTAATTTTTAGTTTTTTTCTTCTTTCTAATTTACCCTTTCAAAATTTGGAGGTATTTATCCTTCAACCACTTTATAGTTTTTTAACTGATATAAATTTTTATTAAATACACCGTTGAATTTAAAATTTATATCATATAAATTATTTGTGTAAAATTTCAGACAAATCAAAAATTATTTGATATGTTATTGCGAAACATCAAAATTAACGATTTGTATGATTTTTTAAACGGCGTTAATGTGTCTCAATAACATATCAACTGATTTTGAATTTTGTCTGAATTTTTTCACAAAGAATCTATATGATATAAACTTTCAATTTAACAATATATTTTATAAAATTTATATCGATTAAAATATTATTGAATGATTGAGGGGTAAATATTCCCAAATCTTGAAATAAGGGTAGACGACCAGGTCTCACCTTAATTTTTTTATTGAAAAACAATACTCCCTCTTCTCTCAGTTTCTTTTTTAAATATCATTCTAGCACAATTTTTATTTCTATTTAAATGTCATTTTGAATTTTGATGGCTTATGGCTACAATTAATAAATTATAAATTTTTTTCATTAAGTCAAAACAACAATTTTTATAAAATTCTCCTTTAATGCTATGAGAGAGAGTGTTATGCAAAAAATATAATTCGAGAGTAAACGATTAAAAAGATGGAAAATGTGACTTCACCATCTCAATTTTAAATAAAAAGGTTATTTAACTTAAGTCTGCTGGCTTTGCCTATTTCCATCCTGATCCTCATCAATATATCACCACTGTCCTCCTACCCTTATTAACTTGCAATCCACTTCTATGATTTTTTTTTTTTAAGTTACAGGTTATGATTCTATGGGAGTTTTCTCCTTCTCAAATTTTAAAGAAAAAAAACTTGTTTATTAAGAAAACATAATTATGAGAATTTGAAGTATGTTTTATGGTTTTATTTTAAATAATTTGTATACAAAAATGTAAAAATAATTTTTATTGGTTGTTGTTTATTGACAAAAAGAAAGAGAAAAAAATTAAATGCAATTTGCATTTAATTTATGGAAATAAGTAAAACATATTATTGCGGTAAAAAAAAAGTAAAAAATATTCTTGAAAATATTTTTTTTCCTTATAATATAGGATAAAAAAATAATATTTTTTCTCTTATATTTTAGAACGGAGGGAGTAATATAGATGAATTTCTCATTACTTCTATCACATCTTTCCTTCCTTCCAACTTTTTTGATTCCATCATCCATATAAAAAATATTTTATAAACAAATTTTATTATTTTATTAGATTTATTGAATAATTAATATATTTGAACGTTTAAATACATTAATTATTTAATAAATTTGAAATTTACTCGTAAAGTGTGTCACTGAAGGAATAATTAATAATAACCAAGACTTTAGCTAATACTTCCTCTGTCCTAAATTATAACGGAAAATATAAAAATCACATTTATTAAAAAAACTAAATCATGAGAATTTGAATCATCATTTTGTGGGATTTTTGTTGAAATAAGTTACATAGAAATATGTAAAAGTACTCCATTCGGTCACTATTATAAGCAAAAAAACTATTTACGCGGTGTTTAAGAAATTGAGTTAAATGTATTTAATTGCTTGATTTGATGTAAGATATCAATTAAGTTTACTGTATTGTCTTTTTAAATCACTAATATCAAAGTATAAAGTGAAACAATTGTCTAAAAAGTAGTAGAATTAAATAAGAGTATATTTGAAATAGTAGTATTAATTATTTTAAAAGTATTTATAATTTTTGCTTATAATAGTGACCAAATTTGAAGTGTTTTTTTACTTATAAAATAATGATCGGAAGAAATATTTTTTATTGATTGTTGTTTATAGAAAAAAGGAGAGATAGAAAAAAATTTCATTTAATATTATGAGAATAAGTAAAATTAATGTTTGAGAAATGTAAATGTTTGATATTTTCTCTTATAATTTGAGATATAAAAAAGTCACTTTTTTCTCTTATAATTTAGGACGGAGAAAATAAGCTTCTATTATTTTATTTATTTTATAGAATAAATTTAACGGCGCAGTTTGTTGTCCGTTTATATGTTATTCAAGTTTTAATTATTTATTTATATATTTAATAAAAGAGAATCATCCTGAAAAAAAAATTATAGAATATAAAAAGATTCTTTAATAGTATTGTACGTCAATACTACAATCCTTAATTTCTTTGTTATATTTTAGTACAACAAACTAAGATTTCTTAGTGATATAATATATGTTTTCATACACCTGAATTTTATATATGCACACACGAATATAATATTATTTTAGCCATTCATAACATAAAATTATGTATCTATAGCCATTTATGGAGATATTTGGTATATAAAAATTCAATATATCCTATAAAAAATAATAAATTCTGCATAAATAAATGTAGCGGTAAAATAGGTTGAACCGAGGTAAATTTTAATTAGTAGTCTAAGTCTGATTTGTTAAAAAATTTAAGACATATATTTTTTTTTGAGTAAAGCAAGCTTATAGCGTATCATTAATCAAAAGTTGTTCAATACAAGAGGGTATGTCAACAATAATTTAGAGACTAGCTCTACATGAGGCTGCCTTAGCTAACTTATGAGTCACCTCATTTGCTTGTCGCCGAATAAACTCAACATTAGAGTTATTATATATTTAGCTTGTAGTCTATCATAAAGTTATTTTCTAAGTCTGAGTCATGTCTTTTGAAAGTCAAACATAATTTTTTTAATTTATTTAAAAATCTACTTCATATATATGTACATATTTAAAATAAGTAGTTTTTTTTGACGCAATTAAAATAAGTAGTTATATTTATATTTAAATAGAATAATATAACAGTTACAGTCTATTAACCCTTATATTTAATAGTTTAAGTGGTACAAATCAATTAACCCTTATATTTTTTGTTTTGTTTTTTTTTAAGTTTAGTGATTGAAATTTACTTTATAAAGTGAATACGCGGATATACTAAAATTTGAATATCAATTTCTGTATATTACATGTAATATCTTTACGAAATGATATATATTTGTGAGACATATATGCATGTCTCTAAGACTCTAACACCATTAAATGAACAAAACTGTAGCGATTTCCAAGCATTTCCTTTCTTCTTAGAAGGATGAAAATATCCCTTTCTGCCAAAAAATAAGAAAGATGAAAATATCCCAACAAACATCAAACTTTGTTTATATTTAAATTTCTTGTTTTAATCTTATATATGTTTACAGAATTATATTATAGTAGCATATGTTTGGTAGTATACAATCAAACGATTGAGTTTAAGTGATTAAGACAATATCTTTTAACTACAAAATGCTTATAGCATTTCATTCATAAAGTGATAAGACGAATTGTTTGATTTTGATTTTCAAAAAATAATTTCTTGCTAAATTTTATTTACTTCCGCTTAACTCTAAAATACTAAAACAATCTATTGTAACATTCACTTAAGGGACACCTTATTTTATTAGACTCTCACTTTTATTTTTGACGTAAATTAGGTATTCTCTGATCGTAAATGTAGAGATTAATATTTTTTTGGGTTAATTAGGTTTTACCCCTTATAATATACACCAAAATTGCTTTACCCCACTGTAAAAATTTTTTTGTTGCTTTACCCCCCTGTAATATCAGATTTTGTGTTTTACCCCCCTGGACTCAAGTCAACCATACTATAACCGCCGCAAATAAAACCGCTGCAAAATATAATTTAGAGAGGGTTTTTAACCGCCGCAAAAAAACTGCCGCAAAATATGATTTAGCGACGCAAAAAACTGCCGCAAAAAAACCGCCGCAAATTATATTATGGTTGACTGAGTTCAGGGGGTAAAGCACAAAATTTGATATTACAGGGGGGTAAAGCAACAAAAAAAATTTACAGGGGGTAAAGCAATTTTGGTGTATATTACAGGGGGGTAAAACCTAATTAACCCTATTTTTTTTGAATCAACAAATATATTATAATCTTCAACCATAAGTATAAGACATACATATGGCGAGAAAAAGTACAAAAGAGTTATAGAAAACAAATATGAATAACAACACCGAAAGGTCTACCCCTACACCATCGACTACCTAAACAACCAAAACCTCATCACCCCACCCATGCCACACGTTTACAGCTAAGAGACATGTTTCTCGCTCTGAAACCAATTGATTAAACTCTTGAAAAAATCACATCACAAAAATTAGCTATTGTAGTTAGAAAGCTCAAAACTTTATAACCCCACAGTAGAATCTCATACTTCTAATGTGGGACTCAACTCTAATACCTTGAGTCCAAAGTTTTATAACCCCACAATAAAATCCCATACTTCTATTGTGGGACTCATGTCACATACGTTGAATCATACCACAAAAATTAGTTACTGTAATTGAAAAATCCAAAATATTTCACTCCCACAATGAAATCTCATACTTCCAATGTGAAACTCAAGTCTCATACCTTGCAATTGGGTCATAACACCCCGCCATGCTCTAAAGCTCCATGTGGGCTAAAAGTAAATGCCTACAACCAAACACACTTCACATGGACCTCAGCAAACTGCAACCCACCAAAGTAACCAACTCAACAGAGATTGTCGAAAATAGGGGTGGGAATAGGCCAGGCTACCCGACAGGGGCCTACGGCTCGGCCTATTAAAAGCTCGATTCGGCTCGGCCTATTTAGTAAAAAGACAAGATTCGGGCTTTAAAAAAAGCCTATTTAATTAAATAGGCCAGGCTTAGGCTTAATAAAAAGCTTACAAAGCCTATCAGACCGACCTATTTATATGACTTTAATTTTTTTTTACGTACTTGATGATATTTTAATTTTATTTCTTTTCAATACATTGAGTAATGAGTTATTCTTTTTCTAATATTAGGACAATGTAACGGTAAATTAACATTAAGATTAAAAAATAGATTAAATGATATATAAAGACTTTTATAAACCTATATTATAATAGACAAAACAAACTATTTAAAGGTCTCAATATGAATATTTTTTTTAAAAAAAAATCTCAATGTAAAATAGGCTTTTAAATAGGCTTATAGGCTCAATCAGGCTTTTAAAAAGGCCAGGCCAGGCTTAAAAAAAAGCTCATCCCAATTAATAGGCCAGGCTTTAGGCTTCATAAATTCGAAGAAGGCCAGGCTCAGGCCTTACAAAGCCCGGCTCGGCCTAGCCTATTCCCACCCCTAGTCGAAAACCCCTAGTATAAGCAAAAAGTCTACATTTTCGATCAAATTGTGTGACGGCCGGAGATAATTTTCGGATCCGCCATAATGACCCATGTCTCATATTGGAACCCGCCTCCAAACAATTGGCACCGACACAGTAGAAATCAACCAGATACAAAGAAACCTGCAAATCTCAGCAGATTTGGACACCATCAGAGATTCACAAAGAATCCTGCAAACTTCAATAGATTTGAAAGCAGTCAGAGAATCTAATTAACATAGAAAATCAATCCCACGCGACATCAACCACACACTGATGGCGCCATATCCAAACACCTCTTCACCACCACAACCCCTCATCACCTTCAACCACCACAACAACCTCCCCATATCAACATTAACAACCACAACCAAGAAAACAAACCAAACAGGGAAGAAACTCCCAAACCAACACCGCCACGAGACCCACAACCACCGCCAAACCAGAACAGCACCATAGAACATCAACCACCATCCAAACCCCAACCACCAGCGCAACCAAAATCGCTGGTGCAACAAAACGACAACCACCACCTGAAACCTCTGCCACCGACCACCGTCACCAAAGGCCAAAACCTCCACTTCGAACATCACCGCCAGATCCGCACAACACCATTGAAAAACGAAAGCCATGACCTCCGCCAGAGAACGAAACAAACCGATGTAGAACACACAAGGTGTTACCGCCAGATCTGGACCAAGTACCACCATGAAACGACGGCCAGTCTGAGTCGTGCACGGTGGTGCAGAGAAACTATGAAAGAATCCCATCGCACCACCACCTCTTAGATCTACATGGTGAAAGATGGATTTGGATTAGAAGGAGAAAAGGGTAAGGAAATAGAGAGAGTAGAGCGAGCAGGGAAAAAACGAGAGCTACAGTGTTTTTTATTTTAAACATTTACGCAGAGTTAAAAAATATGAATTTTTAAATGTTCTCTATGTAGAGATTAATCTCTCGAGTCTTGTGGGACTAAAATGGACGGCAAAATCTACCTAAGAGTTTTAACGCTGCTGCATGCTCAAGTCAGGGATCAATCGAATCCAAGACTTTAGTTAAGCTAAAAGAGACTCGTGTCATCTCATCTCATTTTAAGTGGTTTACAATTTCATCTACAAAATATATGTATTGAACATAATAGCACATGATATAGGGTGCGTTTGTTTGAGATTAAAATAAAATGGATTTTTTTAAAAAAATCTATTTTAAAAAAAATAGATTTATTTTGTAGAGATTTTGAAAAAAAATCTAAAGTTGTTTTGTGTTTGTTTATAATTAAGAAAATCATTTTTAAGAACAAACACATGGTTCATGTTCTTAAAAAAATAGATTTTGAAAAAAGTTATTCAAAATAGCTTTTCATTTTGAAGAGAAAAATGATTTTTTTAAAAAAATGATTTTTGTAAAATCTGAAACAAACACAAGTAAAATAAAAAAAATGATTTTTTTTATAAAAAAAATAGATTTTTTGAAAGAAAAAAAACTGAAACAAACGCACCCATAACAACACAGAATAAATTTAAAATATTGATTAAATTTTATCCTTAAATTTTGTAATTTAAAACTCAACCCTCCCATTATGTTCCTCATAGCTAGTTATAAATTGACCGACTAACTGAGATACGCTTAAAAACTTTTATTTGGAGCCAATATGTAGGGAAAAAAATATTATGGAAACACTAACGTGTGTTTTTGTTTTATCGAAAAAATTTGAATGGTTATCACACTAATTATAAAATTACAAATGCTGAAAAGATATCAAAGCTATAGGTATTGACATGTAATCCCTACTTACATGTAGAACCAAATACTACGATCACGACTTTAATAAAAAAAATCAAATGGAAAGAAAGTCAAAACAAGAAATTAAGTATGAAACACGAATACATATTCATAGCTAGATCCATTATTTATATTCTTAAAATATACAAGTAATTAATTTTATAGCTATATTTACACACACACACTATATACTAATGGTCTGTTTCCATTTTTTTCCTATCATTGTATGAGTTGGGATACCAATAATAAATTGGTTTAAGGGCTTGCGGCGACGAGTCGATCTCAATTTGAGAATATGTGAAATATATCTGATGTGTTTTTTTCTTTTCAATCAATATTTTTTGTATATAAGAAGCAGAGATTGATTTTGGGGGATTAATCCATACAGAACAAAAATTCTGGATTTAAATAGAGTCCGGCTAGTGGGCGGTAAGATTGATCCCCTCAAATTAGTCGATCTTTAGGCCGGATTTCGAACTTAAAAAAAAAACAACAAAACAGAGATTGAATTACTGATCATTTATTTAAGGTTTCAAATTTCTTACTAATTAGATATTTTCATTGTAAATTTTAAATTAATGATCAAAAATTCAATTTTTAACTACAGACATATGAAAAATATAATTCAATAAAGATCAAACACCGCTAGACCTCTTTATCAATTCTTCCTCACCTTGAAATTGTTTTTCAATTCCTACCAACTTTCAAATTCAAATCCAATTTATAAATTATTTATTCAATGATACAGATTTTATTTTCTTCAAATATCAATTAAAATACGTTCCCTAATTTGTTCATTCATGGTAGAGAATGAAAAAACTGTTCCTTTAGCATATACGTAGATTTGAAGTCAACCTCCATCAGAAGAAAAAAAGAATAATAGGGTCCACTTGATCATGTTAATGATTAATATATTCATTTCTTCTCTCTCATTTGTCATACACTCACACAGCCGCAACCCAAACAAAAGAAAATAATTTTGTCAAAATAAAAAATCTAATATTAATTTCTTTTTATTTTTGAACTTGTTGAAGATACATAATTTTTACTGTTAATTAATTAATAATGATTAAATTTTCATTCAAAAATTACTGTGTAATTTTTTCTCTATCAATTAAATTTTTTCATACACAAAAATTAAAAACAAACATTTTTTGTCAAATAATCTAATAGTAAAATTTTATTATAATAAAGCATCTCAATTCAAACTTCAATTTTTACATATAAAATATAATCTCTTTAACAAACGTTAGTTTTTTTTTTTTTTTGGTAAAAACTTTAACAAATATTAGTTAATTTAATAATAAATGACACTAAATTTAGTAGAGAATACCACAATTCAATCGTTGCACCTGCGCAACGGTTAATTCTTGGTTGATATTCATTTCTCTAGCAATACCAATATAAACCTTTTTAGAACTTGTTCTCTCTCATAACACACTACCTAACCGACCACATAAGAAATGAAAAAACAAATAAAAACTCATGAAATAATTCTCAGTCAAATCCTCGCCTAACATGCCTTTTTAGAATTATTATGGACCCCTCCCTCTCTTTCTTTCTCCACTTCCTTCATATAAAACTCCACCATGTCTCTCATTTTTCTTTAATGAAAACTCATCTCAACAATAATAACAATCTCTCTCTCTCTCTCTCTCTCTCTCTCTCTCTCTCTATAATATTCTTCCCTTATGGCTTCTTCTATGACACACTTACCAAACAAAACTAGCATGAATCACATTACATTCTCACAAACCTTTCACACAAAAACTCACCCCTTTGGTCAAGTTTCATTACCTAATAATACTAACTTGTCTTCTTTGAAGTCATCATCAATTGTTGTATCAAATTCAGCTCTACTAGAAATCACTCTTCCCACCACCATCAACAACAACATTTACATTAATACTATTATCACCCCCACTATTTCTAAACAAACACACAACATCCCACACAAAATTTCTAATACTACTACTACTACTACTGCCGTAAAAAATCTAGCAAATATTTGGAGAGAGATTCAAGGGTGCAATAACTGGGAAAACCTTTTAGACCCTTTACACCCTATTCTTCGCGAAGAGATAATTCGCTATGGAGAGTTTGTTACATCTTCTTACAAAGCCTTTGATCTTGATCAAAACTCGAAACGATACTTGAATTGTAAGTATGGTAAGAAGAGTATGTTGAAAGAAGTTGGAATGGAAAATTGTGGTTATGAAGTAACAAAATATATCTATGCAACACCACCAAACATCATTGACAACAATTCACCTGGTCGTTGGATTGGTTATGTTGCAGTCTCATCCGACGAGTCTTACAAAAAACTCGGCCGGAGAGATATAGTTATAACATTTCGCGGAACGGTTACAAATCAAGAATGGATTTCAAATCTCATGAGTTCATTAACACCGGCTTCGCTTGATCCAAGTAATCAACTTCCAAACGTGAAAGTTGAATCCGGTTTTCTTTCTTTGTATACCTCCGATGAAAGTTCTTTGAAATTTGGACTTCGAAGTTGTAGAGAACAACTTCTTAGTGAAATTTCAAGATTAATGAACAAACACAAAGGTGAGAAAAATGTTAGTATATCTTTAGCTGGTCATAGCATGGGAAGTGCTTTAGCTATTTTACTTGCTTATGATATTTCAGAATTAGGTTTAAACAAAAAAAATGATAAAAATGATGCTAGTGTCACTGTTTTTTCATTTGGAGGACCAAGAGTTGGTAACTTAGAATTTAAAAAAAGATGTGAAGAATTAGGTGTGAAAGTGTTGAGAATATCAAATGTTAATGATCCAATAACAAAACTACCGGGTGTTTTATTCAATGAAAATTTTAGGGTTTTGATGGGTGGGAGATATGAGTTTCCATGGAGTTGTTCTTGTTATGCACATGTTGGTGTTGAACTTATGCTTAATTTCTTCAATGTTCAAAACCCTTCTTGTGTTCATGATTTGGATACTTATATTGGTCTTCTTAGATGCCCTAAAAAAAAGATTGAAGAAGTGATTAATAGAACTCAAAGTGGTGATAGTGGTGGAGTCAACTTTTTGTTGCAGAAAGCAAAGATGATTCTATTGAACTCATCAATATCACAAATGTTTGCAGCTACAAGTGGAAACCACTATGATTTT
Organism: Trifolium dubium; assembly: GCA_951804385.1. Classification (NCBI taxonomy): domain Eukaryota; kingdom Viridiplantae; phylum Streptophyta; class Magnoliopsida; order Fabales; family Fabaceae; genus Trifolium; species Trifolium dubium. The sequence goes on from OX638065.1 coordinate 523,448, forward strand.
CTTAGTTCAATTTCAACGGACTTATTGTGTTCTTGGAATGATGAACTATTTTTTGGTCTTGTTCTTTTGTTGTTGTAATTTGTATAACTTAACTTGTAATTAAGTAGTAGTTAATCTAGAGCTAGAGCTAAGCAAAAGTACTATAAGATTAGATGATTTAGGGCCTCTTCTAGCATAATCAGAGGTTTGGATTGGATCCTGCCTTAAAAGTCACATTAAAACTCTTAAGGTTACATTGAATTGAACATCCATTGTAATTCTGCAAAGAGATTGATCTTTGTGTACGTAGTTGTATACGGAGAATATTAGATTTAAACAAACAAATATATATAGAGCTAGAAGGTATATAGGGAATTAGCAAAAGACAACTTATGAACTGATGAGTGAATATATATACTATAGTCTATAGGCTACAGCCTACATATGCAAGATTAAGATTGTACTATATTTATAACTTGCAACATAGCATATGATATTTGATATATCCACGTACGTATTAATTAGTTTTGCACTAAGTTTTCAACATGTAGAGATGAATAAGATGTATATGTGAACAAGCAAACATTAGTTGGTCCAGTGATGATTGACACTGAAATTGTCAGAACTCGTCCCGATTTCCCTTAAAATTTAGATGGTGAAAGATAAAACAAATGTATATGCATGTGAACTGAATATATTTTTTCAATGTTGTTCAACTATAAATATGTAGGGCAACATATAAGAGAATATATACCGTCCAAAAAATTCCTGGACCGGTCCTTGTTTTAAACAATAGAAAAAGATTTAATTTTATGAAGTTTTGAAATACCAAATTAAGAATATGTAGATTAAAATAATATTAACTACTACGTACTATATTCTTAAAATTTAAATAAGATGTAACTTACCAAATGTTAGTTTGTTCAGTGGTGATTGATGCTATACTTGATATGAAGGACGAAAGTGATCTCCGCAATTGAGTTTGGGATAAAATTGAAATCACTTGATGTCCAAAGTCCCTCCAAACTATGCACTACTAGAGCTCCAATTTTCCAAAGAACCGAAGGATAAAACCTAAAAAAAAAAAAAGAAATTAGATGTAACTCAACCTTTATTATGTGGGTATTTTTTTTTGAACAGTAATGAATTTATTATAATATATATGAAGGAAAAAGTACAAGATCTACTCTACTCACACGCGTAGGATAAGTGCAGATAATATTGTGCATACCAATCACAAAACAATACCTGGCAAAAATGATCTATCTAAGTATACACTTCAACGGTACTAAATGTCATTCGTAAAGTATATATGGTGAAGTAACATTTTTTGACAAAAGCCACTTTCAAGAAACATATTTGGCCAAATCTAAAATTTCTCCATGTCCGATTTGTTTTTATTATGTGAGTATGAATGTTTTTAAACCACGAATATCACCATAAAGCTCTTTTATTTTATTATTTAGATATTAAGCGGTTTCAGTTTTCTCTTAAATACAATTATAAAAATTAAACCGTTATTCTCTCTATTAAATTTATCGTCAATTACTACTGAACAACGTTTGATAATACCACCGTAAATTTCTATCCGCTCACGGTCCATCTTCCACGAGGAAAATCAAGTACAAAGTAAATCTAGAGATGTTTTATCCAATTACCCACTTACACGAGGAGAATATTCGAAGTGTGACTCAAAATAGCAAGCGATCCAATAGAATCTTGGATAGAGTATATACTTTTTTTTTTGAATCATGGATAGAGTATATACTAGCTACCTTATAATTTGGATTGTATCTTTTATTTTTTTATCAGAAATTTGGGTTTCAAACTTACAGTACATGAACAATACCCTCATTTAAAAATAAAAATATATTTTTGGTTCTTTTCTCGTCCAATGTGTGACGGTTTTTTTTGTTACAGCAATGTGTGACGCTCACATGTTTTATATTTTTTTGGTCAAGCATGTTTTATATTTTTTTAAGCCACTTAAAATGATTTTTTTTTAATTTTATAAATTATAGTATTAGATTTTGTGATTAAATACTTAAATAATATTGAAAATTAAATATTTTTATTTAACTTATTAAATACTATTTATTCAACTATTTAAGTTTTTTTATTGTTTTCACCCTCTGATTTCTAGATGATGGAGACGGTATGTAGTCCAGAGTTCGAAAATAGTTTTGTTATCAAATACTCCCTCCGTCCCAAAACTATTGTCCTTTTAGCATTTTAGTTTTGTCCCAAAACTATTGTCTTTTTCGCAAACCAATGTAAAGTTAATGTTAGTTTATCAATTGTACCCTTACAAAAGTTTATTAAATAAATATATTTTCTCTTTCTTAATAAAGTAAGGATAAAATAGACTTAACTTATCAATCTTTATTGTTTCTTAATCCACGTGCATAACTCTAAAAGGACAATAATTTTGGGACGGAGGGAGTAGTTTCAGGTCACTCTCAAACGCAGTTGCGGGGATCAAATCTCAGTGTTCTCTATCAAATTCAGCGTCAATCAACACTAAATTAATTGACATTTGTTAACTATTTGAGTTTTTAAACAACACTTTAAACAAAAAAAAATATACATTGAATAGAATGCATTATTGGTGTTCACACATTGACGAAATCATGGATATATATTACCCATTTTAATAAAATACTAAATTTAAATTTAGATTTTCTAATTTTAATGGAATAACTATAGATCATTTGTCGAAAATCGCAATGAGCTTAGCTCACTTAATAAAATCATCACATTTATATATAGAAGTTAAAATTCGAATCTCAAACACTGCACTTTTTAATTAAGGGGGAGGTATTTAATTGGGATTTTAATAGATTTTAAAAGACTTTTTTATGATAAAAAAGTCTTGTGGTATTCAATCAAAACTTTTATAAAATGTAAGTAAATCTTGTGGTATTCAATTAAAACTTTTATAAAATGTAAGCAAAATCTTTTAAAAAAAAGTATCTCAAAATCTCACAGAATCAATATAATCTCACAAAGTCTTTTAAAATCTTCAAAACTTTTTTTGTCAAGATAATCGCTCAAAATCCCAATCCAATATCTCCCCTAAATTTTAACTACTAATAAGAAAAATCGGTTGTAGTGTTTTTCAACATTAGGTAGTACGATTTTCGTTTTTAGTATGGTCTATATGAAGTGTACGTGGCAAGGTGTTGGACGTGGTCATGTGAAATATCGTTTTCAGTATGGGTACTTCTTGAGGCCCGCTGATCGACTTGTTTAACTTGCAGTTCACATGAGTTTTATATTTAAATACATGTTTTATCACTTATAATTTGGTCTATATGATTGTTTAAGAGTAAGACAACACAAGAAATAATTGAGATATTTAGTCCTTTATTTTACTTTGTTTTTAAGTTTTTTGACGATTCAATTATAAATGGCGTGACATTTTATTGTGTCATATCAAATTATATTTCTACTATGATGGATCAAATTATTTATTTTTCGTTGTTTTAATGCCAATGTCACGTCTGTTCATTGGTGCTATAGTCCACTAGCTTGTTTACCAAATATTTATTGAGAAGTGCCTTTTGAGAAGTGCTATTTTGTTTCTCATGAATTGTAAAGATTGAGTAACCCTTGTACTCCTTATAATTCAATACAATTTTTGTTCATAAAAAAAAAGATAAAATAAAGTGGAGGACTAAATGTTTCAATTTTTAAAAATAGAGGGACTAAAATTTAATAAATACAAATAGGAGGGCTAAAATTGTAGATTTTGTAGAATAGAGGACCACAACAGCATTTAAGCCTAATCAAAAAGTGGTAAATGATCTAAAATCAAGAATTGGCTTATGTGATAGCACCAAAATATACCTACTTTTTAGCAATATTAGTAGAACTATACTCGTTTTCGTTTCTTTTCTATTTTCAGGCCGTCAAGACTAAAAAATGAAGAAACGAGCAATTTTTGGAAGATTTTGAAAGGTTTCTTACAATCTAAGTTACAAAGTGTGAAATGAGTTACTGATTGCCGCCGCTCCAAATAAATTTAACCTAAAAAATCTTCTTCATCCACCAAAAGAGGGGTGGTTTTAGAGTCAATTTTTGGCTCAAAATACCCATCTAACTTGTTTATTTCCTTTCCTTTCTTTCAAATAAGTGATTTTCACACATATATTTTGGTTTTTATTGTGATTTCGTCGTCTTAGTGCGACACTGTGTTGTTCGTCGTCTTTGTACGACGTTTTGTTTTCCCGTCTGTGTGCGGCGTTTGTTTTTCCATCTTCGTGCGGTGTTTGTTCGGTTCAAATTGAAGATTAGATTTGAACAAAGGCATATTCAATCAATGATATTGGCGTCTTCAACGTTACAGCTTCGGAAGCATGAGTATTTCGAACACTTGAATTTAATCATGTGTAGGCTTAGTCATATTTGTAGACACATTATGCTGTTGTATGCTATTAACGTAGATGCTGTGAATTTGTTCGCGTAGATGCATCTTTTTCAATTTTTAACAATGTTGAATCTATATTGTTCAATGTAATCTATCAACTTAAATGAATTAATGTCGTTTTTATTTTGTAAAAAAAAGTTACAAAATGTGAAGGTCCATTATTCAATCATTACGATCAATTCAATTTTGGTGTCAAACCAAGCCCAAGTCACTCATGGATCTAAACGTGTCCATGTGTCCAATAAAGAAAATGAAAACCATTTCAATAAAGAAACGGTTCTTTTTATTTTGCTTACTTTTTTTATGTCATTTTCTCTTAGATTCGTCTCAAACAACAACAAAAACTGAAAGGAAAAAAACTAAGAAATTATATGTGAACACCATTAATGCATGATTAATTATGGGAAGACTATTGACATCATACGGGATGCATAAAATCTTAAACAACAAAATTTTGGGCATACTTCAAGAAATAGAATTTGAGGTGCCCGGCGGGGGAAACAGTTAATGTGTTGGATGGTAGATACTCTAGTCTTGACAAAAAGAAATTAATTTATGAGCAGTGTGCTAACCATCTTGACTATTATTATAGGTCTGGTTGTTTCAGCTTTTTTATAAAATGAATTTTTATAATGTTACATAATTTTATTAAAAAAAATTTACAAAGAAACTTTCTATATATAAAAGCTTCAAATGAAAATTTAGTTTGAATAGTCATTCTTAAAATATTATTTAAGTTTTTCAACATTTTATTGAATTTTTTTTTGGATATCAAAATTTCAAAAAATAATCACTTAATTTTGAAGCTATTTCAAATAAATTTCTATAAAAATCATTTTTGAAATACAACTTTTTAAAAAAAATTGCGATTACGACTATATTTTGATCTTTAATAATGTATGTTTATATTATAAGATATCAAAATTAGTGTTTTATTTTAGAAAGAACGAATACAAAAACTTTGTAATATTTTGAAAATCAATTTTATAAAATCAATTTTCAAAATTACAAAGATTTTTTTTTTTTTTTAAACTGAAACAAACATGCCCACAGTCACACTCTCTAGCTAACACACTCTTTATATATGTTTTAAAAATAATTCAAAAACATTTGTGTCCCTCTAAACCTTTTTTTATGTTTTAAAAATAATTCACAATTTTTGTCTCTACTTTTCAATCAACTATATGTGTGTATTATTCAAAAAAAATTAGATTTTGTATTTATGTTTATAATATTATAAAAATATTTCTCATAAAATTTATATTTTTTTAACAAATGATGAATTAAAATATGAAATTATTTAATTCATCATTTGTATTTATATTGTTCACTTGTCCGTCTACATTTTATTCATGCGTAATTATATATGTGAAGTTTGTGTGTATGTGCGTCTATATAATTTTAAGTGTAGACACTTTCAAAATTCGTATTAAATTCATCCTTAATTAAAAAAAATTAAAATTTTTCAAATCAATTTAATTTTTAATATAAAACATGACTGCAATACATAATTCAAATTTTAAGTAATACATATGAGTTGACTTAAAGGTAAGGACCAAAAATCATGTTAGAGAATTTTTTTAAATTAAAAAGTGCAAAAAAGATTAAAGAAATTAAAAGTAAAAGGTTCAAATGTTTATAGGAATTAACAAGATGTCTATTTTTTTTTTTGCAATGACATATATTCTAGATTTTGAAATACTTGTTTAAGATTTGCGTATCAATATACACAATTTCGTTTACACGACGTATGCATGTTTGCCTGTGTTAATTTATTTGGGGAAAATTATTTTAAATGGAGTACTTATTTTATGAGTAGTTGTAGTTCCTTTATTCATGGATAAATATATAGTTTACAAACATGATATCTAGTTCTTGATTCTTTTGGTGTAAACACATCAATCAATTATTAGATCCCTTAATTGTGAACACTATGTTTCATAACCGTGTTTATTATTAGGTCTATACAATGTCTCATCTTTGAAATTTAATTTTTCTTCATTTTGTAGTTGTTGAGTATCTTTGTCAAAGTAATGAGTCTTTGTGTCTTTTTATTTCTTTTTAATTTAATGTGACGTAGTTAATTACTAATAGTTAAAATTTTACTTTTTAAAAGTGAATAATAATAAACGTATTGAAGTTTGAACTTCAATCCTTACATATTGCATGAAATATATCCTTATTTATCGAACTAAATTCACGGAAACGAACTTTTATGTTTTTTTAAAAGAAAAAAAATCATTAATACGTATAAGCTTATCAAAATGTCAATATCTTATTTTTTTGTACAAAAATATGTCTATCTAATATTGTTTTTGTTAGTACAAATGAAATGACACAAATCTCTTATACTTTAATAACAAATTAAAATTGTTTGATTTTAAATTTAAACATACAATAACGTTAAAAAAATTTAATTTTTTTTTGTCAAATTTAAAACTTTATAAGATTTGATGATTAATCTACAGTAAAATCTCTTTAAATTAATACTCGGTAAATTAATAAACTCTCTAAAATAATAAAGTTGTCTGGTCCCGACTTGGGCCAGTGTAAAAAATTGCAAAATTCGATAAAATAATAAGATAATAATTTTTCGGGAGATCCCTTTGTAATTTTCGGTCCCAAGAAAATCATAAATTAATAATTCATAGAAACTGAAAAAAAAATATTACACTCTATTAAAATATGATTCAATAGTTGTCTGTTTTCCTTTAAATTTCAAGTCCATTTGAATCTCATCTCTAACTTTTCTTATTGCATCAAATAGCTCAAGTGTTGTATTTTTGTATTGTATCATAAAGTTGTGAAGAGTGTTTGACGCCATAAATGCTTCCTTTCGCCTAACAGGCTCCAGAGGCACCGTATCATCTTCGTCTTCATCCTCTGCATTATTCTCAATGATAGTACCCACAATATCTTCTAAACTCAAAACCTCCGAACATGCTTCATTTTCACCTGGGTAGTTGATTAAATTGTCGATATCCATCTTATTACGATAGCGACATTGATTGATCATAGTCTCGAGGTCTTGAGTTTCTTCATCAAAAGTGGATTCATCCAAATTTCTTGCAACGTCACTAGCTGAACGAATTTTACAGTGTTGGAAGCAATTCGCTATTGATTCTTTTCGAACATCTATCGTCCAAGCTGGAATTGCCAAATTGATAGCATCAAGGACATTTATCTTCCATGGATCAGATTGTCCCACCTCATAACCTTCCTATATTTTGCGGTAAAACCTTCTACGATAATGCATCTTGAAAGCTCTTATTATCCCAGCATCGCAATGTTGAATCTTTGATGTCGTGTTGGGTGGAAAGAAGAACAACTCAACGTTTCTTAGCCCTTCAATACTTTTTGTTATTCTAACTTAAATCTAAATCTAAAAGATATTATTATTTTTTATTATTTTAACTTAAATCTTAACCTAAAGAATATATATTTATTTTTATTCTAACTTAAATCTAATAATATTGAAATTAAAATAAACTAAAAAAACAAATAAAACTTTTTAAATTAATAATTATTAATTTATCAATAAATTAATAACTCTCTAAATTAATAAATTTCTCCGGTCCCAACTCTATTAATTTATAGAGATTTTACTGTATATAATTATATGCAAATTGAGAAGAAAAAAATACTTGCTTTTGTTGCACGAATCTTTTGCTTGACTTGACTTCCACAAATCTTAATAGATTGATCAATCATGAAGAATTGGTTTTTAATTGTATCGAGTGTAAGCACTGTTCAAGTGGTGGCTGTATAGGTCCATTGCTCAATAATTAAGATTCGGAATTATACAATTTCATGTTATAATTTGTTCATTGTTATAAAAAGTTGTCTCACCAAATTAAAGGAGAGAGTTTTTTTTTTTTGTTGGGTTAAATAGACTAAAATTTCTATCTTTAAGGTAAATAAATAATGTGTTTAAAATTGGAATTCTAACTCCTATACATAAATTATAATATTTCTGTTAATGAACTAAACTCAAAAGAATTTTAACAGAGAGAGTTAAAAAGAACATTAATTAATATTTTTTGACACAGAACATTAATTAATATTGTTAGATATAAAATAGTTTTATTTGTTACATGAACTCGTTTGGTGTGCAGGATAAAGAGCTGAAATATGATAAAATTATCGTATCTTATTACTTAAATATTTTGTTTGGTGCACCAACATGATATGATAAATTAAACTTATTCTTAATCCTCTTCCAATAACTCTTTGTTATTTTAATCTTTATTTTAAGCTGGATTACCGACTTAATAGCATAATTATTAAATACACTATTCATTCTCATCTCTCCACAATTATATGAAATTAGTTAATTATGAGTATTTTTAATTAATGTCAATTAATCGATAAAAAAAAGTCAATTAAATATATGCTTTTTTTTAATAACACATTTATTCTTTAAGGATAATTTGGTTATTTAAATATAATATATATCTTATGATGTCAATATATATGAAGTGTGCATCAAACACGTGATAGCAAAAAAAATAATGCTATCTTTTTTTTTATCATGTGTACACCAAACACATGATAAGATAATATTTATCATGTCATTATTCTATCATATCCTTATTTATTTTTTTATCATATCTTATCTCTATTCTATCTGACGCACCAAACAGACCAACATTGTATATACCAAATAAATTCTATTGTGGGCCATTTTTAATAGACACAAACATGATGTATAAACACCGATAATAATTTAAAAGTAGTGAATATAATTCAGCTTAACTATATAATATATACTAGACATTAAAGGATGACTGTTATGTAGATAATATATAATAGGCAAAAGTATATTAGTGTTTATTTATCTTATTTATTTGTATACTCCCGCCGTCCTAAAATTATTGTTCTTTTAGTTTAGTTTGTCCCAAAATTATTGTCTTTTTCGGAAATCAATGTAAAATTAAAGTTAGTTTATCATTTGTACTTTTACAAAAATTAAAGCATTAATTAAATATATTTTTCTCTTTATTAATAAAATAAGATTAAAAGAGATTTAATTTATCAATCTTTGTTGTTTCTTAATTCACGCGCATAACTCTAAAAGGACAATAGTTTTAGAACGGAGGAAGTAACACTTTATTTCTTTATTTTTATTTCCACATTTAGGTTCTTTATCTTTTTATATTTGTAACATTTCAATTATTTATCTTTATTATTTGTAACACTTTGGTCTTTTATCTTTTTTATTTGTAACACTTCAATCATTTATCTCTTCTTTGTAGATATTAAAATTCAAAATTGAGCAAAAACATAAAATCCAATTGATCAAAGATGGGAAACTCAACGCTACAAAACTAAACAAAAATGTTGATCAATCGGAGACAGAGAGATAGAAATCATACCACAATGCATATCGATTTGGTTATGGAGAAGGAGAACCAAATTTTCTCTTCTCTGTAGCATATTTGTGAGTACGATGATGAAAATTAATAGATACAAAATCGAACCGAAATGTAGATCGAATCAAGATTCATAGATATCTATGATTGGAGATAGTGATCGATTTCAGAATGAGACAACCGAGAGTGTTCCAAAAGTTAGGGTTTTGAGGGGGAGGATCATGTTTCTATAAAGACGAGGCGAGTTCATTTTTATTAATTTTATTTTGTAAAAAAAAAAAGTATTTCTGATCAATTTGTAATATAACCTGTAAATAGTTAAAAAGTTTGGTAGTTAAACCTGACTTTTGTAACCTGAAATTAACCCGAATACATTTTGTACTAATTAGATGTAATCTATAATATGATACTTTCTTGTAGTGTCTTTTATTATTTGTAACACTTTTGTCTAATTCCGTTTCTAATAGAGAAGAAATAAATTTTGTCTCTAAATTTCGTCAATATTTGAACTTTTTTTAGTAGTGCTAGTTTTAAGATTTTTTTTATTACAAAAGTTGTTTTCTTTTACACTCAATCGATGAAATAAATACTTAATCTCAATGCAATCTTAGTCATTACTTAATTTAACATTATACAATATTAGTTATTGCATAAGTATTAGTATTGTTTTTGTTTTTACAACTTAATTTATAAGGATATTGCAGAGATTGATATTTGAAATTTGATATGTCAATTTATTTATTTTATAAAATAAAATTAATAAGAATAATAAAAATTATAGCTCCACAAATCAAAACTCTGAACTGATTGTATTGTATTGTTTTTATTTATAATTAAAATTAGAAGAGAGTGCTCAATTTCCTATTAAAAAGAGAAATAATGAGATTTGGTACCTTTCTCTCCTCAAGATCTTTCTTCAATATTTCCGTCCAAACAAAAGTGTAAGTGTTGTGATCCATATTGTAATCATTTAAAATATAATGTCACCGCAACAGAAAAAAAAACCCAAAAATTAAGAAAATAAATACTATGTTTTAATAATAGGTTATTGACTTGATTGATTAGTTATACACGATTTGTTTTTTTTTTTTTGAGAAAATAAAAGAAAATTCATTCATTCAAATAGATAGAGTACATTAGATACTAATACAAATTCAGCATCGCTAAAAACAAAAAAGGATGAATTTGCAAACAAACTCACAGTATCCAAGTTGATAGCATAAAACGGCATACATTTGCCTACAAATATTGTGATAAACATAAAGTAACCGGAATACCTATGCTTCCGGGATCTGCATCGTTGAGAAACTTGATCACTTGTTGAATTCGTAGCCGACCAAAGTTGATCTGTCTATCCAAGTCAAATAAACACCGCACACGACGGAAAGCAAAACACCGCACAAGACGGGAAAACAAAACACCGCACAAGATGGGAAAATCAACAAGCGCCGCACTGAGACGACGAAATAAAAAAACCAAAAAAATTTAATTGATGTGGAAATCACTTATTTGAATGAAAATGAGAAGAAAAAGATACACGGGGTGATTTTGGATCAAGAAAAGACCCAAAATCACCTCCTAATCAAAACAAAACAAAGAAGAAGACTATGGAAGAGTGAGGTACTAAGGCCGGCTATGGAAGAGAGTTGCCCCCCTATCTTAATCTTTTTTGTTATACACAATTTGTAATATACATAATTTTTGTCATGTCATTGCAGGAACTACCTCATGATTGATGATTAATTATATATGCTTTGTGCTTAATTTTTTTAAATTATTTATCTGATTTAAAAACCGACTAATATAATAGATTCAATCTTATTACTCTCTCCGTCTCAAAATAAGTGTTATATTTGCCAAAATTATTTGTCCCAAAATAATTGTCACATACTATTTATAACATTATTTTTTTCAATTTTACCCTTATCACTTTATAGTATAATGATTAAAGGAGACAATAAAGTAACTAAGGAATCTACTTTTTAATATTTCAATGTCTACTACCAATAAAAAGTGAGGGTGTTTTTATAAAAGTCTTATTCTCTATTTTTCATTTACACAATTTTCTTAAAGTGTGTGAAGTGTTCAATTAGGACACTTAAATTGGGACAGAGAGAGTATTATATTTTGTTTGACAGTAGATGCAATCTTATCATGCACTTGCAAGCTAAATTCCATATAAATTTAAAATTTTATTCTGAATAAACTGACCCACCAAAATTAATATCAAGAGAGAATTGAATTTAGAAGTTTTTTTTTTTGAAAGGATTGAATTTAGAAGTTTAAAACCTTATTAGAATGAAATAATATTCTAAGATCTTAAGTCAACGCAACTAAATCAATTATAAATTGTTTTTTTTTTGGTAGAAATCAATTATAAATTGTTATTAGCACATATAAAGTCAAAGTTTGTGCTTAATTTAATAATTACTCCATGTTATTAGCGCGGGGCAATCACCATTGTAAGATATATGTTCACTTATAACTTTTTGCCAAGTGCATGCTAAACTGAAATCCTTGGCAATATGTGAGCCAAGTCAATACCATTGTCTAAATATGGAAAGTTCATGAATCATGAATTCATGATATAACAAGGATACTTAATTGGAATTTTTGTCTCTATTTTAATTTATCGTGCTCTCGAAAATACTAGTAGTCATCATGTCATAAATTCAATGTTTTGTCTATCCCATGTTATATATTTGTTAATATTTTAATTCTAACATAAATTTTTAATAATAGAAAGAGTTAAAATGTTTTTATCCTCCTATAATACGAATAAATTTTGATTTATACTCTTCTACAATTTTTTAATTATCTGTAATGTGAATTTTTCATCATTTATTCTAATCTATCGACTTTTATTGATGTGACAGTTGACTTTCGATCAAAAAGGTTATTATTTATCATCCCAATTTTAATTTTTAAAAGAAATAAAAATCACTTTTGAAGAAAATTTAGATTGGGAAAAAGTTACAATTTTGATACTTGAATGAATAAAACGTTAAATTTTTAAAAACCAATTTTTAGTCATAATTATAAATAAAACTTTATTTTTTAAATTAATTAAATAATTAATATATCTAATAATCTATGATATATATTAGTTATATCAGTTGTTCGTTAAATTTAAAATCAGAGTAATTGAATATTAATAAATATATCTAATCTATCGTGGTCATCTTAACTTGTTCTCTAAAGCTACATATTAATGATTCTTTAAATAATAAGTATGGCTTGAATATAATAATTTTTTTTTTTTTTGACTGTAATAATTTTTTATTTTTAAAAATGATAAGAAACATAATTTTTTATGCAAAACTATGTTTCAAAATATAAAAAAAAATTGATCAAAGAAAGTTTATGTATCTGGACTAAAATTTTAACAAGATACATCAATTTTTTTTAATTAAATTTCTCTTATATTTTAGAAAGAAAAAAAATATACTAACTAACAAGTGCTTTAAAAAGACGTGTTAATTTTTTCAATTTATAACGTACATTAGATATATATGTTGTTCAATAAATTTTAAAAAATTTCATAATAATTTATTTATAATTATTACAATAGAGAATATATATCATGACCCTAGCCTAATGTGTGACTTGTCTATTTCATATCATGACCACTTTTGTTTGAAATAAGGTAACCACTTTTTGGATGTATCATTTAAGAGCAAGAAACACATGTCTCACTTTCATTTCAAAGTCTTCTTAATTACTGCATCAACTTTGTAAAAAAAGTGCCATAATCAAATATTTACGCAGCTAAGTTGGACTTGATGAGTACATACAAAATGATGACTAACTATTTGTTTGTATGCAAGAGTAAGTGTGAGACTGAATGATTTGATTATTTTTTAATGAAAATATTGTTTGCATTATACCACCTATCAACATCAATATCTTTTGATGTGAAATGTAAAAATGCGTGTATAACTAATTTAGATTGTGTATCCTCTTATTGCTTGATTTAAATAACATATTTTGGGTGCCATTCAAAAAAAAAACACATATTTTTGGTGTACGTAATAAAATAATTTTAGGTGTCTGTTTTTTGAGAAATTATTTTGAATAAACGACTACTTGTTCGTTTTTTTTATTAAGTAGTATGATTAGCGACATTCACATATTAATTATAAGTGCAATGAAGTGAAATTTGGGCTTTTAATTTATGGAGTAATATTTATGATAACTTCCACTGAATTACACTTATGAAAGTCAAAAAAATTGTCCTAAAATTGTCCTAAAATGCTACCTAATTTAGTACTTTTTTTTAACATGGATTTTGTTTTTGGTAAGGTTTTTAATTTTAACACGGATTTGAACACAAACATTATATATTTACAAAGTTTTCAAATTTTAATTGTTTATCAAGTTAGTCCTTCAAAAAAAAAAAATTGTTTATCAAGTTCTACTTCTCATCTCCTTTTTTTTTCTTTTGCTTATTAGAGAGCGGTTTTACGTCATTTTTATCAAAAATCACTCTTTTATATTTGTTTTCTCTTTTTTCTTCTGATATAAATAAGTGATTTTTACATAGATCAAAATTTTCTTTTGTATTTTTTGTTGTTTGTCGTCTGTGTGCGACATTTTGTTGTATTTCGTTTTGTGTGGTGCTATTTGATTTCCCATATTGTTGCTGTGTCCATTTGATTCTTATTAAAAGATCGACTTCAGTTAATTATAGATTCAATCAATGATTTAAGTGTCAACGTTGCAGAAACAGAAGAATGGATATTCTGGTGACTTTACTTTTATCATATTATTTGTAGTAGACATTTTGCTGTTGTATGCTACTAATTTGGATGATGTGAGTTTGTTTGTAAATTCATCCTTTACGTTTTTAGTAATGTGGTTGTATTTGATGTATTCTACTAATTTGAATAAATGAATATCATTTTATATTCGTTTAACTATCATTTTCGTCCCTGTATGTACATGGAATTTTGGTTTTAGTCTATGTATCAATTCTTGTTCTAAATAAGTTCCTGAATCAACCAAATTTTTTGCTTTTGATCCCTAGAGCTAAAATCAGTAGGAAAATTCACAAGTTTTCTGCAGACTTTCCTACGATTTTTGTTGCGGAATTCACAAGTTTCCTGCAGATTTTCCTACGATTTTTGTTGCGGGTTTTAACTTTAGGGACTAAAAACAAATTTTTTTGTTGATTCAAGAACTTATTTAGAAAAAAATTGATATAAGGACTAAAATCAAAACTCTGTGTACATACAAGAACGAAAATAATAGCGAAGTCTTTTATTTTTGTCAAAAAAAATCTCTCTCATGAATTCTATGTTCTATCTCGGCTGGTTCGATAATTAAATCTAATGATATATAGGGTGCGTTTGTTTCAGTTTTTTTTCTTCAAAAAAATCTATTTTTTTAAAAAAATTATTTTTTCTTCAAAATGAAAAGCTATTTTGAATAGCTTTTTTCAAAATCTATTTTTTTAAGAACATGAACCATGTGTTTGTTCTAAAAAATGGTTTTTTTAATCTTAAACAAACACAAAACAACTTTAGATTTTTTCAAAATCTCTACAAAATAAATCTATTTTTTAAAAATAGATTTTTTTAAAAAAAATTTATTTTATTTTAATCTCAAACAAACGCACCCATAATGTCGAGATATGATGTTCCAAATTATGTATTTGTCTTTTTTATGACAAAAATAAAATAGTATTCATTTATTTAGATTGATAGAATACATCAAATACAGCCACATCCAATATCGTTAAAAACATTAAGGTTGAATCTTCAAACAAACTCACATCATCCAAGTTAATAGTATACAACAAAATGGATACTATAAATAATATGATATGACTAACATCAGCGGAATATACATGTCTTCGAATCTGCAACGTTTGATGCCTAAATCGTAAATTGAATCTGTAATTGACTGAAGTCGATCTTTCAATAGGAGTGAATGAACACCGCAACAATATAGGAAATCAATTAACAAGTATCACACAAGACGACGAACAACACAACGTCGCATAAGAAGACGAACAACACAACGCCGCACTTAAATAAAAAAAACACAAAAAATACTTAATATATTCATTCAAAAATAAATATAAAATGTGTGTGTGTGTCTATATATATATATATATATATATATATATATATATATATATATATTGAATTTTTTAAACAAAAAAATTGTAAGATTTTTTATTTTTGGGGTACAAATTGTAAGATTTTTTTAATTTTTAACTCAAATAATGATTTTCATTAAAATAATTAAACTATTGAGCTTAAATCATATACTACTAAATTAATCACACCTTAACAAAACAAAACCCACAAGTCGTCGCACTAGCGTTTACTAGTTCATTATTTTATTTTATTTATGAAATTAAAAAAGGAGCTGTTTTCATCACCTTACCATCATCATCATAATCATAATCATAATATATATAAAAGAAAAACCGTAAGATTCTTGTGAATATAAATTAATTGGTATAGACATTGTGATATCCCATATCATTGTTTAAATTTTAAAAATTTCATTTATTCATAAAATTGTGACCATTAAACTATTTGACCAAAATAAAGTGAAAAAAAAACACTTCATTGTTACTGCTTTTTATTTTATTAGTTATTTTTGACTAATTTTTATTAATTTTTTTAGTCGTTTGTTGTTTTATACAAGATATAATTGATATTCCGTCCGTGTCAAAACTTTAGTAATTTTAAGTTTTTAGTTTTATCTCAAAATTTTGATTTTTTTTCAAAAATTAAGATACAATTAATGATTATTTACAATTTGTACTCTTATTACAAAAACTAACGCATTTATTAAATCAATTTTTTCTCTTACAAAAACTAACGCATTTATTAAATCAATTTTCTTCTCTTAATAAAATAATAGTAGAAATGACTTAATTTATTAATTTTTATTATATCTTAAACTACATGTTAGAAATAATATAAAATCATTAATGTGGTCTTTCATAACAACTTAAATTTTTGAAATAATCGATAATTTGACATAATATCAGAGCCTCTATAACTAAGTGGTTTAGAGTTCGAGATAATCGGTCATCTGACACTACATGCACATTTCTAAAAGGACTAAAGTTTAAAGACTGAAGGAGTCATGCTCTATAGTAAGTTTTAATCCGTATGCCTTATACCATCCCTATTGTGGATGTGGGTATGAAATATGAATCCAGTAGTGTGTGTGATGTGATGTAGACTAGAAACTAGAAACTAGAAACTCATGGGTTTTGGCCTCTTTTGTTCAGCAAAAAATAAAATAAAATAGAAACTTATAAAGAAAAGCAAAAATATTTTAATTAACAAATCAAAATAAATTAGCATTTTAGGGATCATTCGAGAGTTTTGGTTATTCTGTCGTTGTAAGGTCTAGGCATAGGGAGTGTTCGTTTTATATATACTAAGGGTGTGGAAAAATGTACGTAATTGGGTTGCTATAAGCTCTTATAGCATAACATGGTGTTTTATTCTATTTCAATCTTCACATAAAGACTAGTTCAAACGTCAATTTTTGGGTGTGATAGGAAATAATTGAGTTGTTGGCGTCTTTCGTGACAATTTCAGAGATTTATGCTTTTCCATTTATTGGGAGTGTCAACTGTTGTCTATTAAGAGTTTTAATTTCGACAAATTGTCAGATTTTGAGAAGGAAATAAAGCGCTTTCTAACGAAGTTTGAGGTGATAAGTTGCAAAGATTTAATCAACAATGATTCTATTCCAAAGGAACCCAGTAACTTGCTTAGTAAGCCCTATTTTCATTTGCGATCGATATTGATTAGCGTGTTATCTTATGTCAACTGCTTCATTGTTTTTAGGAAGGATGCCTTGGGAGAAGGATGATGATTTCAAGGTATATCTTTTGAAGGATAGATAGAAGAAGATGAAGTCAAGCGCTATGGATCCGTAGACAAGCTTGAATGGCGTTTCCTTGGTTTACGATTGAGCAGTAGTAGTGTGCGTGGTTCGCCCATAATATCGCAGTTAGCTCCCCGATCAGCTCATTCCCCTTTTACTTGATCTAGTCTTTTGTGCAACACATATTGGATCATTTTGTAAAGGTGATTCAACTTGACTATTTGTTAGTGGTAAGCCTTTCGTAATAAAAAATTATCGATCCCATATAGATTTATTGAGTACCAAATATATTTTTCAAAATTGCTTAGCTAAAAGATTGAATATTTTTCAAATGGTGTTTTTGGTTAAAGAAAATGTATGATTATAGAAATGTCATAGAATTGTGGTATCATCACAATAATAGAAAATCAAATCTTGGTTCCACTTATTCGTTATTGAAATCAAAAACTAAAGGTGAGGTAAACTAATGTAACTAATGTCCCTTATTCGTTATTGAATAATTATACTTCATTAAAATAAAAAATAAACTATGAAATCATTAAAACTTTTATCATTAACTTTTCAATCAAGAATTATAATTCCACATTTAATCCTTTAAATACATCCCTTCACTTTAGAGGACTAATACATAAATATACAACATAATTCCATATATATAATTAAACTAGCTAGAAACTATTGTTGAGTTCTCATTGTTTGTCACATCATGTTTAATAACATTCTCCATCTCATAAACATGTTGTGTCCTGTATTTGTATCTATGTGCTGAATATAAGAAGACACAAAAATTGATTATGCTCAAAATAGTTAGAAGCCAATAAAAATAATCAAACTTGCCAGTGTTGATGTTTTGTGACAACCAAGATTCTTTTCTTTTTTCTGAATTTCCAGTGATAGATTTAACAACACTATTGATAAATGTTGCAACAAAACAACCTAATCCACCAGCAAGAGCAGCATAAGCAGAACCAATACTCTTCATAGCATCAGGAGCTTCTTCATATAAAAATTCCAATAATCCAACAATGCAAAAAACTTCAGCTACACCAATTAAGCAATATTGAATTAATAACCAATAAGCACTTAAATTTGGCATTGGAGTTAAGAAACTAGCTTCAAATTCATTTTTGATTGCATAGTTTCTTCTATATTTTTCGAAGATTGCGGCCCAAGCAACCGATATAATTGAAACTCCTAAACCGATTCCGATTCTTTGAAGCTGAGATGCACCATGTGGATGACCAGTGATGAGTTTGAAAAGTGGTACAAAAGTTTGGTAATAGAGAGCTAATATGAGGAATACACTTAGGCCAGGAAAAACCGGCATACATGTAACCGGAAGTTTTAGTTGACCTAAGTGAGTGTTTAATGTGTATGCTTGTTGAACTGAGAGTGTTAGAAATTCTGTTAAGATTACATTAAGCATGATTGTGCAAGCTGGAATTGGAATTAATTTTATAAGAATCTTCACTTCTTCTACTTGTGTTACTGTGCAAAGGTTCCATGGATTTGGATTAGTTCCATCTTGTTTCAATTGTAGAGCTGCTTTGTCAAGAAACCTAATATATAGATAATTGAATAGTGTAAATAACTCATATTGATTATATCTTATGAAATATTGATACGGACACGACACTAGTACTGGTAATAATTTGCAAAATTTAAATATTTGAACATAACTACATCTACGGGTGTTAGACACCAGACATACCTTTGATGTGAATTGTCGGTGCAACGTATAGTTTGATGTGATATCTTAAAATTATATTTATAAACCAACCCTTATAGTCATAATCATACAAACAAATGGGCCAAGCACAAATGGAAGACGCACTCGCTCAGCTATGTTCGAGCGACTGTCCGCTTATAAAAAAATGAGTGATGCTCAACATGTTGTCATGTAAACTATCCTATTCTAATAGGTGCACCAATTTTTTAATTTTGTGTACTTTCCACACTTCGGTATCTAATTGTAATAATCGAGGTACTTTCGATAATCAAGCAAAAGTTAAAAACTTTTGTGTCGAAGTCATTCTCAAATCAAAAGATACTAACCTGAAATCATCGGTATGAGCAATTTTCTGACTACCCTTTATAGCAGATCTTCTACCAGGAACTTCATACAACCCAATAACCTCACTACTATCAAATGATTCATTTCTCTTACGAAATGCGGCGACTAATACTTGAGCGACGCGTGTAAGAGGACTTCCACCTGGTAACCTATGTCTATACAAAGGTGTACCAATGAAAAACAACATGTTAGAAACACCCATTGCTATAGCCAATGATCCAAAAGCAGAACCCCAACCAAATTTCATTTGAACATAAACCACTGCTGTGAATGCTATAATTGCACCAATTGTCACAGAAAGATAGAACAAGTTGAAGAATCTATCAAGATGGGATTTGTAGTTTTTGTTTCTTTCATCAAATTGGTCAGCTCCAAAAGATGATACACATGGCCTTATACCTGTTTAGAAACATGGAAGAATCACATGTGTCAGTGTCGCGTCTGTGTCAAACAGCAGACACGCCTTTGATCAGAAGTGTCAGTGATACAAAAAGTACAATAAATGTTATTACCAAATGTAGCCAACTTGCAACCTATCAAAACTAACTTGTAACTGCTTTAAAAAATGTAAAACTAATTTCTAACAATGTCCAACTATATCTAACAATACCTGCAGCTCCGAATGCTGTTATGTATAGAACTGTGTAGAGGTATGTCATTTGCCATGATTTTGCAGGCTCACACTTGCCTAATAGAAGTGATAATTGGTCACAGTTTTCTTGGTTTGGAACAAAAATGCTCATTGTTGCGCATATTGTTATTCCAGTTAAACCCTGCTCATAAAAGTTTGGAGTGAAAGTAACTAAGTTATTATGATTCTATAATCATGTCATTAATATATTTAACCACAAAAATATCACGTTGTTGACGATCTTGATTGTCAGGTCAAGATTTGGCAATCTATGTTTCGATTTTGACTGAATAGGACAATTCATACTCGGAATTTTAAGCAGTCAACAATATAATATGTGTCTTTCAAAAAAAAAACAATATAATATGTGTTTTTTGCGAATTGGCAACTACATCTTTGAAATTATAAATCATCCATAAGATGACTTAAATTTCATAGACAAAGTAGTCCCTGACGAGCTAACATTGATGTCGGATCAACATGGAATGTGCCATGAGCTAACATGTCACGTTATAACTTCTAATGGTAAAAGTCAACCAATCGACCATTTTGAATGATATTTTACCATGTTGTTAATGTCTTTGCTAATTCGCAAAAATGAGGGACTCAGACTATATATTAGCCATGCCTACAATTTTAAACCAATTTGTTTATTACTCTTTCGACTTTGATAAGTCGGTCTCAAAATATACTATAAAGTCAAAACATGGGACATTTGATCTTGATATGACAGTCCAAATGGAAAGGAAACAAACAGTACCGCGAGGTAAATTGTAGTGAAGATAGCTATTGTCCAATAACGTCCAAGATATGCATCAGCTAGAAATCCACCAAGAACAGAAGAAGCTTGCGATATCCCTAAGAAATTATTGACTGCATTTGATGAGCTTGCAAAAGGTCTATGCATCACATAAAACATAAAAGCTACCATGTTAACAGAAAGTCCAAAATAAGCCATTCTTTCTGCCATTTCATTTCCTGCAATCCAACCATAGAAACATCAACAAAAATTCACACATTATCTTAAAATTATTCATTTTCATAATCATAAGAATTACCAATATCAACCAACAATATGATTAATGGAATACAGTCAACTAAATAGTGGAACACTGTTCTCATTAAAATTCAATGATAAAAATTATGAATTCAAAGACATATTTTATGAATCATGAACCAAATCTCATTAATTAATTGTAAGTTTCATTAGAATAAAAAAAAAGTAAAAATGTGTGACATAGTCATGGTTGCCGGCCTATACAAAATTGACAAAAAATGAGGATTGCTAAACAAAGTTGAGGTACCGATTTATCGTAATAAATCAGGATTGGCCATAATGAATCAAGAATTCAAGATTCAAGAAGAAATTCATGTCGAAAATACATACATAGTAGATATTCGTATCGAATGTGTTAAGAGTCTCACATTGGTTGTGAGATGGTTTAAAGATATGATTATTCTAAGATGGTTTCAGAGCCTCTCCAAGATCCGTTGGCCCACCTGTCATCAGGTTTCCACTATCAAGCCACCCACTATCACCGCACAAGCAGATTTTGTAGGGTTGAGTTAAGCCCAACCCAAAACTTTAAAAAGTTATCAGAGTCGCTCATAGATCCATTGGGTCGTCTGCGATCAGATTTCCACTATTGGGCCACCTGCCATCGCCATACAAACCGGTTTTGTATGGCTGAGTCAGGTTAGGTCCAACACAAAAATCTAAGAGATTGGATTCAATTTAGTATCAAATCGAAATACAACTCACATGTATCGTAGGATGCTAATAACCATGTCTATAATAAGTCTTATAGTATTGTGAAGAACATACATACCAAATATAAAGAAGGCAGCAATCCAACCACCAGTTTTTGAAAGATCAGCAATGGATTTGCCATGAATATTAACTGGTGTAGAACCTCTTGTGTATCCACGCCCTAAAGCCATTCTTCTATCTTCTGACTCAATGAAGTAAATTCCAAGCTTCTTTCTGCTCATTGAAGTGCATGGTGTCCTCTGTTGAGGAGGATCTTCTGGTGACTTAATCTCACAACTATCCATTCAATAGCTCTAAGCTTCTAACACACAAAAAAGTTCAACTTTACACAAAAAATATCATGTAAAGACTCATATATCTAAAGTAATAAAATAGTAGCACAAAGAACATGCAAATTAAGGCTCATAGATCTAGTTCCATCATTTCTTTGTTTCTCACCTACTTATGGATGCATCTAATGATAAGAAATTTGTATATGAGAGTGAATGTAGCTATTTATTTTTTTTGACTGAAGATAGTGAATGTAGCTAGGACTATACATACACATTTAATATATGATGATAATATAAGTTTCATGCCTTTATTGTTTTCACTTTCAATTTTTGATATTAATTTATGATTGAATGTTAGAGTAAATATTTACTTACCTCACTTGGTACATTAAATAAAATACAGTCTAAAAAAATGAGTTTATAATCAGAGATATCTTTCATGCTCATGCTACAAGTTTTGTGTATGCTTTCACTAATCTTGTCCTTATTTAAAAAGTGTCTTGGTAAATAAATTAGTATAGATATTCATCAGAAACTTACTACTATTAATCTCAATTATCATGTAATGTAAGAAATTTTTTATTTTGGTATTAAATTAACCATTTGGTTCCTATGAAAGTATATTTTAATAATATAAAGTTCGGCCACAAACTAAGTAAAATGTGATAAAAAATCGTTTCATACAAAATTTGAACCGAGTTAATAATGTAATATAAGAATTTTTTGTTTACCACAATAGTAAGCAAGTACTCTAGTACAGAGTATGGTAGTATGTATAGAGCAAAGAAAGGGACCATATTAAAGGAAGGTTCAACCAACACGTGAAGATCTAAGGAAACTGGTATTGTTCAATAAATGTTACTAGTACAAAGTAAACAAAATGTAGTATAAATGGAAGCGATTGATTATGACTACATTTATTGGAGCCTCCTATGGAAGATGAAACCATTGTTATCAATCATTAATTGGTCCTTTATTTTCATTGATTATTATGTCAATGACTTACTAGCTCCCAACCAAACTTCTTTTTGGTTGATTCAGCATGAAATTAACAATATTGTATTGGATTTTATGCATATTTGATATCACATTGAATATAATGAGTATGTTATAAATTAAGGTAAATATATACTATTTATGAGTTACGGTGATACATAGTAATTTTATAGAAGTTACTACATAGTTTAGTTTTTGAAAAATTCAATGTAGTCGCCGTGATTTTGACATAACCATCATGATAATAAATATAGGCTTCATAATTTTCCATCTCAATTATTCACTTTCAACCTTTCAGGTTTTTTATTTTGTTTTAAGGTCACTTTATGTGCCCTTATGACACATATCTAGATTTTTTTTTTGACGCCACATATCTAGGTTTTTATGATAGAAAAATATTAACATTTAATAATATAACAAATTTAATATTTAATTTTGTTAAAAAAATTTAATTTATGTTATCATTTGGACCATCATATATGGTTTATAATTTATGTTTTTAGTCCCAAAATAAAAAATGTGAGAATTTTCTTTTCTTTTTTTGAATAAAAAAACGTGAGAAAATGGAAGTATAATTTTCTGCTTTTAGTCTTTGTATTTTTGTATTTGTTGTTAATTACTTCAATTTGTAAACATACATCTTTTTATTTGTTTTAGTCTTGCAAAAAAAATAAAATAAAGTTTAGTAAAAAAAATAAAATAAAGTGTATTGTCAGATGACCGATTATCCCAAAAGCTTAAGCTGTTAGGAAAGGCCACATCAATGGTTTTATATTATTTCTAACACGCCCCCTCACGCAAGAGCCCATTGGGCTTGAAGCGTGGATAATGCATAGGCCCACCTACCATATGCTTAAAATTCCACTTTTTGATTAGAAAGTGAGGGGAGCGGGAATCAAACTCTTGACTTTCAGGTTATAGAGGCTCTGATACCATGTCAGATGACCGATTATCCCAAAAACTTAAGCTGTTAGGAAAGGCCACATCAATAGTTTTATATTATTTCTAACATGTATATTATATTATACTTATACACTATGGCCACACAAATGGCACCAATAGTACCATTAGGATCGATGGATGCTTTGCTAGTGCATCCAATTGGGTGCCCACACTAAAATTTTAACAGTACTTTTGAGAGAATTATTTTTTGAACAACAAATATCATTGAGAAACAACAATCACCACATTTAGCATATAAGACATGCCAAGGTGAGAAAATATATACAAGACCTAGCACTACAAAAGGAAAATTTGAATGTGAGTATGAAGAGTTATGTCTATATTATATTATGCTCCTACCGTCCCTTTTTATAAGACTCCGTTTGACAAAATTGTACTATTCACTAATAATATTTTGACCGTATTTTTTTAATAATATATAGATGTAAATATTAGCATATAAGATTTGTTTGATTTATTTTGATGAGTACTTTCAAAATATCAAGTTTTTATAAT
The DNA here is from genome assembly GCA_951804385.1 of Trifolium dubium. Taxonomy (NCBI): domain Eukaryota; kingdom Viridiplantae; phylum Streptophyta; class Magnoliopsida; order Fabales; family Fabaceae; genus Trifolium; species Trifolium dubium. Next base: position 548,293 of record OX638065.1, read on the forward strand.
TTTTACTACTAGATAATTGAAGATATTTGTGATCAAAATTATGCATTAGCGTACGTTCAGTGGTCAAACGGGTCTTATATTTAGGGACGGAGGGAGTATTATTTACTATTAAGATTTATATTTTTTTAAATAATACCAATGATATGATTAAATTATAATTAAATCACACTTCATTCCTTTAAAAATAGATTTTATAGCTTATTTATTAATTACTCTTCCTATTGGGGGGATGGGTAGCTCAACTAGTTAAGCTGATCAGTTGAGCTAAGGGTTAAGGAGCTAGTGGAGGTCCATGGTTCAAATTCTGACAAAGAAAATTATAATATATTATTTACTAACAAACTAACATTGCCTATAAAAAAAAATTACTCTTCCTGTTTCAAAACTATATTCTTTTTGGATTTAGACACAAAGGTTAAGAAAAAAATGGATTTTGATATTAATAGACTGATTTGTCCCTCATTATTTTAATTTTTTATTCACAAACATTACTAAAGCTACAAACAACTTTAAAATGTAAGCATGCATTATTAAAATTACAAGCAACTTCAAAGATAAAATGAAAGACTATATATGAAAGACTATATATAATTGTTTTTTGATTTCATAAAAAATTATTATTTTGAGACAAAAGAAAAATCCTAAAAGGAGAGTCTTTATAAGATAGCTTAAGTAGTAAGAGTTAAATGACATGAGTTGAGTAGAGGAGGTTCAGGGTTCAAATTATGGTGGAACAATTTATCATTCTGTTGTAGAAAAAAAAACCCTAAAAAGACTATAATTCCGGGACAAAGGGAGTATGCATTAAAAAGAGAAATAACTCATCTCTATTATCATTCTCTTTTTTTCTCAATGAAATTTTAACTAGTTCACCCTATGCACTAGTTAAGAGCATAAATTTAGAAATATTTTCTTGAAAGTTGTGTAGTCAAACACTTATAACTCAACTTATTTTGTCAAAAAAAAAAGAGTCAAAATTTTGATTTTTTCAACGTATATTTTTTTTCTGTTTCTTTTTTTAGTTTTTTAACGTGCACCTCATGCACTAGTTAGCAAGACTCTCCTTATATTTACCGCACACAAATAATAGAGAACAAATACTTGCATCAAGAGGAATATTAACAACACTTTTTTAAAAATTAAAAAAAATTATTTTTAATACATTTTTTTCTGATATGTTTTAACTATTGAAAAGTTATGCATAATCCTTTAAACTCATTTCAAAAGGCTATAGCATCGGATTTGGATGTTAACAAACCAAAGTATCAGATGTAAATGGTGCATGTTGATTGTCATAGAACGCTTTATCATATTTGATTTTTTTAATATTTTTTTTAATTGGTTAAAATTCATATTGGTCTCACTATTTTTATATAGACTTATTTTTAAAGTGAGAAATTCACATAAATCTCGATCAATTAAAAGAAAAATATTAGAGTGTATTCAAAAGAATAATACTAGCACTCCTCTTATATATGATTTTCTTCAACAACAAAGGGTTGTAGTAACTTGTACTCCCTCCGTCTCTTTTTATAAGATCCCGTTTGACAAAATTACACTATTCACTTATAATGTTTTGATCGTAATTTTTTAATAATACATAGATGTAAATATTAGTATATAAGATCTTGTTTGATTTGTTTTAATGAATACTTTCCAAATATCAATTTTTTATGATTTTTACTATTATATAATTAAAAATATTTGTGATTAAAATTATGCATTGACGTACGTGCAGTGGTCAAACAAGATCTTATATTTAGAGATCGACAAAGGGAGTATTAGATATCGTCTCGGTCTATCTAATTAATTACTACCGGTTGACAATTTTCATGATTGCAGAAGATTATCAATATAGTGTATAGTATTTGGGAGGCTTAATTATATATTTGGTCCCAAACGTTTATTTTAGGTTTCAATTTAGTCCCAAACGTTTTAAAAGTTTCAAATAAGTCTCAAACGTTTAGACCGTTTTCATTAGTTAGTCCCCTTCGTTAATTTTTTTTTAACGCCGTTTAATTAAGCTAGGTGGCGAAACGGGATTGGCTTAGTGAATGGCTTCTTCTTCTTCTTCTTAATTAGGTTGAATAACAAACAGAAAAAATATCAAATTGGGGAAGAACACAAATTGGGGAGAATTATTATTTACACCAGATTGTCTGACAAATTAAAGTTAAATAAAAACAAAGTTAAATATCAACATAAAGAAAATAAGTACATACAAAATGAGTGAAATTTAATGATATACATTGCTTGCCATTGATTAATGTATGCAGTATCTTTTGCAATCTTCTTCTTAATCTTAGTCAGTATGCTTTCTTCATTTGTGTTATTCAACCTAATTTGTGTTCTTCCCCAGAGATGTTTGTGGTTGATAGTGTAGGCTTAGCCTTAGTCTGGTGATGTTGCTTTGAAATGAAAACCAACCCCTTAATTTATTATTCGGAATTCTAATTTTGGTCTTGAAAAATTGTGTTTGGAATTGAAATCAAAATCACACCCTTATTATGTTATTTGGAAATCTAATTTTGGTCTTATTTTGCTGGGGGAAGAACGAAGACAAAGAGATGAAGATAGTGAATTTTTAAAAAAGGATAAATAAGCCAATCTAGATTCGCCACCTGGATTAATTAAACGGTGTTAAAAAAAATTAACAGAGGGGACTAACTAATGAAAACGGTCTAAACGTTTAGGACTTATTTGAAACTTTTAAAACGTTTGGGATCAAATTGAAACCTAAAATAAACGTTTGTGACCAAATGTATAATTAAGCCTATTTGGGATAATGGGCCCTTCTAGTCCAAACTCCAGAATTTTGGATGAATTCGGATATTAAATTATTCCGATATAGTGTATATTATTTGAAAATTTCTCTTTTGCTTCCCTATTTTTTTATAACTCTCCTAAAACTCCAAAATACCCTTGAATTTGGGCTAAAAATTTATATCGGGATCCATAACACGAAACGGGTTTCGGGATGTGTGTCCCGAATCATAGATGCTTTGTATCAGAACACGCATCAATTAGCCTCCCATGACCGCGCCTATATTTCGTGAGATAGATCCCGAAATACATTTCGGGACGTATAACCCGAAATGATCTATTTAAATAATGGAACCAACATAAAACCCCTCACTCGCTTTAATGATAAAATATTTTACATCAAAATGATGATTTCTCATTCCACCCCCAACACTCTCTTTCTCCCCCCCCCTAAATAAAAGTTTTTACCCTTGTACAAAAATCATTTTGGGGGGAAAAAATAGAGTTGGGGGTGGGATGAGAAATCATCATTTTGTTGGGGGTGGGATGAGTAGCAACTTGTGACGTATTCTTCTTAGCCTCTTGTAGCTATGAGGAAGTACAATCAAAAGAGGAAAAACAAACACATTAGCTATGAGTCAGCAAAGAGATTTAAAATCAAATATCAACCAGAGTAAGTTTAACCACAAAAAGTTATTAGCTATGAGTCAACTTTAGGTGTTAACGTTTAGTGTTCATTGCACATAATCAGTAGCAATAATTAAAAGAGGAAAAATACATATTATCTATATACGAGCAAACAACAAACAAGTTTAGATTCACATTAGATGAGAAGTGAAATTGAATAGTATAGCATATCCAAATAAATGAAGATATAGTAATTGATAAAATTAAACAAAAAAACCATTAAGTTATTATTAATAATGAATACTAGTAGTAGTAACAACAATCATCATCATCATCATCATCATCATCATCATCATCATTTATTTAGTACTAGTAAGAAAGTCATTATCAAATAAATTCAATTTGATGTGTGACTAATTAGTACTACACTACTATTAGAAGTTATAAAATCATAATTCACCTTAAAAAAAAAAAAACACTTGTCTCTCTCACACACACATACTTACTATCACACACTTAATCTCTCTCTCTCTCTCTCTCTCTCTCTCTCTCTCTCACACACACACACGTGTTGTATTAAAACCCTAAACCCTAACATAGAGAAAGAAAGAAAAAGAGAAAGAGAAGACAACAGACGAGAAGAAATGAACAAGATCAGAACTACATTTACCCTAATACTCATACCTTCTCTGAAGGGATTATGATGGTCCTGGCTCCCAGAGCAGTTCTGTTGCCCAAGATGGATGCTTTGAGCCACTCCTCAGGCGACCCAAAATACCAACTAAATAAATTTAGCTTGCAGATGTTGTTGTATGGTGTATGCGACGATGCAATAAAATGTCGAATGTTTGCAATAACCCTGGACTCATATGGGTTGTGGTTTTTCAGTCTCCTAGAAGGATCCATAAACTTTTTTCAGAATTTAGCAGATGTTTTCATGAATGATTTTGCTCTCAAAAGAACCGGGAGAAAGACTCGATGGCCCGAGGAGCAAGTTAGGCAGTATGAGAATGAGTCTTTGATGGATTATTTATGAGGTTAATGAATCATTGATGGTTAATAGGGAAACAAAGTTCGAATTCGACGATGTGTTGTATTTTATTGATGAGGGACTCGATAATGGTCCATTTAAGAGGGAAATTTGGTCAAATCCACCCAAAAACTTATACCAACTGTGGAAAAAAGCTAATGATTTTGAACAACAGAAGAAGCTCAAAAAGAGCTATGAAGAGGAGGAAGATGGTGAGAGCGGCGATGATACGGATGATGTGGATTATGTTGAAGAGAAGAAAGTGGTTGACAGGCTAGACTTGCATCCATTCTCGGATGCTATAATGGAGGAAGCCTTACCTGATGGACCTCATGAATTCTTGCCAAAAACATTCTATAAATACACCGGATACACCGATCCTGAATTTCATGTTGATGCTTACCGTTCATACATTTTGCTCCATGGAGTCTCTAATGCAACAAAGTGCAAATTGTTTCCAATAACCCTCGACATTCATGCACTCACATGGTTCCAAGTCCTTCCCAAAAATTCAATTCATAGTTTTCAGGATCTCATCAACTTCTTCGTGAGAGATTTTAGTTTGAGCCGACCGTTTTCCACTCAGTGAGTGAGACCCAAGAGGACCAAGATCACAAAGAAACAGGTATATGGGGTTTATCTTTATCTTTTCATCTTTAATTTATCTTTATCTCTTTCAGATTAATTAAATATATAATAATATGATGATATGATGTTATGTGATGACTGATGATGATGACTATTCTTATTTTATTTGTGTCTAGAATCTGATGCCTTATTTTTATCTTTTAATTAATTTTAGATCAAACATCTTTATCTTTTAATAACTATGACCAACTAGTAAGTAACTAGTGTTTACACATATTTTTAGCATCATCCAACCTTATAAAATTGAACACTTTCTTTTAAAATTTAGTTTTTTTTTCTCTCATTGATTTGTGTGTCAAATTTAGGTTGAGAGGCTAGACTTGCATCCATTCTCGGATGCTATAATGGAGGAAGCCTTACCTGAAGGAGCTCATGAATTCTTGCTAAAAACATTCTATAAATACACCGAATACACCGATCCTGAATTTCACGTTGATGCTTACCGTTCATACATGTTGCCCCATGGAGCCTCTGATGCAACAAAGTGCAAATTGTTTCCAATAACCCTTGACATTCATGCACTCACATGGTGTTGCGGGATTTTTGAGACATTCCCCACTACAGTTTTATTTTTTCATTTCCAAAGGAGGGGAAAAATTGAAAACCTTTTAAAAGAAGAGATTCTAAGGTACGGGGGTTAGTTGCACTTGAGGAAGGTATTAGCACCTCAAGCGCCCATGGTACTCCATGGTAACCTCTTATATGTTTTTGTGCTTTTTTTTTTATATACATGCTTTAAGAATGGGGAAAAAAGTTGTATAGAAGAAAGAAAAGAAAGTGGGTAAAAGTTAAGAAAATTTTATTTCATAAAGTAAATAAAAGAAAAGAAGTGTAAATGTTTTTCTTTGTAAATAAAGATTTTTTTGAGAGTAATGTTTTTATTGTAATGTAGAGGGAATGTTTAAAAGAAAAGAAATAGTAAGAAAGTGCAAATGTTGTTATGTAAAAAAGAAAAGAAGTTATTGTTGTTTGAAAAAGAATTCGTTTTTTGTGTGTTTGAAAGAAAAGAAGATTGTAAAGAAAAGAAGATTTTGTTGTCAAAAAAAGAATTAAGAAAAGATGTTATATATAAAAAAAGTTATGATAAAAGCATGTTAAAATGATTGAAGTTACGTTGAGATTAAGGTGAACTTGCGTTTGTTTTTTAAAAGGATCGCACGTTTGTTTTGAAAAGGTTTTTCGTTAAAAAAAAGTCTCGTAATTAATTTGAAATTTAACTACGAGTCCTCTCCTTTGGAAATGAATTTTTTTTGGCGTTGTGTGTGATGTGTGAGCTAGGAAAGCAATAAAAGCGATAAATGAAGTCCTACGCTATTACAACCCAATTGAATAATTAATTTACAACCATATCGAATTAAAATGAATAAATAATAATAATAATAATAATAATAGTTAGCAATAGATAAGTAAATAAATAAATAGCAATGCATAAAATAAAATGCAAATGCGAAAAATAAATATGGCAATGAATATGTACACAAACAATTAAGAAGAGAAAATCATAGCAAAATATTATATTCTACTTAAAGGTGAAGTGTGTGAAAAAAGTACAAGAGGCAAAAACATGATAATGGAAATTTTTAGAGTCATTCATAGTAACAAACAAATCAAACTAAAACACAAGCAAAAAAGTGATTTTATTTAGCAAAAGAAATTTTTATGTTTTATTTTTATTTTAGAATGAATTTAGACCAAAAAAGGTCCTTCACTATTAATGCTAATGTTAGAGCTCAATGATTTTATAAAGTAAAATATTGTCTCTAACATGCATTTTTTAATGATGCAATGTCCTATCCTAAATGCAATGCATGTATGCATGTAGAAGAATGTAAAATGAAGTTGTAATGTGAAATTGTAGTGTGATGTAAGAATTTGTAAAAAATGTTATGTAAAAATGCAAGAAGTGTAGATTGTGATGTAGTAAAAAAAATGTAGTGATTTTTAAATGCATGTATGCATGAAAATGTGTAGTGAACATGAGATATAAAATGTAATGTGATGTAGAAACTTTGTAAAAAGGTTATGTGACTAAAAAATGCATAATGTGATGTAGTGCAAAAATGTAAGATTTTAAATGCATGTATGCATGAAATTAATGATAAAATTTCTTTGGTAAAACATGTTATATGCTTTCATAAAAAAAAAAGGGAATTAAATAAAGACATAATCATATTAATCAATCATCACATAAAAGGAATTCAAAAATTGCATATTTAAATTTTTTAGTATTTATATTATTTGGCATACCAAATAACTAAAGAAAAAAGATCATGGCAAACAAACTAACATTTTTATTTTTTGACATCAAAATGGTTAGAAAGAATTTTTTTTTAAATTTTTAGGATTAACACTTTAACTCAATGACAAAGCATCTAAACTTATAAACACAAGTGCATGTAAACATCTTTAAATGATAACAATGAATACTAAGACTAATAAAGCAAAGTAGGAAAAGAAATAAAACAAACAACATGTAATAAGCAGAAAAAGGGAGGAACTGGGCTTTTTTTGTTAAGCCCATTCACAAATCTGAGTCCAGGGGGGGTGCGCGCAGCAACCCAGGGGCGCGCGCGCAGCAATTCAGAGTGAGGGACAAATTGGGGCTTCAGTGTTAAGCCCAGGATCATTTTAGAAAGAGAGCCGGGTCGGGCCGGACCCAGCCCACAACCCGGTTCAGTAACCAGTTGGGGGTGCGCTGAGAAAGGGTTAGGGGGGTGCGCGGAGTAAAAATGAATGATGGGTTATTATATGTGATTTTTCCCTTTTTGGTTATAAATTTTTTTTCAGATTTTCTTTCTTCTTCTCTCAGACTCCTTTCCTTCTCTCTGGCTCTCTCTCTGTCTTTTTTTTCTCAAAAAAACAAGTTAGGGTTCATGGAACCCCAAACCGCCGCCGCCGCTAGAAACCTTAGAACCCAACGTCCCTAACACAAACCCCCCCTCAAAAACATCTTCTAATCGCGATTAAGAACTCAGAAACATCAAACAAACAACAGAAACTCCGGATCGAAAGTTTCAGATCCGAACCCTAAAGAAGAATTTTTTCGGTTTTTTTTTTCAAATAAAGATGCATGTTTCAAGTATTTTTGAAATGAAGAAAAAAGAAAAGGTTACCGATCCCGCAGTGAATCTTGAAGTAAGTCTTGTTCTCCCCTTTCTCTGTTCTTGCTTCTCGGTTTCTGACTTCCTTTCTCCGTTTTTTGTTTCGGCCTCCTTTGAAACTCCTCCTCTAACCCTTTTCCTTTTGATTTCGTGCAAGGCGTATATCGTGAAATGGAGGCTGAGAGGAAATCGATTCTTCACAGTGTGTGAAGAAATCGATTTAGGGTTAGGGTTAGTTTTTTTGATTTTTTAAGGTTATGTAATGGTTCTGGATTTTTGTTCTTTCGGCCGTTTTCAATTTTTTTTCTGTTGGTGTTCTGTTTCGTTTTATTTGGGGGGTGATAGGTTAAAGGAGGAGGATTGTTGAAGGTTTGAATGTATTTGGAGAAGTTGAAATATGATCAAGAGGATGATGTTGTTCTGTGATTTTTCGCCCCCCCTGTTCTGTGAAATGTGATCTGTTAAGTAGATGAAATTTTAGGGTTTTTTAGGATAAAAGAAGGGAAATGCAGAATGGTTTTATTGAACCAGTTCTTTGGGTTTTGAAAATTGTAATTGGAATGGCAAAGAGACAAAACTGTCATTGTTGTTGTTCTGTAATTGTTCAGAAATTGGCATTGGATCCCTTTGTTTCAAAATTGCCTCTGTATTCTTTTGTTTCTTTTTTCATGTTGTGTTTTTTTCTTTTGTTAAAAGCAGTGACCGAAAAAAAAAGAGAAAAGGAATTAAAAAGAAACTGTTTTTTTGTTTTTTTGAGTAATAATAATAATTATATTATAACAGTAATAATAGTAATAATAATAATAGCAATAATAAGAATAATGATAATAAGATAGTAATGATAGTGATAAATAATAATTGTGGTAATAACAATAAAAGTGATAAAAGAAAAAAAAGAAATATGATGATAAAAAGAATGTTGAAAAAGGTGAGTAATAATAAATATAAATTTTTTTATAATAAGGGTAATGATAAAAAGTGTTTTTTTAGTAAAAATAGTAATATGATAATTTAAAAAACAATGATAACAAGTAAAAAAATAAAGTAAATAGACGGAGATACAACCGATGCGAAAGTATTTTTCAAACGATGGATATTTTTGGTATTTTATAACGAAAAAAGTGGACAATGGATTTTAGGTCCAAAATTGGGGTACAACAGCTGCCCCTATTTAAGTTTCTTCACCCGGAGAGATGAAGATTGAAATCTTTGTCTAGACGGGATTGAAGATACTTAAATATAAAACGTGCACCATTTTTAGACCTAAAATCCTCAAACAATGCTTATGATGCAAATATGAATGCATGAAATGCAGATGATGAGTTTTTTTAATTTTATATGAATGTTGTAAAAGACAGACAAAGGAAGAAGACATAGTTAGGACTCCACAGGGGAAGAACATAACATGACCGAACTGGGAAAAAACAAGATGTGCCCCAAGTCCATTGGAAGAACGAACTCCACTGGGGAATAAAGTAAAACACTGGGGAAAATATTACTTATTATTTTGTGATTGACAGTAATGTGAGAATAACATTGTCTACCGTCTTACAAAGAGACATATTGCAATAAAAGACAACGTTTATAGAAAACAAGAGCATCGTCCACCGCCTTACGAAGAGACAGCTTGCAGATAAAAGACAACGTTTATAGAGAATAAAAGAATTGTCCACCGCCTGACAAGGACGGATTGCAGATAAAAGACAATTTCTACAAGAAAAACAGGAACATTGTCCACCGCCTTGCAAAGTGACGGCTTGCAGATAAAAGGTTTACTGAGAACAAGAGAAACAGGAACATTGTCCACCGCCTTGCAAAGGGACGGCTTGCAGATAAAAGACAACGTTTACTGAGAACAAGAGCATCGCCCACCGCCTTATGAAAAGACAGCTTGCAGATAAAAGACGACCTCTATAAGGAACAAGAACATTGTCCACCGCCTTGCAAAGAGACGGATTGCATAAAGAAGACAAATTCCACATTACCTACCATCATACAAATGACAGCGAGTCAAGGTAAATTAAAGAGAGACATGGTATTATCTGCTATCCAATGAAGTGATAACGTGTCAAGATAAAGGAACCAAATATTACTTACTATCACGCAAACGATAGTGTGTCAAAGTAATATGAAAAGATGAAACATTATCTACTGTCAACAAAATGACAGCAAGTCAAGATAATGAAACAAAAAGAATTATCTCCTACCATGTGAACGGCAGGGTGCCAAGACAATCCGAAAAGATAGACATCATCTACTATCCAATAAAGCGATAGCAAGTCAAGACAATGACTAAATATTACTTACTATCATGCAACGATAGTGTGTCAAAGTAATATGAAAAGATGAAACATTATCTACTGTCAACAAAATGACAGCAAGTCAAGATAATGAAACAAAAAGAATTATCTCCTACCATGTGAACGGCAGGGTGCCAAGACAATCCGAAAAGATAGACATCATCTACTATCCAATAAAGCGATAGCAAGTCAAGATAATGACTAAATATTACTTACTATCATGCAAACGATAGTGTGTCAAAGTAATATGACTCCATTTAAAGGAGGTGATTCTACTGGGTACTTCAAAAGTAACTCAAGTAGGCTGATTTGTAAAAGTGTATGTATTTGTAGAGAGAAAAGATTTGTATGATATTTTGTGTAAAGGATTGATAGGATTCATTGGGGATAAAACCACCTGAGGAATTGTAAAGTGTATCTGGTAAAACACAAGCTTCTTGTAAGGATAACTTGTCACTGTTGCTTTGAATTGGTGTCCAATCTGGGAACAAACCGGAGGGAAACTGTGAAACAAGACTTTATGTCCAATTGAAGAATAAATTCAAATGAGAATTTTCCTTTTGTTGTAGGAAAAACTGAAACAACCATCTTCCACAAGAGAGGAGTCTAGTGGGGAATTTCGAAACAAGAGAGGTGTACACTTATCTGCCTAAGCTGACACTCTAATTGGAGAGAACAACATGCCTATCCCGACTCTATTTTGTAGACACAGACAAGACAAAATAAGACAGAAGTTTGTAAAATGATGTAGTAATGTATAAATGATGTAAATGTTTATGACACATGTAAATGCTATATTTGAATATATGAAAGTATGTATGAATGTTTGTATGTTATGAATGTATGTGTATATGTATGTATGTGGAACATCTTTTGATGGACAGACAAAGTGACCAAACCGGAAACACAAGCCAACGCCGCATCACTGCTCAGGATATCTCAACAATATGTAAATGTCACTGTAAATACAGTAAGAGAACTCTTCTTGGGGAAGGAACAAATTCTCTGGGGAAACGACCGTTTTAACCGAACGATCTGTACATAAACTTGATTGTACTCAAAACAACTTTGTCAACTTTCATTGGGGATGTACCCTTTTCTAGGAAGAAGATTGTTTACATTCTCTTAGAGAAAACATGTTTGTTGTTGATGAAAAACTTGAGAAAATGGAGACGAGTTGCCCCTTGCTCTGGATCCTTGCTTCAGTCTAAAGATCCTTGAAAGAATCGCTCGAAGAGCGTGACTGGTTGACCTTTTACATACAGTGTACCTTTTCAGGAATATATGATCTTGATACAGTATGCCCCAAGTGCTTGAAGCCTTGATTAGCAGAACATTCAACTTGTTTGCCCCTGATTGGCAGAATTCATATGTAACTTGCACCTGGATAGGAGCGTCTCAAGTCAGCTTTGCCCCTGATCCGACCATAACTCAAATTTCTTTGATGTCAAGTATTAATTTGTAAGTAAAATTATTTCTTTTGAAAAGTATTTTTGATAAAATGCATATGTATGTTTTTTGAAATTGAATATTTTTGTGGTGGAAGCACATATGGTGTGTACAAAGTTAATTTGTGATTACTCAACAAACAGGATGAGTCAGCTTAACAATAAATTTGTCGAATATGCTTTCACAGTGAACCTAGTTTCAATTAGGTCTTTTGTATGTTGTAACGTGGCTAGGCTCACGGTTTTCAAAAAAATTGTTAGGCTCAAATTTTTTTGGTCCCACCCGTTCTTCTTGATGTCCTTCATTCCTAAATTCAATTAATTCAACTGATGCACTCGGTCGACAAGAGAATCTTTTTAGAAATGATGATTGAGGTTGACACTTTTGTCGAAGCTTTATTGATGTTCTTTTTGTTGAATAGACGTTGATGAGATTTCTTGAAGTGACAATCACTTTTGTTTGGAAATTGTTCCTATTTTTGAATCACTATTTATTTTGTATGAACTAGCTCTTTTCGAACTTTGAATTTGTGGTCCATCACAGTGCCCCTCTTTTGTGTGGGCTCTTTTTTGCATTCACTCTTTTTTTTTGTACTCTCCTTTTTTAGTAATCACTCTGTTTTTTTTTGTATAACCTTTGTAAGATGAAAATTGTGACTGTCGTACGAATTGTTGTGAGTCTCATCGCTTGACAGCTTCCTTTATCTGAGAAAAGCGTTGTGATTAAACCTCCAATTTGGTATGACCAGATGAATGGATTCTCTTGTATCAGGATGCATCATCAAATTGAAATACTACCCTGCCCCAGGTTATGATTAAGGGTTCAGAAAAAAGAAAGAAACACCAACTTCAGGCTCAAAGGGGCTGATTACGGATTATCTCCTTATATCTCCACTGTTTGGGAAGAGAAACAATGCCTTACATCGTCAACTAGGTTTTTCACCATTGAAAAGCATATATTAGCAAAAATTAGTTATTTATATTCATCATCCTCGTCCCAAGTTTGTAAGTAATAAAACTAGAGAAAAGAGTGAATACGAATGGATGGATTCAAGAAACATGCATGTTTATTATATTAAAAGTACTTGCCAAAAGACATAATGTTAAAAGCAAACAAATGCTTGACAAGAAAGAAATAAAAGCCTAGTGATCATGGGGATGAACTTCCTTGTATTATTGACTTTAACTGGATAAGAGAGAGTAGTAGAACCATCAACTACCAAAATGCAACAAATCACTCCATGTAGAACAGAGCTGGGTCTATATCCTCGAAAGAAAATTTGTTATCTTCGATCAACCTTTGAACTTCACCCTTCAAAGTCAAACAATATTCAATACTGTGGCCAGGTGCCCCTTGATGAAAAGCACAAGACAATTCGGGTTTATACCACCATGGTAATTTTGCAGGTACCTTAGGTGGCATCCTAGTCTGAATCAGATTCCTCTCAAGCAAAATAGGAAGTAGGTCTGCATACAACATAGGGATCGGTTCAAACTTAGGCTCTCTCTTTGGAGTAGTATCAGTAGCAGGAGTTATAACAGCAACATGTTGTTGTTTGTTCTTCTTTAGCTTCCCATTAACCACCATACTCACTTCTTGTTGTCTCTTTGTATCAAAACCCGACCCAAACTCTCTTGCACTTCTGGAAGAAGCAGTCTCTCTTGTCAAACGTCCTTCTCGGAGAGCTTCCTCAATGCGCACACCTATGTCTACCATGTCAGCAAAATCACGAAGCGCACTGGAAACCATTTTGTCATAGTAGAATGCATCAAGAGTTTTCAAGAAAATTTTAGCCATCTCCTTTTCCTCAAGAGGTGGGCTAATCTGGGCTGCAACCCCTCTCCATCTATGGGCATATTCCTTGAAAGATTCCTTGTTTTTCTGAGTCATGGCTCGAAGCTGATCACTATCCGGTGCCAAATCAGCATTGTACTTGTATTGCTGCACAAACGCTTGACATAAATCAAAAAAGGACTTGATCTTCGAACCACCTAAGCTCATGTACCACTTGAGAGCTGCACCAGTCAAACTGTCTTGGAAGCAATGGATAAGCAATTCATCATCTTTTGTCAGAGCATACATCTTTCTAGTATACATCACAAGATGCATCTGAGGGCAAGAATTCCCCTTATATTTTTCAAACTCGGGCACTTTGAACTTCGGCGGAAACTTGACATTCGGCACTAGACAGAGCTCATGCGCACTCTTTCCAAACAAGTCTTTTCCGCAGAGAGTACGAATTTCACGTTGTATCTCATCAAATTGATTCTTAATTTCCTCATTGTGACCAAAAGATACCACGCTTTCAGCTGGATTAGCATGGTAAACAGGTTCTGTCTCGAACTGCCTTACATTCATAGTGAGAGGTGCAACAGTCATCTCAGGAGACGGAATAGACACTACCATTTGAGGAACAAAAGTCATCCCAGGAGGTGGAACAGATGCCATCACCTGCGGAGCAGTAGTAACATAGAACTGAGTGTTGAAATCATTAAGCTGAGAATTCTCGCCAAAATTGGCGGGCACACCCCATGAGAAATGCATTGGTGCAGTGGACATTGGCTGACTGACGAAGACCGATGGAGCTGAGACTGGGATGTTTCCTGGGACAGAGACATTCAGACCCTGTGTTGGAGGAGGCGGAGGAGGGGGAGCCCTCACCGCAGTCAAAGATTCAAACATAGCCGTCAATTGGGCTACATTAGCTTGAAGAGAAGTGACCTGTTCTTGTAGCTGCTGGTTCTCTTGCTCAAGACCTTCCATTCTTTTCTTTTGTTGGCGCAAGTGTTGTACTGGCGAGTTGACTATTGACAAGAGCGTCAGACCACTGAGAGAAAGATGAAACTCAGACTTTTTGTAGAAGACCATGAATGCACAATGATGCATGAGAAAGAGAGTTTTGTTTTGTTTTTTGATTTTCAAAGGACTCTAGGGTATCAATCATAACAAACCTTCCTTTTTTTGTTAATGATCAAAAGAAAATTTTTTTCTTTTCAAAGCAACCTTATCTTTTTTTTGAAGGTCCATGATGATTGTGAAGTTTATAAAGAAGTTCCTCTAAGTCCCTTTTTTTTGGTATAATCCTCTAAGTCCTTTAAAAATTAATGGAAATTTTTTTCATGGATGAATGGATGCGTGAATGTATGGATGCAACAATCACAAACATAGGAAAACATGGTTGGTTGAGACATCATGATGTTGGAGTCAAAGGTAAGAACCATCCACATTGTATGAACTATTGGTTTTTCTTCTCTTTGTAACACGGGTTCTACAAAGTTCCCAACGTCATCAACTTTCCTTCTTGAATACCAATGTCCACGACTTAACTCACGGCCAAATGAAATATCCAAGGGAAAGTCTCGATTGAGCGTGGTATCACGGAGTCAACTATTCCAAGACTTTTACTCTCGGCTTTAGCTATCGCACCACATCCTAAAAAAGGCCAAGATGGGTTAAAGGTGACTAGGTCCACAATATTAACAGATACATGTCATAGCAACAATCTACGTGAACCTCGCGTCGAAATGAATACTACAACATGATCCTCCATTGTGCGTGGTTACATCACATGTGGATATGTGCGGAGTTTTGCCTTCCGCCCACTCACTATGATCCTACCACAATCTATCTCAAGGTAACTCAAGCTCGGGTCAAGCTTATCTCACTCAAAAACCCCTCCACAATATATATAAAGCATGTAAACATTTAAAGCACATAGAAACATAGAAAGTTAGGTTCAACCCTCTTAAGGAGAGAATCCCCAGTGAAGTCGCCATTTTTCTGTTGCGGGATTTTTGAGACATTCCCCACTACAGTTTTATTTTTTCATTTCCAAAGGAGGGGAAAAATTGAAAACCTTTTAAAAGAAGAGATTCTAAGGTACGGGGGTTAGTTGCACTTGAGGAAGGTATTAGCACCTCAAGCGCCCATGGTACTCCATGGTAACCTCTTATATGTTTTTGTGCTTTTTTTTTTATATACATGCTTTAAGAATGGGGAAAGAAGTTGTATAGAAGAAAGAAAAGAAAGTGGGTAAAAGTTAAGAAAATTTTATTTCATAAAGTAAATAAAAGAAAAGAAGTGTAAATGTTTTTCTTTGTAAATAAAGATTTTTTTGAGAGTAATGTTTTTATTGTAATGTAGAGGGAATGTTTAAAAGAAAAGAAATAGTAAGAAAGTGCAAATGTTGTTATGTAAAAAAGAAAAGAAGTTATTGTTGTTTGAAAAAGAATTCGTTTTTTGTGTGTTTGAAAGAAAAGAAGATTGTAAAGAAAAGAAGATTTTGTTGTCAAAAAAAGAATTAAGAAAAGATGTTATATATAAAAAAAGTTATGATAAAAGCATGTTAAAATGATTGAAGTTACGTTGAGATTAAGGTGAACTTGCGTTTGTTTTTTAAAAGGATCGCACGTTTGTTTTGAAAAGGTTTTTCGTTAAAAAAAAGTCTCGTAATTAATTTGAAATTTAACTACGAGTCCTCTCCTTTGGAAATGAATTTTTTTTGGCGTTGTGTGTGATGTGTGAGCTAGGAAAGCAATAAAAGCGATAAATGAAGTCCTACGCTATTACAACCCAATTGAATAACTAATTTACAACCATATCGAATTAAAATGAATAAATAATAATAATAATAATAATAATAATAATAGTTAGCAATAGATAAGTAAATAAATAAATAGCAATGCATAAAATAAAATGCAAATGCGAAAAATAAATATGGCAATGAATATGTACACAAACAATTAAGAAGAGAAAATCATAGCAAAATATTATATTCTACTTAAAGGTGAAGTGTGTGAAAAAAGGTACAAGAGGCAAAAACATGATAATGGAAATTTTTAGAGTCATTCATAGTAACAAACAAATCAAACTAAAACACAAGCAAAAAAGTGATTTTATTTAGCAAAAGAAATTTTTATGTTTTATTTTTATTTTAGAATGAATTTAGACCAAAAAAGGTCCTTCACTATTAATGCTAATGTTAGAGCTCAATGATTTTATAAAGTAAAATATTGTCTCTAACATGCATTTTTTAATGATGCAATGTCCTATCCTAAATGCAATGCATGTATGCATGTAGAAGAATGTAAAATGAAGTTGTAATGTGAAATTGTAGTGTGATGTAAGAATTTGTAAAAAATGTTATGTAAAAATGCAAGAAGTGTAGATTGTGATGTAGTAAAAAAAATGTAGTGATTTTTAAATGCATGTATGCATGAAAATGTGTAGTGAACATGAGATATAAAATGTAATGTGATGTAGAAACTTTGTAAAAAGGTTATGTGACTAAAAAATGCATAATGTGATGTAGTGCAAAAATGTAAGATTTTAAATGCATGTATGCATGAAATTAATGATAAAATTTCTTTGGTAAAACATGTTATATGCTTTCATAAAAAAAAAAGGGAATTAAATAAAGACATAATCATATTAATCAATCATCACATAAAAGGAATTCAAAAATTGCATATTTAAATTTTTTAGTATTTATATTATTTGGCATACCAAATAACTAAAGAAAAAAGATCATGGCAAACAAACTAACATTTTTATTTTTTGACATCAAAATGGTTAGAAAGAATTTTTTTTTAAATTTTTAGGATTAACACTTTAACTCAATGACAAAGCATCTAAACTTATAAACACAAGTGCATGTAAACATCTTTAAATGATAACAATGAATACTAAGACTAATAAAGCAAAGTAGGAAAAGAAATAAAACAAACAGCATGTAATAAGCAGAAAAAGGGAGGAACTGGGCTTTTTTTGTTAAGCCCATTCACAAATCTGAGTCCAGGGGGGGTGCGCGCAGCAACCCAGGGGCGCGCGCGCAGCAATTCAGAGTGAGGGACAAATTGGGGCTTCAGTGTTAAGCCCAGGATCATTTTAGAAAGAGAGCCGGGTCGGGCCGGACCCAGCCCACAACCCGGTTCAGTAACCAGTTGGGGGTGCGCTGAGAAAGGGTTAGGGGGGTGCGCGGAGTAAAAATGAATGATGGGTTATTATATGTGATTTTTCCCTTTTTGGTTATAAATTTTTTTTCAGATTTTCTTTCTTCTTCTCTCAGACTCCTTTCCTTCTCTCTGGCTCTCTCTCTGTCTTTTTTTTCTCAAAAAAACAAGTTAGGGTTCATGGAACCCCAAACCGCCGCCGCCGCTAGAAACCTTAGAACCCAACGTCCCTAACACAAACCCCCCCTCAAAAACATCTTCTAATCGCGATTAAGAACTCAGAAACATCAAACAAACAACAGAAACTCCGGATCGAAAGTTTCAGATCCGAACCCTAAAGAAGAATTTTTTCGGTTTTTTTTTTCAAATAAAGATGCATGTTTCAAGTATTTTTGAAATGAAGAAAAAAGAAAAGGTTACCGATCCCGCAGTGAATCTTGAAGTAAGTCTTGTTCTCCCCTTTCTCTGTTCTTGCTTCTCGGTTTCTGACTTCCTTTCTCCGTTTTTTGTTTCGGCCTCCTTTGAAACTCCTCCTCTAACCCTTTTCCTTTTGATTTCGTGCAAGGCGTATATCGTGAAATGGAGGCTGAGAGGAAATCGATTCTTCACAGTGTGTGAAGAAATCGATTTAGGGTTAGGGTTAGTTTTTTTGATTTTTTAAGGTTATGTAATGGTTCTGGATTTTTGTTCTTTCGGCCGTTTTCAATTTTTTTTCTGTTGGTGTTCTGTTTCGTTTTATTTGGGGGGTGATAGGTTAAAGGAGGAGGATTGTTGAAGGTTTGAATGTATTTGGAGAAGTTGAAATATGATCAAGAGGATGATGTTGTTCTGTGATTTTTCGCCCCCCCTGTTCTGTGAAATGTGATCTGTTAAGTAGATGAAATTTTAGGGTTTTTTAGGATAAAAGAAGGGAAATGCAGAATGGTTTTATTGAACCAGTTCTTTGGGTTTTGAAAATTGTAATTGGAATGGCAAAGAGACAAAACTGTCATTGTTGTTGTTCTGTAATTGTTCAGAAATTGGCATTGGATCCCTTTGTTTCAAAATTGCCTCTGTATTCTTTTGTTTCTTTTTTCATGTTGTGTTTTTTTCTTTTGTTAAAAGCAGTGACCGAAAAAAAAAGAGAAAAGGAATTAAAAAGAAACTGTTTTTTTGTTTTTTTGAGTAATAATAATAATTATATTATAACAGTAATAATAGTAATAATAATAATAGCAATAATAAGAATAATGATAATAAGATAGTAATGATAGTGATAAATAATAATTGTGGTAATAACAATAAAAGTGATAAAAGAAAAAAAAGAAATATGATGATAAAAAGAATGTTGAAAAAGGTGAGTAATAATAAATATAAATTTTTTTATAAAAAGGGTAATGATAAAAAGTGTTTTTTTAGTAAAAATAGTAATATGATAATTTAAAAAACAATGATAACAAGTAAAAAAATAAAGTAAATAGACGGAGATACAACCGATGCGAAAGTATTTTTCAAACGATGGATATTTTTGGTATTTTATAACGAAAAAAGTGGACAATGGATTTTAGGTCCAAAATTGGGGTACAACACATGGTTCCAAGTCCTTCCCAAAAATTCAATTCATAGTTTTCAGGAGCTCGTCAACTTCTTTGTAAGAGATTTTAGTTTGAGCCGACTTTTTTCCACAAAGTGAGTGAGACCCAAGATGACCAAGATCTCAAAGAAATAGGAATATGGGGTTTATCTTTATCTTTTCACCTTTAATTTATCTTTATCTCTTTCACATTAATTAAATATATAATAATATGATGATGTGATGTTATGTGATGACTGATGATGACGACTATTCTTATTTTATTTGTGTCTAGAATCTGATGCCTTATTTTTATCTTTTAATTAATTTTAGATCTTTATCTTTATCTTTTAATTTATTTTTATCTTTTAGTAAGTAACTAGTGTTTAAACAAATTTGTAGCATCATCCAACCTTATAAAATTGAACACTTTCTTTTAAAATTTAACTTTTTTCTCTCAATAATTTGTGTGTCAAATTTAGGGTTGTTTAACGTCGCTGTCGCTCTATCTCTTATATTACATTGAACACTTTATTTCAAAATTTATGTTTTTTCTCTTCATTCAATCATTTATTGTGTGTCAAATTTAGGGTTCTTTGCCATCACCGCTCTATCTCTTATATTGTATTGAGCACTTTTTAAAAAAAAATTATGTTTTTTCTCTTTATTCAATCATTGATTGTGTGCCAAATTTAGAGTTGTTTAACATCGCCGCTCTATCTCTTATATTGCATTGAACACTTTATTTGAAAATTTATGTTTTTTCTCTTCATTCAATCATTTATTGTGTGTCAAATTTAGAGTTCTTTGCCGTCGCCGCTCTATCTCTTATATTGCATTGCCTATGCTTTTTCCGTCCGTGCATTTTTCGTTACTAGTTTAAGTATGTAATCGTATCTTATCATTGTCATTAATATTGAGGCTTAACTCATCCTTATAAAAGACCGGTTTACTCTTCTTTATAAACTCTTATAAAAAATCCTATCAATTCGATGTGGAACTAAATCCCACCGAATGTTAATGTTGGCCGCTAACAATCATGACATGCATAAATGTAATATTTTATATGGACTTTCTTTCCTATTTTGTTATTATAAACTTGAATGACAAACAATAATCTTTTAGTGATAAATTTTGACTCTTTAAGTGAAGCATCTATGATATATACTATAATGGATGTTTTGTTGTTTGCTTCTATAAGGGGCTGAAGCAGGACTTGGAACACTGATTTACAAAGGAGATGAGTTTTGTTGTTGCTATGATTAAACTACTTTTGTTATTAATTAATTGATATGTTGAAATGTGTAATGGATATCTTGTTTTTTTGTTCCAATGTGTGCTTAACAACATCGGAACTAACTAGATATTATGGTATACTTCTTTAAGATAATATTGCTCTTTCTAATTTGGATGATTAATTTTAGATGACATATAGTTGATATCCGAACTCAATAGAGTTCAAGTTTGTTTGTTCCAATGTGTGCTTAACAACATTGGAACTAGCTAGATATTATGGTATATTTCTTTAAGATAATATTGCTCTTTCTAATTTGGATGATTAATTTTAGATGACATATAGTTGATATCCGAACTCAATAGAGTTCAAGTTTTATTACTACTTGGTTCGGATTTGATCTCTTGGTTCATTAGAATGGACTTTTAGTTTTCTATTAGTTTTTAAATTGAAGTCTATATAATTGTATTGATAAAAGTTGTGATGACATCAATTTAATAAAATTACTATCAACAGTACTACTAGTTACAAAAACAACAAACAACCATGAATTTGTAGGTTGCAAGATATGAAATGCACCTTCACCTTCATTATTCATCATCATCATCATCATCAAAATTTAGAACAACTTAAGTTGATTGCTACCTCTCTAAGTGCCCAAGACGAACACGTAGATATGTCTTCTAGATGGAAGTCAGCCATCAAACCTGCCATTCTAGCGATTACATGAATAGTAGCAAGCTCTAAACTCAGAGAAAGCTTCTCACTTTGCCTCCTTGATCACTCCATCCCACATTGAAACTACAAAGTTTTTTCAACCACTTTTGTAACTTTTGAGACAAACCAGCATTGAAAGCCAACTAAACCTTAATCTTGTTCACTTTTGAAGACCAAGTGAAACCTCTATAAAACCCCCTCAAGTCTCAGAACTCAAACACACAGAAAAACACACAAGAAATCTCTCCAAATTCCATTCCAGAAGCTTGAAAAACCAAATTTTCGAATTCCTTAAATATTTCAGTTTCTTTGTGTTTTTTCAGTTAAAACATCATCACTACATCATAAATAAACTTTTGTATGCATTAATAACCAACTGTAACACCTCTATTACCATCTCCAAATCCCCATTTTTGTCACTTTCAACTTGATTTGGATAGGACAACTCAAAAGGTTTCAAAGCAAGGTGACTGAACCATTACGCTCCTGGGAACTCAAGGAAGCTAAATGGATCATTTTATCATCTTAAAACAC
Source organism: Trifolium dubium (assembly GCA_951804385.1). Lineage (NCBI taxonomy): Eukaryota > Viridiplantae > Streptophyta > Magnoliopsida > Fabales > Fabaceae > Trifolium > Trifolium dubium. The sequence goes on from OX638065.1 coordinate 570,199, forward strand.
CCTGAGAAGAAGCATTGGACTTTCTCCAATTGGTATGTTTCTTGAGAATTCGAACTCACTTATTTGAGCATCATTTCAATTCATTCTTGTTTCATTCATGCTTGTTGAAATGTGAGGAATAATAGCCCTTACGTTTTGGGCATTGAATATTCATGTATGCAATTTAATTTCAAATTTAGGTTTTAAGGTTCTCATGGTTTTTGGTCAATTACGCGTTATACAGTTTATTACAGTTAACATAAATGCCATGGTTGGATTCCTTGTGAAATTCTGAGCAACATGGTGGTAAGAAATGAAGAAACGCGATTTTTTCCATGGTGCTGTTGTTTAAAACATGAACAGAGGAAGAAGAAGGTGATGGCTCGTGGTGTTTCATTCAAATATCTGCTTTAATACTTAAATTAACAAAGTGCAATTTAATCATCAAATGTGCGCTGGTACAATTAGGGGTGAAAGCGGATTGGATAAAACCAATGAAACCAGTGATCCAAACCGGAAAAAAACCAACATTTTTTGGTTCAGATCAAAAACCGAACCGAACCGAGCTAAACCGAACTAGTTTGGTTCGGATCTTAGATATCATTTTTGAAAACCGACGAACCGGTGAACCCAACCGACCATCTTATAACAATCTAATTGGCTCATATTTTGACAAGCCCAAACTACATTCACCTTCAAAACAAAACACGCAGATAGAAGCAAAACACGCACAACACAAGCAAACATAGAAATTATGTTATTGTTTATTTGGTTTATGTTATTATTGTAAGTTGTTTGAAAAATAGAACTTAAAATATATCGTGTTTGAAAAAATAATAGCAAATATTATATCGGGAAATCAAAATATTGCGAACCGAGTATAGTATCTGATCCAAACCGATCCAAACCAAATAGTTCGGATCGGATTCATTTTTGAAAACCAAACCAAACCGACCTTAACCGAACCAATTGAAAGTTCATTAGTTCGGACATCGGATTCACTCGAAACCAATCCAAACTGGTCCAATTACACCCCTAGGTGCAATGGCTTGAAAGTTTTTCTCTCATAGAGAGGTCATGGCTACAACACCCTCCTCCCCCTTTCTTTTTCATTTAAAATGCATTTTCCTTTATATATTTTTTTTGTTTTTTAGTCTCATATATATTATTGTTATTAAAATATCTAAAAATTTCAAAAAAAATATATTTCTTTATTTTTCATCAAATATGTTATAATTTTTATTATGTTAAAAAAACAAAAAAAAATATAAATGCATGATATCTTTTTATTTTATTTTTTCTTTATGAATCTAAGGGAAGAATTTTTTTGTTAACTTTATATCATCTTATTACTCTTGCATGTTTATTTATCTATTTTTATTCTTTTAGACTCTCAAAATACAAAAACATTCAAAAAAAACTAAATCTTCAAAAAAGGGAATTTTTATTTAAGAAAACCTTGATTTTCGTCAATAGATTTTTTAACTCTTTTATTTTCAATAAAACTTAACAAAATTTAAGCAAGGGAGTGGTTATGGTGCATAAACTTTATCCGTATGCACTGTGCATAAATAATAAAAATTGCTTAGTGTACCCCCAAATTTCTAGCGCACCCCCCAAATGGGAGGGTGCATTAGAAATTTGAGAGTGCACTAAGCAATCTGGTTGGGGGATGCGCTAGAAATTTGGGGGGTGCACTAAACAATATGGGGTATTTATGCACCATAACTTATGCCCATATTTAAACATCTTAAAAAAAAAATCATCAAAAACAACATTCTCTCTTTTCTTTCTTTTAAGCATTAAAACAAAAGCACAAAGAGCATTTTATACAAGAGGTTACCATGGAGTACCATGGACGTTTAGGGTATTAATACCTTCCTTAGGCGTAACCAACCCCCTTACATTCGATCTCTTATTGCATTGCTCACTGTTTTATTGCTTCTTTAGCTTTGCATGTTTATTTGTGGGTTTTATTCGATCTTTTCCCCTTCCCTTGAAAAAATTAAAGTTCGGTGGTAAATCCTATTTTTGCGAGTCAGTTAATCAATAGTTTGATATTCGAAAATCACCGCGACAGTAAGGCGCCAAGCCAAGTTGGTATGGTGGTGGTACATCACGCAACATTAGTTGCAGCTATTCCACAGGACCATTAATGTGAGATATCAGATGGCTCTGATTGCATAATAACAATAAGTTTAAACAAACTCTGCCATTGATTTAGATCAGATTATCTAGATTGAAAGTTGCATGTCGCAGTTATTATAGAAAATTTGTTTTCCTGTAAAGCTGCATACATGATACATAGAAAGCAACAAAAATGCTTTACATAAAGAAGTGGATAATTTCCAACTTATAATGTATCACTATCATCACCAATGATTCCATGAAACAAATCCACAGCAACAGATATCACAACCCGTAACCACCGTCTTTTATTAATCCGTAAATGGCACCGTACGTTACACAGCAGTAATTAACCATAAAAGTTCACACCTCACTTAGTGGCCAACTTAAGAGAATTTGCCTTCTCCAGCAGTGAATCCAGGAGGCTGTCAAAGGCTTTCTTAAATGAATCCACTCCTTCAAGTTCAAGCTGTGAACCAACATAGCTCCAATCAATACCCAATTTTTGAAGAGCATTGTATATTCCTTCAGCTTCAGATGCATTTGAGTCTATTGTCCTGGCTACAGCACCATGGTCAATAAATGCTTGAAGGGCTTGGTCTGGCATGGTAGATACCTGGGAAGTAATTAAGAAGATAATAATGCTATAAGATAAAAGTTCAAAGATTAGAAAATTTTGTTTTCCAAGTTTGTAAACATAATCAAGGCTAAATGAGAGGTTCATTAACGAAATGGTTTAATTAACATATAGGTCCCTACTGAAATATTTGAGGATTTTTAAATTGACCCTTGAACTAATTTTTTTTTGTAATTGAATCCCTAAATTTGGGAGTAATTTGTAATTAGGTCCTTAAACTAATTGTTTTAATTGGATCGTTAAAATTTAAAAATATTGTAATCAGATCACTTACTTTAAGGATCCATATACAAATTATTTAGAATTTTAAAAACTTGAATAAAATTATTTAAATGTTTAAGGGGGACGTAATTAAAAAATATTTAATAGTTTGGGACTCGAGTAAAAAAAATTAGTTCAGGTATCTAATTAATTAAATATTTTTGACAAATTCAGGGACCTACAGAATAATTAAACTAAGAAAATATGATGGCTTACGGTGTCGGGTCCAATAAGTGGAGCAACATATAAGGTGTCAGGATAGGCAGGATTCTTGACACTAGTTGAGGCCCAAAGGAGCCTTTGCTTCTTGGCTCCTTTTTTAACTAAAGCTTCCCACCTTGGACCAGAAAATTTCCTTTGGTAGAGCTGGTAAGCCAATGCTGCTTGGGCTACTGCTGCCTGTAGAATTCAATGTCACGACATATGAAATTAGCATATTTAATATCTAGAGGATTAATAAATCCAAAAGCAATAAATTGTCAATTTGGAAAACAATATTTGGTTACCTTTCCACGTAGATTCAGGGCCTCTGGGGTGCCAATTTTCTCAAGGATCTTGTCAATGAGAGTGTCTACTCGGCTGACAAAGAACGAGGCAACACTTGTGACTCTAGAGAGGTCACTTAAGCCAGATGCCTCAAGACCGTCCAAGTAAGCATCAATTACAGCTTCATATCTTTCAAGAGAGAATATCAGCTGCGGATACAAGTACCACAAAGGCACAGACATATATTTAGACTCCAGACACATGGTAAAAGAAATCAAGTCATATGACACACATCAATAATGTCATAGACAATTAACTTTTCGATTTCCTACTAGAAACCTCTTCATTTCTAACTCCTACTAGAAACCCCTTCATTTCTAACTAACATGAGTTTATCTACTAGCATAAGCACTTGTGAGACTGTTTGGAAGAACTTAGCTTATTTCTATAATCTCTTCAAGATAGCTTATATAAAAATAGTTTGACTTTATTTTATCTTTATTATTGAAATAGCTTATACATAATTCCTTGTAGCCTATAGGATAAGCACTTATGATTGAAAAACTAATTATATTATCCAAACAGGGCCATATATAGGATTACTTATCAAGTTGCTAACATCCCAACCCAGAATATCTTCACATAATAATGTTAATTAAATAATTTTGCAGACTCCATAAAGAATAAATCAAAAACTTACAGTCACATTCACACTTATTCCATTGGCAATCACTTTCTTAATTGAAGGGACACAAGCAGCTGTAGCTGGAATCTTAATATACACATTGGGGCGAGAAACCAGTTTATGAAGCCATTTTGCAGCTTCTACGGTTCCTTCAGTATCATCAGCCAACCTAGGAGATACTTCAACAGAAACGTAGCCATCACCACCATCTGTTTGATCATAAATTGGTTCAAATAGTTTGCAAGCATCTTGAATGTCTTTCACTACAAGTTCCCAATATGCACTATCAATGTCTTTCCCTGCTTGTACAAGTTCCCTGCATGATCAAGTAATTTGTCTTTAGCGACAAGACCAGGAAAGAAAATAACTAGACCATACCACAAAGAATATCATCCACAAGAATTGGAAATAAAATACATTTTCCATTTTTCAGTACCATTTCTGCTCATGACTGTATCCACTCAACTCACAGTAATTGTGTAGTTTACCGAGCTAAATACACTTTATGAAGTGACAAACAAAACTAAGAGTAATACAATGATTATGGAGTCTACAGATAGACAAGAATGAGCCATGCCAGTGATTCCATGGTCTACTCTACAGATCATTACTTTTTCTTCAAATTTGAAGGAATATTTTTCGGTATTAGTATAAGATATTGATGGTTACCTGAACTGATCATTGTAAGCACTTGAAGATGAGATAGCTTTCTGAAAGATCTGCAATAACATTTAAAGAGCATATCAGAGCAATGCCATCTGATATTATGTAAAAAAGTAATAGGTTACAAGTCTTAAAAGCATTTGGAACATGTACTATGTAGTCCTGTATTGATTTTTGCAACACCATTCCTAGGAAAACTATCTACACACAAGTAGAATGGCACAACCATAAAAGTCTTCTTTTGCCCACTAGGCGACGTGATAATTATAACAAGTTTATAACTAAATAACATAATATTTTATTACCGCTGGGTTGCTAGTGACGCCTCTAACACCACTTTCAATAAGAGGAATCAGATCTGTAACGGGTCGGCAGAGATTATCATACCATGGACTCTGCCCTTGTTTCTCATAAAGATCATGAAGCACAGTCCTCTTTGCAGGAACTCCATTTCCATCTGTTTGGGAGCATCTAACTCTGCAAGTACACAATCAATAGTCAAAGGTTTGCCTCCATATAAAAACTGTTTGGGAATCAAAATCGAAGTCTCATATACATCAGTCAACACGAGTTCTGCTAATATAAATGATTGATATTAGGATTACATGATACATCACGTCGGCAAAACATATAAATAAAAAATATTAGTAACGCACATGCATTTATAATTCTGAATTATATTCCGTAGTTAACATGATCAACGTTCATTATAAACCAAAGGTTAGCATAATCACAGTGAATAACCGAGATTTCACCGAATTAGTGAGTTAAATGACTATAAAATGATATATGTTTGAATACATTCGTGTAAAGTCGGTTGAAAAATAAATTGTAAAAGTCAAACGCTACAAATTCTAGCTTCAAGTTAGAATCAATTCTAGAAGCAAAATCATTTCTTCTCAAAAACATCCAAACATATCAAAATCAATTATACAACTTTATAATCAATTATTAATAAATAAAAAAAACTTTATAATCAATTTTTGGCTCCTCAAAAAGTAGAACCAAACTACACCAACCAAACACATCCTTACAACAAAACTTCGATCTTAACGACTTACAAGTTACAAACACTCACGATCGCACTTATATTCAACTTCACAACGATTCTCTCAAATCAACACAAAATTAAATAAATAAACAAATTAATAAAATAAATATTACAAAAATGAAATCACTGCATGCAAAAAAAAAAAAAGAGCATGAATCGTGATCTAGTGAAAAGAGCGGTGAGAGATTAAAAACGAACCTTAAAGAGTTATTGAAAGGAATTTGGTGAGTTGAACGAAGAGAAGCGGAGAGGTTAGTTTTGAAATGAATTTTTGATGTGGAAAGGAAGCATGTTTTGATGGATCTGTGATGACGAAGCGATTCTGATGAATAAGCGATTCTTGAATTTGGCGTTGTAAGCTTTGAAATGGAAAGTGAAGAAGCCATTGTTGAGATTATTGCAATTTGCTACGTTCAGTGAACAAATGCTGCTTAAAAGAATGAGGGTTGATTTAATTTATAATCATTTTTTTTAGTTTAGTTTAGTTGATTGATTATTGATAAGTTAATTAAATTAATATGGTAAGAGAAAGTTGGTGGAGATAGTTGGTGTAGTGCAACTTTTGGGTTGACCGAAAAGCCAGGGCAGGTTGATGCAATAAGGGGTTGATGAAGGGGTACTATTGTAAATTCAATAGTTTAACCTTGGCATGGCAGCCATCTTTTGCAACCTAGTTGTTCACGCTACTGTGATTCTATATTTTTTAAAGGATTATATATTATTTTTTTTATGGACATCTAGTTTGACTAAATTTTTTGGGAATTAATAAGAGATTGATTTTAAGTTGTTAATGAAAAAAATATTAAAGAAGAAATTCTTTAGAATCTGAAATTGATTAATGAAAAATATAAATTTTAGTTAAATTTATATATTTTTTTCTTTTTAAAATTGCAAGGTTTTTATATATAGATGAAATGACAAAGTCATTTATAAAGTCACACATATAAATGGAGTGATCAGGAAACGAACTCCGGTCATAAACATCTTACTTAACAATTTTGTTATTTTCTGCCAATAAAATACATTAAAAACTTACTTTTGATCATTATTATTTTTAATTTGATGGCACCTAATTTAACTTTCCAAATTTTATTATTTGTTTTTTTTTAATTTGTGCCCCCTTTAAATGTGATTACCAATTTTACCATAGATTTAACTTTTGCTATGCTTAGTTTATTGCTAAGCATGATGTCACAACATATGTTTGTATATTTTAGTTTAGAGGTGAGTTATATGATGATTTGACGCTTAATTTGAGAGAATAGCAATTTGATTTTATAATTGTGTTTGGTAAATTAAAATTTTGATGACAAAATTTATTTGGAATTGAATTAGTCGGTTGATGAAAAGGTGGTGAAAATAAAAATAAAAATGAGTTATGATCAAATTCATTATTACTCAAAGCTATAAATATTTTTCAAAGTGTGATTATTTTGATGCGATTAACGGCATAATCTAAGATAATCCAAGCTATGTTTCGAGAAGCGTCAGGAGTGTTAAGTCTGTGGTGCAAGGAGGCATTAAATGGTGCATTGGCACATGAGAGAAAATACAGGTGTGGGAGCAAAATTGGCTTCGGGATATCTCTTGTTAAACCTCTCTATATTCAATATGATATAGCTGAATTTAAAGTGCATGATTTGTTGTTGCCTCATAGTAAAGATTGGAACAGTGAACTCGTTTCGGGTCTGTTCAACGCAGGCGATGCTATAATCATCTTGCAAACCCCATTACTGCTTTCTGTTCGTGAAGATAAGTTGATGTGGCGACTGAAACATGATGGTATGTACTCGGTGCATACAATTTATGTATGGATCGTGCAAGTTTCCGGCAAAGACATGGAATCACAAGTAGTTGGAACTTGATATGGCATGCAAAAATTCCACAAAAAGTGAAAAATATGTTGTGGCGTATTGCTCATAATATTGTTCCAACACGTCTTAAACTTGCTACTCGAGGTGTACAATTTCCTTTAAATTGTGCAGTTTGTAATGCAGGAGAAGAAGACACTATGCATGTATTTTTTAGTTGTTCAAAGTGTGTTTAATGTTTTCAACTTACAGGTTTATGGCTCATTGTGGCTGACACAATTGATAGGAATAAAATAATTGCAGATAACTTATTTAGTGTCGTGGTGTAGAGTTTATGGCAACGAAGAAACAATCAAGTATAGAGTAATGTTGTTGAGACGCATTAAAGGGTGTGAGATAGAGCTAAAAACTTGCTCATGAGTTGGAAGCAAGCCCAACAAACTTTGGATTTAACTGACATAGTGCAATCAAACTCTTCACCAATAATGTGGACAAAACCAAGCACAGGAAGGTACAAGTTAACATTGATGCCTCGTTTTCACAAACTTAAAACAAGGTGGAAATTGGTATTTGCATTTGAGATGATCAAAGACAGTTCGTTAGCAGGAACCGAGTGGTTCTCACCAATCCTAGAGGTGAAAGTAGGCAAAGCTATGGGTCTGCTAAGTGCTCTCAGTTGGGTCAATGAGTTACAACCGAGTGATATGGACTTCAAGATATATTGTAAATAGGTGGTGGATAATCTCTATATCTCTATAGCAATAAAACTTATATATTCGATTTTGGTATTATTATTATTATTAGTGATTGCAGATGATTATTAACAACTACTTTTACGAATTTCTCAATTAAGTTCATTAAAAGACAAGTCAATGAAATTGCTCTAAATTTTTTTTTATTATATTTGTAATATTTTTATCAATGAAATGAGATAGGTTATGTGTTTAAAAATTTGCACAAAAAAAAGTTATGTGTTTAAAAAAAAAATAAAAAAAGACGTGTTTCTACTTCTACTTCCAGTGTTGTGTTATCTTTAAACATATTCTAGCAACTTCCACACACACACACACAAGCACAACCGTTACAGTTATGGCTTCAATTTCATCCTTTTCCGTCGCTTCTCTTTCTCTCCCAAAATCTCAATCTCTGGTAATTACTCCTTTTTCAATTTCATCTTCAATTCCCAAACTCATTCAATTCAAATCACCGATTATCATCTTTTCTTTCAGGATCCTGATCATCTCTCCGATTCTTCCTTTTCCGGTGAGTTTTCATTTTTAACGGTGCTTTTTTTTTTTTCTTTCAATTTTCATTCATTCATTTACTTAATTTTTTGTTTTCTGTTTGTAACCGTTTTTTAGGTAAAAGCAAGTAAGCAACAATAAGAGTGGAAGTTGTAGTTTCCCGCCATCGTTTGAACGGAGAAAGATTGTTCTCTCTTCGGTCGCCGTCATTGCCGGAACGTTTTGCAAAGGCGGAATTGCTCTTGCATCTGAATTTGCTGACAGTAATTTTCTCAGTTTTTTGTTAGCTTTGCTGAATTTGTTGTGATAACTAAATTTGTTGGGATGAACTTATTTGAACTTATCTATTTGCATAAATTTTGCTATATGATAAACAATTATGCTATAAACACTTAATTTTGTTTTTTATCCAATCAGGACCATGCCATTGTTGTGTAGCCTTTATTTTATTAATGGTTTTATTGTTTAACAAATTCTCATTGTTCAATGCAAGAGTATAAATACTCCACTATACTCCCTCCGTCCCATTATATAAGCACTTTCTTACAAAAAGTCTAGTCCCAAAATATAAGCCCCTTTACAATTTAAAGGTACATTTATTACTTAGTAGTAATAATTAGGGGTGTGTGTAAATAAAAAAGTAATAAATGTACCTTTAAATTGTAAAGGGGCTTATATTTTGGGACTAGACTTTTTGTAAGAAAGTGCTTATATAATGGGACGGAGGGAGTATTAAATAATGTAGTAAAGTTAAAGCATCTTATTATAATTTATATCTAAATATACAGTTTGAAAATAATGGTCAAGTATATCTTGTACTTTCTAAGACACCAGTTGTTTTGAAACAAAAAAAAAAAAAAAAACTAAAAGAACAAAATATATGGAATGGAGAGAGTAATGTTTGTGGATATCTATCTGGGGTCAGTTTGGTGTTAAGAGTTTGACTTTGTAACCTCAAGGGGCGGAGATTCAAATCTCCTCGGAAGCAGTTGTAAAATGACCAACTTTAATAGTAATAATTTCTCTTTCCCAATTTTAATAAAAAGTATTATGTTTATAAATAAAATATGATGAATTTATAAGGCAGTTCTGAAGAGGGTCATGGTCTGTTTGTTAAACTGTATTTGTGTGTTTCAAACTGAGAGAAGGAGGTTGGTTATGTTATGTATGTTTTGAGCAAGTGGTGGAATTGTGTCTTTACTGATGATGGAATGTAGGCTAAATCTTGTGTTTGTTTCATTATGAACATGAAATTTTTGAGCTATATAAAATAAGCGAAATCAAACTACAAAGATATTCAATATGATGCATAATCTGTGCATTTATATACAGTGCCTGCGCTTAGAGGGAAGGATTATGGCAAATCAAAAATGCGATACCCAGACTACGTAGAAACCGAATCTGGACTACAATATAAGGTGATGCAGTTCATTGTAAAATGAAAAATGTAAATTATTTATGGTTAACCAAACTTTGTTTTTAATTAGTTGTATAATTATAATTAAATGCAGGACTTGCGACCAGGTAATGGCCCCAAACCAAAGAAAGGAGAGACAGTAGTGGTGAGTTGCTGAATTGTTTTTGCTTTTGATTTTATGTTCATTAGGCGAGAGGTCTGATCTTTTGTTTTTTTAATAATATATATTTTGATATACAGACTCTGAATCAAAATGAAAGTTCTATCTCCATTTTTCTTTGTGCTCTAGAATTTACATAGCAAACTTTTTATGTTTGATGGAATAGATTTGACAACTTCACTGAAGAAAATTTGAGTAGCCTGTTTTCTCCTAGGAACTCTTTCTAGATACTATATTTTCTCCTTCAAATTAGATAATTGAAGCAACTTATGGGCTTCAAATTCCATTCAGGTAGACTGGGATGGCTACACCATAGGCTATTATGGTCGCATATTTGAAGCCCGGAATAAAACGAAAGGTGGTTCCTTCGAGGTATGAAATGTTATCCATTATCTATCTAAACATTGTTGGAGTGGTCGATTATTATAAACCTATTTTGTTGTTTTTCAAATATGCAGGGTGATGACAAGGACTTTTTCAAATTCAAAATAGGATCTCAAGAGGTGAGAGACATCGTCGTATAATGATTAATATAGTTCCTTGCAACTATAATAGGATCTTTGATATAGGCTCTGAACACAAATTCATAAACAATGCTTACAAGTTACATTATCTGCTTCTATATATACCAAGTGATTTTGAATGCAATATGGTTGAAAAAGCACACGTTCTCTTTGGTCATACTTATTTTGGGTTACTAGAATTCTGATTCTATTTCTTTTTGTTAATTTATTGTCTTTGGGGTAAGTGATAGTGTGATACAACATGCCTTTTTTTTTTAGTGACGTTGTGAGGTGTCCTGGTGGCCTTTGGGATTAGCTATCTGTTTGGATAAATTGCTTAATTATGTGATTAGCATATAATTGCGTATGTAAAATCTATTTCTATAACAAAAGATAAAATAAAGTCAAATTGTTTCCATAGAATCTACTAGTTATTTTCATAAGCTATCCTAAAGAGTTTATGAAAATAAGCTGAAAACAACTTATGGACATGTCATATGCTATTTCCATAAGCTCATTTAAATAGCCTCGTAAGTGCTTATGACAATAGAAAAGCTCAAACAAACCAATCCAAACAAGTGCGGACTAAACTCTGCTTGCACATTGGCTTCTTTGTTTTTGTTTGTAAACCAAAAGTATTCTTTGCACACAACTACAGAGACTAATTCCCTCGAGTTAACTGAGATCCACTTAAGGGTTTGAACTCTAAGACTAATTCTCCACGCACATGAGCTTTTCCCTTGCCACAAGTTGTTATGGTGGGTTTGATACAACTTGTTTTTGTGATATTTGTTTTCAACTGAATTCACCATAAATCTTAGTTCGCTAAACTACTTGTTGGATTTTGAGAACATATAAGGCACTCAAATTATGGGCCTGTTTGGATCGGCTTGCTTGAGCAAATCTACTAGCATAAGTTTTGTGACATTGTTTGAGAGAACTTATGAAAACAACTTATGACAATTCTCGTAAGTGTTTTTCAAATTATTTTCATAATTTCTCCAATATAGCTTATGAAAATAGCTTGTAGCATATATAAAAACAATTTATCTCTATTACATCTTTTGCTATAAAATTAGCTTATGCAAGCTTATACATAAGCGCTTATCATGATAAGCGCTTGTGCTATAAGCTGCGAATAAGCTGTTGAACCAAACATACCCTTTGCCTTATTTTCTAGAGTTTGCATCACTTACTCTTGGAGTGATCTCTGATGTACTTTGAATACTCAGGTAATACCAGCTTTTGAAGAGGCTGTTTCAGGCATGTCTCTTGGGGGCATTAGAAGGTGCTGCGTGCGTGTTTATTTCTAAAGTATTTGACATATAGTATGCCTGAGTTGTGTTGTGTGAATCTCTTTTCCTTCCGCAATAATTTCAACCTTTTGTGTTTTGTGAAGAATGGTATTTTGAATAACACTTTTGGAATACAGCACCATGCATACCATGGAAACAGTTGGCAATTGACCTTGCATGAAGAAACATTATTTTACTGAATTTCAGCTTCTATCATATCACATCCTTAAAAAAATGAATATGGTTGAAAACTAAGACAAATGTATTTTTGGGTTCTCTTCAATTGTAAAGAGATTGATGGAGAGAGAAATGCAAATTTCACTATGTTTATCAGTGATGCAGGATAATTGTGCCCCCAGAACTTGGATATCCTGAGAATGATTATAATAAAGGTGGCCCAAGACCTGCAACATTCTCGGTAAGAGTTGAATCTTGTGTTTAGCAATTTTGTGAATCAATTTTGAGATATGCAATTAAAATGAAAAATATGTTTTACAGGGTCAACGAGCCTTGGATTTTGTTCTAAAGAACCAAGGGATGATAGACAAGACTCTCTTGTTTGATATTGAGCTAATGAAGATTATTCCAAACTGATTTGTCAAATTATGCGTAGACCCTGGATATCACGACAAAAACATTGAGGTTAGTTTCCATGCCGTCGTTCATTAGTATTTTTCGTAGCATATATTGTTCCGTCTAAAACTGAATCAATGTCAGATCAAGACAACCAATGAACTGATGGAAAAAAAACTTTTTTCTGCCAGATAAGTCTGCAATTAGTTCTTTGTCAGTGCCAATGTCATTAATCGATCCTTCATACATTGTGAGTATTTTCTTATTGGTAATGAAAGATCATCATCTCTTCATTGCATTTTGTTGAACAAATTTAAAGATATGATGTATAGAAGCAGCTAGAGCTATAGTTGACTGATTTTTAACACAGTTCTCATTATATTCAACAACTTTTGTTTTGGTTGTAGTCTTGTAGACATATGATGCTTGCCTATGCTACGAGTTCAATGTAATATTCCGGTTTTTTTCTTTGTTCATTTATCCGGTAACTATAACATTTTGTGTGTCATTTGAGGAAGTCCCCCTCAACTATTTGAAACTATGATTCATGAAGTGTGCATGGTAAGAAACATCATATACTTAATTAGAAATTAGTTATACAAATCCTGTTGTTGTGCTCTTATTTCTCAGATTCATCATAGTTACACAATTTGTTCCATTTATCGTCTTGCATGGTTTGTTTTTCATTCTCTTCATCATTGTTTGTTGTCTTTAATTTTTCATTATGCTATCGAATTGATTTCTTTATCACTTACTCACTATAGTATGTTATTTTGTTGTGATGTTATGATTTGATTGCATTCATATGTAAAAAAATTATACTATCAGTGCATACAAATTTATCTCTTAAAAGATGGATCAATACAAAAACTATTTGCAAAAAGTGAATATTATTATAAAATTTATATCACATAATTTAGCATACGAAGTTAAAAATAACATGTCAACACTCAACATAAACATCACTCAAAAGAAACGTTAACTAAACATTTACACACACTTCCCATCCATCTGATTCTATGATAAAAAATAAGATTGCCATATAGTTGACTAGACATGTTAAACCTCTGTTTATTCATCAAATAAAAAAGAGCAACAATATTTGTGTCTTGAATTTACTCACTTGAATTATGGGCATACCTTAAATGAAAGACCAGAACCACTTAATTTTTCTTCAATGATTTTGGATAGTTTTTCTACCATAGAAGGAGAAAGATAATTCATCCAGTCCCCTATTTCTGCCTTTCGAAAGTAATACTTTTTCTCAATATTCCATCCAAAACTGCCAAGTTTATTTGCGTCCAATTCTTTCATCGTTTTAAAGCTACATAGATTGATAATATTTTCAATCACGCCATTACTTTCCTCCTCTATAGTGAAAGGACAATCCAAGAACTCCGCAATTCTTTTAACATGAAAATTTACATCTTGTTTAAGATCTTCATATTTTAAGAATAAAATCTTGTCTGGTCTAGCTATGCTCTCCTTCAAGTAACCCAACATATGGTCCCAAAATGGACCAACATGCCATATCCCTTTACAATACCTTTCGAAATCTTCCTCTAAAGATTGATTCAATGAAATTTTGTTCATGAAATTCCAATAAGACACATAAGTGTCAAATGGGTTCCTACATATGTAAATTATCTTACAATTGGACTCTTTAATTGATTTAGCTAGTGAAGGGAAAGGAATGTGAGTTCCAAAAAGCCTTGGTTCAACCATGTTTAATAGGTCAACTTTAGTAAATTTGCAAATGGTATCAACATAAATATTAAACTCAAAGAAAGGCACTCATTCATGAGGATTAAATGTAAGTAATGGATGATTCTCTAAAGAAGAGAAATGATGGCGATTAATAATGGCAAATGTAAGTGCTTTTAACCATGTTGTTCCTGATTTTGGCAAAGAGGCAATAACAACATCATTATCTTTAGCTTGAAAGTGATTTTGAAAAGAGATTATAGATTGTATTTGTGATGGTGTAGTCCAAAAACCTTGAAAAAAATAAAAATATTGCTTGCCAAACCCATATTCTTTAGGAAGTGAGAGGATTAGTTGCTTACATTCTTCACCAATTGCTTCTAATTGCATATCTTTGGATTGGTCTTCTGTGGAATGTGTGAGATCTGTTGATGCCATTGAAGGAGAACACAAATGCTAGATTGCTAGAATTGTGGTAGGCACTTATTATTTATAGAGCATTAACAATGGTTTGTGTATAAAAAAAAAAAAAAACTTTTACTGCTTTGAGATAGTTGCAAAGTGACCGTTAAGGGTTAACGACACAGTTAGTTGTCAGATTATCTTTCATTCATGCGCGTGTGTATTGAAATTTTAAAGTGACCGTTAGTACCATTATTAATAATAATAAAATTTTCCTTTACCAATTTTAAAAAATAATATAAATGAATATGTACTATTATACAAGATGTTCAAATCATTTAAAAACTTATATGTATGATTATCAAAATAATTAATATGAATTATTTAATGGTTGAATTTGTAAAATTTGTATTATGTACGTAAAATATTATTAAAGATGTAACTATGCTAAATTCGACACTGGTGTCACGTCTGTATAAATTTTGCAAATGAATATAGCTCATTTAACATTTAACTTAGAAATAGGAAAACATCAAAGAATGCAGACTCTACTAAAATTATCAATTGTTACATTTCTAAATGAAATAATAAACCCAATTGAGTAGTCCTGAAAATTTAAGATAAATGTTATTTGTACACATTTTTTAACATCAAATGTTAAGACTATCCTAAAAGATGTTTTTGTATAAGAAAATAATAAATTCTATTAACAATAGGTTGATGTCTATTTCCAATTTTAAATGACATTTTATTTTGCAATCCATCCTTCTCTTTCATTTACTTTTCTTACCAAGCTGGCCATTATGAATATTTATTACCCTCCACTTTTTGTGGAATTTAAGCCAATTTTGTTAGTTACAGAACCTACTTCTATTTTTTTTTTTATAACCTACTAGTACTTATTTTGAAAATAGTTAAAGAGACTACTTCAATTTGTTGTCAGTTACTACTTAACTATTAGTCGATTGTTAATTATATGAACAGTTTAACTATACTACCAAGCTTGTGATGCTAAATTTGTTCACTGTTTATATTCAAGGCACATGTTGTGTAGTGAGTGAAATAGCAGAAAGGTGGAAACATTTTTAAAATTAAAAGTTTGGAAAAATAAGTTGACAAAACATTTAATCATGTTGTTCTTCCACCCTTTTCAAGAGTGTTTTTAAGGGACATGAATCATACGAGTAGGCGATTTGCCGCATTCACATTGTGATGCATTCGTGGTTGTTTGGTCAAAATCGGGCTGTCTTAATTAAAGATCGATATTTTGGAATTATAAAATAAAAATTAATTTTGCTTTTGTATTTTCAAAAACATCGATCTTAGATCATAATTGTTCGATCTTGATTGGACGGCTACAAATGTGTGACTGTGTGAATTCTTCAAACCGCATATTGCAGTCATTCCCTATCCCTTAAAACACTCCAAAAATATTGATATTGATTTAAGACTGAGCATGAATCTAGAGCGCCTAATCTTGATGGAACGACCACAAGATGTCCGAATGTGTGTTTCTAACATGGAAACCGGATCCCACTCACTGGTGTCAGTGGTGTGTTTTGCCAACATTTGAGTTTCAAGTATGTGAGAGGTTAAATCTCACATCGATTATGAATAGATAGAATGTTGGATATATAAGTGAGCTGACCTATGCATGAATCTAATGCAATACGTTAAGGTTTTGAATGGAGATGTGGCATATCCCTCTCTTTTATAGTCCTAAAGCATTGACGTGACGTGTTATTTCTCCTGATGATCTTCTGAACTTCCCGATACCAACTTATAAAGCACATACCGTCACTATAATATCACCTTCATTAACACATGCAGAAACATATGTAATTGAAAATAAATATCAATTATCATATGAAAACAAATACTAAATCTAATAGTCTATAGTTTGATATTCTCGTACAGGTACACATCAGATATATATCTGATCATATATATAAGTGTTATAGCCTATAGGTTCATTTACTTTACATACAAATACAATTAATATAATGTGTTACACCTAATTAAGTTTATGCTTATAATTTCAAGTATGGCTGAAATGCAATACTATATCCAACTTTTCTTTGTTTTCCTAATTTCCACCATAGCAATTACTCAAGCCATACTTACTAGAAAGCACAAGAACAAGAATGATTTTATTCCACCAAAAACCCCTCTTGCCTTACCTATAATTGGACACTTATACCTTTTCTCTAAGTTACCAGTTCATCAAAATTTTCACAACCTTTCAATTCAATATGGACCTATAATGAAACTTTTCCTTGGTTCTGTTCCTTGTGTAGTAATTTCAAGTCCAGAAATAACCAAAGAGTTTCTTAAAACTCATGAAATTTCTTTCTCAAATCGATTAATAAACCATGTTGTTCATTACTTATCATATGGCTCAAAAGATTTCATGTTTTCACCTTATGGTGAGTATTGGAAATTCATGAGAAAGATATGCATTTCAAATCTTCTTGGTGGAAAAGCTCTCGGTGAATTTCTTCTCTTGAGACAACAAGAGACTTTGAGGTTACTTAGAGTTTTGAAGAAGAAAGGGGAAGCTAGGAAGGCGGTCGATGTTGGTGCCGAGCTCTTGACATTAACCAATAGAATTATGACAAGGATGACAATTAGTAGAGCTTGTTGTGAAAATGATTGTGATGTTGAAGAGATTAAGAAGTTGGTTCAAGATTCTTCAGAACTTGGGGGGAAATTTATTTTGTCTGATTTTATTTGGTGTTTTAAGAATTGGGATTTGCAAGGATTTAACAAAAGGCTTAAAGAGATGATGGAAAGGTTTGACACAATGATTGAGAGAGTGATAAGAGAGCATCAAGAGGAAAAAAGGAAGAAAAGAAAGGAAAATGGTGAAGGTGTTCATGTTAAGGATCTACTTGATATTTTGTTGGAAATTCATGAGAATGAGAATTCTGAGATTAAGTTAACTAGAGAGAATGTCAAGGCTTTCATCTTTGTAAGCATTTTTCTTCTAACTTCCATACTATTTTATTTAGATCTACGCGAGACCTACATTCTCTGTTGTAGGAATTTCATGCAGTTTCACGCTGTAGTGGATCTCAATCATTGATTTTAGATTGGATGACTCAGATTAGTTACAACGTCCTACTGTAACTATAGGAAATCTAATTTCATCTGCACGCATGTGTATATGAATATGTAACTGAATTCTTTTGGAATAACTAGAAAAAATTGAAAATATCTCCGACTTTTATCACTTGTTTCAACTCATTCCCTTACTTTACCAATATTTCAAATTAGACTTCAACTTGCACACGTGTCACCGTACATTTAGGTTTCATGTCAGTGATGTCACTACTTTATAGCGCAAATGTTAGATAACCTTTTGAAGTTAACTAGAGAGAATGTCAAGGTTTTCATCTTCCAACTTTTATACTAATCCTACTTTATTTATATCTACATGCGACATAGATTCCCTGTTGTAAGGAATTCTACGCAGTTTCACGTTGTAGTTGATCTCAACCATTGATTTAGATATTGTGTCACTACTTTATTGGCGCAAATGTTTATACCCTTTTAATTTGAAGTTTTACAAATAAAATCATGGTTTCCAATTGAAAATGACTTATATGGTTTATAATTTTAGACTTTGATTATCCATGCAGGACATGTTTTTAGCAGGAACAGACACATCTTCTACAACAATGGATTGGGCTCTAGCCGAGTTAATAAACAATCCGCATGTGATGGATACAGCAAGGCAAGAGATTGATTCATTAACAAGAAAAAATAGATTAATACAAGAATCTGATCTTCCGAATCTTCCATATCTTCAAGCTATACTCAAAGAAACACTAAGGTTACACCCTACAATACCATTAATGGTTAGAGAATCATCTAAAAGTTGTAATGTTAGTGGTTTTGAGATACCACCAAAGTCTATTTTATATGTTAATTTTTGGTCAATGGGTAGAAACCCTAAACTTTGGGAGAATCCACTTGAGTTTAAGCCAGAAAGGTTTATGAGTGATCAAGAAAATAAATTTGATGTGAGGGGACAAAATTTTCAATATATTCCATTTGGAACTGGAATAAGAGTTTGCACTGGCACCTCATTAGCACTTCAAATTGTTCCTACAAATCTTGCTGCCATGATTCAATGTTTTGAATGGAAGGTTGGTGGTAATGGAAAAGTTAACATGGAAGAGAAACCTTCCACTATCCTTAGAAGGGCTCATCCTTTGATGTGTGTTCCTATTCCTCGTTTTAATTTCTTTTCTTTTGATGAGTAGATTATATATATGTGCATGTTTAGAATTACGGTAAGTATGATGGGTATGTAATTAGAAGTCATTATATATATTCATGTATTAATAAGTGTGCTCTTTTGAAATGTATCATTTGTAGCTTCAAAAGAGATTATCATTTACTTTTGCCATTGTGCCATGAGTATATATAGACAACTGTTATTTCTAAGTTATTTTATGTTTTCTTGTTAATTATCACTTCAACATATATATAAACTTGATGATTAATCTAGGACTTAATTTAAATCTTTAAAAGGTTTTTAGTTGATAGGTTTATTGGTTCAAGTTGTGAGATAACAACAAAAGTAGAACAAATAGTAGGATTAAATAAGTTTTTAGTCCTATAGTGAATTTTTTATTTTTTCATCGCTACAAGTATTATTGTTGACAAAAGTGAGCATCCACAACTGAAACAATGTAAACAATGTAAGAAAACAGAATTGGTCAACAAACACCACCAATCTAAGAAATTGAATGAGAATGATGCTAGAGTAACGTTACATTTGCATTAAACTGAAAATAGTGTAGATGAAATTCTAAAATTTAAGCAGGATATTTTAAAGATTTCACGAGGGGTGCGAAAGGCTTAGGGGAGGGAAAGAAACTCACAAAAAGAAATTGTTAAACCAAGCGTGGGCCTCTTCATGCATTCATGTTGAATTTTGGCATTTATGGTTAGAGGGCCTTCCCACACTTTTGATCCGCTTTGTGCTTCTAAATCATAAATAAGTTCAGCTAAGGCACAAACAACTCTATATCATTTTCTATACATCGAATAAGATGGATGATATTTTTCTCGTGAATTTACTTTAGTTGATACGTTAACTTATCCACCTTTAAAATATAAAATTCTAGCTACTATACGCTACCTGACCAAAACAAAAAACAAATATTATATTGAATCTAGTTTGTGACGTAGATAAATATTCGTCCAAATATAAATTTGAAACCTCATAAATGCATGTTTGAATTTTATTTTTTTTGACAAAATAAAAACAATATTCATTCATTCAAATTGGTGGATTACATTGACCAATACAAATTCAAAATTGCTAAAAACTGAAAAAGATTTATCTGCGAACAAATTCACAACATCTATGTTAATAGCATACAACGGCATAATGCCTACAAATATGGCAAAGCCTACATACATGATTAAATTCAAGTGTTCGGAATACCCATGTTTCTGAAGCTGTAACGTTGAAGACGCCAATATCATTGATTGAATATGCCCTTGATCAAATCTAATCTTCAATCTGAACCGAACAAACACCGCACGAAGACGGGAAAACAAAACTCCGCACAAAGACGGGAAAACAAAACGCCGCACAAAGACGACGAACAACGCAACGTCGCACTAATAAGACGACGAAATAACAATATAAAAACTAAAATAAATGTGTGAAAATCACTTATTTAAAAGAAAGCAAAGGAAAGAAACAAGTTGGAGGGGTGATTTTGAGCCAAAAATTGACTCTAAAACCACCCCTCTTTTAGTGGATGAAGAAGAAAGCTTTTTAGGTTAAAAGAGTTTGGAGGCAAATGCATGTTTGAATTTTAAATTGTGTCATTTCGTTAATATAAAAAAGATATTAACACCATATACTCCTACACAAGGACTGACATAAATTTATGACTGTACAAGGATTGAGGTGGATCGAAACGGGAATGAGAGTAAAAATGGAGTGTGTTGAGACGGCGCAATATTTTTCAATTGAAATGTTAGTTGTGTTGCCCAATCCAACCCATGAACACTTATAGATTTTCTTTTCTTAAATAAAAATTAGTTTTAGGAATATTGCATTTGCTTGTTACAATTATTTTTAAAAATTAAAATCTAACAAAAATCGTAAAATTTTAAATGAAAAGTTGTTAAGAGTAATTTTTCAAAACAAAAAAATAATAGTTTTTTTAGAGGAGAAAGAAAATAAGTGTCAAAGAATTGAGGTAATTTTGTAATAAAAATCATTTTTATATAGTTGTGTCCGGCCAAATTTATTTCTAATAAAATCATTAATTTTTTTTATTCATAATAAACGGATCCTAAATTAACTTCAAAGGTTCAACTTGGAATCCATTTTATTAGGTGACAACTTAGCTTCCCTTCAAGATTTAGGGGTATTTATCTCTACACCACTGAATAATATTTTAATCGATATAAATTTTATAAAATACACTGTTGGATTGAAAGTTTATATCATATAGATTATTGGTGTAAAGTTTCAGACAAATATAAAATCATTTCATATGCTATATATTGTGACACATAAAGATTAACAGTGTTTAAAAAAATCACACAAACCGTTAATTTTGATGTGTTTCAATAAAATATCACATTGTTTTAGATTTTTCTGAAATTTTACACAAATGATCTATATGATATAAACTTTATATCTAACGGTATATTATATATATATATATATATATATATATATATATATATATATTAGTTAAAATATTATTGATGTTATTGAGTGGTTGAGAGGGTAAATACCTCCAAATTTTGAAGAAGTAGATTAGAAAAAAATCATTTTAAAAACGTGTCAAATTAGACACCATTAAATTTCTTACTTATTTCAAGAGGAGTCTTGTATAGATTCAGTCCAGAGATAGATTTTATAAAATATTATATTTATTCTCAATTTTATATTATTGTAAAATTTACTTTTTATTAAAAATATTAAAGATCCGCCTTTAAATTATTTTGTAAGTTCATATTACATCACCCCTTATTCCATGAAAAAGTTGCTAGAAGGATGTTTGCAATTAATGCTCTCTCAAGAAAAACAACACCACCTTTAAACAATTTATTCGAGTTATGGATAATGTTATGGATATTATGAATTAAAAGCAAAAAAATAAAATGCTTATTTATAATAGAAGTACATAAAGAAGAAGAAAAAAGGTAGGGTCGAATTTAATTTTGTTTTGTGAATGGTGGAGGATTGTGCTTGGAAAATAAATAAAAAAATCAAATGCTTAATTACTATAGGAGTATACATAAAGTAAAAAGGTGGTGGGCAAATTTATTTTTGTTGTGAATGGTAGCATGGAGAGTGTGATCTTTGATACTAGTATATAGCTAGCTGTATGAATGGTATGTGGATTCGTTGGATTGTATTCTTAAATAGATAGATCGCAAGATCGAGTATAATTTTTATTATATTGGAAGAGTTGAGTACTTACTGTACTTATTTTATGTGTGTGGGTTGAGTACTTCTTATACTTTCTCCTTCTTATTTTATTAATAAAATCTCTTGTTGTTCAAAAAAAAAGTTAATGGAAATTGATCACATGCATGAGGAATGAGAATATAGTGTTTCATCCTCAAATTTTGTGGTCTTACAAAGATACTTAATTTGTGGAGGTGTATATATGAAGATATAGATATATCATAGGAATATCCTAGTGTAGTTCCCAGAAGAGTTATATATATTTCATAAACAGATTGAGTTATATTCTTTAGAGTAATAATGTGAAGTATAAAGTGCATGTGCTTTTTCTTTTGAGTCACAAAAGTGCATGCACTTTTTAATAATTTTGTTTCAAAATAAACATCACATTAGGTTAGACAAAAACAAACCTCATATTAGGGATTACGGGCCATTTAATCTTAACTAAAGCTCCAAATTCGAACTTGAGTTTGAGCATATTGCAAGAGAAAACTTTTAGGCATTAGTTTGCGAGTTTGGAAGAAAAGAATTTGGAGGGAGGAAATTAAAGTAGAAGAAAAAAGTAGAGAAATTTTTTTTGTATTTTTTGAGAGGGTATTTTTTTTTTTAAGGAAGGATAAATAAATGTTTGTGATTAATGTATTTTTAATTTATGAGAATATTATAACAATATCAATTAAATTCAAAGAATTTATATAAACTCTTCAAAAACCCCTTCCAAATACCTTTTTTAAATTCCGATCAAATTATGAGATTTGCGTATTACAAAAAAATAAACCCGTCAAACACCTTCCTTCTTAAACTATTTTATTTCTTCCACTTGATATTTTCTTTAATTGTCTAACATGCACGACTGAGATATATCGTTAATCATCATTCATGCACAATCTTATTTTTATCATTGGATCAATTTGTCACATCACATTTTATTTTATATCCAATAGCGAGATTTATTGATCCAATAATAAACAAATTTGTGCATATGTTGTAAAAGGCTTATCTCCCTCGTGCATCATACACTTGTAGTAATTCACAAGATCATTCTTTTTGTCAAGAAATTAAAGGTTATAGTGATTCACAAAGGCCTTTTAAACACATTTGAGCCCCTATTCTAACTTTGAAAATAGGGGCCTAAAAAAAATAAAGTGGAAAATTCAATTTATATATTCAACAACAACCAAAATTGTTCTCATAGTCGTACGTACGATACCCGTGTTTAAAACATGCAGTTCAAACTCGTTGCCATTAACCCAATACAAAGATATGTGCCACCCTCAATAGTTTAAGGTATAATTTTTTTACAAAAAAAACATACGCATAATAACCCAGCATCTGGTGATCATGATGTATTTAGATTGAACATTGGGTTATCTAAATATATATTTATTAATGTCTATAGTTCTATTTATATATTTTCAATAGTTCTATTTATTAATGTCTATTAATATATTTTCAACTGATGATCAATATAATTTTGTCATAGTAATATGGTAATGTTGTTGATTTTCAAGAATTTTAGTTAAATGAAAAAATTTTGTGCTTAAAAACGGACTTATGTTTGTGTTTAAATACAAACCATTGGAAGCGAGATTGGAAGGATATTGCTATGGTTTGGCATGCGGCTATATGGATGATATGGAAAGCAATGAATGAAGCTATTTTTCGGGCTAAGATCTTAGAAGTGGATAGTATTTTCGAAGGTATTAAATACGTTGCTTGGAAATGGTTATTGGCTATCAAGAATAAAACCCCTTGCCTTTTCTACGAATGGAACACTCATCCTCTTGATTGTATTCTTAGATAGTTTTTTAGTGGGTGGGTGTCGGAGGTTCTTTTTCCGGTATTGTAATTGTGTTGTTTTTGATTTTGGGTAGAATACTACCCGTACTTTTTCTTCCCGGTGGGTGAAATACTTCTTGTACTTGAATCTATTTATTTAAATATATCATTTTGCCGTTTCAAAAAAAAAAAACTTCTTTTTCCTAGAATCAGCCACAACGTTACATATAAATTTGAATAGGCAACAAATGCTTTTGACGAAGCCTGCTTTGTCTCCTGATGTCTAGTTGTTATTCGTCTTAATATATAAAAAAACACATATAAATTTAAATTAAGAATGTGACTATTAAATTTAATTATTAAATCTTTTTTTTTTGGTACAAATTTAATTATTAAATCTTAAAAAGTAAATTTTTGAGTAAATTTTTTTTACATATATGAAATTTAGTGAGCATATATGAAAATTTGGAGGTTAAAATTTTTTTGAGACTATGTGAGGTAGCTCCCATTGCATAGGACAAAACTTATGTGCATTTTTTAAGATACTTTTCGTATGATTCATAACATAAAATTTACTTGCATTCAAAACAAAAAACATAAAATTTACTTTTTATAGTTATAACAAACTTTGAGAAAATGATGAGTTTGAGGAAATAATAATTTATTATGTTAAGATCCATAAAAAAACCTAAAGAAATGCATCTAAGTTTTGTCCATAACCATAAATTTTTATTTTCAATAGTGAGGCGTAGACTACATTAAAGAATTATGTATTATTTATCCAACAAATAATAAAAACTAGTTACATGAATAAATTTACAAATAGTATCTATAAATTATTCTTTACTCCATTTATAAATTTGTATATGTAGCTACTTTTTATTGGTCATTTGGTCAATTATTTTCAAAGGTAATCTAGAAAAAAAGTCAATACTTTAAGAAAATCATTGATACAATTTCTTTTATTGAATGAATCATACTACGTATACTACAATTTAATTTGAATTTTTTTTTCAAAAACGTACTTCAATTTAATATAAGATCAGAAAGATTGATAAAGTTATACAAACTTTTCAGCCTTAAAGCAAGAGAAATCATGTCCATACATTAACAAATGGCAGAGATAACCATTTAAATTTTATTTATTTTTTAGAAAATAAACATTAAATATTTATTCATTTTTTAGGAGTTTAAACATTTATTCTTTAAAGATCATTACATTCTCAAATATCCTTTGATACACAATTAATTTTGAGATTTGGTTTTTGATTTTTCTTTTACATAAGTTAGGTTATTGTGCAAATTGCTAACTACTAAAATTTGATCTTCTTCAAAAGAAAAATATATATTAAAAATTGACAATGAGAAACTATTATAATAATAATTGTAATATTAATTAATAATCATTGTACAACATTTCTATATGATATTTAAACTTTGTCTCTTAAAAGTTAAACTCTTATGATGACAACTCATCATAGACTCGAATGCTAACTAACATTCGTGATTATTAAATATTTATGACATGCTGATGGCATTTTTTTTCTTAAGTATACATATCCACACTATTCTTTTTTTCATTTTTTTTTTGTTAGGTAGAGTTAGTCTAGGGACTAAAATTCCACCATCTATGATGAATAAATAAGTGTATTAAAATTCGAACTCCGATTACTGCATATTACATTCTCATAGAGATCTATGTTATATTTATTATCTATAAGGGAAGGACACGTATATGTTTAAATTATTATTATCAATATTATTATTATTATTGCTTATTAATATTAAATGATCATCCTCCTTCCACCAGAACCATTTTCTCGTTGGCAATTGAAGTAGAGAGCAGCAACAGGTAATCCAAGATTATAAACTTCTGCAAAATCTCTTGTGATGAAATTTTGTCTCCATCCGGGAGGTAATATAGTGTGCCTACAAGGTTGCTTAAACAACACGAATATCACACGATGAATTCCTGAGGTTGGTCTTGGACTTTCATAGCTCACTATCTCTTGCCCTAATTCAATTAAATATATAAAAAAAAAAAGGCACAAAATATTGACCTAGCAAGATATTTGAGTCATAGTTTAAATTAGTACTACAATTGCAGTTGAATGAAATAACGACGAAGTATTTAAAAAGTTACAAAATAAATTAAAATATTGTACAAAATAAAATCAATTGAACCAACTAGATTAAATCATCATGACATCTCGTTCTTTGTTCAACCAAACTACGTAATAGTTAGTGGCTTAGATTATTGTGTGTATTGGTCTGTAATGTTTTGTTGGTTTATTTTGTACTCATTGTACTTTTCAATATCTATTAAAAAATTTATGCAGATTCAATAAAAAAATTATAGTTAGGATCAAACTTATCGACAAACACATTACCAAAAAAAAAAACCTATCGACAAATTGTTGATTTTCTGGTATACATTTTATACTAATAATTTGGTCTAATTTTTAGAAAAATGATTCAAATGTAAAAAAAATTAAAAATTATATTTTGTTTGCGGTTACATGCAAAAATACTCAAATTTATACTATTTAAAAAGCTAATTAGGATGCGGTGAACTTGTGTGCCGATTTATCTTTTTTTTAGTTTTTAGTGAATTTGAATATGTTATGATGTTTATTAATGTAATTTATAAATTTAAACGAATGAATATCTTTGTTTTAGTAAAAAAAAAGTTAATCAATTAAAAGGTCCAAGAAAATTGTTCACTTACCAAATGTTGTCCCTGTAGTCGCTGGAATATTGGTTACCATCCTAATTAAGGGTAGCAAAAAAAGAAATAGAAAACACAGCAAAACGTTAGAATGGAACTAATTAAATTCAGCCAAATAAAAGTTTTATTAAAAAAACACAAACTCAAACACAAAATTATTTTATACTTCGAGATCCAATCAAATGTGTCACTTAAGTTTAATAAAGTTAATCTGTACTATTTTTTTTTATATATCGAAAAGATAAATATTTCCACCAAAATTTAAATTCTGAACTTCTCTCTACCCAACTCATGTCCCCCAATTCTTATCACTTGAGCTATCCTACAGGCATAATTTGACAAGTTCATTCAAATATGTCAAGATTAATTTCTTAAATGATTTTGGTATACATATGAAACTTGTTTAATTCATATGAAATTAATTTAACCATTTTTAAAATTATTTATGAAAACAATTTATACATAAACACACAATTTAAATTTATTCATTAAGTGTTGAATTAAATTATTTACATAATCTCAAAAGATACAACAGAATTCATGCATCATTATGAATAAAATTTAGGGCTTAGGGTAACTTAGCCTTATTAAAAAAATCCATATGGATAATTTCCCACTTACCAATACAAGTATTCCCTCATATTAGGATCACTAGGGCTTGGTGCATCAGGGTTCACCATCACCTGCAAAAGTACCACAAACTCAAAAAACCCTAGAACGAAAAGCTAGCTTCAATCAAATTGAAGATTTTTGGCCCCTTCTAAGTTGATATGGCATTCTTGTGAAAATTGATGTTTATTAAGAAAAATCTCAATTAGGTTTAATTTGTTCTGAACAAAGGTTAATTGTAATACAAATGACATCCATTATGTTCAATTGAGATTTAAAGAAACAAATTATATTTTTTTTGAAGGAAAAAACAAATTATATTTGGTGCATATGGCGTATGCGTAATAACATTATTTTTCGAGGGGATAAATTGGTTGTTTCCTCCTTAGTGCAACAAATCATCTAAAGTTTTGGTTATGGTTTTTTGGTAGAACGCGGTCTAGTGCGCCGTTATCTTATGTGGATTGGTGTAATGATCCTTTAGAGAGCAAGCTTTAGTCGCATCTAAAGTTTTTTTTGTATGAATTATAAGAGTTGAGTACCCCTTGTACTCTTAATAATTCATTTTTTGCTTATAAAAAAAAATGACCATCGCTCATTTTATGAGTCGTATGTCGACCTAAATTAATTATGAATTAAAGAACTCTTTAAAGTATATTTATTTCTATCTTTAGAGAGTTAATTAAATTTATCTTTGGAGTGTTAATTAAATTTATATTCTTTAAAAACTCTTTAAGGTAGATTTTCTTCTATCTTTGTAGAGTTAATTAAATTTATCTTTTTAGTAAAAAAAAATTAAATTTATCTTCCGAGATTACTTAATTAAATTTATATTCTTTAAAAACTCTTTAATTGGTTTGAGGCTTTGAGCACCCTTTGTGCTCTAATTTATATATATAGTCATCACTTTGTTGTTTAAAAAAAATTGAAGATGCAAAATTAACTTAAGATCGATACCAACCAGAGTGTATAGAGTCCTGAAATCATTTCCACCAACTTGAACTCTTGGTGGATTGATTATTTGAGAAGGTTTGAGCTCACCACTGTTGATCACTTCTTTGTTATTTTCATAAACAACTCTCAGAGACACTGAATTTGTAAATGGATCCAAAACATCTCCAATTACACCACCAACAACAAGAGGGTTTGTTGATTTAATACGCATAATGTATTTATTTATTTATTTATTATATGCTTTGATATATAATAATTTGCTCAATGGCTCTACAACATGGCCATGCTTTTATAGTACATGTTTTGGACTTTCCTTTCGATATGAGGTGATCACTTTCATGTCATCAATATTCTATCTTTTCTTTGTATACCTCCTTGTTCCAATTAATAATTTTCTAAAAGTTATATCTCAAAGGGAAAATGGAAACAAAAAAAATTAAAGGAAAAGGATGTTTGTGTGAACAGAAGCATCTCTTCTAGAAAAATAATAATATTAAAAAAGTTTGCCTAATATTACGGACCTTCTAAAAAGGTTCAAATGTGAATCTAACTCTTTTCAATAGAATAGTAGAATTTATAATTAAAAAAAATTAAATAGAAACAAATGTTTAATATTTATTAAAATAAAGTAGTAGTTTACGTTTAATAAATATTAAATATTATACATTCACACAACGAAATAAAAATAAAATAGTAAATATTACCAATCAAATAAAATTAAACAGTTAAAATTATTGTTTTTATTGAATAGATTAACTCAACAATTTTTTGTAAAATTACATTTCTATTTAATTATTTATCAAGCAAGTTAATTAAAATGGCCGTAATATATATATATATATATATATATATATATATATAAAAGAGACGTCTAGACATGGACTGATCAAAAGATAAATTTTACTATATTTATGAACGGCAAAGTATATGATATATTATATATATTAGAATGGAAAAAGTACAAGTGAAATTGAATTAAGAAAAATAAATTTTACTATTTTCAATAAATTTAATAAAATTGTCAAAAAAAAATTAATAAATCACTCTTTTTCTTATTACAAAATTCATTTTTTTATTAAAAAATTATAAGGATTCACGCTAAAATCATTTTTACGAGATTCATATTAATTAGGCATACCCAAAGATTACATAGTAACAAATTTACAATGAAATTTTATGTGTTTGATGATTGGGGGGAAAATATTCAATATAATATACTCCTTTTTATGGGAATATACACATATCAATAAATCAATAAAATTAGTTATTTTTATGGAAATATACTTTCCTTTTTTTTTTTTTTCTATAATACTCATATAACTATCTCATTTTATATATCTCTCTCCTACATTAATATTTAATGGAATTTCGTAAGACAAAAATAAATAGGAAACATTTTATTTACAAAAGGGACAATCGAAAATAAACTAAAGGAGTGTATATAATGAGTTAACTCTAGGATTTTCATCTCAATTTATTCTTTATTTTCTACTAAGAACACACACACACATATATAGTTAGATACACAATTACAAATGATATTTGATGAACACAAAGTACATAATATGTGAACAGAGATCTTTTACTCTTTCCTAGGCACTACAAGCTAAGAAAATTATATGGTCAGCAAGTATGGAATCTACATATACATTACTAGTTTATTTTGAAGCATGTATTGGAGTCTAGGTTCTCATTGTATGAATATATTTGAGCACCTACATCTTTTAAGTTAATCTTTAATTTGGAATGAGATTCAAACTTATTTATTATGGTATCAAAATTTGAGATCATATAACAATAAAGGATTTTGATGTCTATGGTAAATATCGATATTATGTTGGACCACCGTACCACGTGTGTTCAAACTTGGAACCTCACTATTGCATGTATGTGAGTTTCACTGGTGTTAATGACTTTGTCTATGAACACAAAATATTCAAATTCTTAATTTTTAGATAGTAGTTTAAATTCTCAAAATTTGACTTTGACAAAATACTTCATAATCATAACATCCCTTCATTTTGAAATTTTGATAAATTTTTTATCCATGCAATAAAATTCCATAGAAGTTTTTTGAATAACTTTTAATTAATATCACTTCAATTCTTCAAACACACTCTAAATTGTCAAAATGGTTAAATATTATGGTCACTATATATATGTGCATGTCTATATATATAGTTGCCAAAATTCCAATTTTAAACTTTCATTTACATTTGTATATCTCAAATGGATTGGAAAACTAATATATAGGTCTAGGTTGATGTTTGATCCTTGGCCACAAAAAAGATACTTGGTCAATCTTTTACTCTTGCATAGGCACTACAAGTTGAAAAAAATATAATTGATGGTCAGCATTTAAGGAATATATAGTATAGGCCTTAGAATAAAGGGAAGCACTTGGATTCCCTCACCACTCACTATTTACACTTGGCTATCTACAAGTTTAGTTTTTGATTTGATCTTCAACCATATAATATAATTTAATTAATAAAATATATAGTAGGTAATGTTGTCTCACATCTTACTTTTCTTTTTAGAATTTGAGAGAGAGATGGAAAAGGAAGACAAAGACATGAGACAAACAAGTCTAAGGAAAAGTAAGACATACATAGCACACATATAAAAGGAGTAAATAACTTTGTTTATATTGGGAAGATAAATTTCTTCCGTTAAAATTAATCTCTGAATTTCTTATATTTAATTTATATGTTCTTCAGTTCTTATCACATGCACTAGTTATCATACGGGGACAAATGAGTAAATAATATGATGTGGTGTATTTGGCATTAGCGTAATAATATTTTATGGAGAGGAGATCGTGCCACTATATATTCTATAGTGGACCAAATTATGTACTTTTCATGGTTTTGGTTTATTGGCCGGATTAGGAGCAATATTGATGTAACTTTTGATGATTTGTGTGTAATAACCTTCTAGTTTGCTTACAATGTAACTAGCATGTGATGTCATTGTTTTGTTTTTGAATTGTAAGAGTTGAATACCCCTTATACTTCTTATAATTTAATATTTGCTTATAAAAAAAAAAGTTTGAATTTCGGTTTGAAAATAATATTTATATTTAATATTTAACACATTTGGTAGTTCAATTTGTTTAAGTTAAGGGTTATATGAGTCAAAATGTAAAATGATTTATATTCAATTGTCAGTGAAAAAAATTATTTACTGACTTTGATTATTTATAAAAAAAAGACCAAAAGAAAAATATTTGTCACCCTTTAAATAGAATTATGTTTAGCAGAAGGAACGTATAAAAAAGAATGGTTAATAGATTTTTACGATCTAGTGTGTGAATTTTGATATACTCCCGCGCAAAAAAAATTATTACCTCTCTGTAATGTGGATTGTGGATGAATTTTGATTTATCGCATTTGTTGACTTTTTGTTGACACGGCAAAGAAAAGTCAACTGTTATGTCAGCAAAAACTCACTGCCACATCAGTAAAAAATCAATAGGAAGAGATAAAACTAGGTCTATCTTTTATAAATGAAAGAGATTGCTGGCAATAATGCAATATAATGTGTGTGGTATAATGTTGGTGTATGACCATTTTTATTCATAGTTTCTTACATTACAAATTCCAACTAATTATTCGGCTGGACTCATTGAGTATAGGGCTCATCCTTTCTGAATACAAAAATACTACAAAAGTAGTGTCCACGTAAGTGTTGACCAAGTGAAAATCAATTGGGGCATTCATTTGCAAATGGTCTAAAGTTAGGGGGTCAAAATTGCTATTTTCAAAGTTAAGGGGGCCAAAATCGATGGTTTGTGAAAGTTAAGGGGTCAAAAGTGTATTTTAGCCTAAATCAAAAATTTGTACACATTATATAGGGGTAAAAGTCTATTAACTCTACAAAATATACATAATCCCTATAATCCCTTCATATCATGTATATCGGCCTAAAAACTCAAACAAGAAAAGGTTACGAATATCTTTACATTATTTTCTTTTTTTTTTTTAAAATAACCTATGGACTCTTTAGAGGCTCAACCATCTAAAATAGCGAATTAAACGGAACGGTCCACTAGTCTCAACTCATTTCATCACACCTAAATTAATATAAGTTGTTTTCTTGTTTTTCTTCACATTTTTTGGATCTTTGATACTCTACCTCTATCACCAATGAGTTGATGGAAATTGATCACGAGGAAGGGAATGAGAATATAGTTTTTCATCCTCAAATTTTGTGATCTTGCTAATGATGCTTAATATGTGGAGGTGTATATGTCACAAGAATATCCTGGTCACTACCACAAGAGTTTTAGATTTCATAAATAGATTGAATTATATTCTTTAGAGCAATATTCACCTTGATCGTTGATTTATGGTATAATATATAAACTATAACTGCAACTAGTGTATATAAAAGTTTACCATAAAAAAAGTGGATGAGCTTTTTATTTTATTTTATTTTTTTTGGGTACAACATGCACTTTTTCTATTGGGTGATAAAAGTGCTGCTCTTTTACCTTTTGTTTCAAATGAAAAGGAGTTTAATTTAATATATTGATTGTTTTTAAAAAAAATGAAGTTTTACATCAACTAATGAATTATGGTTCAAGTCAAGTCATAAGAATTTTAATATAAATAGATAGTTAAGGATTCAATTTCTGATTTTTGCGTATGAAAAAAAATTTGTTGAGAGGAGAGAACTCACCTTACGTGCCTCACAAGTTTCTTGACGAAGATTAATTATCAATAACAACAATGAAGACTTTGTACCTATACCTCGATAACAAAAAAAATGAAGCTACACATTAATATTCATACACCAACCGTATACAATTTTTATAATTGCATATGATCAATTATCACACGCTATAGCGTAATAAAGTCATTGGACTCAAATTGTTAATTATGAGTTTCACTAAATAACGGATTTCGGAATAATCTTAATTCTATTCTAATTGACTTTTGAGTGGAACAAATTATTTTAACCAATTACCTTTACTCTCTTGTGGTTGAACTCTAAAACTACTAATAACTAATAAGACATCTTCTCCTGAAAATCAAAGGATTAATTCCACATAAAAAATTCACACGCAAATATCAATTTTATTGATTAAACCTTGTATTAAAATTAAAATATATCACCACATACAGATATCTATATAATGTAATTTTTTATTATTGAGAGAAAGAACTAAGCATAAGATATATGTAAATTAGCTCCAACACCGTCATACAATAAGAAATAATATCTAAATAATATGCGTAAAATGAAATTTTATTCTTTTCATGAAAATATAAGTACATTCTCGAAATATATGTATTGAATTGTACATTTAATCACATTTCACCACAAAAATATTTACTAAGATAATTTACTAAAGTTTCTTTTTTTGATATTAATAGTTAATTAATATTTTAATTTTGTTGGAAGAAGAAATTGAACTCGTTAACTTTTTATCATTAGAAAAAGAATATTTGACATTGCATGTCGAGTATCTTATTTATAGTGAATATACTCAACAAGTATCTAATTCTATGTTTCTATTGGCTCATAATATGTTCTTTTGCATTTTCTTTTGGATTGGCTCGTATATATGTTCTCCCGTTTTTTTTATGAATTTAATTATTTAATCAACCAAAGAACTAATAATATGTATTCAAATACTTTTATTTTGACACAAAATATGCACACAACATAATAAAATAAAGTATCACAATAAACTATAAAAACCCACAAAAGAATGAAAAACCATACGAAAAATATCCAACTACACAGACACTAGAAAAATCACATAAAATCAAATCACCCAATTAATCAAACTCACTAAATCACTAAGTCACTACCAAATATATTTTTATGGATGTAATCTTGAGGTGAAGAACTACGGGTTAATTTCTTTTTGGTTATTGGTACGTAGAATTTTCATATATTTTTTTATCAGTTTTTGTTTTTTTATAGAAAATCACTAAATTTTAATTTTTTGATATTTCAAAGTTAATTTTTCCATTTTTTACTTCTGCAAATTTATTTGAGGTTTTTAAAAACACAGCAGTTATGTGTGCTGCAGTATCCCGTGAGAAAATGTTTGAATGTGACTACACAAGTTTAATTTTTTTTAACGGAAAATATATTATTAATAAAAATTAAGTTTTTGTTTAAGACGAACAAAGACTGATAAAAGAGAAGTCTACAAAATAAAGTCGCAGATCAGAGCACCAATAAAAAAACTCAAATCTACACTACTTAAAAAGAGATGGTTTGAAGAAATTTTGAATGCTTCTTTCTTCTTTCTACTTTCTGCCTTAAAGGTAAATGATTCATATCCATATATAAATTGTAGAATGGCATAGATATACTCGTGTTGTTCTTCAAAGACAACTACGTCCACTTCTTAAATATCTTGTGATACACACTTTAATCTCTAGTTAGGCTTCTAGTTTATTTTGATAAACAAGACGGCACCTCTGTTATGTATAGTTTCTCTTTTATGATTCTTTGTTCGTCTTGTGAGGAGATACGGTTCTTATTAATAATATATTTGTTGTTAAAAAAAAACAACACAACTCATGAATCATCAATTGAAATTAATTATGATTCATACTCACTAATAAGAGCATCCACACAATAGTCTGCCTCACAATAAGAATGTTGCATATATTTATTACTTACTAATCCATCTCAAGCAATCAACAATTCTCTGAACTAAGTTCCACTTTAATGGACTCATTTTATTTTATTTTTGTTATGAAAAGTTTTGCTGAAATTAGTCTCAAGGAATTCACTAGAATCATTAATAGTGTAGACTTCACTAGAATTCACTAGAATCATTAATAGTGTAGACTTCAAAACTCAGATAAACCATTAATTCCTTTCCAATAATAGTATTTTTACTGAAATTTCACTTTATAAGATGAATAAGTTGATGTATCAGAGTTCATACTTAAATTTTTTCTTGCATTAGACACTTAAATTCTTTCTGCATTAGATCTTCTTAATTATAAATATCCACCATTATTTATTATCTATAATGACGGGC
Organism: Trifolium dubium; assembly: GCA_951804385.1. Taxonomy (NCBI): domain Eukaryota; kingdom Viridiplantae; phylum Streptophyta; class Magnoliopsida; order Fabales; family Fabaceae; genus Trifolium; species Trifolium dubium. The sequence goes on from OX638065.1 coordinate 605,738, forward strand.
ATGGATATGTTTGGATTATTATTAATTAAATGATCATTCTCCTTCCACCACAGCCATTTTCTCGCTGACAATTAAAATAGAGAGCAGCAACAGGTAATCCAAGATTATAAACTTCAGCAAAATCTCTTGTAATGAAATTTTGTCTCCATCCTGGAGGTAATATAGTGTGTCTACAAGGTTGCCTAAACAACACAAATATCACACGATGAATTCCTGATATTGGCCTTGGACTTTCATAGCTCACTATCTCATGTCCTACATTAATTCATTCAAATATATCATGCACTTACACACATATATGAGTAATAATAATCAAATACATAATTGCTCCTCACTTGTGTAAATTTATAATGACTTTGCAATGTATGTGTACCAAATAATAAAAAGTAATTATAAATATAAAACTTATAACAGATATAAATTAAACCATTGTTTGAATATTTTTCTTTATAAATATAAAACTTTCTTAAAAAAATGTCACTGTTTATACGATATCTTTTTTAATTTATCCTATTTAATAATCATTTCATTACTCGTAAAGACAATATATCAATTCTTAAAAGGTTTAAATGTGTTTTTGATCCTTATAAATATTTGAACCTTCTAATTTTAGTTTCTTTAAAAAATTTCACACTTTTTAGTCCATAAAAATTCTCTAACTTGACTTTTGGTCATACTTTTAAGTCAACTCATGTGTATTACTTAAAATGTTAAATTATGTATGGCAATCATGTTCAATATATTAAAAGTTGAATTGATTTGCAAAATTTTAATTTTTTTAATTAAGAATAAATTAAATATGAATTTTTGAAGTGTTTGCACTTAAAATTTCATATTTAATTCATCATTTGATAAAATAAAAAAATGAATTTTTTGGAATTAATTTTTATAGTATTCTAGACATAAATACAAAATCACATTAAAAAATTTGAATAGTACACATAGTTATTGAAAAGTAGGTACCAAAAATTGTGACAGAAAAATATTTTGAGCACCAAAAAGTATAAAAAAAAAATTAAAATAACTAAAAGTATAAGGTTTAAAAAATGTTTATAAAAATTAAAAATATATTTAACTCATTCTTAAAACACTAATTCAAATGTATAGACTCTTGAGGTTATCTTAGTATAACATTAATTCAGTTCATTACTCCCTCCGTTCCTTTTTATTTGTCATTTTAAAAAAAAGACCAAATTAAGAAGGTGTATTTTTGCACTTTATCTTCCTGATATACCCTCTTTTTTGGAAATATATATCCTAATTTTAATCACAATAAATTTCTACTTTTTTGCACAAACACTTTCTCTTTCCATAAAAATTAAAACCAGTAAAAAATAAATTGTAACAAAGTTTATTTAAAAAAATACAAATAAACTTTGTTTCAAAAATATTAAGAAGGAGGATATAATATTCAAAATATAACATAAATTGTCAAAACAACAAATAAAAATGAACAAGTATTTTTCTTAAAACGACAAATTAAAATAACGAAGGAGTATTTTAATAATAATTTTACTAATAACTGTAAGAGATAATACTTTTTTTATCGAGATGAATCTCCGTATCTTTCTTTCAAAGTTGTTCCATTTATGAACGACAAAGACACAATAAATTTATTTGCGGATCCACTAAAAATAAATTGACAATGTGGATCCACTAAATATGAAACACTAAACTCTTGAGTTTATTTTTCTCACTCATAAATGAAACTATCATTTTTATTAGAAATGGAGAGGTCGTTGTTAAAAATGACCATCTATAATTTGATTCATAAAACCTACCATTATAATTAAATTAAATCCATCATATTAGGCCATATGTATATGCAATATAATAAGTTCAAATTGTTGGGAAAAATGTTATCTCCTAATTTTTTTTTTATCAAGCAATCTAGTGGTTATAAATTTCACTCTTACAGTGAATAAATGAGATGTCGGAGTTCAAACCTCAATCCCCACTTATAAAATGCGATGTTCGTGTCAATTGAATTAAATTCACGTGAACAATATTATCTCCTAATTTAATCATAATTTTGCAGTCAAAAAAATACTAGAAAGTAATTAATTAAAGTTGTGCATGTACCGAGCGTTGCCCCTGTAGTAGCTGGAATGTTGGTTACCATCCTAAGGACCCATTCAATGAAAATAAGACATTAAGATGTTAGAATGGAACTAATTTTATGTATATGCATGCATGGACACACTTTTATTTTTTAAAAACAACTATTTTCCATTATAATAAGTAAATACTATTATTTATCTAAAGTTCCCGCAAAATAAAATTTAACTTTTTCTATCATAAACAAATTTAAATTTTTCTAAATTGTTATTGATTCATAATATTGAATATTAAAACACAATTATAATAAAATATAAAAATTTATATAATGTTTATAAACAAATGAAACAAATTTTTTACTTATATAATGATCTTTTCTAAAATACAAAAATTAACTATTTTTTTTATTGTTCAAAAACAAAAACTAATATTTTTTTTATCCAATTGTAACTGTGCATTTTTTTTATCGAAACTAGAATATCCACCACCAAATACAGTGACTACTATAATTATAACCGTGAGTCACTGCAAGGTAATATATATATATAGTTCAACTTATTCACACTAACACTATGTGATTGCGATCACCACAAAAATAAAGTTAATTTGTAAGAAAGTACAATTGCAAAGTTTGTTGCTTTCTTTGATAGCGACTCCACAAGACCCAAATTTAACACTACTTATTTGGGCCTATTGTTAATTTCTTAAATACTGCTGAACTTCTTTTTTGATCTTTTTGAAAAGAAAAGAAAAAAGTTGAACTTTTCTTTTCAACTAGTCTTTTCTTAACTTCACAAAGGTTAAATATGTATTTAAACACTATGTCAGCTCATGTTGTTGAACTTAAAATACTAGTCACATCAACTTATGCTTGGGTCCCTTGTTTATTTGTCAATAATATTTCTCTTGTTAAGTTATTTATATAACTTATATCAAAAAAAAATAATTATAAAAATATATTGTATGTTAGCACTTACTTAATAAAGGGCATTTGTTTGTAACTTATATTACAACCTATATATTGTAGGTAAGCACTTACTTAATGAAGGTTTAATTTGGATAAACAATATAATTGCAACTTAATTATATTACAAACGTTTACCATAATAAACGCTTATACATAAGTTTACATCAGTTATTTTAATCACAAAAGATTTTTTTTTTTTTTGTATATACTACAAGTTGCTTAGCTTTTACCTATCAATAAGCTAGAAAAACTTATGAAAAAATGTCATAAATTGATTTCATAAGTTCTCCAAAACAATATCACAAAATTTATATAAGTAAATATTTTTATTTTATTTTACCACCAGTTTAATATGGTTCGGAGGTCAGTTCAAACATCAAATGGTTTCAGCCCCCTCTCAATTGCAGTTGCGGGGGATTAAACTGTGGTTCTTTCTACCAAATTCAGCATCAATCATTACTGAACCAACTAACGATTAGTGCAAATAATTTCAAATAAGTCAATTTAAACATATTCTAAAGAGACAAGTGCTTAATCAATTTATTACAACAGAAATTAATGTGATCCTAATAGATACAACATAAATTAATGAATCAATATGAATAACAATTTCATATATAAGCACCATAATTAGTGCACGCCTTTTAACAAAACAATACCATATGACCTATATGATTGTGGTAAATTTGAATTGAAGATCAAATTAAACATACTACCTCCGTCCCTTAATATAAGAACTCGTTTAACCATTGCACGTACGTCAATACACAACTTTGATCACTAATATCTTTAGTTATGTAACAGTAAAAATTATAAAAATTTGATATTATGAAAATACTCATCAAAACAAATCAAACAAGATCTTATATACTAATATTTACATCTATATATATATATTATTAGAAAAATATGGTCAACACATGATAGATGAATAGTAAAATTTAGTCAAACAGGGTCTTAGGGACGGAGGTAGTGCATATTATAACGATTAATTAAATCCATATTTCCACTTACCAATACAGATATTCCTTCATATTAGGATCACTAGGGCTTGGTGCATCAGGGTTCACCATCACCTGAAAAATGTCACAAACTCAAAAAACCCTAGAAAGAAAACCTTAAATCAATTGAAGATTTTGGCCCCTTCTAAGGTGATAGAATTCTTGTAAATGGCAATTGTTATTAAAAATGTTCCCAATTAAGTTTAATTTGTACAGAATTAAAGTTATTTGGTGATGCAAATGATAGTCATTGTGTTCTCTATTTAGGAATTTAGAAAATGGAAGATTTTACGAGCTTGATTCAGTATGTAGATTTCAGATATAGTTGATCATATTAAAGTGTTGTATTAAAAATTAATTTTTGACTAAAAAACAGGATGTTGCACCGTTTATTCTATGCGTATGCATCAAACATATGAATATATAGCATAATTTCTTGTATCTTAGGAATTTATTTATATATATTGTTGTATGCATATTCTTAAATCATCTTGCTCTTGGGTTTGAGCGGCCTTTATGGTACAACTTATGTTAATCTCTTTATGGTTTTTGTCTCTCTAGGGATGCTTGGAAAAGGGTAGGAGGGATGACATATAATTTAGTGCTATGTGATTTGAACAATTTGGACTACTAGATCGGGGCAGTAGATATCAAATTGATCGTATTAAATACAATCTTTAAAAAGGTTTTGACTAGAACAAACGGGGGTTTGGAATGATTATTATGTTATGTCACTTGCACGAAATTTTGCCTCATAAAGAGTGCATGCAAAATATGTCATTACTTTGGCACGCGGTGATTTGGTCAATCTGAACTAATAAAAATTGGAAGTTATTTGTACCAAAAAATATTGGAAAATTATTTTTGAGAGTTTGAGAGACAAAAGATTTCATATATAGTTGAGCCTATTAAAAAACAGTTGTATAAAATTAAATAATGTACCCAAGCTAGAAAATATATATATTACATAGTTAATTAAAGAATATGTATGTATACCAACCAGAGTGTATAGAGTTCTGAGGTCATTTCCACCAACTTGAACTCTTGGTGAATTGATTATTTGAGAGGGTTTGAGCTCACCACTGTTGATCACTTCTTTGTTACTTTCATAAGCAACCCTCAAAGAAACAGAACTTCTAAATGGATCCAAAACATCACCAATTACACCACTAACAACAAGAGGATTTGATGATTTAAAACGCATAATGTATTTATTTATTTATTATATGCTTTGATATATAATAATTTGCTCAATGGCTCTACAACATGCCATGCTTTTATAGTGTATGCTTTGGACTTGCCTTTCATCATGAGGTGATCACTTGTCATCAATTAATATTCTTTCTTTTCTTTGCATACCTTGTTCCATTTAATTATTTTCTTAAAGTTATATCAAAGAGAAAAAGTAAACAAAAATATAATTAAAGAAAAAGGATGTTTGTGTGAATATATAGGAGCATCCTCCTAGAAAAATGATTAATTTTAAATATTTTATGAACTATATACCATATATAATATTAAGATGTAATATATAAAGAGAAAAAATATTGAATTTCACCAATGGTCAACTATAATTTAAGATTATTTAACGCGTAATTAAATATTTTCAAATGAATGTAAAATAAATTTTCGTAAAATATCCACCATGAGTTTTCTTAAGAGCATTATTTAATAAGTCTAAAACATTATGTTTTTATAAATAACAAATAAAAACTTATCAAAGTGACTTATTACACATTTATCTATGTAGGTATTATCTATCTTTTTCTATCACATGTTAGACTATCTCCAATGGTTTCAACATCACTTTTTACACTCCACATCATCATTCAACACACATTCAACCATTAACCTCTCCAATGGTTTTTTTTTCATTCAACACTTTACCCCACCACTTTCTCTACCCCACCACTTTTTATTTCATATTCTTATTTAAATTTAAATTTTTGTTTTTATAATTAAATAAAATTACAATTATCGATTAAAATTAAATTAAAATAATAAACATTTAACAAAATTTATTTAAATTTTTTTTATTAACTTAAAATGCAATATATCAAAATTAGGATTCATTTTACTAAAAATAAAACACTTAAACTTCAAAATTAACACTAATAATATGATTAAAGTAGTAAAAAATTCGAATTTTTTTCTGTGTCCAAATCAAATGATCCAAGTCTCTATTTGTAGAGAAAAAAAATTATGAATTTTGGTGAAAAAATAAAAAAATAAAAAATTAATTTGCAATGAAATAATTGAGTTTAAAGATAAAAATAAAATTAAAATCGCGCGGACCAATTATATTGTGACACGCGTCCCACTATAAAAGAAAAACAGATTCTCTCTCCACTCTCTGACGCTGACGCGCCTTGTCTGCGCGTGATGCGCACGCGCCGGATTTCGGCGAATCCGCGTGCGCCGCGTGGAAAGGCGTGTCAGATTAAATGGGGTTTAATGCATTAAACTCTGCTCTGTTTTCAAGCTCCCCTTTTCTGATTTTTTCTGCATTTTCTGACATTAAATACCCCATTCAACTACCATTGGAGGTAGTCTTAGACTTATTCTTTGTTTTTGTGTTCCTTTTCCACCTTTCTATTTCTTACACCTCTCAAATTCTAAAATGAAGTATAAGAGGTGACACAATCATTATATCAACTATATAAATTACCGTTAGTTACACTTACTAAAAATATTGAGGTAATTCATGCAGCAATCTTAAAGTGTAACTATAAGATTGAATTTTGTAGATAATTCATGCAGCAATTAATTTTCATTTTATTAAGGTAAATTCTTAGGTATTCCATAATCAAATATAACATAACATTGAATTTACCTATAGGGTACTACTATCCAACTAAATTACGGAATACCAATATCTAATTAAACTACGGAGTACCGGAGTGTTCACTTTTGTTAAAACATACAATCTCCGTTCCTAAATATAAAATTATGTTGATTAAATTACGGAAATTAAGAAATTGGATAATAGTAATAAATTTATTGGTAGTAGATGTTATTTTTACAAGTTTATCCCTTAAGAGAGAATTTATCAAAATATTTATTTAAGTGTAGAAAAACGGTATAAAATAAATAAGAGTATGTATGTAAAGAAATAATAAATGTAGTTGAAAATTGAAATGAAATCTTATAAAAAAGGACAAAAAAAGTTCTCAATAGAATTTTATAGATAAGAACAGAGGTAGTATATCACAAAAGGAACAAAATTCGATGCAAAACATAGTCTAGGTGAATTCTCACCTTTATTTTACAATGAGGTTAATTCTCACTTAATAGCTCATTTTCAGCCATCAATTTAGTTACCACATAAGTATCTTGTCACATCATCAAAATTAATCCAGGATACATAGATAAGTACAATGTGAAACATTTTAAGAAATGATGAGCCAAATCTTGAATTTAAAAATTGAGAGACCAAAATTGAAAATTCAAGGTCAAAAAGATGATCAAAACAACATTTAAACCTTTAAAAGAATTTAAATGAGTCAAATGTGATAAACTCACCAGAGTCAAAGAAAGTCACAAGGGTCCTCATATCAACAATGAAATCCTAACTCAAGTTCTTAAGAGATATAAGTAAAATCCTTACTAATCGGATCTACCTTTGTTTGAGTTGGATCCTTTGTTGACTTATGTCCCTGTTCTTTGGTCCTATAAAATTGACATGTTAAAAAATCAGTAAATTTAAACAAATATACATAAATTTATTCTTAACTATGTATGATTTTTGCACTAATTATTTTTCAAATTTTCATTATATTAACTATTTTCAAATCTCCATAATATTCATTATTCTTAATCCTCAACAACTCTCACAAATACAAACTTTTCCATATTCTCCATAGTAAATAATCATTCATTTATGAAGCATCCCTCTGATTATTTGTGCAAAAATGTTCTTAAGCGCCAATTTTCAATAACGGTTTCACTATAGACATATGGTAAAAGTATAATTCATTCTATATATAGGTACAAAAGAAGAAGAAATTGTAGTTCCAAGTAAACAACTTTAATTGTGCAAAAGGCAACCATTTCTTTAATTGTGGTGATTATGATTTTGTCTAGAAGTAGATTGTTGATCGGGATCCTCCACATCCACTGCAGCAAAGTCCTGATCCATGTAACTCCAGCCGCTTTGAAACTACTAAAAACCGGAATTGAGTAACTTGGGGGAGTACATTGGTCAATACATTAATATCGTTTGATACAGATTCGATTTGGAGAGGAACTTTTCCTTTGCTTGCTGATTATTGCGCAATTTATGAACAAATCAAATGTGAAACCAAGAACGCATGACGGTGTAATGTGCTAGTTATTGGCTATTGGTTGTCTTGATGACAATGACATCCATAAAACTCAGACACATGCATCAAACTACATTCAGCCACAGATAACCAAACCACTAATCCATTTAAAATGACTTGATTCATATTTTTCAAGATGGATTAAATAACTATTAGCTAGCAACAACAAAAATGCATTTGCCATATTCCTCATACAAATTTCAACAGCACAAGCATCAATATATCTAAATTGACAAAACATATAGTACAGAGTAGTACATGGTGGTTTTAGATGTACTTAAGACCAGAGATGTATTGTTGCCTAGTAATTAAATACTGGGCCAGTGAATATATAACTCCTAAGATACCCAAGATCTTAATCTTGAGAACATCTGTACATGCAATAGGAAGCAGATTAAGGGGCAATGTTACCCATGGTGGCGAATCACTGTGTTTCGTATGGCTCCATACATACCTGTTGAAAATTATATGGCTGGGGAAAGTAAGAACAAGGAGTGCTAAATTTTTCACCATAAAAATCCAGTCTGGCCCACCAATTTGAAGACCCCATCCGCCATTACCTTGCCAAACATCTTCCCATATGCTATACAAGGCGGTTATAACAAAGTAGACTGAGATAACAACAGTCACAGGAAAATATCTGTGTTTGTCTCCAAAACCAGCAATAAAATCTGAATCCTGGTTTAGTAACAGAAGGATAGGAGCCAAGAAAAATATAGAACGGTTTGAGCCACCGGTAAGGAAAACATTCAGGACCAAGCATATAGTAAAGCACAATATTGTGGCGACATTGCCAACAGAAGGCATCCAGGCTCCATCAGCAGACATTCTTTTAACTGTAAAGGAGGGTACAGTAGAAGACCGACGGTGCTGCATGAATCTCGCTCTTGGCAGGGAACTTGCAGATACACTTTGACCAGAATGACTATGTCTGATTCCAGTTGAATCAATGGCTTTTTCCCGCATAATTGAAGTAAGTTTATATTTTATTTCCAAGGCTATAAGCATGAAGATTGCTGCATACAAACCAAGAAGAGATGTCCTGGCACCCTCGATAGCCAGCAATGTTGTAAGCTTCTTCTCCTCCTCGCCCAAATTTCCGATCTCACTATCTTCAAGAATATTTTTAATTCTAAGTTGGCCCTCCAAAAGATAAGTGACTGGAAAGAGAGCTACAAGTAAAGCAAATACCCAAGGTAAAAGTTTTGTGCTTGAAGCAGAGGGCATATGAGTGAAGACAACAAAAACAGAAGCACAAACCATAGTGACAACAATGAGAACATCCAAAACTACTGCCCAGACAAAGTATTCTGCAGAAATGTAGATACCAAGGGCAACACCGATAACAATGGAGTAAACTGTCCTTAGTTCAACAATGTATTTAATCGGTATGATAGATGTAATGGATGCTAGAGTCAACAAAATAGCAATAATAAGTAACCAAGACGGCCAGGTAGGCTTCCCAGCTATAAAGCCATAAATTGAGATATCATCAGCAGAATGACGGGCAGTTCTGATAAGGTCCGACTGGTAACTCAATGACAAAGGAAGAGGTGGCTGCATCAAAATTAAAAGTAGACCAGTTGCCGCTATCAGCACCAGACTTCTCTTGGCAGACTGCAGAGAAAACAAAGAGCTTATGATCAGTCTTTCAATATCTTGCATGAATTGGGAAGGAGTTAGGGATTACTCTGCCAACCATAATTGTCTAATTGTTTAGAATGTGACAACACAAAGGTTTGCAGGTAATAATGGATAGTCTAAAGTCCACACGTTTTAGAAAGGAGAAAGGCCTTTGAAATCCAAAATCAAACAACGCAAAACAATATATTGGATAAGTATACATACCAAAACATGAGAGAAATGAATAGCAACAATTGGAATACAGGCCGCTCCAATCAACAGTATACAGAAGCCCAAAATTAAACCATCTGAAGGAGACCTTCCGTTCCACCACTGGAGGGCTTCAAAAATTGTTTCACGGCAAAACCATACGGATAAGGCAACTACACATGCATGTGCATAGCCTTGCCATGGTTTCATCTTAGAACCTGTTTTTGATTTATCCCTGCAAAATACAACAATGAAGTATAATGAGGCTGACAATAAAGTGTAAAGGCATAATACAGGTCAGAATCCCTCCAAACTGACAAAATCGAGATATTTTCACAATAATTACCTGTAAAGAAGTAGTGGAGGGGAAACAGCCAACAAGAGTATAGCTGAAACCCATACAACAGACTTAGATGCAATAAACAGCATGCTAAGCTTTGAAAAAAATAGGCAAGTCAAAATCCAAACTGCTTTTCCTCCAATTCGATGATCCACATATAGCCTTCTCACCAAAGCCAAACCCAATAAAGTTGTCATCACAACCATGTAGCTAGGATACATCACCTCATCCTCAAATCCATAATAGTAAATGCTAGAGTAACTGAAAAATCGGCTTTCAATGTAGCATAAGAGCAGTGCATGGCTTATGAGACTGATCTCAGATAAAAAGTTTATCTTTGAAGGCAGAAGGGTTAAACCAGGAATAGCCATAGCCAGGACAGCATTTGCAACAATTAGCTTACAAAAAGATTTAAGGGACATGCCTGCCAACCAAATATTTAAATCCCAGAAGTTGTGCAGCACAAACCATGTAACCATCAAGCTCCCAAGAACAACAAAAGCAAAGTATGAAGCTAGACTTTTCTTTTCAAAAAATCGAGCCAAATAAAAGCCAGCAGCTGCAGGCAGAGGCAGGAACTGCAAATCAAAGGTGGATAATAATTCAATAATAGAGAAAGAGACAGCGAGAGAGTTTACATGGGTAAATCGAATTAAATATTTAATCATCAAAATGAGCAATGATATAATTATGTACCAAAGAAGCCAACAAACAAAGAATTTAATATTTTAGGAAAGACACCAAGAAGTCAGCCAAACCGGTTATTTTCATTTCACTAGGCCAAATAGGGCATTTTCCAGTTCCCTCCCCCCATTTAATGTGATGACCAGAATAGTTAACTGCAGATCAGACAAAGAGTGAAACAATTATAGCAGCACAGCCATCTGTGTCATTTCAAAAGGTCTACCCCCACCCTTTACTTTATCACAATTCTAATCCGCATGATTCCTCCTCTTTTAATATGTTTATTTCATGAGAATTCCATTTACTCCTGAAACCTTATATAGTGAACAAAAAGCTTCTGATTTAGTTTCTCTACTAGATCTGAGTACTTACCCCCCTATTAATAAGTGACAACCAATATGCTCTTGGACTTAAAACATTCTTGGGAACTTATACATCAAACACTCAACTACCAGAAGCAACACCCAAAACCAGAAAAAGGCAATAACACCTAACCCAGCAGAGAAAAAGGAAAACCGTCACCCTAAACTTTTCAAAATCAAAAGATGTTCCTCTCATACAGACAAGGTTTATTTTCTTCTCTCACCCTCTTACACTTTGAAAACATGGACTTCAAGCACAAGACTATCCATTTCTTGTTCTCTCTATTTGTTTCTTTCTTTACATTGATTTTAAAGAGTACCCTACAATTATAGACCCCTTCCTTCACATTCCATATTTGTAAGCTTTTTTGTCATGCATCGTCTTTCCATTTTCTCTAACCATCCATAATTTCACCCATAATCATTCACCATTAAAAAAAGTTGAAGACCATAAAGCTAAAGGGCTTAACTTCCTAAAAATTCTGAAGCACTAAACAGAAACAAAACTTCACACCCTTTACAAACAAAATTCTGGAGTGATGCTAAACAGATTGCTCTAGACCAAAGCCCTAAATAGTGCCATTAGGTTGGTTCATTTTGAAGTTTGAAGATTGGAGGGATCGGAAAAAGGTGAGTACTTAAAACTACTGATGGACGGAGGAGACTTTATTTATTAAAATAAAACCTTTCGAAAATTACACTAAAGTGACATTGCCCTACACTTTCTAGGAACAAAAGAGAAGTTTAATCATTTATCGCAGGTTAATTTTCGGTTGGACAAATACAAAACAGATTGCATGTCACAAACAAACGCGACCAAATCATGCAACTCAATTATTATCTATAGTTTGACTACCATGTACCACTAAGCTCAGTCTTAACTAAACCTACACCACAGTATAATTATCATTCCAAGATCTGCTTAACTACCTAGCAATGTTATCAATATCAGCTTCTACTCAGGGCTACCGGTCTTACGAGCACTTCTAGGAAGGACTAGCAAACTAACCGCATTGCTCCTTTCTTTAACACTGTTTTTAATCTTTTAGATGATTGATGATCATTTCATAAATTTATATCCTTTCTTAATGAATCTCTTTCTATCCTAGAAACAAAAGCCCACCACAATTCAAATGTACAATCATCTATGGAATCAAATAACTCTACTCCAAAGAACCCACATTCAATTCAATTCAAGCATGCAAAGACTAAGCAAAATTCGGTAACCACTCACCAGTACAGGGTATCCCACAACAACAGCTCCAGCGGCACTGACCACAATGGCAGAAGTAGTGAAAGCAACAGAGCTAAGGGCATCAGAAACCATACCCATAGCATAAGCACCACCAGCAGCAGCTCCACCAAGCATAGTAATAGTAACAAGAACATAATTAAGCGGAGGTGGAACCTGAATATACCTCCCAAACGAATGAAAAACGACCCTAACCTCCAGCGCGATCACAACAAAAACCAAAGCAACAAAACCATTAACAACCCTAATACTATGAAGATGTGCAGCATTATCAGAAACCCACCATAGTGCACCTCTAGTAGAAGCATAAAGCTGAAACAAAAAGGGTATAAAGAAAAGCAACACAAGATCACAGAAATTCGCATACGAAGACAAAACAAGCGAATAATGCGAAGCTAAATGAAAACAAAGAGGTACAAATAGCAAATACAAAGTATGAACACAACTCTCAAGTTGACCAAGAACAAAACTATCCTTAGGAGCTTCACCACCATGAAACCTAGCATGATGATTAGTCTTAAAAGACGAAAGCCTCGGAATAGAATAAAGCCAATAAAAAAAACAATTAAACACCATTAGATAATAAGCAGAGTTATTAATCCCAACAGCAGAAACAGCAGCCCAAGTAAAAATCGACGAAGCAGTAATCGGTAAACAAGCGAATAAAAGGCGTTCGAGCGCGGCGACAACGGTAGGGTTTTCGAGCAACAGAAACTTGAATTGAAGAGAAGACCAAATTCCAATAAGGAAAGTAGTATGACCACAAAGAAACGAAGCGAGGATAGTTAGGGTTATAGAATTGTTGAAAGTGGAGTATAGAGAAAACGAAGCGGTGAAGAAGAATGAGAATTGAGCGAAGATGAGAGAGAGCCAAACGGAGAAGAATGAAGCAGGTTTGAAATTGAGAGAATCGAGAATGTAAGAGATCATGAGACCGACGATGAGTACGGCGGAGACGGCGGAGCCGCCGAGATCGAGGAGGAATAAGGCGGAAGGAATGAGGGAAATAGCGATGAGGTAATTGTGAGTGAAAATGGTAGGGTTTTTGAGAGATCTAGAAGATGATGAAGATGAGAAGGATGAAGAAGGTGAAGGGAATTCATTGTTGGTGGTTGTGGTGGTGGTGGTGGTGAGATTTGATTGGAATCGAGAAATGGAGTCTCTAGGGTTAGGGTTAGGGTTAGGGTTTGGAGGAGAAGAAGAAGAAGAAGAAGAAGAAGAAGATGAAATTGAAATGTAAGGACGAAGGGAACGGGGTTGAAGCATTTTTGGTTCTGTGTGTGAGGTTTGACTCACACTCACACAGAGTAGAGAAGAAGAAGGTGATAATTTGTATTTGAAACGGTGAATTTCAGTGTCGTTTTGGTTTGAGTTGTTGAATGTGGGCTTGGGCCTTGGTGGGCCTTGTTAATATATGCGGGTAAGTAAGTAACACCCAAATTTTATAAAAGAAAACTTCTTTTCGCGCCCCTAGCATGTGGCGCGCGTACTTGGAAATGACCATAATATTTTTTGAGTTTGCTATCTAAGTAACGAACGTTATTTTTTATCCCCTATGAAGGAAAATTTTATAAAAAAAAACACCGTTTGCATTGTATAGTGCGAACAACACTGCAGTTCGCTGATTAAAGTAGCTTAAAGCAGCGGATCCGTCTAGTTCGCACTCTAGAGTGTGAACTAAACTGCATTTTATATTCTAGGTAGAAAGCTCATTAGTTTGCACTTTAAGTAGTGAACTTATCAAGATTTAACTACTGTTAAAGAACATATTAAAAAAAGAAATAATCCATTAAACTAAAATTCATTCAATTCATCCACTAATTTATCCATCTAATTCATCCACAAAGAAATTTATTTTGTAATTGGATTGGATCAGATCCATCCACTAATTGATTGGATTGATTTAATCCATCCACCTTAAATTTAAAATTCATCGGATCATTCATTATTTAAATTAATTTATACTTACAAAAAATAAAAAAGGAAATTTTGAAAATTAGATGGATCAGATGGATATCCATCCATATAAATATGTTAATGGATGGATTAGACGGATTTTTTTTAATTGGATGGATCGGATTGGATTTATTTCCCTAAAAATTTAATGGATTGTAATTGATTAATGAATTATTTTTATCCATCCATTAGAATTCAAATTCAAATTCATCCATCCATCCATTTTGCCACCCCTAGTTTATAGCATAAACGATTATCAATGATAAACATTTATATTTAAGCTTATATAAGTTATATTTGTGGAAAATAAAATAAAATTAAGATAAATTATTTTTTATATATGTTATTACTAGTTGTTTTCATAAGTTATATTAAGGTCCGTCAAAAAAAAAAGTTATATTAAGGAATCATAGAAAAAAATTGAGAGGTAGCATATTTGATCCTCCCAAAAGACTTTTTTTTTGTGTTCACCACCAATATCAGGGTTATTGAACCGACTAATTCCAATTCAAATGTCAGTTGTAACATCAAGTAGTTTCAGCCACTTTTCAAGCGCATTTAACATCCTTAATCCCACTATGAAAGACTTCACCACAAGATCAACATTCATTATCATATAGATTAGCTGACTTTATCACCATTAGTATGCATTTGATCACTGAAGCTTACGTAGCTCTTTGTAGATGAGTCATTTTTTTTTAGTTAGATAGCTTAATGGATAGAATTTCATCCGTTAAAAGAGAATAAAATAGGTGTACCAAGATCCGAACCACAGTCAATGCACATACGTGCAATATATCATATTAATTGAACGGTTGAGATTGTCTATGTAATTGTGTGAAGTAATTACAACATGGATATGCATCCTTTTAATACTCTATCGTTGATTCATATTTTACTATGAAATCTAGGACAATAGGTACATACAAATGTTACAATCATTCAGCTGTTCAATATTATCATCCTTTATAGAAGTATCAATTTAGACATGCAACATATCCTTTATAAAATAGTACGTTTTCAGAGAAATGAAAAGTTCAAATAATTATAAAATGTAAAGCCAACAATGGAACAAATTGGGTGTCTCAAAGGTTAATACTATTATTTTAGCTTCTAATTAAGGTTTTTTTTTTGAATAATAGCTTATAATTAAGGTTAATCACTATTTGTCTTTGATCTCAAGTCATAAAATAGGGACTTCACCTCTCATCATAATTCGGGGTTTAAAGAGACAAGGCCTTAGTATATAGATATAATTCGGGGTTGCTATTTTCACCCTCCCAAACTTTTCTCATAACCTCCATAATTTCTCTTAGGAATATAATTTCGAATTGAATTTATATGTATAGTGTAAAATTATTTTATATGTGCATTCAACCAAATTATTTTATGTAAGTGTTTATGGAGGATATTTTAGAAATTAACCTACAAAAGTGATAATTTATTGTATTTTAATTAGATACATGTTAAAAATTACATTGTCAGTGTTTAACAATTAAAAAAGAAAGGGGATCAGTTGACTCTAGGAGTAACTCTGAGATGAGTTACTCCGCTTAATATCTCATTATTCACGATGAATTTTACCGATCTAACCGTTGATTATGATCATTATATATCAATAATCAAGTGCACACATTTTTATATAAATCCAAAATTCGTAGCTATGTCATCTAAGCATTGACATTTACTTTGTTTTTTAAAAGCTTATTATACGTTCATTTGAAATTACTTAATGATGTATCAAATAATTTTAGAATTTTATAAAAACTTGTAGAGTTCATCTATTCAATAAGAACTTTTAATTGGACGGTTGGATTGGTGAAATTCATCGTAAATAATGAGATATTAAACGGAGTAACTCATTTCAAAGTTACTCTTAGAGTCAACAGATCCCTCCTCATTAAAAAATAGTAATATCATTTTTTTTTTTTGGCATATAGTAATATCATTTTTAGAGTCTAATCTTCGTAGACCCCTCAGTGCTAAATATGAATAAGCCTTACTGATGTATGATTTAATTAAGACGGGATTTAAGTTGGATGTGATATGATTGGATTGGATTGACATGAAGTATAAGATCAAAAGTGGTGTTTCTAGGATTAAGGATACAAGAAGATGTAGAAATCAATAATCAACCTATACAAATGGTAGCGTTTTGGATTATTTAAATATTTGGTTAAGAGTTTGATTTTTGACTTTTATCTATGAAAGAAAGTCAATTAAAAAGGAAAAATTTATCTTGTGTGTCTCATAAATTTTCTGACAAATATTAGTTATCGGCTTATCACTAACGACGGTTGATATTTTATACTCCTATAATGGTTAAAAAAAAAAAAGATGTAAAATTAATATACCCCTAATAACTTTGTGTCGTTTCTATGCTATTTTTCGTCATGTTTTGATCTCTTAATTAACCTTACTTTTGTTATCGTTAACTCCAACCAAGAACTAGGTCAATCTTTTGTTTTTTTTTTGAGCGACAGTGATTAAATCTCAATGGATCATGACAGTAAATCATTTTGTTACTTACAATATCATATCGTATATTTAAGTCGTTTGCATAAAATAACTCAATCTAACTCGATTTCTATATCACTTGGGTGCCTTTGATTTGCTAAAAAGAATAAAGGACTAGATAGGACAACTTCAGCGATACTATATTTGTTAAAATTGTCACTGTGACTGGATAAACTAGGGGGGGTCAAAGTACTGGACAAAAGAATATATTATTGTCCTCCACTGAACCATAAGATAATTTTTTATCTTCAGTATAAGTTGCCTAAATCACTAAAATAACATTTTCTCCGCCAAATATCGTACAAGTCAAAATTTGTTTAATACTTTAAATGTTTGTCATATATTATTATGTCTTATATTGTATTGTTCTATCAAATATTTATATTTTGCATATTAGACGGATCCAAAATGAGAACCATATTTAAGTCGTTTGCATAAAATAACTCAATCTAACTCGATTTCTATATCACTTGGGTGCCTTTGATTTGCTAAAAAGAATAAAGGACTAGATAGGACAACTTCAGCGATACTATATTTGTTAAAATTGTCACTGTGACTGGATAAACTAGGGGGGGTCAAAGTACTGGACAAAAGAATATATTATTGTCCTCCACTGAACCATAAGATAATTTTTTATCTTCAGTATAAGTTGCCTAAATCACTAAAATAACATTTTCTCCGCCAAATATCGTACAAGTCAAAATTTGTTTAATACTTTAAATGTTTGTCATATATTATTATGTCTTATATTGTATTGTTCTATCAAATATTTATATTTTGCATATTAGACGGATCCAAAATGAGAACCAAATATTTATATTAAAGGGTGGTTGACAGTTTTCATTCTACACAACCCAACTTCACTGAGTTTGGTGTTATTTTAGATCGTTGTAAAGTCGCTTTTTCTACTTATTATAGAAACTCTAGTGTCGAGTTTGTGCGAAGACAAGCAAATGAGGTTGCCCATAAGTTAGCTAAGGCGGCCACATTGTCAGCTAGTTTTCAAATTTTGGTCGATGTACCAACTTGTATTGAACACATTTTAATTAATGAAATGCTATAAGCACACTTTCTTCAAAAAAAATGAGAACCATATTAATACTTATACAGTATCATTTATGTTTTCAACTTTATGAATCAAGTAGACGGAGTAAGTCAAACTTCAACAAATGCAACACCGTACGTGTGTGTTTTGTTGTCTGTTCCACCTGCTTAACTTAATGCATATTTGTAATGCACACGCATTCCACCAACAACTAGTGTGGCGGTGGATTAATTAAACCAAAACTCAAATTCATCTAAACCCACATCTGCACTTTATCTCAATAATGGACGTAGCTTTTTTTCCCACTAGGATAGGAATAAGATGAAGTAAGCTAGTGTCTCTCTCTTTCTTTTTTGTATGTTGGAGATGATAGTGAATATATTGAATTACTATGGTTTATTATAATTTCGCAGAAAATATAAAATATAATTTTCGGAAAATTATTATAGTTAACTGTGATTTTAATATTCTAATTAACTGCGATATTAATTGTTGTGAGTGTTCCATTTATGTTAAGTAATTTCATATCAGTTGAGAGATGATCTACGTATGTGTTTGAAAGTGAAGATAGTCTTCATTTACAAACCGATTTTGTAAGAATATATTAGGTTCAACTCTCAATTTTAAGAATTTATTCAATACTCTTTCACACTTAATTAAAGTCAAATGTGTTTCTTTACATGTTCACATATTTTAATTTAACTGACAAAAAAATATTAAAATTACTATTAGATCTAGCATTGTGAGCTTAAACTTTAATTTCTCTTGTGTGTGACAAGAAGAAAGCTCCTCTATGGAAGAGTTGCTCATGTGGAAGGAAATGGTGCCCACTTGTTGTGTTCCTTTAAGCCGTTGTACTTGTAGTTGTTGTACTAGTCTTGTAGAGAAATCTTTATTGCCTGCATTAATATGATGCAGGGTGACAGTGTACGTAATTCACTCATTTTAAGACATTGTTGGGTGGGTCACTAGTTTTTATTTTCTCACATTAATAACAAAATATAAAGTAGTATAATCATCTTTTTTTTGGTTACTACCTCAAAAATATCATTTTTGGTTACATATAAACCTCTTCTATTATACCCACTTTTTTTTTCAAATAATTAAATGTAACTTGATGAAAATTAAGAATTTAAGCTCTCTAGTAGCAACAAAAAAAGAACGATGTGGCAAAAAAAAATACAACGTATTAAAATAAGCCCTACATGATGTTGGATGCACCATTTTTTTTAATAAATTTAACTTCGGTCCAGTTCAATATGATGGGACCGGACTATGAATCATATAGAATTGAATCCACCGACAAAATGAGCAATTTCTACTTCTTTTTTTAGGACCAATTTTTCCTTATAATGTGTTTGGTATCATATTTACATTTCCAATGCCAATGCCAATTTGAGACAGTGAATTTAAGAAGCTAGATAGTAGATTGTTTGATGGAACGTGCATTGTTAACGTGATTTACAATTTTTCCAAACAGACAAAACATGCAAGCATAATGGAGGGGTCAGTTTTGAAAACAGTGGGCAGTAAAGTGGTGAAAACTGTCAATAATAGTTTTACTACTACTAGAGGAGAGTTTAGAGATGATCCTCACTCACCTAGGAGTAGTATTGAATTTAGGGCTAAGATTCCACTGCAAAGGATCATATCCCCTAGAATTCTAATCTAAAATCTAGAACCGATCATCTCCGATATCCAGAGATTTTATCCCCTAGAATTCTAATCTAAAATCAAGAACCGATCATCTTCGGTATCCAGAGACTTTACACTTAAGAGTGTCCGGTGATGATCGACCAACTAGGAGTAGTATTGAATTAAGGGCTAAGATTGAGTAAACGGCTGGTCTATGTAAATCACTCTCAAAGAGGTCCCCGGCTCGACCAATATCTCAAATTAGTCTCTATCTTTGTCATTTGTTTATCAATTTAATCCTTCAAATGGACCAAATTGAAGAGAAAAAAATTGACAAAAATAATATGATCAAATTGGTGGCTTACTCGGCTAAGATTCTACTGCAAAAAATTCTAATCTAACATTTCATAATGCTAAACAGTGTAATGATAACAAGTTCCTTCCACTCACAAAATGCTGTGTACTCTACTGCTAGATCTTAGATCTGAATTTTTAGTCGAATAAGGTTGGTGCCTACACACCAACCACCGAGAATAACCAAACACTCTAGCTCCATTTAAGTGCAGTTTTCAAATAGGACTATTCAATACCCTATGTAAAGACTAAAGAAAAGCTTCAACAAAAAAATCCCAACCAACGTCAACATTACAGGTTCAACAACCAGATTAAATGAAGATCAAGTCATAACAAAGCATTCATAGGAATAAAATCATATAAATGTTAGTACTAACAACAAAATTGACAATTATACGAAATTACAATCTCTTCACTATTGTCACAAACAGACAATTCGATTGGTAAACTGAAGGACGGTTAATGAGTACTAACCACCGACTAGTTTACTAACATTTGCTTATAAAAGATACAGTCTCTTCACTACTAGACAATTTTATTTTTGCTGTTTTGATTCAATATTATTATCTTTGTCAGTGTTATGTTTGTCGGAAGGGATATCCGGTACTGAAATTTGGGATGAATACTTCTTAATTCTCCAAGAAATAAGTACACTAGATAAAATACCAACTATGGGGAAAAAGTAAGACCAAAATTGAGACTTCTTAGAGCCGGATGCTGTAGAAACAGCTGCACCGGCAAGGCTTCCAATAGATGTATTCTGCAAGATCATCGGGATGCATCCGATAATGGTGGGAAGAAGAAAATCCAAAAAGAACCTAACTTCGGTAGCAGCTAAGGTATAGTTAATGATATAGGAAGGTACGGGTGAGAAGCGGGCAAGAAGAACAAACTTCCAACCATCTCGCTCAACTCCGTTGGAAAGGATTTTAAAATATTTGTTCCTTCGTGCCCAATCCATTGCTGAGCTTGAATTCTTGAATATTAACCTGATGAATCCAAAATGAGACAAATTAAGAACAAATAAGGAAAGATGAAAAGAGGATGAAGTAAACATAGAAAATTTAATGGACAACACATCATTAACATATGGACATCCTTGCTAGTTGTTACTTTTTTTAAAACACAAACACCATACACGACACTGACACCTCGACCCCGACAAAATAATTTCAGAAAATGAAATAATTTAATATAACCACATGTCAGTGTAGTGACAGACACCGGACACGCCTTCAATGTGAAGCATCAGTGCAACATATTATTACTATTAGCCTAAACATTGGCGGTTCATTTCAGCTGTCTGTACAAAAATCATAGATGCAGTGACTAAACATGGCAACGGCTTTCTTGAATTTCAATTCTGATGAAGCTATAAAGGGTTTGGACACAACATGTTTTAAGGCAAACCCGAATCAGACAATATATTATTCTTCTCATTCCAAAGGATATGACTCAGCATAACTAAATAAGTTAATGAAACTCATTTAGTTCTTCTGAAGAGAGTAACTTATCTAATAAAATTCCACTATTAATGAGAAACCAAGAGAGTAAATTTTTATAAACAGATTTGTAATGCATATGCGCATGAAATATAAATCGGGTTTTTTTTTCAGCAATAACTGAGATTACTTTTTTTTGCAAAGTTCACAAGAGTCAAATCTAAAAAGAACACAATTGTTTTAGTGTAATAGCAGCAAAGGTGCTTTAATTATGAACATCTGACCTTCTACCAACTAATCAAATTTTTCAACAAAATTTTATAGCAAATTGAATGTGATTACAAAAATTAATATTGAACTAAACACAAACAGTCAACATCAGATATTTGATAAACAATTTCCTAAATTTAAATATGTTTACGTATGAAATCAACTACGTGCAAGAAAAGCATTACATACTCCTTAACATGATGGTGCAAATAGTTTATTGAAATACAAAGTGAAAAAGTAATCAGAAAGATCAAAGACAAGAATATAACTTCTGTATAAAAAACAAAAATTAGTAAAAAGTTAGCACATCAGCACCCTCCAATAACTTAGAATATTTGCACAAGAGATGCCCCATAAAAGGGACCATCGACGAAAAAAGCAAATATACTAAGATTCTAATGTTCCAGCAGTCTTTTCCTAGAGACAATATTAGGAAACAAAATTCCATTTCTGTTTGTCTGAGTTATCATGATAAACAAGATTGGTGACTCACAAGTCACAACAGAAGAGAATTTCTTATTCCCTCCACTTCTACCTCTAATACAGGAGAAATTCAGTCTCAAAATTGTTCCAACCGATCATTTGATTTCAGAACTTGAGGTGACTAAGTTCGAAAAAATTAAAACAAAAACATAAATTGGAAAACTGAAGTACCATATTAAAAACCCTGATAGCATATATAAACTTCAATTTTGATTCCAACAAAGAAACCACAATGTTTTCAAGGATTTAATCTCAAATTCAATCAGCTAACTAATCCGTTATAAGCTAGCTATAATCTATTTGCTATAAGTTCATCCACTATAAGCTAACCTATAAATTATTCGCTATAATTTCATCAACTATAAGCTACCTTATCAGCTCTTCGCTATTTTTGCCAAACAAAGCCTTAACAATATAACCAACTAGCAATTAGTCACAACTAACTTGTAACTACAAGTTCAATCTTTTTAATGTCCATTTGCATATTTAAAATTTAGTTCAACAACTAGTTTTACCAAACACTACAAATTCAATCAGGTAGTTTATCAGTTATAAGCTAGTTTATAAGTTATTCACTATAAACTCATCTGTTGTAAGTCAGCTTATCAAATATCCGTTATTTTTTGTCAAACAGAGCTTTAATCATACAACAGTTATAACCAACTAGCAACTAATCACAACTAACTTGTAACTACAAATTCAATCGTTTTATGTCATTTCATATTTAAAAGTCAGTTCAACAACTAATTTTACCAAACACTACAAATTCAATCAGATAGCTTATCCGCTAAAAACTAGCATATAAGTTATTCTCTATAAACTCATCCACCATAAGTCAGCTTATCAACTATCGGCTATTTTCTGCGGAACAAATTCTTATTAATCAACTAGAAACTAATCATAACAAACTTATAACTAACTAACTAACTAACTAACTAACTATCTCAATCAATAATATTCAACTAATAATTCTAACAAATCTGAAATTATCTATAAAGTAAAATTAGATCTAGAAAACGATGAAGTGTTACTATTACCTTCCAATGGAGAATGAGAGAGAAGCAGCGAGAATCTTAGCGGAGAAAACACAGAGAACAGAAGGTAAAAAACCGAAGAGAAGAGAAGAAGCAGTTTCAAGGAAAATAGCAGAAGGTAAACAAAGAGCTATGGAAATTGTGTGAATTGAAATGTAAAGAGGAATCGCCCAAATCCCTAATTTATCAGATAAATCTCTCATCCGTTTCATGAATGATTCTTTATCGAATCCAATTCCGATTACTTCTCCGCCGTATGATCGAAGTATTAAGGCGGTTATTGCTACTACCACCGCTGATTTCCACCACCACCGCCCCATTCTTACTTTCACGCCAAAAAAAAATTACAACAACTACACCATATTCTCCCACCAAATACTATTGATTTTTATTTTTATAATAAAAAGTCAATAAAAAAATAAAATAATAATTTTGTTAATTACTGTACTCCATTTTGGTTGACTATAATCCTTGAATTATTATTAGTAAAATAAAACTATATAATTTTTTGTATAAGCAAAGAAAATTTTAAAAGGGAGTATAAGGTGTACTCGAACTATTACAAAATCAAAATCTCAAGAATTAAGAAAGAAATGCACAAATTACGCGCAAATCGCTCACTAAACCACAAATAGGAAAAGAAATTGATATCATCCAGAAGAGAGAAATTGTTCAGAACAGCCCCTTGAAAAGCAACCATGTTACGAAGCTTCCAAAGAGATCACGTTGTAATTGCCAACCAAAATAAGTGTTTAATTCATTCACCTTTCATCTTAGAAAACAAATATTTCCCCGTCATAAAAAAGTTAATGTATTTAGTTAATACATCAACTTTTTTAAACTAATTTTCTCTTATGTTTTAATATGGAGGGAGTATGTCTCTATACTATAGTTTGATAAATGTGTCTTTTTATTACAAAAAAAAAGTGTCTTTATTGGGACATTTGTTAACATTTGTTTAAAACATCTTTATTATATACATTACGATAGTTTCACGGAGCTCTTTCATACATTTAAAAAAAAATTATTTATGTATCATTGAATTAGAATTTCTCCAATATGTTGAAAAAGATTCGACTTAACTCCAGAATTTGCACTTATGCCTTTCTCTCAACTAAGAAAAATTCTCATAACTCTAAATTGTTTGTAGTACTTATTTTGGCTAACAAGTTATTTACAAGTGTAAACAAATGTACAACTAAACCTAAAAATCTATAAATGCAACAATTACAATACCTCTTTTCAAGTTATTTTTCTTTTCTTGTGCGCTCACAATCATAGCATAGGTATATGATATACTCCAAAAGAAAACTATAGAATTAAAATTTTGCATTATAATTAAGAACCGAAAGTTGATCAAATCCATTTTATTTATCATTGAGATAAACTATAAAAAAAAAAAAAAAAAAAAAATCCTCAAATGAGCTATTATAACAATCGAGTTATTTTTTATCTTGGATTGAAGAGGGACGTTATTTAGTGAAGGTACACTAGCTATATTGTCCATTTGTTAAAAAAAAAATGTTTATATGTGGGTTTATTTAGTGAAGGTAGTAAATTGTTCACTTGAAATATAATTAAAAACAATTTTCACATTATTCAATTTGTTAGTGAAATTATATATAACCACAATTTGATACGTCTTCTGAGTTGCATATTTTGGCATGCATGGTTGTCTGCAAGACTAGTGCAATATAATGTATCATCCTACTTAACAATTTGTAAATTGTTAACTATTTGATAAATACCTAATTTTGTACTATATCTTTACCTAATTTAGATAACTCATTAGTTTATATACTTCGTGACAACATCAAAATCAAGCATGCTACGAAAAAAGTTTATATCCACATGTGTTACGTACGTAAAGGATAATATTTTTGTGGGAAAAACACTATCACATATACAATCGAAAATGAAAACAAAAACGTTAAAAACCAATCACACACGATGGAATTCTTATGTTACCAATTACATGATGACAACCTAGAGGTAGAGGAATTATTAAATCTAATAACTTTTGAGAAAAAATAGAATTAAATATATTAACAAATTATATATGGCCAGTTCCAAATTGGTGTTTTTGAAATTGGCTCTTTTTTTTTTTTTTATCTTATTGGCACTATATATATGTCACACAATTTGGAAAAGTGTTTTTTTATGTAATTTAGTGGTTACTGGTTAGAATCGTTAAGTATAAAAGTGAAAATTTTAGAATTCATACATCAACCTTTTTAATTATATTTTTGATAGCTACTAATATTAAACTATATATATGGGATATAATATACTAAAGGTGTGTTTGTCAAAAAAAATATATATACTAAAGGTGTGGTGTATATATATAAAAAAGAATAGAGATAATTAGTATTTGTTGGAGAGTTAAGGAGAGCGTCGGAAGAAATAACGGGCAATACTCTAGGACCGCAAGAGATAAATGTCATGTCTCCACTCAAAACATTAAAGTATTAGGTATATTGCTCACATTTATATACAAAACTCTTGTCTTGTCGCTCATATTTGAAACACAATAATCTCCTTCCAAATGTGAGTTCTCACATCATATATATATATATATATATATATATATGGTTAATCCGATATACCAAGATTCACCCGCACTCTCCACCAAGCCGAATTATAGGATCAAAGGTAGTATTAGTGATGATGAGATGCTTTATTATGCAGCAAAACATTAATGATATGTATTTTACCTTATAATTTAAGCTACTTAAAAACAAATTAATTATGCTACATATATATTTTTTACCATGTCAAAATCCTCCAATGGGAGGAAGAAAGAAAAAAAAAACAGGGAACAATTTTATGAAACTCACTTAGATGTCCTCATGAATATAATATATGTTTTAAGAGAAGAAAGAGGAACTTATAAGTTTTGAATAGTTCACTGAACAACCAATAAAAATTGGCCACGTAAAAATAATTTGTAAGTGGAGTAGAAGTTAATTTTTGGGGACCATTTAATTTGCAAATTACTTATATGTAATTCTTATTAATTGGTGGGATAAATTATTCTTAATTTTTCAAAGAGTAATATATGTCTTACTATTGTTGTCTTGATGTGATTTGAACACATTTTTTGAAATTATAAGACTAGATTATGATCGTTGTACTAACAATGAATGAGATAATCGCATGTACTTAATTGTTCAAAATTTTTTTGGTGTATATAGTTCTTGCATTGTTTTGCTCCATCATTCATATTTGCTCTAAAATAACAATATTACTTATATTTTGAAAAATCAAAACTTAGTGCCATTTGATATTTAAACATATTTCATGTGAAATTTCGTAGAACATTTTATGGATATTTTTTGTAGAACTTTTAAATAAAGAAGAAAAAGAAAAACAATAAAATTTAAGGTCCACATGCCTTAGATAATAAGATAATTGTTTTGGTGATAAAAGCCGCATGTTATATGATTCGGCATATTCTCTATAAAATTCTTGATAAATGATAATCACGACAAGGGTTGCACCGCCCATTGTCTCACATAACATAATAGAGTTTGCAACGGCATGAACATAAATTCAGAGTTTAATTTAGTTGATAGAAATATCACATTATTTATATTGTTAAATGATTGATTTTTTTAAAAGTTTAACCTGTTAGGAAATGTCACACTAATGATTTTATATTATTTCTAACACGCCCGTTCACACAAGAGTCTATTAGGCTTGAAGCGTAGATAATGCATATGTTCACCTACCATATACTTAAAATTCCATTTTTCTTAATTAGAAAGTGAAGGGAGCGAGAATCGAACTCTAGACTACTTAGTCATAGAGGCTCTGATACCATGTCAAATGACCGATATCCCAAAAGTTTAAGCTGTTAGGAAAAGACCACATTAATGGTTTTATATTATTTCTAACATATATAAAGGGATGTGTTTGAATTCTCGTTTCACTTAGGGGAAACTATTTGATTGAAATTTTGAGGGATTATTTTTACAAAAAAAGTCTTGAAGATTTTAAAAGACTTTGTAGGATTATATTGATTCTGTGAGATTTTAAAAGACTTTTTTCAAAAGATTTTGCTTATCATAAAAAAGTCTTTTAAAATCCATTAAAATCTCAATCCAATACCTCCCCCTTATTTACTTTAAATGTGAAATTTTTAACCACTAAATTATTTAAATAAATAAAATGACAGAGTATTAGAAGAGTCAATAACATAACTCATTTTTGGATAAAAATAATAAGCTGAGCTCCGATCTACCTTTTTAAGATTTTGGAGTATTTACTCATTAACTACTCAATAATATTTTAACCGATTTAAAATTTATAAAATATATCGTTGGATTGAAAGTTCATATCATATAAATTATTCGTGTAACATTTCAGACAAATCAAAATTTCAGAGTTAACAATTTGTGTGTGTTTTTTATTATATGTTATTGAGACAAATCAAAATTTCAGACAAATTATTTGTGTAAAATTTCACTTAAATATATACTTATATGTTATTGAAACACATCAAAATTAACAATTTGTGTGTTTTTTTAAACACGTTAATTTTTACGTGTCTCAAAAATATGTAAGTATAAATTACTATATTTTCAAAAAATATAAACTAACCGTAGAGATATCTTGAGACGCATATACTAGTGCAAAAAAAAAATCATTGATAGGTTTACAAATCCTAGTTCAACATGCAAAAATATTAAAATTGTTAAATCAAACATTTATAATGAAAGTTTAAATCTCAAGTTTCTCCATTTTATATACGTGCGAGTTTCTAATAATGATATGTGATTTCATCGAAAAGAAAAAACCTACTTATGGTGGATCAGCTGAGCAAATAAACAGTATGAATAACGCATTATGGTATGTGTACTCTATAGTCTAGAGTCTATACAAGTGCAATTCCATCTCATAATTAAATTCATGCTTAATGATGTCCACTAATAGCCTTTTTATTTTTTTTGACTGTGTCCACTAATATAGCCTTAAGTATAATAAACAACACAAATTAACCTAAACCAATTATTATCGTTAAGGTGGTTGTTGTAGCTGTTCATTTAGTATTAGTATAAACTACTCTCACTTTCGGGTTTTTCATAACACCGACTTTGGATAGTTTATTTATCAAGTAAACACTTGTGGGTAAAGTAATCATAAAATAAAACTCATACTATATAGTATGTCATCTCTCTATTTGATAATCAACCAATTCAATTGAATTAAATTTTAGAGCAGCTTAGAAGTGTGTAAGCAAAAGAGCAAAATGTTCATGAAAAAATTGCTCTCATTTATTTTTCTATTTTTAAATAGATTAGTGACAAAATCCACACACAAAAAATGCAGAGACATACATATAATGAATTCAAATATGCACTCAAACATATCAAATGTAATTGTAGATTTTATCATGTGATGAGTGTTACTTTTTTGTTTGTTTTCAACACCGATATTCAATCTTACTGAGCTGACTAATTTGGTTTGGAAAGAATTGTAACATCAAATGATTTCAATCCTATTTTAAACGTAGTTGCGAAGAGTCGAATTGAAATTTTCTCTACTAAATTCAACACCAATAAATATTAAACCAATTAATATTTGATCATCCGGTCCGTGTTGCTGGGTAATACCAGTGCCGAAGGAGTAAAAACAAAACAAGAGAGCGCAATCAACAACACAAGAATATAACGTGGAAACTTCAAAACCGGAGAAAAAACCACTGCCGTTGTCTTAACCGACAACCAGAGAATAAATACTATGTGAAAATTGTTACAACACATAGACTCACTCTCAACCACACCCATGACCCGAGTACACCCACACTCTCCAAAGTAAATATTTGAACTACATCTCACAATACTCTAAAACAAGAGCATAAGAGAAAAATGAAAACACAAATATAAACTTAAATAAACTTAAAGTGTTTACAAGTGATACTACATCTTGGTGTGTCGAAACAAGGAACTTGAGGTCTCTTTATATTGCATTGAGCTCCCCCACTCTCCACTTTTCTAAGCAATGTGGGACTTCTTCAATATAATTTATTTGACCTCTTTTTTCTTTCATTATACCAATGTGGGACTTACATTGCAACCTTGATTGTAGTGGTCTTCAATCTTCATTGTCTACACCGACAATCAACCCTAACAATCTCCACCTTGATTGTAGGAGTTTCATCTTCCGCTTCCATTGTCTATACCGACAATCATTGTCTTCACCAACAATCATAATTCTCAATGTCAAAAGCGACAAATCAAATTATCATACTCCACCATAAAGAGTACACTACACTTGAAACTAAACCATTCCAAGAATTTTTTTTCACTTGGAACTAAACCATCCCAAGAATTTTCTTCACTTGGAACTAAACCATCCCACGAATTTCATGTCGAAACCTGCTGAAATATTATGGTGCAACTCCCATGTTGGCTTTCAGGAAGTTCTTCAGTCATCAACACATCTCACCACACACCTTGCATCAATGCCAACCAATGCCCGTGTGTTGTTCTGAATCCACTAGTAATAAATTGTCCTTTTACATGATATAGCGGAAATACCATAAAGACATTATCGTCTCCAAAAATAAGAGAAACATTGCAAGCACTTACCTCAGAGTCTTTTGCTCCACCTGGACAATTTCATGCCCAAAATCCCTTGTGTAACCCAGATTGCATCCACTCCTCCATGCAACTTCTTAATCACATAATCACTGCATCATTACTCCTCTTCAGCACCTCCACAATATCTCTCTTGATATCTCATCGAACCGGAAGCTCTGATACCACTGCTGGGTAATACCAGTGCCGAAGGAGTAAAAACAAAACAAGAGAGCGCAATCAACAACACAAGAATATAACGTGGAAACTTCAAAACCGGAGAAAAAACCACTGCCGTTGTCTTAACCGACAACCAGAGAATAAATACTATGTGAAAATTGTTACAACACATAGACTCACTCTCAACCACACCCATGACCCGAGTACACCCACACTCTCCAAAGTAAATATTTGAACTACATCTCACAATACTCTAAAACAAGAGCATAAGAGAAAAATGAAAACACAAATATAAACTTAAAGTGTTTACAAGTGATACTACATCTTGGTGTGTCGAAACAAGGAACTTGAGGTCTCTTTATATTGCATTGAGCTCCCCCACTCTCCACTTTTCTAAGCAATGTGAGACTTCTTCAATATAATTTATTTGACCTCTTTTTTCTTTCATTATACCAATGTGGGACTTACATTGCAACCTTGATTGTAATGGTCTTCAATCTTCATTGTCTACACCGACAATCAACCCTAACACGTGTTATATACTAGATGAGGAAAAAAGGCCGTCTAATGTTGGCTTATGCATGCATTAACTAGTTTTAAGATATAGTAGCCATATTATGGCCGGTTCAATATATTAGTGTCTAAAGCAAGACATATGGAAGAAAACCATAGAAAGCATTTTAATGTTTTTTTTTTGGACGTAAACAATATATTGTATAAATTATAATAACAATATATTATATCCACCACAAAAAAAAACAATATATGAACATTAAGTTGCGAATATATTTTAATGATCAAGCTAGTATGTCAACTGGTATATCATTTCTTAATTGTGGGGTCTTTTACCTGTTGCACTTACAATTTCTTTTGCCTAATTGTATTTAGTAAAATAATTTTTTAAATGAATTCAGTTGATAGGAATATCACATTTTATATATAGGGTTAAATTTCATCTAACAAAAATCTGTAAATTGTTATAGGCAAGCATCAAATTATTGTACCAAAACATGACATATGCAACTAGCAAAATTCTAAATTGACCAATGAACTCAAAAAAAAAAAAAACACACAAAACAAAGTGGTTTGCCAATGGTTGAAATTAGGTTGACTTACTCCAAATGAAGTTGAATATTGTACGATGACATGGGTTGACATAATATAGTCTACGATCGTACTCCCTCTGTTAGTTCATTACACCCATATACACTCAATTGTCATATTTGACGAGTACTTGAAATAATTCTCTAAAAACATCTGGAATTCATTTTTGGCTTAAATATATTTTTGGTCCTCTAAATATTTTCAAAGTTTCACTTTAATTCTTTAATTATTTTTCGTTTCGTTTTAGTCTTTTAACTATTTTTTCGTTTCATTTTGGTCCTCTAATTTTCATTATGTTAATCTATTTGATCCAAATTATTGCTAGAAAAATGTCAAAAACGATAATTTTGCATACGTGGCACTTAAGGACTCGGTGGCTTTGGTGTGAGATCCAATAGGAAAATGTCACGTGGCCAAAGACCTTCTTCTTCCTACTTATTCATCGTGTACAGAGCTTCCTCTATCACCGTCTCCGTCCACATAACCGGTGATCTTTCCAGTTACGAAATGATACTCCAAAACCTCTCATTATTCACGATGAATCTAAATCTAATGTTCGTTTTCTCAATAGAGACTTCTACCTCTCGTTTTTGACATTTTTTCTAACGGTTAGGACCAAGTAAGTTAATAGAATGAAAGTTAAAGGACTAAAACGGAACGAAAAATAGTTAAAGGACCAAAATGAAACCTTAAAAATACTTAGAGGATCAATAATGTATTTAAGCCTTATTTTTTGAGTGGTTCCATAATGTCACATCTTATGAATTAGTTTTATATATTTTTTTACTTTAATAATAAATTTTGAAGAATTTACTCGCTCCATCCTAGTATAAGTATTTTTGATTTATTTTACATATATTAAAAAACGTTAGTAGTATAGTTATTATGTATAATTTGTGTACTTTGTCAAAAAAAAAATGTATAATTTGTGTATAAATATATTAAATTGTCTTTTGTTTGTATATGTGTATTTGATTTGAGTTTTCGTATTTCAATACAAGTTATTGTAATATTTAAGGGTATGTGTAAGGAAGAAAATAATAAATACACTTAATAATTTGTAAAATAAAAAAGAAAAAAAAGGGGGGGGGGGGGGGGGGGGCTAAACTTTTTTAAAATAGTGCTTATAATTTGAGACTTTATCTCACATTATTAGAGCACAATAAAATCTTAAGAATTTGTTTTACTTTTTACAATATTATTTTTTAAAATAAAAGGATGTAAAATAATTAAAATTTTAAGACTCAAAAACTATTTACATTCACTAAAATCACCAACGTGACACTAAAAAATATTTTACATGTCAATAAAATCAAAACTCAAAAAATATTTCAACGAAAACAAAAAGAATCTACCAAAATTAGTTCAATGATGATTGATATTGAACTTAATAGGAAGAATTATGTTTCAATCCTGTAACTACGTTCGAAAAGAGACCGAAACAATTTGATATAAGAATTTGTCCAAAATTTTAAACTACTAGAAGCTCTCATCTAATATCAAAATGCGGAAAAAAAAAAAACAAATCATAAAGGATAATTGAAAAGCCAAGAGATTCAATCTCAGTTATAACTTATAAGTTATAATAATCTCTTAAAATAATAATCATTCTATGTTTAGTAACGTTAATTAAATAATAGTAAATGCCCTCTTCAAAATAATAATAGTAGCTTGGCGATTTGAACGTGAGAGGTACAAAGGGTGTGGTAACGTAAAAGCGTATGATGATTATTGTCAACTAAACAACAAATATTAATTACCACAAAATATAATTTTTCTTCTTCATCAAATGTTAGTTGCTTTAAATGATTGACGCTGAATTTGATAACAAGATGTTAAATCTCTACAACTACGTACATTTAGAGTTGATCAGAACCGTTTGATATTATAATTAATCTATTAAAAAATTATGAAAACAAAAGTGAATCTTCATATTAAAATAAAATTTGATTTAGAAAGATTGAAGTGTGTATATAATGAGTTAGGATTTTCTTTATTTTTAAAAATTAACTGAGAGTAATATTCCATCATCTCTTGAGCTTAACTCATTTGTAAGGAGATTATATTATAGAGAGTACCATCACACACACACATATATATATGAGTCGAGATTCAAATCTCATACACACCATTTATTCATCTTTTAAAAGTAAAATTCTTACTACTAAGTCACTTGCAAAAATAAATAAATAGAGAGTTTCATCTTCAAGTAAGTAGCGAGTTTAATCATCAAATAAATCCTACTAATATATATTTGCGAGTTTAACTTAGTAAATTAGACATAAAAGAATTGAGATTTGTAACCCACCCTCTTATTCACATTCCAAAAAGTTGAATTCTTAATCATTAAACACATATTTTACAAATAATTCAAATTTATTTGTATCCATCTCTCTTTAAATGAAATTCTTAATTTCTTTCTATTTTTTTTAATATAATTCTTAATTTATTTCTACCAAAAAAAGAAATTCTTAATTTATTTTGAGATAGAGAAACTATCATAAGTTCCTAACTCTATTAATTTAGCGTGATTATCGAAAATAAGTAGTTCGACTAAGTTCAACTGATTAAACTAGTTGAGCTAAGGATTTAAAAAATTAGATGTCTACGATTCGAATACGTGATTATCATGAATTCAATTACATGATATCTCTTAACTCTCTTTTTTTTTTCTTCACCATTCAAAAAAGATTTTTATTTTTGTTTCTTTTTTTTTTTAGGTATTATTTTTGTTTCTTTTTAACACATCATAATAAAAGTTTGTTATATAATGCTATCCATCTGTATCCATCCGATGAATGAGTCTTTTTTTGCGGAGACAAATGTAAATACCAAGTACACATAAAAAAAAAAAAAAATCTTCACCCAATAAAAAACCTCCACAAAAAAAAAATTCTTTTTTATTATTTTTTTTAGCTATAATATTATTATGATTATTATTATTATTTTGATCTAATTGTGTGCCTCTATAAATCGCCTATAAAAGTGTGAAACCAAAAGTAAAGAATCCAAATAACAAAGCTCAAGAAAACAGTAATTCAAGAAAGAAAGAAAGAAAAGAAAGAAAAAGGGTCTTGTGTTTGTTTCTGTACTTCTTTCTTTTCACTATCTT